>BTSY01000006.1:15433312-16033312 GCA_036245785.1 Pristionchus fissidentatus
ATATTGAGTTTTATATATGGGGAACCTGGCGCCAGAGGAAGTCCCTTGATGAAATTGGCGAAGTAGACGGGATACACTCGACTCAGCCATTCCTCGTTAAAATCCTGATATGAAAGTATTGTTACCGTGAAACTGGGTCACTAACTGGGATTTGTTACTTGGGGTGCCGTTTCAAGTCATTCGCCTCACATAAGAAAATAGCTTGAAATTTGCTGTATGATTTGGGGAGGGGGAATAGGAAGGTAAAACATACCTTATCGTGCTCGTAAAATCCGAGAATGTAGTACATGTCATCGGTATGTTTTGCGTGTGCTGGATAGTCATACTGATAGAGGTAAACCTGAACGAAACATCAATCATTATAAGACATCAGGAGAACGGAACGAAACGAGGACCTGTTTAGACAATATACTCAAAGGTGTGTGGGAAGTGTATGGAAGGGCATTTGACGACTGACCTTGGGCATTACAGTATGGCAAGGGTGTTGTTCTAGGTCATACACATGACAAGGCTCATACATAGCAATCAGCAATCGATTAACAAGTTACTACCTCTCCTCCCGCTTCTGCCTGTGCTTTCGCATACAAATAATTAGTCATGAAAATAGCCTGCGATTCCGTGATATATCCGGGTTCTGTAAAATAATGATTATCGGTATTTCGTATTGTAAGCTTACCAAATTTCCCTGAGTTCGTGTCGATAATAAATTTCTTATAGCACTCTTCGGGATTATCCACGCCAAGAATCATGTTAACCTTTGAATAGTCCATGAAACTGCACTACAAAGAAACTCTACCACTACCAGCAAACCTTATTAGTGGTAAGATTGCGGGCTCTCGGCCCGACCTTTATCTTTTCCGCTTCTTTTATCCGGCTGCTCACTTCGAATTCGTTCAGCGTTGTTCCCAGAAGCATTTTTGTTTGCTGAAATTTTAATGACAATTTAAAAAAAAATTGGAAATGAGAAATGCAAACCTTCTGATTCTGTCTTAGTTCCTACACATTATGAATGGGCATCAGTTCACCGGCCAGAATAATGTTTTTGACCTGGGTTGCAGAATAGACATTTAACCCTCCAACCTCGAATGCTGTTGAAAGTATCTGTCTGAATTGATAAGCAATAATAAGCAATAAGAGTGGCCTACAATGATCAATGAATAAGAGAAGCACCATGCATCTCTGTAACAAAAACAGAACAAAAAAATAAAACTCACTCCGTGCTCAAAGGCCTCAAACAGTCCATGATTTCCTGTGCTGAACCGGTGCACTGAAAAATTCAAGGGCTTATTCAGGTCCCTTCTGATCTCCTGCTGTTCATTAAATTGTAAAAACAAATACTGAATCGATCTACAATAAAAGAGCGAGTGTTATTGAGAAAAAATGATTTTTGAGGTATACAAATTTTATCGACTTTATGCCGATTCGATACCTTCAAACTAAAATGTAATTAGAAATGGCTACCCCCAACTGGTTAGCCACTCCATGTGATTTGTCCACTTGTTTCTCTTCGGGTTCGAAGTTTGCAGATCCACTCATTGCAACCACTCGCGAGAAGAGAGCTGGCTCTAAAAGTAATATGTATTTTTTGAACAATACACGTGTTATTGGCTCCCTATTAAATACGTTTTTTAAAGAGAAATTGTTGAACACTTGAACCTCCTGGTTTGTTGATTCCGGGTGAGTAGGCAAATATCAACGCCACAGTGGCTCCCGTTGAGTGGCCCATAATCGTTATCTTAATTGGTCTTATTGTTTCGTCATCACTATGCAATCACCTGATCATTTGTCCCCTCCAAAGTTGTGGATCTCTTTGCGAACGAAGCGAAGGGCCTCTAGACAATCTGAATTTATTTGTGATTGCGTACACGTAATCTGAGTGTATTCTCCATCTATATTTCACCCTATGATTATATATTAGAGATCACAACCAACCATGAACTGCAAGATTTTCCGGCAATGCATTCTCATCTCCCAATGCCATAGTACCGAAAATTCCCAATCGATACTCGACAGTAACGAAAATTATGCCTACAATATCATCTGTCAGTATTGTTGTACATCACGGTAACTGTTCATCGCGGATACCACAAAATCATTGAGCAACGTCAACGAATGTCCTGAACCAAACATATGGGAGTTATTAACCGCTAAACTGTTTTTAAAAAAATCACAAATTGTACCCTGACTAGCAAAATTTGTTATGATTGCTTCATCAGGAAACATCATTGTCCCATCGAAGAGAGCGATTCCTCCATGGATATAGTGAACGACCGGACATGAGGAGTTGGACTGGAAGTTAAAAAAAGTTAATGAGAATTTTAATCAGTATTACTCCAGAATCAAAGCTGTAGGCTTATCAAAGATAACCAACTAAAACTTCGAAGTGTTCATACTGTGTTCGCTCACATTGTTGTTTGACGTTTTGAATTGCAAATGTTGTTATCATGTAATAGGGACACTGACCTCTCGACACTCTTTTGAAGAATAAATGTTGATATTGAGACAGTCTTCTGAAAATCCTGTCACCCAGCCCTTCCAGAAGGAGGAACGTTGAGCGCACGCGGGACCGAAACTGGAAAAGATAATAGTATTAGTTCTTCTTAAATTCAGTTCGCATTGTTCCCAAACATCTGTTAGGTTACGACTTATGAACTTATCAGACTTATGACTTATGAGTACAAGGATAATTTCTACGAGTGGCGCAAAATGGAAGTATCAACTCGCTATTCCGGGGTTTATTGTTTATTAAAAAGCCTAAGAGTCGTGAAAGTCACTCGTAAATGCCTTTCACCCGTCGTTTCACCAGACATTGTTGGCGAAAAACATACTCGCTATTAAACTATTTTTCACATCACAAAATTTTCGCTTACAAAGTTCCATCGATTGTGTAATTCCACGATTCTGGAGGTTCAGGTTTCTTCCACCGACGATTTCCTATTGGAGGAGCGGCGTACGGAATTTTCTGAAATGTGAATTAGTTAATTATTTACTCTTTCATTTTGTTGGCAGGGTGATATCAGTAATGTGTGCAAAAGTGGTAATTGCACAACGGTCAATTCGTAAGTGCGTCATTCGAAAAATATTTTCTGTGAGCACACATCGACCCCTAAAAGATAAGAAGATTTATAAATAAATAGAAAAAAATAGTCACGATATGTTCGATACACTGATCAATTAGAGTCGATTGCCAATAATTTGTGTTGTCAAATTATGTTAAAGATATAACCTTGAATATCTCTCCGATGAATCCATTGGACGCTTTGTATTCATATCCACGCACTGCTCCATAGCTCGTTTGCACAATCAGGAAGTTGCTTAGTGATGACGCAATCGATAGAAACCCAACGAAAACAAGGATGGACAGTCGGAACATGTGAGGAGAATGAACTGATTGTTGTGTAGGGAGTGAGGGCGAAATCGACCGATAAGAAAAAAAGGAGAGAGGGGCTACGAGACAGACACGGTTCATGGAGACTTTGAATGTCAGTACAGATTAACACATTAAAAATAGCTTTCAGAGATCAATAACCAACCATCCCGGCAGGTTGACAAGTCTTGTATTTTGTATCTCTTCGATGGGTTATGGGAAAAGGCAGACAACAATGATAACAACGAAGAGTTCATAGAGTCAGCAAAAAAGAACAAAACAGCCCAACCCTCAAAATAGACATGACACATCCTTAGAGAACGCTAAAAATAATGAATTCGGTCACTATTGTTGATGAACTTGCGCAAGTAAACTAATGATCTCTTCTTTTTTCTCTTTATTTGTGTATCTATTTGGCTATGGATTTTTGGCATTTTATCACTCTGAACATCTAGTCTGAATTGTGGTATGTACATTGACAGTGGTTGTATGTACTTATTGTGTCAGTGATCATTGCTCATCAGAACAATCTGCTGAACGGTCCATCGTATCGCATGAATCATCTTTGTTTGAAGAAACAGCGACAGTCTCGTAGTCCATTGGAGCATTCAATGCCTGTAATTTTGCTTATTTTAATTATTTGAATTATATTATTTAAGCCTTACATCTCTTCTAGCTTTAGTCAAGCTCTTGTCGTACTCCACAATACCCAAGTAGTAATCAGCAATCGTCTTTTGATAACCTGGCAAAAGATATTCATAACAGATTATTTTAAATACGAGAGAGATACCCGATTTCATCATAGGCGAAACATCATCAGTGAAACTCTTATTTACAGAATAGTAATTCATCAGGTCGGGATTGAGTGGTTCCCAATCTGAAAGCGTATGATCGAATAGTTTCTCGTTGGTTTTTCACTAACTCTGAGCGAGTGGGAGGCCTTTGATGAAGTTGGTGAAATAGACAAGGAAAACTCTGCTTAGCCACTCCTCATTCACATCCTGCAATGCTATCAATCCTACTGAAATATATCAAAGGAACGTATTACTGGAGATAAATATGTATATGTAATACCTTTAGATGTGGGTGGAAACCCAAGAGGTAGTATGCATCTTCGGTATGAACAGAATGTGCAGGATAGTCGTATTGATAGAGGTACACCTACAAGATAAGGACTTCTCCAAAAGAATTCGCAAATATTGTACGGCAGTTTGGTATACCTCTCCTCCAGCCTTTGCTTGGGCATTCGCAAAAAACCAGTTGTTTACGAAAAATGCCTGCGTATCAGTGAAATGTCCAGGAACTGCAACATCAAGATAGAGCGCTCACTTTGTATTAATTTCATCAGTGGTTCACACTGAGTGTACCCGGGCAAAGAGAGGATTAGCAAAACTCCTATTCACTTACCGAATTTTCCCGACTTTCTGTCACTGACGTACTTCTCATAGCATTCGTCAGTGTTCTTTACTCCGAGAGGCATCTTCACCTACAAAATAATCGATAAGCAGAGAAGAATGCTAACTTAACTTAAGATAACTTAACGTATAAAAAATCTACACATTTATGTGGTGTTAGTTTTCGGAAAAAGGAAATGGAAAAAGGCCAAGATTTGAATTCCCGCAATTTCTTATCTCAGTTCTCCGTGGAGCAATCGACTCAAAAATTCGAATATAACATTTTTCGACCCTATTACACCTATAAACGAAGTTTTGAGTCGATTGCTCCACGGAGAACTGAGATAAGAAATTGCGGGAATTCAAATCTTGGCCTTTTTTAATTCCTTTTTCCGAAAACTAACACCACATTATATAACTAGGGACTGTAATATGTCTTACAGTATCGTGCTCGGCGCCGGCCTAGCGAGATTACAAATTGAACTCGTTCATAATCGTTCCGAGCATCAACTTTATTGGCTGAAACTTTTGTTTTAAAACAATATGTCTTTAAATTACAAAAACCTTCTGATTCTTCCAAAGCTCCTGAATATTTCTCACAGGAAGCAGTTCGCCAGCATAAACAATGTTTGAAACGTGCGTATCCGAAAATGGATTATACTTGTTAGGTGATTCGTGAAGTTCCGCGAGTTCGAGAATCTTCCTGAATGAGTTCTTATTCAATCCGTATTAAAATAATTAATTAATGAATAATTGTATGATGGTCAGCAGAGAAATGAATGTAACTCACTCAGTGCTCAGCGGCATCAAACAATCGATTATTTCTTGTGCGGATCCTTTGCACTGAAATAATAATAAAATAATAATAAAATTATTATACATTTGTTGATGGACGATATTAGGGTTGACCACTCGAAAAGTCGTAACAAATCGTTTCGACTCCGTTCCGGAACTGTTCTTTGTTTCGTTGTTAATATTCTTTTGTTCCCGAACAAAGATATTTCGAGTGGTCAACCCTAGACGATGTTGAATGGACTGCGTACTCCCATAGCTGCTGCCATCGAGTGAGATCTCTTCACTTGTCTCTCTTCGTGTTCAAAAACTCCACAAGAGCTCATCAAAATGACTTGAGGGAAGATCGATGGTTCTGAAACGATTGTATTATTATTGTAATTGTAAAGTTCATTATCCGTTCACCGTCAGGTATATTGATTCCTGGCGAGAACGCGATCAGCAAAGCCATGTCTGCTCCAGTCGAATGTCCCATGAGTGTTATCTGCAACAAGGAAGAACACAACTATATATTGCATCATCATTACTCACCTTCTCCTTGTCTCCTCCGAAATTGTGAATCTCGTTGCGTACATATCGGAAACTCTCCAAGCAGTCTGAAATGTGTTTAGGGAATCTGTTAGACTGTGGAAACCGTTTGCAGTCATCTCGAGTCAGACAAACCATGCAGTGCGAGATTCGCCGGCAGGACATTCTCGTCTCCCAATGCCATAGCGCCGAAGATTCCCATTCGATAGTCAAATGTTACCATTATGACGCCTACAACAGAACATGTATTTTACTTGATCTGTCTATACTTTTATGTTAAAATGTGGTCGAGCAAAAAAATAACAATCATGAATATCTTTTACCCTACACAAATAAGATCCGTTATTACCATGAGCAGCAAAGTTGGAAATGAGTGAATCATCAGGAAACATCTGAGATCCGTCGAAAAGAATAGTTCCTCCATGAATGTAGATCACAACAGGACAAAAGGCACCTTTCCTGCATTTTTTTGCTTTGGTCGATTTAAAAAAATTATATTGTATAAGTTTAGCAAAGTGCTGTTCTTCGACAGTAGTGCTGGCCGACCTCTCTACACTCCTCGGATGAATAGATGTTGAGATTGAGACAATCCTCTGAGAATCCGGTCTCTGTGCCATCCCAGAATACAGAGCGCTGAGCACATGAAGGACCAAACCTGAAAGAAGAAGTGCGCTCCCAAATTATCTCAACTTAATTCAAGGACGCGTTGGACTTTAATTTATTTTGTGTGCAAATATTCAGAATATTTACTGTTCAAGTCGATCCATAATGGTCGATCCTTGGAAGCGGCCATAAAAGAAGATATCAACTCGCAATGAGAGCTTTTATTGTTAGAGCAAAAAGTGTAACGAGATAGCGAGTCGTAAGCATTTCACCATCGTGAAGTCATTTCGGAAAGAGCATTGGCAAAAAAATGAGAAAGTCTCGGCGTTTTACAACTTCACCACTCGTAAAATTTTGTTCGACACTAGACATTTGAGGCCCTTCTCGGAAATCCATGTCTACAAGCAATCATAATTATTGCTTATTCTTATTTTGCTCATCGCACTGAGAAATTTCAAAGTGTCAACAAAATGCAGAGTACTATTTACTGCAATCGTTAAGAGTGATACTTTTCACTTACACAGTTCCATCGTGAGTGTAATTCCATGGTTGAGGAGGTTGTGGTTTCTTCCATCTAAGAGATTCAATAGGAGATGACGCATACGGAATTTTCTGGAATTAGCTTATGTCTTCTTTGTACGGCAAAGAAGCTCGTTTCTTGGCCGTACAAAGAAGACATCTATCTATCCCCATGACGAGAATCAAGGAGTACCATCCAGTAGTAGTTTGTATCTACTGTTGAATATGTTGAGTAAGAACATGCATGTACGTTTTCGAAACGCAAGAAAATCAACCAAAAATGTAAGACACTAGCCTTGAATATTTCTCCTTTGAATCCATTCGATGCTTCGTATTCGTATCCACGCACGGCTCCATAGCTCGTTTGCACGACTGGGAAGTTGCGTAGTGATGATGCAATACTGAGAAGACTGCAGAACAGTAGAGCTAATGAGAGAGTCATCTCGAGGGTGAACTGATCGTTGTAAGGAATCTGTCGAAATTTATCCTGAGAGATAAGAGATTGTGATCGGTGATAAGAATACTAGTAGAAAGCTCAGGACGAATCACGGTTTGTCAGTCTTATCTTACCTCGGAACTTCTGTTTGCCAATTTTCTAATTATTTTGAGGCGGATTGTGCCGGTTCTCTAGTCAATTTTCGGTATATTCATGGCATTCAGTTGTTTGAAAATATTAGCACAGTTATGTCCCATAACCCGTCATTTTTATAGAGAAAAGATATCATAAGTTCATCGTACAAACTGGATATGATATAATTTCAATTTAAAAAATAAAATATGTAATTCGGAGTAACTTAACATATCTTCACAAAATTTAAATATCAAGGAGTAAAACAAATACAAGGAGTAAGAAAATAAAATGTCACTCATCTTTGTTTCGATTGCCTTCTTGTGAATGGGCAAAGTGGAAGAGATAATTAAGATGAAATGTTTATCATTTAGGATGACAAAGGGTACATGCAGACACGGAATGATGACGAGACGAGTGACTGCCGAAACTCTTTGACTTAGAATGCAGCACATTCGAGTTGAGTAATGTCCAGTCCCAAGTAAGTCCATGCAGTTCCTGCTGCATTGCAAGAGAGTTCCAATGTGACGACTCCGTTCACACCAGTCACGACTCCAGCACTTCCATTGACCTATCGAGACTTATTGAGTCGCCTTCCTCGAAATACCATAAACTGGCAAAAAGGCAGTAGGCTTTACATAACGCCTAAGAGCGAATAGCGCATTATTATGAGTCGCAATCACCTATCGCTAATGTGGTACACTTAGGACTATCGATAAAGTCCCTCTTATGGAGTGGGAATACCTCGATATTGGCATTGGTTCCAGTGCATGTGAAGGTGCGAACAGCACAGCTTCCACTTCTATCAATGAAGTCTCCGTCCATTGGTTTCGATCCAATTCCAATGGTTGTCACCGAAATCAGATTAGCAGCACAGGACAAGCATGCGACACTGAAATTGATACATTATTTATACACTTCTCATTATGGTGTACCTTGAAGCGCACTCCACTTGAGTGATATCCACTCCGTGCGAGGTCCATGCAGTCCCAGCGGCGTTGCAAGTGACATCAAGAGTAGCAACACCATTAACATCAGTCACAACTCCCGCGCCGCCGTTGATCTGAAACAATATGTTCAGATCAAACGTCATCTCAAACAATACCTCGATATTGGCGTTGAATCCATTGCAGGTGAAAGTGCGAACAGCACAAGTACCACTGTTGTCGACTACATCTCCATCCATTGGATGAGCTCCGGCTCCATTGGTAGTCACCGAGATTTGATTAGTATCACAAGTTTTGCATGTAACGCTGAAAAAGCTACATTTAGAGGCTGGCAGCACTGACTATGTCTTACCCCGATGCGCATTCCACTTGAGTAACGTCCAGTCCCAAGTAGGTCCATGCAGTGCCGGCTTCGTTGCAAGTGACTTCCAGTGTAGCTGTCCCGTTGACGCCATTCACTACTCCAGCATTATTGATCTGACAAGAGATGACAGCTGATAAAAGTATACGACCACAAATTTGCGAGGAAAGTTCTCGAACTTCGTGCATAAGCATCGACAATCTCAAATGACAGGAAAAACCTCGATATTGGCGTTGAATCCATTGCAGGTGAAAGTGCGAACAGCACAAGTACCACTGTTGTCGACTACATCTCCATCCATTGGATGAGCTCCGGCTCCATTGGTAGTCACCGAGATTTGATTAGTATCACAAGTTTTGCATGTAACGCTGAAAAAGCTACATTTAGAGGCTGGCAGCACTGACTATGTCTTACCCCGATGCGCATTCCACTTGAGTAACGTCCAGTCCCAAGTAGGTCCATGCAGTGCCGGCTTCGTTGCAAGTGACTTCCAGTGTAGCTGTCCCGTTGACGCCATTCACTACTCCAGCATTATTGATCTGACAAGAGATGACAGCTGATAAAAGTATACGACCACAAATTTGCGAGGAAAGTTCTCGAACTTCGTGCATAAGCATCGACAATCTCAAATGACAGGAAAAACCTCGATATTGGCGTTGAATCCATTGCAGGTGAAAGTGCGAACAGCACAAGTACCACTGTTGTCGACTACATCTCCATCCATTGGATGAGCTCCGGCTCCATTGGTAGTCACCGAGATTTGATTAGTATCACAAGTTGTGCACGCTATAAAAGATTACGAATTCACTTCAGAGAAGTTTGCAGAAACTGTGTGGCACATGGAATACCACATTCTACTTTTTTCATATTTTAACAAAAACTAGTTGTGGAGAAGCAATAGTGATTAAACATACGAGTAATTGAGTAGACCGTTGAAGAAACCGAGAGAAGAAGAAGGATGGGGAGAAGCATCGTTGCCATTTCGGATTGGAAACTGAAATTAGATAAATAGTTCTTTATATATCCAATTTTTGAGAGGAAGTGGGAAAGCGCTGACATTTTATTTGAAGAAATCAGACAAAAGATTGGAGAGGAGAATGCTAAGCAATGTCACCTGATTGACTTTCCTCCCATTTCAACAGAAGCGCAAACTTTCGAGGAAAAAGAGAGCAGAGGAAGCAAGTGTGCGATCTATGGTTTTTGCCCAGTCGGGCGCGGTTCTATCCGAATGTTCCCAGTACTCATCAAACGACTTGTAACATTACTCCCTTTCATCCACTCGTTGGAGACATTTGTAGCAACAAAGTAATCTCGCTGTGATTTCCTGTGCGAATTTTCTCCGTCAAGTGACAGCCTCCCATGTGGTCTAGTGGTTAGGATTTCTGGTTTTCACCCAGGCGGCCCGGGTTCGATTCCCGGCATGGGAATGCCTTTTTATTTATTTATTTTTTCAAATTGTAGTTGTGTTTTCTAAATAATGTTTGCAAGATGGCTGCTATTTTTGTGCAAAAGCCCACTGAGTTCCCTTTTGTCCGCAAAGTTTTATATACATTTAAGAGTGCCTAGATACGATGGTGCTGAAAAAAAAGATACAGGTGCCCCTGGATGGCAATTTGATATTTCAAGAGTTCAAGTTATTCAGAGAAAGCAAATAATTGTCTTTATTTCCTCCATCCTAAATAGTCTGATAGCGATGGTACAAGATTATATGTGCCTCTAACGGGAATTTCTTTGCCCAACACCCGAAATAGGGGCTGTTTCGTGGCACGCAGAAAACATTTAAACCGATAAAGCGTCGACGAACCTTGAAACTCAGGTCGAGAAGAGAAAATTCGAAGAAATCTTAGGCAGACAAATACGAAGAAAACTTAGACATCCTTATCACAATAAGTCTTGTTTTTATACAGAAGAAATAGCAATAAACCTGTCAGGCGACATTGAGGTCGGACGATTGACAAGTCTTATCTTTAGCTTCGGATGTTTTCGTACAGACTCATGCTGATCGTGTAGTAATAGACGGGGTCGGTAACACGGTACACCCATTACAAGCTATAGGCTACAGCTACAGAGAGGTGATGGACAGTCTGATTTTTTCCTGATTTTTTAAAAAAAATATATGTTTGTCATTCTTTCAGATTTGACATATTTCAAAAACCGTATTTTACTTGTAGTACACTTGACATAGCAATCGATATTGTAACCAAATTCAATTTCTATCACTGTGATTATCTACTTTATTCATTGTACACGAAATGATTAGTGGGTTTTCAAAACTTCTAGATACATTCCCCTTCTTCCGATCCAGCATCGGTGTAGCACGAATGGTCTTTAGTAGAAGAAAAAGCGGCATTCGTGTACTCAACAGGAGCAGTGAGCATCTACAAAATAATGTATTTTAAAGGATTAAAATCCGGATTTTCACCTCTTTTCTCTCCTTGATCAAACTCTCATCCAACTTCAATGTCTCCAGATAGTAAGCAGCGACTCTCTTGTGATAGTCTGTTTCATATATTTTACTTTCAAGTGTTTTAAACTTTCTTTTTAATTACCGTGTTTCATCGTGGGCACAATTCCATCCGTGAAACTATTATTGATAGAATAGTAATTCATGATCTCGTGATTGACCGGATCCCAATCTAAACTTTTTCAATCATATAATTTTCTTTTGATAATGTCTAACCGGGTGCGAGAGGAAGGCCCTTAATGAAGTTAATGAAATACGTTGGGAAAACTCTGCTCAGCCATTCTTCGTTCTCGTCCTGCAATTTATTCACAATCTTCTCATATTTTCTAAATAATATATCCGTTAAATAATAAGTGGTGAATTGTGTTTTCCTGTCTACCTCCCCTCCCTCCCTCACCCTCCTTGTATATATATTTCTTTTTTCAATCGTTTCTTTAATTGCCGTCACACCCTTCGCGAGTGTCTCAAATAAATAAATAAAATACTGACATGAAGTTCGTTTTCTGATAAGAAAAAATGCCTTCAGTATTCAACGCGGAATACCATTCTTATTCTTAAGAAGTTAATAAAGTCTTATAGGAAAGTACCTTGCTGTGTGGATGCAATCCCATCAAATAGTATGCACCTTCGGCGTGACAAGCGTGGGCGGGATAGTCGTATTGGTAGAGATAAACCTAGAACGTAGTCATTAGGAGACTCGCCCACTATGGCTTAATTTAAAACAAAAATCAATCTCATTGTGTTTTAAAAGTTTACCTCTCCACCGACATTTGCGAGTGCATTAGCGAAAAGCCAATTGTTGATGAAAACAGACTCTGTTTCAGTTGTATGGTCCGTAGCTGCAAACACTGGTTTTTAGTTTCCCTCTTTACCTAATATCGATCATTTTTACCCACCGAACTCGCCCGATTCTCGGTCGCTGACGTACTTCTGGTAGCATTCCTCGACATTCTTTATTCCGAGACTCATTTTCGCCTTGAAATATAACAGTTAAACCCATCAGACAACAGTAATTCTAACCACTTTCATGAAGTTGTCCGATGTCTTTTCCCTCTTCACTCTCTAAACATGAAATATTACATTTTGCAGTTAGTTTGTGGCCTTACGTTTGTGAGAGATTCCAGTTCAAACTCATTTAGAGATGTGCCCAGCAGCATCTTTATTGGCTGTAATATTCAATTTTTTTAAATATTTTCATGCTTAAAATGCAAATGACAAACCTTCATATTTTCCCGTAGTTCGGGTGTATATTCAATAGGTAGCAGTTCTCCGGCCAGTGTGATGCTTGATATTTGCGTATCCGAATACGGGTAGGATCCACCATGCCGATTTGCTATTTCAAGGATGTTTCTGAACGATTTGAGTTTTCCCTATTCTTATATTCTACTAAGGTATGTAATTAAACGTATATTTTTTTTAAAATTTGGGTCGGATATAATGTTGTTTCGTGGGGACAAATGGAATGAGAACTCACTCAGTACTCAACGGCATCAAACAGTCAATTATCTCCTGTGGCGAACCCTTGCACTAAAATGTGAATGTGAGATTCCGATCTATCTAATAATATATTATTTTTCCAAACTTATTCACAAAACTGAAAAAAAAAGATTGCTTACTCTCATCGCTGCGGCTTGAGAATGAGATCTCATTATTTGTCTGTCCTCGTGTTCAAAGACACCAGACGAACTCATCGCAATCACTTGAGAGAAGAGCTGTTCTGAATTTTACTAATATATTAAAATCATAAACTAAAATAATTAATATTTTTATATCGATTCACCTCCCGGTTTGTTCATTCCAGGTGAGAAAGCGAAAAGCAATGCAATATCAGCTCCACTTGAATGACCCATGACTGTGATCTGAAATAATGCTTGAAATATTTAGCATGTAGCTTCGTCATCACTATGGTTTCGTCATCACTATGCAATACCTTATCTTTATCTCCGCCGAAATTGTGAATCTCTTTTCGCACAAAATGGAGGCTCTCGACGCAATCTGAAAAAAATCTAAATTTGTAAACGGTATGGGCAAATCTGCGAAATGCAACAAACCATGTAGGGCGAGATTTGCCGGAAGAGCATTCTCGTCTCCCAATGCCATAGCACCGAAGATTCCCAGTCGAAAATTGAACGTTACGATGACAATACCTGCAGAAATGTTTGGGGTTTATGTGCTGTGCTGTTTTGACTAATGCTGCGCTAATTTCTTCGGGGAAATTTCCCCATCAAAGAGTGGAAAGCTCGTGTAGCTCAGCTCAAACTGAACTAAATCTCTCCAATAAAAAA
This sequence comes from Pristionchus fissidentatus, assembly GCA_036245785.1. NCBI lineage: Eukaryota > Metazoa > Nematoda > Chromadorea > Rhabditida > Neodiplogasteridae > Pristionchus > Pristionchus fissidentatus. The sequence goes on from BTSY01000006.1 coordinate 15,447,141, forward strand.
GGAAAATGTTCCGATCGTGCCTTGCAATCCCTGTATCAAGTTTGGAAGTGGTAGCTTCACTTGGAAGAAAGTTATGAAAGGGTGCATAAAACTGTATTGCACCTTGCACCCCAAGAAATTTGCGCAGCATAAAATCCAATTTTTTGTGTGTAAAGAATCGCACCTTGCGCTGCGAAGTTGGAAACGAGTTCATCATCTGGAAACATCTGAGCTCCATCAAAGAGAACGACGCCTCCATGAATGTAGAAGACTACGGGACAGGAAGAACTGGCCTAGAAGGAATAGCGAGAGCAAGGAATCCACAAGCGAGTTGAATCAACAGGTTGGCCAATAAGAAATATTCAACAAATCTAGCGAGATTTCAGGGCGCTTTTCTGTTTGCAACGTTGGCTCGAATAACGTTCATATTCTGACTTCTCTGCATTTCTTAGATGAATAGATGTTAGCATGGAGACAATCCTCTGAGAAACCAGTGATTGATCCTTCCCAGTATTCGTGACGCTGAGCACACGAAGGGCCGAAACTTAAAAATAATAACACTGATTTACGAAGACTAAATTATTTCTGTATCACCAAGAAGTCATTTCGAGGAGTACCATCACTCAACACGTTTACGAGGACAGTTTCTACAAAGCAGCTATAAATGGAGACATAAACTTTCTCATTGTGGGTGAAAAAATTTAACATGGCGTCTCCAAATTGCTGTTCAGTTGTCATGTGCGAGATAGATCATTAACAAAAAAAGAGTGCTCCGACGCTTTAACAGCTTCATAAACCGCTAAACATGGTTGTACACAATGCAATGATGATGGAGAACGAAAAAAATACAAAATTAATTATGTATATTGGCTCACAAAGTTCCATCGGTTGTGTAATTCCATGGCCGAGGTGGCTGTGGTTTCTTCCACCTAAGAGCCCCAATTGGAGGCGCAGCATAAGGAATTTTCTGTGATAAAATTCAATTACTCTCTATTAATATTTAGATATTTAAAAAAATCCAAACCTTGAATATTTCTCCTTTGAATCCATTCGATGCTTCGTATTCGTACCCGCGCACGGCTCCATAACTCGTTTGAACAACGGGAAGGTTGCGTAGTGATGATGCAACACGAACAACACATAAGAACAAGGATAAGATGAAACACTCCACCAGAACCATCTCGAGTGTAGTGATTGTTGAAAGGGGCGTACGGCATTTATACAGAGTGATAAGGGCTCAGAAAAAAGTATCCTCATTGTTTTGTTGATATCTCAATCTCGACATACAGTCCTGGTTGTTTCCCCCGTGAACATGGCCCGTCCCGGCCGGCCCGGGCCGGCCCCTAGCGGTCCCTGCCAATTTGTGGCTCGAGTAGAGAGAAATTTGAGACAAACTCTGTGCAATCTGATAGTTCAGGTGGTTGGTCATCGGAAAGTGTCAAGATAAATTTTAAATTACTTATTTTAGTAATTTTAAATTCGTTAGAAAATATCATTCTATGAAAAATCAGTTTGCGGTTAAGGCGAAAATCCAAGAGATACTGTAATATTTTGCGTCAATCTCTAACAAAAGTCATTTCCTTGAAATGATTTTTTCAAAGAAATTAAACATATTTAAGAAAATAATTTAATTTTTCATCGACGTTAATCGATGGCCAACCGCCTGAACTATCAGATTGCACAGAGTTTGTCTCGAATTTCTCTCTGCTCGAGCCACAAATTGGCAGGGACCGCTAGGAGCCGGCCCGGGCCGCCCGGGACGGGCCATGTTCACGGGGGAAACAACCAGGACTGTATAACAAGATATGCCACAAAATTAGTTTCTTTTGAGGTGAAAATCAGAAAGTGTCAAAAAGTGCCACACTGTGCCACACAGTGCCACACCTTTGTACAGAGTGTTATTGGCGTACGATATTTATAGCAAATAAACAAATCATAAAGAAAGCTAAATCGTTAATCTTCACAAATATGGCGTTCTTTTATATTTTCGTATCGTGATGGTTTCCTGTGCACATTTAACTCCTGTGGATGGTAGCGTCCCATGTGGTCTAGTGGTTAGGATTTCTGGTTTTCACCCAGGCGGCCCGGGTTCGATTCCCGGCATGGGAATTCCTTTTGCATTCTTTGTTGCCGTATAGAGAAAGGTAAAGATAAAGTTTTTTTCATTACCAGAATCTCTGCCGGGGCCCACTGGTAAGTCCGGTTTGCTAGCCATATAATAGCCTGTGTTTTTTTCTGTAGCATTGTTTCAGTAACATCATACACAATTATTTATCCTTTTTACATAAACTATTGCACGTTGTTGTTGATGAGCGGTGATTGGTCTAATGATTGAGCTCGTCTTCTGAAGAAGAGAAATAGTTTGTAGACTATAAAAATTAGGAATGCAAGACAGGCTCCATTGAATAGAAAATCTCTGAGGTTGAAGGATGAAGTCTCTGAGGAAAATCTCTCACTGTTTGAGGGAACAGCGATATTCTTGAACTCCACTGGGGCATTTAGTGCCTGAAATATTGATTGTTTTTGCAGCCCTGTTCCATCTAAATCTCACCGCTCGTTTCGCATCTGTCAAGGTCTGATCCAATTGCAATATATTCAAGTAATAGTCAGCAATCGTCTTGTGGTATCCTGATATTTATTTATTATATAAAAATAGATTATGTTGTATTCATACCCGGTTTCATCATGGGCACAACTCCGTCGGTGAAACTCTTATTGACAGAGTAGAAATTCATAATCTCAGGATCGACCGGTTTCCAATCTCAAATTAATTTATTCCTTATTAGCCGGATCGATAATTACAAACCTGGAGCTAGTGGGAGTCCCTTGATGAAGTTTGTGAAATAGATGGGATAAACTCGGCTCAGCCACTCCTCATTCTCATCCTGCAATGTAAAGATTGCAGTTTCATGGATTATATTTTTTTAATCAAATACCGGCCGACCTAATTTAATTACCTAACTGTAATATAGTGAAATTTATGAGGGCAAAAGAATCACATGGCCATTCACAAATGAAATTTGGTCAAAAGCAAGTGAAATACCTTGCTGTGCGGGTGGAAACCGAATACGTAGTATGCGTCCTCAGTGTGAACAGCGTGGACAGGATAGTCGTATTGGTATAGATAAACCTGGGAAGACATCATTTTTCGTGAGGAAAAATACAACCCAAATAGCTAAATATTTTAAATTCATTGATAATACTTGCTACCTCTCCTCCGGCCTTCGCTTGAGTATTTGCGAACAGCCATTCAGTCATGAAAATCGCCTGCGTCTCAGTAAAATGTCCGGGAACTGCAACTTTCGAATTAACTGTGAGCCATTTTTCTTTTCCCTCACCGAACTTTGCCGAATCCCTGTCATTCACATACTTCTGATAGCATTCCTTATCGTTCTTCACGCCGAGAATTGGATTAACCTGGGGGAAATCAAAAGAATTACTGGTGAATGAATAAAACATTCTACACATTAGGCCAATCGATAATTCGATACCGTATTGTACTCTGCTCCACCCTTGCGATATTCCAATTCAAACTCGTTCATCGCCGTGCCGAGCATCAATTTCGTCACCTGATAGCAAACTTGACGCCGGGACTCTAAATTCGAAATGAAACCTTCTGATTGTGCCACAGTTCCTGCACATTTCTCATGGGCATGAGATCTCCGGCATATACAATATTGGCGATTTGCGTGTCCGAAAACGCGTTTTCTCCTCCATGAAGTTCAGTGATGTTGAGGATGTAGCTGAATGCACGGCATTATGGTGATGTGAAAGGAATAAAATATGTTTTACTAAAGCTCTCAGAAGTTCTCATTATCACACATATAATTTGATGTCTTGAGCTTAGAAATTGATGAGAAAAGAATAAACTCACTCAGTGCTCAATGGCATCAAACAGTCAATGATCTCTTTCGCGGATCCCTTGCACTGAAAAAAATGATTGTATTAAAATTAGTAATTTGCAACTATAAAAAAGTCAGCACAAAAAAGATAATGGATCAAGAATGAGGTAGAGCCTACCCCAATTGCTCCAGCAACCGAATGAGATCTCATAACTTGTCTCTCTTCATTCTCGAAATATGCCGAACCACTCATCGCAATAACACGGGAAAAGGGAGCCGGCTCTTAAATTTATATTAGCTCTCGGAAAAATTAAGTTAGTTTTTCATTAGAGGAGCTGTGTGGTCGATAAAGTTCAAGCCTGATGACAAACACAAGCTGTAAATAGCTACTGACGCAAAATGTTCCAAACTTTTTTAAAAATTAACTGTTATTATCGAGTTACCTCCGGGCTTATTAATGCCTGGAGAGAATGCAAAGAGCAATGCAATTGCACCTCCAGTCGAATGACCCATTACAGTTATCTGAAAGTAAGACTTATTGCAGAAATTTTGATCATCGATATGCAATACCTGATCCTTGTCACCTCCAAAGTTGTGAATCTCCTTGCGGACAAAGTGAAGACCCTCGACCATATCTGAATTTGAACAAAATTGTACTATGATACGTGTAATGGATTATTTTTCAAACCTTTTCCTTCATCAACGGGAGCCATTTCTCACTCAATTTATGGGCGGTACATTAATAGTTTTTATTTTGAAATTACCGTGCAGCGCGAGATTGGCTGGTAGAACATTTTCGTCTCCCAATGCAAGCGTTCCGAAGATTCCTAATCGATAATCGACAGTAACCATAACAATTCCTGCAAATTGTGTGTTTATTGTGATCGATTACTACGATTTCAACACTTGAATAACCGTCTTGGTATCTAAAATCAAATTTTCATAAATTTTTAAATGCAAAATTGTGTACTTTACTACTTTATCAATAGAAAAAGTTATCCAAGTGTACCTTGAGCAGCGAAATTTCCGATCATCGAATCATCCGGAAACATTTGAGTTCCATCGAAGAGAACAACTCCTCCATGGATCAAGAAAGCAACGGGACAAGACGATCCGGACTGAAATTGGGAACTCTTTTTTTCCAGATGTTATAAGTTGATTTTTCTGACCATTCTGCATTTCTTGGATGAATACACGTTGATATTGAGACAATCCTCAGAGAATCCAGTCACTGATCCTTCCCAAAAGGGCGTTCGCTGAGCACACGAAGGACCGAAACTGGAAGAGTATTAGCTTTTTTTGTCTGGCAATAATATCTTATTTTTGTATCTACGATTGGACTTTGAAACGTAATCTTAAATTGGAGAGCTACGGTCGCGTTTAACGATTAGCTAACTTTTTTTTCTACTTTCCACTATCATTTCGAGATTGCGGATAGGGTATTGACAAAAAATGAAAGCACCACTATTTTACAGCCACGACGCTCGTAAAATTGCCGTGGGACTTCAATTTGGGAAACACAAAAGTGAGGGGAGGATTCAATGTTTTCATTTTATAAACTAGCCGGGATGTGTTGAGGTTAAATACACTACGCTCTATGCATAGTTATAGGTGAAGGTTCAGTCCAGGGAGAGTTCGATAGCCTGCTTCAGGTTCGGTTCAGGGGGAGCTCGGTAGCCGATTTCAGGTTCGGTTCAGGGGGACCTCGGCAGCCTACTTCAGGTTCGGTCCAGGGGATCCTCGGCAGCCTGTTTCAGGTTCGATCCAGGGAGGTGGACTCGATAGCCGGCTCCAAGGACAGTCCAGGGGGAGTTTAGTATGCTAGGGAATGTTAATCTCTAGAAAGAGTACTGGCTTATTCCGTTGAGAAAGGCTCGTGAGGCTGAGGCTCGTGAAGCACTTCGTGGCTCCGTGGCAACTTTTTCGATCGCTCTCAGCCTCACGAGCCTTTCTCAACGGAAACGCAGGATACCGCGTGTTGATTTCCCTGACGTGTTCGAACACGTTTTCGACATCTCAAAACACTTTTCTAGTGATCCCCCACGCTCTGCGAATCAATTAGAAACTTTTCGAAATTTTCGATTTTCAATGATAAACCGTGTTAGAACACGTTCAGACACGTTTCTGATGTCTCAAAACACTTTTCCTGTGATCCCCGACACTCACCGGTGCGTTTGGAGAAAATTTGAAATTTTGATTTTTCACGTTCAAACTCGGTAAAAACAAGTGAAAACGTGTTTCACGCTACTAAAAAACGTGTTAGGACGGCTTCTGGCACTTGCGAAAAAGGCGGCAAAAGATTTGCCCGCGGCGGGGTTCGAACCTGGGGTCTCGGATAGATAGTCAAGCGCGTAACCCACTTGGCTATGGATTTGGTTAAATTAATTTTGTAAAATTTGAAATGTTTTCAGATGGGTTATCATATGCAGAAGGAACTGAGAAGATTGATTGAGTTTGAAGTGATTTATAGCGAAAAAACGAAAACGTCCTTCAAGTGGTTAAAACTCGGCAAAACAGGTGAAAACGTGTTTCACGGTACTCAAAAACGTGCTAGAATGGTTTCTGGCACTTGCGAAAAATGCGGCAAAATGTTTGCCCGCGGCGGGGTTCGAACCTGGGGTCTCGGATAGATAGTCAAGCGCGTAACCCACTTGGCTATGGATTTGGCTAATTAAATTTTATAAAATTTGAAAGTAATTCTGGTTAGTTATCATATGCAAAAGGATCTGGGAAGATAATAAGGAAAATGCGATAAAAATGTCTGTCACGCGTACGGAAATAAAAAAAACAGACAGACAGACAGACAGACATTTTGATTCCCTAGGTAGTGGAGGAATTTAAAAAGCTCACAAAGTTCCATCGATTGTGTAATTCCATGGCTGCGGTGGCTGTGGTTTCTTCCATCTCAAAGCTCCAGTTGGTGGGGCGGCATAAGGAATTTTCTGAAAGTAAATGTCAGTATTAAATTTCAATTATGATTGAGGAATTAATCAAATTGCGCGAAATGAATTGAGACTCCGATTCTTCCCTAGATAAAATAATAAGTAATAGGCAGTTCTCTCAAGCAATAAAAAAGGCAATATTAATTAGTTGAGATCTCCGATCAAAGAAAAAAACCGGTAATTTGAACGAAACAAACCTTGAAAATTTCTCCTTTGAATCCATTGGATGCATCATATTCATATCCTCGCACAGCTCCATAGCTCGTCTTCACAACAGGAAAATTGCGTAGTGATGACGTAATAGGAGAAAATATCAATAATAGGAGAGACAAGAAGAGGACCATGTGTTAGAGTGGACTGAATGTCGAATGGAGATGGGACGCTAGTTATACTGAGTGATAAGAGTCAATGAGCGATAATGGCAGTGAACAGATAAGAATGCTCTGACTTCATCTATTATTTATATCAATTGCATTCGATTACGATGTGATTTCTTTTTAGTGTGCGTTCATTTTTCCCGCAGTTTGTTTATGTGCACAATTTGATCCGTAACTGACAGCCTCCCATGTGGTCTAGTGGTTAGGATTTCTGGTTTTCACCCAGGCGGCCCGGGTTCGATTCCCGGCATGGGAACTTCTTTTTAATTTTTTAAAAGTAATTTAACTTATGCAATTTAGAGTTTTGTGTGGAGTTTAGATGACTTATCTTATCTGTGTTGCAGTCTATCGACTGACCTCATGATAAGAAAGGGCTCTCTTTCGCTCGAGAATAACTCTTTTCTCCCCTCTTTTCACCTCTTGCTAGAGAGCATGAAGTGCCGGGACAATATCAACGACTAGATTGACCTCAACAAACAAAGATGACCTGAGTGAGTAACTAAATCACGTCACTTCTCTTTCCTTATCAGTCGATCAGTTGATGACACACCTTGAAAGAGATGCTTGGAAGAAGGAGAATAAGCACAGTGCGATTGTAATCACACCGCCAGTCACTTTCCGATCGCTTAGTTCGTCCTCACACATTTCTCATTATGGCAACAGGCCAGTCCACGTACACTCTGGCTCCACAGGTACTGTTGGTTTGTAACTATAAAATATAGAAAATATTACGAAACGACCGGGGTTTTGGTAAATAATCAGCTGTGCGCAAAGCAAATCTTTTACTCTTCTAAATTCGCATATCGTGCGGATGTTTTCATCACTCCCAATTGGTCGGATCACAATTTTTCCTATATTTTTTGGCTAATTCTTGAAATACTTTTTTGCAGACAGTTTATGCCTCGTATCAGCCTTCCGTCGGTGGTTCTCCTATCGTTTTACAGCCCGGATCTTCGCATCTTCGTGAGCACTCATTTCTTCTTTAATAATTACCCATTTTTGCTTCGTTTTGTGTCTCTTTTTTTCTTCTCTGCTTGTGAATAGATAAGATAACGGATAATAGTCACCTTCGACTACTTTTCGTGCACACTTGTACACGATCCAGTGAGCTCATGGGTGACTGAAATTTGGAAAGCATAGAACTCGTCAATAGAATCATAGCTTCTATATCCATTTCCAGATGGTCTGTGGGTTTCTCTTCCCCCTCATGTCCCCGGTTGTCCGCCCGGACTCGAGTTTCTATACGGACGAGATAAGATTGTAATCAAGGAGAAGCAACAACTAATTGAATATCTAGCTGCTATCGAGGTAGAGACGATGGAGATTATTGATTTTACTTATCACCAAAGTAAACTCTATTAGAAGATATTTGAGCAAACATAGTGAAATAGAGGAACGGCAACATTGTGTTCATAACCTGCGCTAAGCAAAAATATGCTCTTTGCCCAGTAAACGAAGCTAGGATGTGGACTGTGAGACGTGTCGAATGTAATCAAGACATCCTCACCAAATAACAGTCGACCGCTGATAACACTATCTGTAAAACGATTTACGCCCTCAAACGAATGAACAATGCGGAAAATATTTTCAAGAAACAATTTTAAAATTATTACAACCTTTCACATCACAGATGTCGAATCGGTACACTATCGAGACTCCATCGGGCGAGCAGATCTATTGCATGGGAGAGGAATCGAGATTCATCCAGGCACAATTGATGGGAAGCAATAGAGGATACAGAATAAGAGTCGTTGATGGTTATAATCGGGTGAGGATATGCTCATTGTTTGCTATGATATTAAAATGAAAGGAAAGTAGGAAAAGATGGGTCACGAAAGAAATTAATGATGGCTGCAGCAATGTACCTGACAATGAATTTAATCGAGAATCAACAACTAATAAATTGAGTTCCTTCCAGGTTGCATTCACGATCGCTCGCCCGCTGCAGTTCTGCAAATGGAGTTGCTGCGCGTGCTGCAGCTGCTGCCAACGACAAGGAAAAGTCGAAGGAGGCGGAGTCACCGTGAGTGCCAAAATGGAATCATGTCATGCCGAAATTATTTTGATGTGCTGTTCCCTCATCTTTACAAAAAAATCTCTTTTTTTCTTGTGTGAACAAAGGACAATAAAAGTTAGAGCGAAGTGAAAAGGAGGAAATAAAATGTGTTTTACATTCACTTTAGATAATATAATTGGTGGTATTGATTAGCTCTTATGTTAACATCTTGTGTAGGAACGGTAGACCAGTGGAGGAAGTTCCTTATCACTAACGGTAAGCAGTAGATGAGTGTTGTTATAGCTCCACGAAAAAGGCGAAGTAACACGAAAGGGAAATGATACACAATCCGATACTGCGATTCCGAATGATGAAATAGTCAGTGATTGGTCATACCACAAGACTTTCAGATAGGCACAATGCACACTCGACAATCCTGCTGGTCCTCTGCCCTCTCCATAATGGACGAACACGGAGAAGAAGTGAGATAAACTATACGACAATATAATTTTATTAGTCTCCTTTTCTTCCTTGAAAATCATAGAGCAAACACGAATATCGATTTTCTATCTATCTACAATGATTTCAACTCCTTGCATAACTTCCTTATCAGGTACTGACAATAGACGGTCCTTGTGCTTGCTCTTATTGCTGCAGCGACGCCACATTTAAGGTTTTACTTTACCTGGTTCAACTCATTCTATCAAATACCGTCAGAACAAGGCTATGACATGCAGGGTACGAATATATTTTTAAATAATAAAATCTATCTCAGCTTCGTTCCTCTTCGACCGGTGCCGTTGTTGGTCACATCAAACGGAAGTTCAAAGGATGTCTGAGATCGACTTTCACGAAGAGAAACAACTTCGAAATCGAATGTGAGTTTCTCCTTTCTTGTCAACCCCGTGAATTTGAGATGATTATGATCATTTAATACATCATTATACAGGATGCGGCAAAATTACTTAGACTAAACTTTACAATATAATTCCAATACAGTAAAAGAGTTAGGTATGATCTCAATTGCATATTTGCGACTATTGACCTATGTCCTAATACTATTCGGCATTTCAAGTAATTTGGTTTATCCAATCGTTTATGGCAGAAAAAAATTGGCCCACACTGTATTTTCAAATTGAAACGCACGGGGGCCAGATCACTCAGCAAGTTTCGGTTGCTCAATGTATCGAAGATCACGCTGAATTTGACCATTTCTCAGTACCCACGGGTAGAGCATGATGTACAGTTCTCATGATTATATTTATGAAACACAGCTCCCTTTGACCAATCCATTAGAGATTGAGAATCAAGACCTACATACGTTTTGAGAAACCGCTATCGAGATGGTTCCCTTGCTCCATAACTCCGCAAGCTTTCCACGTCGTGTGGTCTCCCTAAGTTAGTAGCAACTAGACATCACAATGAGGATGATATACAATTGAGACATCTCGAAGTCCTATCTAAACCGAGCTTTTACAGGTAATATATGACAGCACGATGTGAGGGAGAGATGAAAATTTGAAAACAAAGTGAAAACATGCCCTTGGTCTTTGATAATCTTCAGGCACGGGAGAATCGTTGAACATTCAACCCCTCCTTAGAACGCTTATAATAAATAGGTCATTTTGATTTTCCGATTTTTCAATGTTTCATGCTCAAAAACACTTGGGTGTTCATAGAAGCAAACGATCCAACTTCTCAAGAAAGTACTTCTACCCTAGTATGAAACCAGTAATGGACGAGGATATTGAATGGGTTTTGTAAAATCTGTGACATTATTACAAAAATGCATCCAATTTTTGCTTGAATTGTAGATCTGGCACGTCATATATCGCTTCGCATTGTACATCCAGTAATAGACCCCAAATCTCAGTTTGTATGTATGTTGTAGTGGGAAGTCTCCTCTACAAAATACGCCTTTCGGAACTAGTTCATTCTTCACATTCTTAGAGAACAGTTGACTTCAATGAGATCAGATGCGCGGGAATCGACAATGATTTTGCCCATAGAGTTTTGATTTACAGCTCTTGCAAAAAGAGCTTGATTCCATTGGTACAGTGGTTTTCCTATTGCTTATAAAGTTAGTTAATAAATATATAAATTCCAACTTCAAAACATTTCCTCTAAGAAAAATTTTAAGAAACAAATCTAGTCTAAGTAATTTTGCCGCACCCTGTAATATCGTGCGTTCCAGTCCCAGCAGACATTGACGTTAAAACGAAGGCGTCTATTATCGGAGCGTGCATTATGATTGTGAGTAAATTTGCATATTTGAATATACCATTATTGAAATAGAGATCTCATGTTTTCACCAAAATATTGCAGGATTTTGAGCAATTCGAAAAGGCCAAACACAATCGCGAGAACGGTCAATGAAGAAGGAAATCTAAGAATTTTAACAAAAAATTGTATACTCTGTGAAATGAAACACAATAGTTTATTGCCGGTTAAGAATATTGTTATTTGTTCAATGAAAACTCCCTTGAAGCAAAGAGAACTTTCGAATACGATAATGGAAAATAAATACATATTCGTTGTGTAGAAAAATCAACTTCTTGATCTCGCTCTCAATATTCTCTTCGCCTCTCTTTCTCCAGTGAGAAAAGCTCCGATTGTCGTCTGATAGACTATAGATTCCGTCGCTTCTCCGGCGAACATCACAAGAGGTCTACAATTATATTGATTGAACCTCACTCCATCAGTATCACCACGACTGGTATACCAGATGAAAAACTTCTCGGAAATTTTATATTAAAGAAGGCCTCCCATGAATATTTGGTCACATAGATTGCCAACGTAGTGTTGTTGGGGGCACTCACCCGAGCACATTGCAACGCATCCGAAATTCTACCGTAATCTATAAATCGATATATTGGCGCTCAAATGGCCGCAAAGGTACCAAGAATCGACAGGCAACGCGTGCTAGGACCAGAAGATAGGAAAATAAACGGAGGAAAATGAAGCTGCCAACGATATAATAATGTTTCCCCCTATGGATAATATCGGTTTTCATAAAAAATATAATAATTTTCGTAAGGGAACGTATAGAAATTGTCCCGAATACATGTGTGCGCGCTCCATTATTGGTCGCATTTTTCAGGTGTACTGTATTTGGCATATCGAAAAAAATATGGAGCGCGCACACTAGCATTAGGGGCAATTTTTAAGCATTCCCCTGCGAAAATTATTATATTTTTTTATGAAAACCGATATTATCCATGAATATCCATAGGGGGAAACATTATTATATCGTTGGCAGCTTCATTTTCCTATCTTCGCGTCCTAGCACGCGTTGCCTCTTGGTACTTGGTACTTCTTACTTGGTAATTGGTAATTCTTGGTACCTTTGCGGCCATTTGAGCGCCAATATATCGATTTATAGGTTACGGTAGAATTTCGGATGCGTTGCAATGTGCTCGGGTGAGCGCCCCCAACATCACTACGTTGGCAGTCTATGTGACCAAATATTCGTGGGAGGTCTTCTTTAATATGAAAACTATCATCCGAAAAAAAATAGTCCAACCTTCCATTGGATCCCATAATTGGATCAGCAAGCATTGCATTTGCATCGCCCAAAGTAACCGAAGCCGGAGTGTGGTATGAGTAGGAACCGAGAACCAGCGGGTCCTGGTACCACATGTGCCTGCGCAAATACATTCATTTTTAATGTAAATATTATTTAATTCTGTGAAATCTAATTTCGAATAAGTACCTGATCAGTCTCTTCGGGTTCGGCACAGTCACGTTCTTGAGTGTTCTGAAAATATTCTCGTTTTGTATTTGATTTTTTTTACGATTCTCACGATTTCAAATGGGCCGTAATCTCTCTCATAAGTGTTTGGTCGCTCATTACTCCAATAGCCTCAACCGCAGGGCCAGAGAACCAGAATTGGACCGTCTGAAAAGGAATGTGTGAGGTATGCCATTCATATTGAATAGTTTTGTGAAGAATGTCATGTTTTAGTTATGAAAGCACATTGTCCAGTGACTGGACTAAAAAGGAACGCGCGAGTATAATGTTCCTATGTTATTGGCTTATGAATAGTGGAAGAACACTACGCATGATGTAGTTACATAATAGCTGTGCTCTTCGCTGTCTAACCTTCTTCGACCATGGAACATTATCGAACGAAAGTCCTCGACCGAAGATATTAGATGAGGATGGACCAATAGTCCTGTAACACTTTATATATCTAAACAAGATTCAAATATTCATATTACAATAATAATACCGATAAGATGGGTCGTGAAGCCACTGTCGATCATAAACAAGGAAGAGCTTCTGCATGTTGCCGAAACCTGCAAAGTATTACAATCTATATTAGATGTATACAGTCCGGTCAGGTCTCTATGTGAAAAGTATGCGCCCCGGGCGTCTCGGGGCGTCCACAACCGTCCCCGCGATTTTTCATAGCCTGGAGAGCCATATAACCGCATTGAAAAGTTGACACCCGAAATCGTGAGGTCATTCCCGATTTTTTCATATATTTTTTTAAAATTTTAAAAAAATAAGTAATTTTAAAATAAATTATTAAAAAGTTAGTCGTTTAACGAATAATAAGTGCACCCGACGTGGACAAATACCGTAGTTTTAGTTTTTCCTATTTCCCGCCCGGTTTTTTTTGGAATTTTGCCAATTTTTGAAAATTCGTATATTTTCTGTACATTATCGATTTTCATATTTATAGTTGTGTTTCCACTGTTATTTGTGTTCATTAAGTTTCGCCCGGCCCTCTTGCATCTTCTCTGAAGTTGGCGGAGTCCTATCGACTCCGGATGAACTGCACCCATCAGGTTTGATTTTTCTCCCTCTTTTTCATCTCTTTTTGTGGCGGTGTTGGGGCTTGTGAAGAACTTTTCCGGTTCGTCGGCGGCACTCGGAACAACGGCAACAACAAGGATTTATCAGGGAGACAAGACACGAAATGAACAAGGTGAGGACTTAGTTCTTATCCTTCCATTTGTCTACAACTGGGCCACCATTGCATCCATAGATCAGCTTGACGTTCTCCCTCGTATGGTCGATGTACTTCTGGCAGGTCTCCTTGGTTAGAATGTTCTTCCACTAGAACATAATCGCATCCTTCAGTTCCTTGAGATTAGTCGGCATTCTATGAATGCGTGACCAGTCTTTCATCTCTTTCCACACGTGCTCAATGGGATTCATGTCTGGGGAAGAAGGCGCCCACGGGGCCACCTTGACCCCCCACTCCTCAAACTTCTTCCTTGTAGAGATGGCCGTGTGACAAGACGCGTTGTCGTGCTGGAAGACGGCCTCTTCACGTCCAATCCAGCCATCTAAGAAGGGGAGAAGGAAATCCTCGAGAATTCCCTGGTAAGCGAGTGCTCCAAGCGTCTCTCCCTGATCCAGAAAGTATATGGGGCCAGGTCCATCTGACGTGATTCCGGCCCAGACTTGAACCCTCTCATGCTTTTTCGTCATAGCCAGTCTGTCTTTGTCGTGCACGTCCTCAACTGTGATCCATCCAGCATTACCTCCTAGCTGCACTATGCACTCATCCGTGAAACACTGCAAAATATTTGGGAAATGATTACTGTAGGTAAATCGATACCCAGTTCGCGAACGTCTCCTTCGAGTGGATAATGTCGTAACAGTAGTTGAACCTCTTCATACGCTGCGTTGCAGACATGAATGGCACCTTGCTGAAAATGTTAATTTAATGAGGGGTATACAAAGTAATAATCTCACATTAACGGAACCGATGTCAATCCATTTGCCTTTTTCAGATTCCTCACTACTCCTCTCTTCAAAGCAACACCGAATCTTCTAGCACGAAGTGTCACAATCTGGAAGAATAAGAACAATTTGTAATTCCTTTTAATTTACAATTTTTAATTCCTTTTCATTTTTCAGTCGTTAATTTCCATTAAAAATATAGTTGAATTACAGTAATCCCTTCGTAAATGCAACAAAATTTTACCATTCGTTCGCTGTGTCTTTTGTTCTCGCTGTATAAAAGCTTGACCATCTCTCCGACGTCGTCTGTGTTGTCCCCCAGTACGTACGATCTTTAAAAAATGACATGATTACATTGTGAGAAAAAAGAAGCTGTGAGCAAATATAAATTAAATAAATCGCTTTTGTAGATAATACTTCATAAAAAAACGTACTTGTATGAGGGAGGGTCATGAGCAAGGTGAGAGACGTCCAGTTCCTTATAATATTTCAGCACTGCTGAATAGGTTGCATTTATTCCCCGTTCCTCTGTGAGATGAAGAAAGGCCTGGCGAGCAGACTTCCCCAACATCTTCTGCATCCGTATCTCTAGCTGTGCTTCTTGAGTCGCGTCATCTGAAGAACTATGTCACACGCCAGTCATTAACTATATACAATAAATAAGTAAAATAATGATAATCAATAAATAGAATTGCAGTATATAAAATCGAAAGTGTCTCTTGCAATACGCCAAATGTCGATAATGTAATTTCGAATGTGCGCCCTACCGTATGCCAAACTGCAATGGCTGCCGCTACAGCTGCAGCTGCAGCCATTATCGGATGTGGTGCGTCACGTACAACTGTGCGGATATTTAAATGCACTTCTGTCTTTTCATGCTGTAATCTTTTGCACTATTTTTTGTCTGATCCGTTTTTCTTTTCAGGATGGCTTTTATTTTGGTGAAAAGGGTAGATAGAGAAGTCTTTGATATTATCCCTTCTCACTCCATCGTCAAAGGCAAGAAACAACCAGAGGCTCTTGTGACCTACCGTACCAATGAAGGAGGAGTCGAGGAGCGTGTTGTTTTCCATGTGGGTACTAAAGCACAGTGCTCAGAAATGAAGAATCGAATTGGTTCCACAGAAGGTATGTGCTTTTACAACTAATGTTTCATTAATCTGTTCGAATAGATAATGACGATGACGACGACTCATTTCTCAACAAGCCGACTCGCTCGCAGCGACAGAGAAGTAAATTATTCATATATTCACAAATTTAATACAATCTTTATTCAGAAACGGTGAAAATGGAAGTTGACAAGTCGAAGCAGATCAGTGGACCGAAGGAGAGGAAGATCAATATAAAACGTCAGTTTTTTTTCAAAATTAAAAATATTATTCAATTTAGGGGAGAAACGATCAATGTCTCGCGATTCTGCTCTAATCGAAAGTCAAGAACGACCGCAGAAGAAGAGGTATACTGTATCTCATGCCATACCGTAACCCGTTTCTAAATTATTGATTAGGTCATGGCATACAGTAAATAATCGAATACTGTAAGGTGTACTGTATGTCATGACATACAGTTGTGAGAGAGATGGCAAATAATCGATTATCTCGAAGAAATGTACTGTATGTCATGGTACGCCTTAGACAATCGATTATCTCGAGAGAGGTGTACTGTATGTACCAAAGATAATCGATTGGCTCTATCACGGCGTCCATATTACAGAAGAGAAGGATATATTCCATCCATTCCTCCTCGTGACAATCTCTCAACCACCACTCCCGTTGCTTCTGCATCCATCGATACAATTGCCCTCGAACAGGTAACCATTCTTTTCACAAAACAATTGAGAACAACAAAATATTTATTAAGATCCAAACGACTCTCAAATTGATGATGGAGGCTCAAGAGAGGCAGGCGGAGACTCTGCAATCAATTCAATCGACAATGATTGTCAGACCAGAAGCGACTTGTGAGTACTCTACCTACCGAAATTCCTTATGTAATCAGTTGCGTCGGATAATTTCTATCATAAGCATACAAATATTTTCTCGTTGCAGACAATGGCCCAGCCTTCCTCTCACCTTTTGCTGTTGTGCAGATGTCCGCCCTCAACCATTCAGACTTGGCTTTCGTCCGAACTCTACTCGACTCTGTTGCTCTTCCAGGAGAGCATAAGATACCTGTGATGAAGAGAGACTCGATACGTATCAACTTCGTGATGGAGGTGAATCATTTATCTTTTTTACTGCCGAAATAACAAGAATTTCAGCAACTACGCCGTTTGAGATGCACTGGACCCGTCGAATTTCAGTCGAAATGGAAGTACTGTGTGAGAAAGTGGGAAACTTTTAGACGACGTAACTCTATTTTTCACTCATTTTAGATACAATTTCAACATCGGGCGACGCACGAAGTCCACAACCTACAAATTCGCCGAGGGATCGGGAGAAGATAACGAGATCGATTGATTTTTTCACTTTTGGTCCCGCCACAGTTGTATGCATTTCCCACCTTGTTTCTTGTCTCCCTGATAAATCCTTGTTGTTGCCGTTGTTCCGAGTGTCGCCGACGAACCGGAAAAGTTCTTCACAAGCCCCAACACCGCCACAAAAAGAGATGAAAAAGAGGGAGAAAAATCAAACCTGATGGGTGCAGTTCATCCGGAGTCGATAGGACTCTGCCAACTTCAGAGAAGATGCAAGAGGGCCGGGCGAAACTTAATGAACACAAATAACAGTGGAAACACAACTATAAATATGAAAATCGATAATGTACAGAAAATATACGAATTTTCAAAAATTGGCAAAATTCCAAAAAAAAACCTGGCCGGGAAATAGGAAAAACTGAAACTACGATATTTGTCCACGTCGGGTGCACTTATTATTCGTTAAACGACTAACTTTTTAATAATTTATTTTAAAATTACTTTTTTTTTTTTAAATTTTAAAAATATATGAAAAAATCGGGAATGGCCTCACGATATCGGGTGTCAACTTTTCAATGCGGTTCTATGGCTCTCCAGGCTATGAAAAATCGCGGGGACGGTTGGGGACGCCCCGAGACGCCCGGGGCGTATACTTTTCACATGGAGACCTGACCGGACTGTAGTAGAGTCTGAATCAATATAAAGTAATTAGTATACATTAACTTCATTAGATTAACATAAATTAAAGCTATTGACAAAGAATTGCTCACCTAGTGACTGAATCGCTGATATTTTCTTCAGGGAAAGTGACGGAGTGAACATCGAACGAGCGTGTCGTTTCAAGTACCCTTTAAACTCATGATTTGATCTCTACAATTAATGAATATTCGATAAGCAAACCGAGTGAGCAAGTGACGATCACACTTGAACAGTCCATCGGTCCAGTTGCAGTCGTAAGTTCTACTGAGTTTCCTGAAAATATACAAAATATAAATCTAATAATTCATTAATAATACGTAATACGTAGTAATAATGTAGTAATGTAGTAATACGTAGCAATCTAATAATACGTAGAATTGTTCGATACCATTTTAGCATTTCGCACAAAATACTCACCGCTAGAATAGTCAACCTTGCTGACGACCGAGTTCAACTTGATTTTGTTCTGAAATTTAAAATAGTCATCACAATTAATCGCTTAACGGAACTCTGCTAACCTGCGGAACATTAGCAGAGATGACATCGAGAATTTTCTTAAATCCTTGCTTGTTCAGTGAGTATTCAATGTGGTCCTCTGATCCGTCGTCGAATTTCTCGTAGTTCTCAAGGGCGAACTGAGAAAGATAATATTTGCTATCTAGGGAACGTTATGATTATGTGGCACACCAGTATTAGCAGATAATGCGATCACTTTAGCTTGGTATTTCTTGGTAATATCGTTAACCATACATTGCTCATAATCGCTGCCCATTCATCCTCCTGTTCAGTAATGTACATTCGAGCGAGTTGATCGAAGCGAGACTTACGAGAAACGCGATTATTCTTCTAAAACAGAATTTTAGAGTAATGTGGTGTTAGTTTTCGGGAAAAGGAAACGGAAAAAGGACAAGATTTGAATTCCCGCAATTTCTTGTCTCAGTTCTCCGTGGAGCAATCGACTCAAAACTTCGAATATAACCTTTTTCGACCCTTTGATAACCCAAAAACAAAGTTTTGAGTCGATTGCTCCACCGAGAACTGAGACAAGAAATTGCGGGAATTCAAATCTTGGCCTTTTTCCATTTCCTTTTCCCGAAAACTAACACCATATAACCAAATACTTTTTCAATGAAATGTTCAAAGGTGAAATTAATTGATCGCAATACAAAATTGTGAGTGACAATACTGATCTAACATCAAATTAAAAATAATTTGATGTGTCTAAATAATGCCCCAGTACCTCTAACCTTTAGGAATGCTTGATACTCCTTGTTGAATGCTTCAATCGTCGTCTCCGTTGCTCTTCCTTTTGCAGAGAATTCTCCGAATTTCTCAGCCAACGCATCGGAGAAATCAGTAAAATCGCGTAGATCGCTACTGAAAAAATATTATCGATATCGAATGCAAAGATACAATTGGTCTGTCATTGCCAATAACAATTCGAATACCAATAATTAAACCCACCCTTCGATGACTTCATTCTGAATATAAATTGGAACATAATCATCACCCTCGTTTGTCGCGTTGTTGTCCACCAAACCTAAACAAGAGTAAAAGTTTCACTACCTTTCTGAGAGCCTGCTGAATTGAATATCTTTTTTCTAGCTTCCCACTAAAAGTAAGCGCCAAGAGCGTCTTACAATATTAAAGCTGCTTTCCAGATACCTACCATTAGATTCGGCGATTGTGTAGATAGGATTTGCATTTCCATTGATATACGTAGCACCGTATTGGAGATAACCGTCCTCTGCAGTATGTGTACAATAATTTCAAACTTAGGTTTGACCTTCAGCAAAGAAATATATATTAGTGGCTCTACAAATCTGTTCGTTCTATTTCATACAATCGATGCAAGCCACTAACCGTACTTCAGAGGGTAAACTCTTCCTCCAATTCTACTCGACCCTTCGACGATAATATACGGAATCTGAGCTTTCTCGAGGTCCGAACCCGCTTTGAGTCCGGCAAAGCCCGCTCCAATTATACATACTGAAATTCCTCGTTTTTTTCAATTCTGAGTATCGGGGGGATACCTGGCAATTCCTGGCCGCTCACTACATTCATGAAACACATCAAGGCAACTGCTACAATCCTCCACATTCTGCAATGAGCGGCATTGTCATGGAATCATCTCAACAGATGCGTCGATAAAATGAGCAAGAGTACACCTCAGGAAAATTTTTTTATGCATTTTAAGTTGATAGTTATGAGTTAAAAGTTAGTAATTAGTTATTTTGGTTTCTAATAAATATAAGTCGTCCTAAAAGTTCGTATTCCGATAGTGAGTACACCGATTCTTGGTTGGCCACTCTCTACACCATGAAAATAGTGTTCGGCGAGCATATAAATTGAGGGTAGAACTTGATACAAATTTGAAAGAGGGACACGAACGTGTGAGCGTGCGCACTGAACTCTAACGAGAGGTTATTATATGTTTACACGCCTACTCTTCTCCCTTCCCCCCCTCTCTCTATCTCTCTCTCTCTTCTTCCTCTTTCCCAACTGTGTAGCCAAGTTGACTCAGTGGAAGATCGGGAAAGGAGTAAACTGCAGGGGCGGTAAACTATGTTTGACTAGTTGGAAATTCGCCCAACTGTTTTGGAAATGGAGCGTTCAAGTAATCTAGGTTAGACTTAACTGAACCATTGTCTGCTGAGGATAACGAGTTTTGAAACTTTTGTAGCGGAAAACAATTGCGAATTGATCAAATAAAGACCAAGACCAAAAGAAAAGACCAATTTTGAGAGAATAAGGGAACGATTGCTCGATGATCCGAAATCAGATTGAGAGGTTAATCGACAGTTCAAAAGAGTAGTCCAGATCGTGTGGTACAACCAGTTTCACGATCAGCGAAACACTATGCAAACTATTATCTATATTATCGATGTTGAAATTTCCCAGGAACATATGAGAGGAATCGCGATAGGATAGACCATTTGAGGGGTGTAAGCGGCGGTAGAATTTTTTTTAAACCAATTTCGCTCTAAAGAGAATGCAAGGTACTATCAACAGTGCTCTTTCTAATAGCGTTTACCAATTTTCACGAAACGTCTTATTTTTCGAGTACGAGCGTGTCAAAGTGACGGTCCTTTGACGTTTAACATCGAGTGTGCCTCAGCAGAAAAATCATAACTTTCTTGAAAGTTGAGATATCAAGTTCTAGTTTTGTTCATTAGAAAGAAGAATACTTTCCCCTAATTTTAGCGACACCGCATCATTCCTGGATAAACGGTCGGTCGGGGGCCGTCACTTTTGTGAAAAGTGTCGTAACTTTCCAAATCGGAAAATCTAATAAACGCCTCTATGCGGCTTTTGTAGAACATAGTTATGTTTAATTCCACCGCATGTTTCAGCCTGATCGGTAAATGCGAAAAAAAAGAGCGCTGGTTTAAGTGTGGCTCGATCAAAACTACCCCTTTGGAAAATACTGTTCTAGCATGTTTACCTGTCTCATTTGGGATAAAAAATTATCCAAATACACAAAAATGATAATTGGTAACTATACATCCCTAAATATCCATGAATTAGACCGAGAAATTGAATTTTTCTGAAAAATCCGCCAAAAAACGTATAATTGAATGAAACTAACGTTAAAACAGTGTGCAAGGTGGTGAATCAACTTTTAAAGTGAGTACATGCTGGGACGAGATCCCCAAACTTGCCAGACAAAAAGAGCGCAAGTTTGGCAAGAAAATCTAATTTTTAAAAACTTCTGTAAAAACAGGGCGGAATTTCGCTTATTCGTTCACGACTTACACGCTTCTTACGATGCGACAGGGTAGCCCTCGACGTGCTGACCAACTTTGTTTTTGAATGTGAGTTCGTATCTTTTCATAGAAAAGAGATATGGTCTCCATAACTTTGAAATTGCGCGAGGGATTCGCGCGCTCTAGCCCCCACCCGCTCTCTCGCGCTCTCTCACTTTCACACACTCTCTCGCCTAGATCGGTGCCAGTGAAGAGCAAAACCGTTTACGAGTATTGGCAAACGCATGAATTTCATATTTTACTTCAAATATTACATTCTTGACATCATCGGACATATTCATGCTCTCTACTTACGAGAGAGTGTGTGAAAGTGAGAGAGCGCGAGAGAGCGGGTGGGGGCTAGAGCGCGCGCATCCCTCGCGCAATTTCAAAGTTATGGAGACCATATCTCTTTTCTATGAAAAGATACGAACTCACATTCAAAAACAAAGTTGGTCAGCACGTCGAGGGCTACCCTGTCGCATCGTAAGAAGCGTGTAAGTCGTGAACGAATAAGCGAAATTCCGCCCTGTTTTTACAGAATTTAACGAAACTTTCAAGTGAAATATCTCCAGCCAAACTTGCGCTCTTTTTGTCTGGCAAGTTTGGGGATCTCGTCCCAGCATGTACTCACTTTAAAAGTTGATTCACCACCTTGCACACTGTTTTAACGTTAGTTTCATTCAATTATACGTTTTTGGCCGATTTTTCAGAAAAATTCAATTTCTCGGTCTAATTCATGGATATTTAGAGATGTATAGTTACCAATTATCATCTTTGGGTACTTGGATAATTTTTTATCCCAAATGAGACAGGTAAACATGCTAGAACAGTATTTTCCAAAGGGGTAGTTTTGATCGAGCCACACTTAAACCAGCGCTCTTTTTTTTCGCATGTACCGATCAGGCTGAAACATGCGGTGGAATTAAACATAACTATCGTCTACAAAAGCCGCATAGAGGCGTTTATTAGATTTTCCGATTTGGAAAGTTACGACACTTTTCACAAAAGTGACCGCCCCCGACCGACCGTTTATCCAGGAATGATGCGGTGGTCGCTAAAATTAGGGGAAAGTATTCTTCTTTCTAATGAACAAAACTAGAACTTGATATCTCAACTTTCAAGAAAGTTATGATTTTTCTGCTGAGGCACACTCGATGTTAAACGTCAAAGGACCATCACTTTGACACGCTCGTACTCGAAAAATAAGACGTTTCGTGAAAATTGGTAAACGCTATTAGAAAAGCACTGTTGATAGTACCTTGCATTCTCTTTAGAGCGAAATTGGTTTAAAAAAATTCTACCGCCGCACAGTGGTCGATTCTCTGGCGATTCCTCTCATATATATTTTTGGTTGCATGTTTTCTTGTTTTCTTGTGCGTATCATAAGCCCCGCATGAATCCTTCGCAAAGTTCATACATAAATTCAAAGGTTGTGATCTTGTTGTTTTTTCCTTATCATGAGACAGTTTCTCGTGGAGTGTCATACTCCGAGGTGAACTCATCGCTTCTCTGACGTACTACTTTATTATTATTCCCATTCTTTTTCCATGTGAGAAATGTCAGCAACGACGTAATTTCGCTGCGTGAGAACTCAACGAACTTACACTAATACTAAGAATATACGTGTGTAACATGGAGTGCATTTATCAACAGAGATCGAGAGACGAGATCAGAGTTCGGAGTTAAAGAGCGGAGTATGGGAGGTCGAATGTGCAGCACTTGCAGCCGCTGCAGCAGCTGCAGATCTATAGAATCATGCGATCGTTGCAGCCATTTGACGTACAGCAACAGTCGACAAATTTGCCGTGAGGATGCGTCTTCTCGATGCAATCTTCCGCACAATCAATTAATTGCGGCTGAAAAAATGAATCATTTAAACGATCATCGAAAAGATTGCGTACCGATTGGGTGTTGAAGCAACCTTGAAACATTCCTCCATTGGCAGTCATCACAAGCATGCACACAGGATGCGTGGCCAACTGAAACCGATTATTTATCAGTCTAAAACTTAAACTAAATAAGGTTGATCACTCATGCACGAATTGACCTAAGAAGCGATTGCCATAGCACTATGAAGGAAGAATTTATTCTTTCACTAGTTAATAGCAAAAATGCTCGGTTCAAATGTCAAAAGTAAATGAAATTGTTGTGCAACAAACTGCCCAGAAAGTTGGAGATTAGTGCAAACATGTATTTTGTCTTAGCTGCTTAAAGGGACCTGGCACTGCAAATGAAGTTAATTTCAGATTAAAGAGAATTTTCTTCAGATTCGAACGCAAAAAATCGCATATTGTTGCGATGTTTTTTTTAAAAATTAGTTATGAATTTACAAAGTTCCCGGCACTACTGTGTTTAGCGGCTAAACACAGTAGTTCCGGGGCATCCTAGCCGAAAATGAGATCTTTGAAAATTCATAATAATTATGCGATTTTTTGCGTTCGAATCTCAAGAAAATTCTCTTTAATCTGAAATTAACTCCATTTGCAGTGCCAGGTCCCTATAGGGAAGCAGCTATCATATGTGTGGAAAAAAGGTTCTTCCACTACATTCCATTTCCTTTCGTCTATCGTCTTGCAAATAATAACACAAATATTGATAATCATATTCCGACTGCATGGGCTTTGACAATGATTCAAAGGGGAATAAGCAATCAATGACGAAAATGAATGCAAACCTGTTTGTCATCATCAATCTTGCACTTCTTTAGACTTACAATTCCTGTCTTCGCGTTCTTAACGAAACATTCAAGAGGCTCAGGAGAGGTGACGTGACTGAAGTGACTTATTTAACATCTGATATAACAAAATGTTATCGCCACATTCTCAATTTCGTGGTTTCATGGCCAAATGCAGCAATATCAATATTATGAGCGTAACCTTTCTTTATTTCAATAAAAAAACGTACCCTCGGAGCTCCATAGCTATTGTGACAGTGATGAGAATGGCGAGGAGGATGAACAAATTCATCCTGGAGAATAGCAGAATAGGAAATATATGGAAAGCTCGTTACTCGTAGTCTATTAGAAGACTTGCACTCTGCTAATGGAAGAGATGGAATGGGGTGGGAGGGGAGGAAGTCCAAGACTATGATATATCCTTGACTAACAATCTAAGCTGGGGGAAAATGTTGCGTCTCTTGCGTCACTACTACAAAGTCATTTTTCGTCGTCGATGGGATTTGACGAGTGTCTCAATTCGAAGATATGAGAAGAAACAGCGTTGTCTCCACACTCAGAAAAAAATAGTTACTAGGATCAGGACAAGTGAAAATGTTCGCTTACCTGAAAGTGAAATTTCTCTTATTTATATTAGCTTTCACTTACAGGTAAGTGAACATTTTCACTTGGTGCCCTGATCATAGACAATTTTTCTCCGAGCACTAATTTAATATGGTAGAACTTTCACGCAATGAACTTCAATGCGCAGGGAATCACTAAGCATGACTAAGATATTTGACCGTTGAACTCTACCGGACCTATAACAACTTCCCGCAAGTGTAATAAAGCTACTTGTATAACAACAAACAGATAATGAATCACTTAATGAGAAAGGCAGAGAATTCGACTGCCGAAGCTGGTATAGATAATTCAGCAACGGGCTTTATACCGGTAGGCGGGTCTCCGATTGAATACGAAAAAGGCGTGCGAAAAAAGTTGTGTCATGTGAAAGCACTACAAAAAGACGCGTGAGGCCTGCCGGATGTTTAGCAGCAAAGTGACGATAATGAGAAAAAAATGTTCGAAGTAGGTGGGAAACTATAATCAAGAGAAAAGGTCTCGTGATCACTTAGAATACGAAGATTGTGTGAAAATGCAAATCAAGTCTTATTCAAGTTGATCATAGATTCTTCCATTATCCTTTCCTTACATCCATAAATAGGTCTCTAGTGATAATGATATTGCATAAGAACATTTATCGTGTGTGACCAAAAAGATTAAAGTTAGTTGAAGTCTTCATCACTATGAGCTGTCATTTTTAGAAGGAAAATGGTTGCAATTTACTTCATAAGATATATAGTGGCACTACGTGAATATCGCACAATAGTCAGTTCGCCACGGAGACGCACATAATAGTTGGCTTGTTGTAGGAGTTAGTTCCATCGCTCATCTTTCCTACAACGAATCCATTGTTACGACATAGGTAAACAAGGAATATCAGAAAAGTCAGTATTTGGTAATTATCACAATTGTCACGGTAGTGATCTACCATTGTTATCTATTTGTGACCCATTGAGCCTGTTCACAATTGTTATCATGTCCACACTGAGAGAGAATGATTATTGCTAATGAATGAGAGAACGAGGCACGCTATAAAAGCGGCCCTCTCCTGTTATCAGGTTCAGTCAGTTGCCAATGAGATAAAGAACTTCTCCCCCTAGTCACCTCTTCCTACCCAACAACCTACGCTAAGACGACGTCCCGTCTTAGACGTAACACAATAATCTGCCGAAGAAAAGGAACATACCATCGCTATTACAATTGATTGAAGGCATTTGCTTGTCACCCACTTTCACCCATTGTCCAATTGGGCATTTGAAGCTTTCATTTGACAGAACTCGAAGTTCGACCATTTCGATATAGGCTCTTCCATGGTATTGATAATCAATTTCGCAATGTGCTGCGATAGCGATTTATTTTGCAATTTGTATTGAAAATTTTTACCTGGTTCTTCTTTCGATTTGAACGACACGCACGATGCCTGAAAACGCACAATATTTCACAGAAAAGTATACCGCCAGGTAAAACAGCAATATTTATTTTATATTTTTCGTGCATGCAAGTAACGATTTGATCGTTTCTCGACTCAAACTGCGGTCAATAATATGATGTTTTCTTTCGAGAAACGCTTATATCACTAGACTCACGAGAGGTTCGAGTGAGAATGATCACAATCCGACAGTGAGCAAGAATGTCGTTATGCTTTTTCGGCCTCAGGGTCTGACTAAGACCCTTTGACCTGACACTGAGTGTTATCCTTCACTGAGATACTGCTACTAAAATGAAAAAAAATGTTGAAAAATTGATCAATTCCAAATCCAGGTCGATCCTCTCGTGAGTCGTTTCAACCCAATGTCGATTTGAGCTACGCCAAAGTTTTCGAGCTCGTTATTAATTGTGGAATAATTTTCCATTCGAAATCGCTATCGAAGATGTACAAAATGTTTTAAATAGATGTTTTCCCTGGCGGATGATGAACATTTTTTAAATATCTTAAAAGATAAAAGCTGAACTATATAAAACTCACCATTCTGAAGAATGAATTACCGAATCGATCGGTACACCTGAAAAACGTTTGTGTTTTATAAAGAGAACTAAATGTATATTATTTACCTTCTTCGACGATCACAGCGAATTCTTGCTGTGTTGTAAGAAAAGAAAGTCATTACTGCTGTACTGCCAGGGCCGACTTGCTGAAAGCAAACTTGATTATGGCAATTACGTGAAAAAATCGAGAACTCGAAAACACAGAAGTTGCAAATTTTGAATGTTTGAAAATGTCGAACTCACTATACAGGGGACTAAAGAAATGGTTTTGGCAATTTTTTTTTTCGAAAATAATTGCTACATGAACGGCATCGCAGCTGTTTACGTAATGAAACAAGTTTGTAGATTTCTGCCAACGCGCGTTTGTTTTTGGTGAGCCAGATTCCACGTTATAAGATTTCGAAGATTTTATAAAAGAGGGATTTTTTTGTATTGTTACCCATCGCATATATCTCATATATACTCATATCTAGCTAGTTATAAGGCAATATCTCATAAGTGGAATCATCATACCACAAGTACTGTATCTCCTTCACAGTCTAGCCAGTAAATCATATCGGAATACGTTGGCGGTTCAATGTCTACCGTTTCCTATAATTTTGAAAATTAATGAATTTTTGTAAAGTCTTTAACATCAAATTGCAATGGTAAATATATATGTTTTAGAAATGATTCCCATGATAGGCTGTTAATTACAATTGTGTAATTATTTGTTTGGCATTACCTTTTCTTTGAAGGTCTTCACTTCGAACAAGTCGTTTCGAATGAGTGACGAATTTACAGAAGGAAGAAAGACAGAACAATCGTCAGCTGGATAATTTGAGTTCCTATTGTTCAATGTTCCATATAAAATTACCTGTGACACACGTTACGGAGGGAGTGTCGTAGACAAATTCTGTTTTAATGAACATTGCAGTGAATTTGCCTATAAGTTAGATTGTGTGTTAATATGTAACAAATGAAGTTAATTCTACGGTATCTCTTCTAAATAATTCAATCCATCCACCCTTTAGTTATATTTTCGATTCTTCTCCGAATTCATTAAGGTTATTTTCATTGTACTTTTTTCTCCACAAATCAATTTCTCATGAAATCGTTCGGCAACCATTGGTTTATATCCAATGGGACATATCAATTCCTCTCCAGCGTTCACAGAAACAAGAGAAGCTTGTCCAAAAGCAAACGAAAGGAGAGCAGAACATCGGGCTAAACATTATTTATTTACAAAAGGTTGCGTCATTCTACGAAGGGAATGAGGGGGAATCTATGTTCCAAGAAGGTAGAATCATATCCTAATCCTAAGGAGAATGAGTAAAATTCGAGAGTTTACAGAACATCTTTTGGCGGCTTCTACTAAATAATCTAGAAATTTTTTTTAGAAAAAAAATGTTTTAATAGATAATTAATAACTAACGTAGTCCTTTGTCCGCATTTGCAGTGCTTGTCGATGTTCCTGTTGTCATAGTCTGAAATATCATTTGTTTTAAATAAATAATCAGCGGAAATTCACATTCATAGCATTCATCTTCTCATCCAAGGCTTTCAATGAACTTTTCATCTCCATTTCCAATTTATCCAATTTTGCATTCTGAATTGAAGATTTTTTCTATTGTAAATGAGTTCGTCTCACTTTTTCAGCTGCGTCAGCATTTTGTTTTTCAAGATCATTTAGTGCCTTTTGCATTCTCTCTTCAATATCCGAAATGTGAGCCTGTATGAACAAACATAATTATTTATTTCATTTATGAAAACAACTCACATTTCTAGAAGCATTTACCGCTGGTTCAGAAAATTTCGACGATACTGATGCTAATCTCTGAGAAAATGAGTATGAAACCGAAAAAGCATAAAATCGAAAGTGATAAAGAAGTGAGCAAAAATTAACTTAAAGGGACCTGGCACTGCAAAATAAGTTATTTTTATTTTGAAGAAAATTCTTTTCTGATTAGAATGCAAAAAACTGCATATTTTTACGATTTTTTGAAAGGAGTTATGATTTTATAAAGGTACTTGCGTACCGGGCATTACTGTGTTTAGGGCGCTAAACACCGAAGCGCCCGGTACATCAACTCAAATTCGGAACTTTGAAAAATCATAACTCCTTTCAAAAAAATCGTAAAAATATGCGATTTTTTGCGTTCCAATCAGAAAAGAATTTTCTTTGAAATAAAAATAACTTATTTTGCAGTGCCAGGTCCCTTTAAGTAAAAGATCACCTCAAGAATCGCATCACTCTCAGCTATCTTGGTTTCGAGACGGACTAGGGAAGTCAGGATCTTTGTCTCGACATGGGAAACGAATAGACCGCCCTGTAAGATTCGTGATTGTAAAATAACAAATAACTTATTTAAAATTCAATTTAATTCAGGCTTAAAGAAGGCCTCCCACGAATATTTGGTCACATAGACTGCCAACGTAGCGTTGTTGGGAGCGCTCACCCGAGCACATTGCAACGGATCCGAAATTTTTTAAGCAATTTTCTAAGCATTGCCTTGCGAAAATTATTATATTTTTTATGAAAACCGATATTATCCATAGGGGGAAACATTATTATATCGTTGGCAGCTTCATTTTCCTCCGTTTATTTTCCTATCTTCTGGTCCTAGCACGCGTTGCCTGTCGATTCTTGGTACCTTTGCGGCCATTTGAGCGCCAATATATCGATTTATAGATTACGGTAGAATTTAGGATCCGTTGCGATGTGCTCGGGTGAGCGCCCCCAACAACACTACGTTGGCAGTCTATGTGACCAAATATTCGTGGGAGGCCTTCTTTAAAACTTGTATACTTAATTTGGGCCTCTGAATTTTGCATTACTTACCTTATTTACTTTAGGACAGCTCTCCGAATTGTTCTTAGCATTATCTGCGATGAAAGAAACATCATATTTATAATAAATAAACGAGCTCACCAATCTAAGAATGTCCAAAGACTAAAATCGCATTGATTAAAATAGTGGGAAGTAAATGCGAATGCATTTTTAAATGAACGATCAACATATTCTTTCACTTTTTTATTCGTATATCAAAGCTAATCACGTGGGAAATTTCGCAGTTTTGGTTTTGTATTCCGTGAAAGAAATATTTCCTAATCGAAAGATCAAATGATCAGCAAAATCCAATAATATTTTCTTCTGCAAAAAGGAGCTGACATATTTCCAATTATTTATTGTCTTCAATATTTTGGTGTTATTCTTATGTCATTCTTTCCATTGCTCAATTCACCCTATTATCAAAAAGAACAAGTAAAATACGATAGCAAAGGTACGAAATGGGTTAATTCATCGGCACTTTCCATCTGTCCCTCCTTTACATATCGGTTTTGCTTGGTTACTATATATATTAGAAAATGCTAACGTCTGTCTGTCTGTCTGTCTGTTTGTTTGTTTGTTTTTTTTTTGTTATTCCTTCCGTTGCAATTTTTTTCGTTTTTTCGCTATAAATCGCTTCAAAATCACGCAATCTTCTCAGAACCTTTTGCATATGATAACTGACCAGAATTGCTTTAAAATTTTACAAAATTTAAATCACAAAATCCATGGCCAAGTGGTTAAAACGCGCGACATTCAAATCCGACCGACGCAGGTTCGACCCCCGCCGCGGGCAAACCTTTTGCCGCATTTTTCGCAAGTGTCAGAAGGTGTCCTAACATGTTTTTAAATAACGTGAAACACGTTTTCACCTGCTTTGCCTAGTTTTAACGTGAAAAATCGAAAATTTCGAAAAGTTTCCAATTTACGCGCAGAGCGTGGGGGATCACAGGAAAAGTGTTTTACGATGTCGGAAACGTGTCTGAACGTGTTCTAACACGTTTTAACGTGAAAAATCGAAAATTTCGAAAAGGTTCCAATTTACGCGCAGAGCGTGGGTGATCACAGGAAAAGTGTTTTACGATGTCGGAAACGTGTCTGAACGTGTTCTAACACGTTTTAACGTGAAAAATCGAAAATTTAGAAAAGGTTCCAATTGATGCGCAGAGCGTGGGGGATCACAGGAAAAGTGTTTTGCGATGTCGGAAACGTGTCTGAACGTGTTCTAACACGTTTTATAGTTAAAAATCGGAAATTTCGAAAAGTTTCCAATTTACTCGCAGAGCATGGGGGATAACAGGAAAAGTGTTTTACGTTGCCGGAAACGTGTCTGAACACGCCAGGGAAATCAACACAGTATCCTGCGTTTCCGTTGAGAAAGGCTCCTGAGGCTGAGAGCGATCGAAAAAAGTTGCCACGGAGCCACGAAGTGGCGTAGTGGCAACTTTTTTCGATCGCTCTCAGCCTCACGAGCCTTTTGCAATGGAATAAGCCAGTACTCTTTCTAGCGATTAACATTCCCGAACATCCTAAGCTCCCCCTGGACCGAACGTGGAGCCGGGCCCGAGCTCCCTCTGGACCGAACTTCAAGCCAGCTCCCGAATTCCCCCTGAACCGAACCTCAAGCCGGCTACCGAGCTCCCCCTGAACCAAACCTGGAGCCATCTACCGAGCTCCCCCTGGACCGAGCCCGCACCTAGAACTATACATAGAGCGTAGTGTACGCATAGAGCATAGTGCATTTAACCTCAATACAACCCCGCTAGTTTTGAAATGTGAAAAGGTAGATAGAGAGAAGCAACTATCTTTTTACACTTCACTTTTTCATTGTACTTTTTTCAGTGTTCCAATTCTATGTTCAAAAGGAGTACCCGATGAATAAAAAGCTAAGAAAAGTGCAGTGAGTTTGTATAACTTCCCTGAAAAAGGGGGAGGAGAAGTGTTCTGGGTCAAACGTCTTGCAAGACTTCTTCAACATTTGACTGTGTAAAACTGTTCATTCGCTTATTTTTTTAAATTTTGCATAACATATGAAAATAGATTTTGCTTTATCTGGATACTTTATTTCACATTATTGCAATAACGGAGGCAGCATACGGTATTTCGATGTCTTATTTTTACGCTTCATTCCCAAACTTCCCTGAAATCAATAAATTATAGAAATCAGAAAGAATAAATTTAATACGGCATTTCAGCTCCAAATAAAACTACGATTTCGCCAACTAATCGAAACAGCAAGGATACCTGACAGAAAATGCGCTAACTTAAAAAAGAATGAAGTTGTTCTTACCAGTTGTTCTTGAAATTTATCCAAATTTTAAGAAAAAGAAGCTGTTCTTTCGGACATTCGCTGAATGATTTTTGTAAACTGTTTAATCTTCTTTGAAAACCTCTAGATTTTTATCAATCTCAGCCATCTTCCTTGCAATGTCGTTGAGAGATCGTGTAATTTCGTCGCCAAAACCGGAACTGCTCTGAACAACAACATGACCACACTTTAGAAAATTTCTAAAGTCACTTACTCCTTTCTGAATAACATGTTGCCATTCAATGAAAAAAAACAAAAATATTAATTAATTTAATAGTTTATTAGTGAAAAAATGCATACACGATATCGTATTAAGTATAAAGTCATTTGTTATTTGTTGAAGGAGGAACCTATAATTGCGAAGTGCACGATACCTTTCTTTTTGGGAAGCCCACACCGGTACTCGCCACGTCTTCCATTGGATTATCTCCACCTCGAGCAGATTTCAACAAGGCAAGATCATAATATGAAATAGTTTCATCTTCCTCCTCCATGACTAAAAAAGTGGATTGAAATCAACCTGGGAACAGGAAGGTTTTTTTTTGTTAAATCCTTATCCCTCTCCTCAGACGGTGCCTTTGTCTTTGCGGTTTTAGCAATAAATAAATAATGAATAAAGAAACGAGTGATTAAAACTTGCCAATTTGAAGGTAAATGTATGACCATATTACTGCTGTAGTAGCAACAATCAGGAACGTATTTAGTTTCGAGTACATTTTATGCTGATCGAATCACACAACTCTCTGTTATTATATCGATCAAATAAGGAGATTCATGTGGGAATTTTTTTCAGCGTAGTTGTTGGCATATGTGCAAAATGCGGAAGATGAAAGAACCAAAGAAGCATTAGCAGATTGAAATAATACTTTCATAGCTGCCTGACCTTGAATCGGAATAAGTTGTATTATCGTACTTGCTGAAAATATCGGAACGTTTGCCGGAAAACGTGAAAAATATTCACTTTTTGTAACTTTGCGAAGAAAATTATTTACGACTCGTGAGTAGGTTCTCGACTCGTGAGTATTTACGACTCGTGAGTAGGTTTTTTTCATATTTTTTGTCCACCTCGATTTACCGGAAACTACCCGAACATGCCCGGTGAAATGTGTAAAACAAAGAAGAAAATTCGATGCTAAAAACGATCAAGTTAGCGAATTGTCATCATTACCGTATACAGCCGTGAAATGCCAGTAATTGCCGGTTCTGTTATTTTCTTGCAATCGAATTTGTCGCTTTATTTTACACATTTCACCGGGCATCACCGGGTAGATTCCGGCAAATCGATGCGGGTTTATCAAATTACCATAAAATATTGAATATTTTTCACGTTTTCCGGTAAACTTTCCGATATTTTCAGCAAGTACGATATATTGTATCGTACGCCAAAAACACTCTGAACAATTTTGTGGCACAGTATCGCACATTTTAGCGCTTTCTGGCACTTTCTGATTTCGCCTCAAAAGAAGCTAATTTTGAGGCATAATAAAGCATATGTTAGTTTCATGTCCACACTGTAGTAA
This sequence comes from Pristionchus fissidentatus, assembly GCA_036245785.1. Classification (NCBI taxonomy): domain Eukaryota; kingdom Metazoa; phylum Nematoda; class Chromadorea; order Rhabditida; family Neodiplogasteridae; genus Pristionchus; species Pristionchus fissidentatus. The sequence goes on from BTSY01000006.1 coordinate 15,480,739, forward strand.
AAAGAGTGAACGCATTTTCCACTTGTAGAATTCTGCAGATTTCTATCTTTTTTATTCTTCAAATAGAGTGATTCACGAGGGAATAAATTACACACAAACTTTGCAAAATACATTCCTCGGTCAAAGATCAAAGATCATTCAAACTAGAGTGCGAAATCTCCTTACCGATTGGTGGGGGGAGTGTGTGCAATGAAGAGAAGGGTTATCTCATATTTCGCATTCTTATTCAAAAGTGTGTGCAATGAAGAGAGGGGTTATCTCATATTTCGCATTCTTATTCAAAAGTGTTCATTAAAATATAGAATGTTTTCTTTTTTTTCAAAATTAGGGTTCTCTTATTGGAACTGATTCCGGAATTCCAATAAGGAGAACAAAGGAACTCAGACTGCGAGGGTGGTGAGAGATAACGCAGAATGAGAGGGCAAGGGAATTCCAATGGATTTCTAATGGAATTATCTTCCAATAAGCGAACCCTATTCAAAATTAAATGGAATTTGCATAAATAAATGTTCTCATTTTAACATTCTCAATTAATTAGACTGCAAATGCTAGATGCAAATCATCTTCTCTCCTCTCCCTCTCCTCTTCTCCCTTCACTCCATCCCATTCTTCTCCTCACGTGCGGTCTCTCCACTCAATGTCTGCCTCTTCCTCTCCTCTTCCTGTCTCTCCATCGAAGGACCCTGAATCGGAGTCGGTTAATCAGGTTGGTTTTTTCTACCATCTACGTCACTACCGTATCTTACTGTTGTTAGCGTGTCTGAAACAATTTACACCTTCTCTTTGCAAAACAAACTAAATCCAATTTCAGTAAATGATCACACAATGAAGAGTCGATAAATCGATCGATAATCGATAAAGAGTCGTTGAAATTGTTGAGCATTGGGTTTCAATTAGAAATATTGCCGTTTTAGAGAGTAGATATGACAAAGAACTGCATACGTGTACGATATTTAGATAGATTAGGGAAACATAAAAAAATATAATAGTTTAATCTGCCACCACAGGCGATTAGGTATTTTATCTATTATAATTGAATCAATGCGTTCTAATGAAATTGCGTGCATTTATGTTCGGCTGGCTTCGACGATGCATCTATAGATGATATGGTAAGTAGATGAAGAATGCGACGTATGCTTTATCGTTTGATTTAATGCTTAATTTAGCTTTTATTGTTTCGAGCACTGATCAATCTCTTCACTTCTCTTTCTCCAGTGAGAAAAGCTCCGATTGTCGTTTGGTAGACGGTTGAATGTGTAGCTTCTCCAGCGAATTGAACCAAGGGTCTGCAAACAAAAATATTTCAATTTGCATTTATGTAGTCTTTCAATCTAAATTTGCTCGCGCAAAAGTTTACATTCATGTATAGGCTATACTGCTTTTCATTAAAGGGCATTTCCATTACAATAGCTACTCTAAATAGATAAGTGTTCGATGTTTTCGAAAGAATGACCTACTTTCCATCTGTGCCCGAAATAGGCTCAGCTAGCATGGCGTTCGCGTCTCCCAGAGCAACGGAAGCAGGCGTGAGATAGGAGTAGGAACCGAGCACGAGCGGGTCCTGGTACCACATGTGTCTGCAGAAATATTGGATTATTTGTGTTCAATTAGTCTGAAAAGTGGATGAATTAACATTGGCAAAATCATCTCACTTTTACACACTCATTTCCTTCTACATTTATGTTCATTTTTGTGGTGTACTATAAATAAACAAAATTTTAAAAAAATACTATTGATTCAAAAGGGCGGAACAGCATGAATTTGTTCACCTGATTACTCTCTTCGGAGTGGGCACGGTGAAATTACGAAGAGTGCTGAAAGATATTTTTATAACAAATTGAATATATTCAATTAAATAAATTGTTTCAGGTATGCGATAATTCAGTTTGGAAGACTCACGATTTGAGATGGGCGGTGATCTCTTTCATCAATTGCTCATCGGTCAGCTTTCCAACGGCGGGAACTGCGGGTCCAGAGAACCAGAATTGTATTGTCTGCAGAATTAATCGATCATATTTTTATGAAGCGCAACTGCATTTTTGAAATATGTCTTATCATAGATAGTACATTTCTTCTCAAAGTAAAATGGAATTTGCGAAATGTCGAGACCGTTTCACGCAATCAAATTGAGTAACAGGAAAAAGAGGGACCTTCTTTGACCAGGCCGTAATGTCGAACCCGAGGCCTCTTCCGAAGATCGTCGATGTGGAGGGGCCAATTGTACTGCAACATTTTATGTTATGCGAAATCAAAGTGGCGAAAATCAAAAGTATCATCAAAAAGTATACCGATAAGCAGAGTCCGTAAGCCATGGTTTGTCGTAAACAAGGAAGACTTTTTGCATGTCACCGAAACCTGAAATTATCAAATGAATAAGTTACAATGAGGAATAAAGTAAATACCGAGAGCGTTGATGGCGGTAGTTTTCGTCTTCGAAAGCAGGGGTTTGAAGAGTGTCTTCGCGTGTTTTTTCAGAAAACCTGCGGAAAGCATTTTTACAAACAAAGTAACTTAGTTACCAAACCGAGTGAAACAGTAACAATAGCACTGGAACAATCGATTTTGCCCGACGAAGTACTGAGCTGCACGGCGTTTCCTGAATTATCTTAATAACAATAAAACTTATTTTAAAATTGTCCATACCGCTCGAGTAGTCGATTCCGGTAACAGTGGAATTGAACTTGTATCGATTCTGAAAAAAAACCTTTATTTTGTCTGAAATAACAAATTTTACCTGTGGAATAGTGGAAGAAATGACGTCGAGAATCTTCTTGAATCCCATTTTGTTCAATGTGTACTCGATTTTGTCTTTCGATCCATCGTCCCATTTCTCGTAGTTTGCCAGGACGTACTTCAAATAGTTATAATATAGGTGGTCCGGAAATTAAATAATAATCCAAATTTGTTTTTTTTTCTTTAGCAGATCTATCGGTCAACTTTTTCTCTCGTGTCGTGTTCCCATGCCTCTGGGTAACAGAGAGGGAACGGACGAATTTCACACTAGCCGATTAATGTCCATCTGCATGCGTGCATCTGACTAGGCAGAATGCTCGCAGACGCTGGACGATTATTCTTAAAAATTTAGGCGCGAATTCTAGACGTAAAAAATGTATTCCATTATAACCAAAAACTATTATTATATTCTGCTGATATTCCTCTATTTTCACCTTGCTCATCAGTGCTGCCCACTCCGTTTCCATATCAGTTGAGTACATGAGAGCGAGCTTGTCGAAACGAGATTTGCGAGAGGCGCGACGCTTCTTCTGAAAACATTTCACCGTCACTTATTCCTATCGACAATTTTAGAATTATTTATGTTTATTTAAGTATGAATTTTGAAAACATGATGGGTTTACCTTGAGGAACTGTTTATAGTTCTTATCGAATGCCTCAGTGAAAGGCTCAGCGGCCCTTCCTCCAATAGAGAATTGCTTGTATTTTTCACTCAGAGAATCAGTGAATGCAGCAAATTCATGCACGTCGCATCTGAAGAAGAAAAAATCAACACCACTAATTGCAATTGTTGGGTGGATGGAAGGCTTGTTTGCCTCGGTGGGAATCGAACTCGTCATCTTTCAAATTATTAGCTGTTGGTTACACCACTCGGCCTACCCCAGCAATAAATCACAAATCAATAAATCTCACCCTTCGATGACGCCATCTTGAGTAAAAACCGACTGATAATCGTCAGCCTCCTTTGTTGCTTCGAAATCGACAAGATCTGCAACAGCGTTACATAAGTAAGTGTTTGCATTTATTGTCAGAGAATATTGTCGTCGCATGCACGAAGTAATTAAGTACTTATGTGGAATGACGGTGGAACACCAATCGAAGTAAATTACAGAAGTGTTTAATTAATTCATGCAGGCGACGAAGAATTTTTTCTCTGATTGTGGGCGATGATTAAATATTACAAATTCAAAAACACTCATCCAAAATAATAAAACTCCATTTCATCATTTTAAAATTGTAATACTGACTGTTCGCTTTCGCAATGCTGTAGATCGGGTTGTTGTCGCCATTGATGTAGGTCGCCCCGTACTGGAGATATCCATCCTCTGAAGATCGGGGTCATCTCGTTTTTTACTGTTTTTTTTTCGGAAAAGATAACCGCTCTCGCAATCATTTTCCCTCTCATTGAACATTCCTTTTTGGTGCGATGAATCATTTCTCAATTCACGCCGTACATTTTCCTCACACGAACAATACAGCTTATTGCGAAATCAAAAAATTCTTGTTCAAAACCCAAAAAACTTATGAGATCTCAATTGATTCTTACTAATCTCATGCTGCCGCATATTTCTTGATAGATGCGTCAACAAAGCCTCCTCCAATAAGTCTTTACGGATGGACTGATAGTTGTGTTTACAAATTTATGATTTACGTACCGTATTTAACGGGATGAACTCTGCCTCCAATTCGATTGTTCCCTTCCACAATGACATAGGGAATCTTGGCGGCCTCGAGATCAACGCCCGTTTTGAGACCAGCGATTCCCGCTCCGATTACGCACACTGTATTGAATTTAATTTTTATTCAAAAATTGACATTTTTTTAAAGACACGAACCTGGTAAGTCCTTGGCAGTGGCGAAACTCACCAGAAAAGCGCCAACGAGCGGAAGCAGCATGGCGCCTCTGGAGTGCATCAATGATGTGAGAATCAGTCTCCAATAGAGATGACCAGTCGAAAAGCGAAATGATTGCCGAACAAAGTAATTTCAGGAACGAGTCGTTAAATTCGTTTGCCTGGTCTGATTTTTAAACAAGGCATTTCGAGTGGTCTTCTCTAGCCTCCAACTAGAATGGAGTATAGATGCTAAATGAGGTGCAACAATACGAGCGTCTGAAGAGGAAAAAAATGGGGAAATTATTCTGCTCTCCCATCCATTTCCCTCTTTTTATCTGTTGGAAAGAGACAAAACACAAAACTTAGACAAGGGATTGTAAACCGTGACGCAACCATTGAATGAATAGAGAAGAAAGAATTAGAAACATAGAGGAAATAATAATTGAAGAAAATTAGGATTTCTTTTATATACTGCGTGCAAGTCACATTCCCAAGGTTGATGACGACTTAGAACCATTTGCAACTTTTTATTCGTTTATTCTGAGAAAATCAACTGTTCAAAAAAGAACAAAATATTCGAACATAAACCATCTTTGTTTTGCTGATCGTATTGATATTTCGTGTCCATATATTCTCCCAATATTCTCCCAATATTCTGACACAGTTCTAATTTTTGATGCTGCTGTTTTCATTGTTCGAGGTGCCCTTAGGTCCAACTAAGATCACCGTGAGCTATTATGTCTCAGAAGTCATTCATCACTTAACGTTAACCCCGTTTTTCGGTGTTTCAGTGTAATTTCTGAGAAAAATTTCTGTTTAGAGCTAATTCTAATTTTCTCTGTTCTTTCGATCTGTATTATTCATTTTTAGATTGGTCTTCAAAGTTGCATGAAAATAATTAGATTACACTAGTAAAGTAAAATTCGTTCGAAACCCCTGCATTTACCATTTTTTATTTCACCCCGCTCCTTAAAGTCAGAAGGATTCGAAATGATCCCCCAACTCTGGAGATGGTGCGATATATTATACAATTAATGTGGTATATGACCATTTTCATAACGGCGAGGCTCTCATGCCGCTTCATTCGAAAGAAATGAGAATTAAGAGCACGCAAGAACAATGAAGTGCCGGGTCATTCTTCGCAAGATAGTAGAAAACCTCTGTGTACAATTTCGAGAATCGATGAAGATGACAAGTTTTGTATGATACATTGCATCTTCTCTCGAGTTGGGGGAGGATAGACATATCATTTGGATCCTTGTGACTTAACGCATGATATGGTGAAATATAAATGCGGGTGTTTCGAGAGCATCATATGACAAAATGTATTTTTATGCAAATTTGAAGACCAATCGAAAATCAAATTTCACCGGTCGAAAGATCACTGAAAAGTAGCACTAGCTCTAAGCATCTTAGATGTACCTAGGGGTACCCGAAGCCAAGAGAAAATCAACTTCGGAAATGGAAACTATTTTTCTGTCCGAACCTCTCGCGAGAGGCGCGATATTTTTCCTTTTTCTATCCCTCATCAAATTTCGTTTCGATGATCTTTGCGTGCCAAAGTACAAAATGTCTGCCAATTCCGTCATAAGCCAACCCGAAAGAAACGAAAGAAACGCAGACTGCGGGGGACAAAAAGCATCTCATCAACATTGTAGCCAGAAAGTTGGCATAACAGCCAACTTCTTTATCCGGTGTCTAGCACTATTTGAGATCACAACAAAGTCTGAGAATTGAGGAGAGGGGAGGGCGAAATATACAGAAGTTGAGAAGATTGTGAGATCATAGATAATCTAAAGTAAGTACAGTTCAGTGACAACAAGATGGGTTCAGTAAAATGAATGCATTCGCACGTGCAGCATTTGAGATAAATTTACAAATTTACAATTATATATTTGTTATAAATTGAGTGAAAAGGTTAGGGTATTGTTGGAGATCCATCGTTTAGAAAGGAACTAACCTACCGAAATCACTATATAAATAAATGGGAAAAGAAAAGGGCAATTTGTCTAACGGTAGGTAAGTTAGTTTTCGATTCGGATCGGAGTAGCCCTGTTCGGACGCTAATTTCTCCTTTTACTCCTTCTTCTTAATCTTCTTTTCCACTGCTCTCCTTGTCATTCTTCCATTGCAATTGTTCGTAGTGCAACAACACTCAGAGAACGGAGTAAGTCCCTCATGAATCGTCTCCAGACACGAATACTTGGTACACTCATCCAGACTCACCTGAGACGGAATACAGTAACAAATCGATATCGTAACTCAATCAGTACGCGATAACTCAGCTACCGTAACCAATCTTACAGCTCCCATGTAGATGCAGGTCTGGAAGGTCTCTCCATTGGGACGCTGCATCATCACACACGCAGGATACTTCGCGATGGGACCGCCGACGAACTGGCAATTATCGATTTTTCGTTTACTAAATTCGTTCGATATGTGCTTACCGCTCTGACGTGGGTGCTCTTGCACACTTGTAATTCGACTGCCCCAGTGATATTGCTTCTTACATAACACTCGAGTGGGCCTGCATCGTAGTGCTTGAAGAGTGTCTCCTGTCTGGAAGAAAAAGACTACGGTAGCCGATCATTATCTACCGTAACCACCGGAAGCGATAGTGGATTAAATTACTCGTTTGTAAATGCAGGAGTACACCTGTTTTTACAGTATATTATTCTATTGCATGCAACTACCGAAACCCTGTGAAACCCTGTGTTACCCTAATCAGTCAGGTTACGATAGTGATCGATCGGTGGTGTCTAAAGTACTTACTCCATGTAAATGTCCAGATCGAGACTGCGAGATGACGTCATAACGATCATCACAGCGATAGAAGATAATGGAAGGAATTTCATGTTGAGATGAAGTCGTGAGTGAAAATGAACTGACGAGGTGAGAAATTCGGATGAACTCCTTCTCAATTCACACAATTATTCTGAGAATGAACTTTTTTGCAAGATGTGTGAGAATTTCACGAGGCTCAAGTGGGGACAATATCCCATTCAAGGAAAGCTAGGAAAAAGAAAGAAAAAATTCAATTCAGTATGTGAACATTGGTGAACAAGAATGAACGCTATGTACTATATTAGAAGTTTGTAAGTAGTGGAGAGAGATAGAGATCAGATTGAGTATGCAACGACTCGGAGATTTTGTTATATTCAAGTGCAGACAGCGTTGAGAAATAAAAGTTTGAACTGTGGTTGGAGCAATAAGATAAATCTGTCACGGCATTTCGAAAATTGTCGCATTCAGACAGTCAGAGACTGCGACAATTGCACGTTACTGGGCTATGGTCTTACAACAAATTCAATTTTGGTATTTTCCCCTGAGTGCCGTTTCTGCGAGGCTTCTAGCTAAGTAACTTCTCGCTAAGCTAGCTAAGCTATTGCTGGCAGTAGAATCGGGGCCTGTTTGTGGGAGGAGTCGAAGCTTGTCTTTTTATACGCTGTTTTATTTGCAACGTCAACTCCAAAAAGCTTTGGGTCTACTCGGAATGGCTCACTCTTAGAAAAAAGGAAGTATTTGCAGAGAAAAAGGAGAAACTACACGAGTGATCATTTTTGCGTCAGAACTGACCACGATTCTGCTGAAAAAGCGTGGGTAATGAGGTAAGACCACAAATTAACACGAGATATTGGAAGTTCTGCAGAATTGATCTGTTGAACTCTTTAAAGTTCTTGGAATCTCAGGAAAAGTCAAAGTGATTCATAGGAGCAAAATGTACTTCCTTTCTCTTCTCGATGAATGACTTCTAATAAAAAGACAATAAAAGAAAATCTTATGAATCGAAAACAATTAAAAGCGAAATTCCTATCATGAAGCATTGAACATCCGGACAGAAAAGCGAAAACAGGAGATGATGAGAAATACGAGACAATGAAAATAAACAAAAGAACAAGTTTCGAATCAAATAACGTTATTTTGATAATAAAAACCTACACCCCTAGCGCCGTAGGATTTCACATTTGGCAAGGAATACGGCTAAGATAAATATACGGGAGGGTTTTTTTCTTGGGTTTCAGCTGGGATAAGGTCATTATGAGTAAATACGTGTGGCTTTTCTCGCCCGTCTCTATCTGAGTGTTCCCCTGGTCGGATCTTTCTTCCCATTGTCAATCTCTTCACTCGATCAGATAACGAAGTGCATGTGAGCTCTATTGAAAAAAGATCGGCGGGTGGCTATCGTTCTCCATCTCATCCACTTCTTAAGGAATTCCCGCCGATTTGAAGCGTCCTTTCACTGAAACTGCTGCGCTGGTGGTTCAGAACCAAGAGTGCATTAAACCGGCCTAAATTCCTTCAAAAAAATAGAGAAATATCCTTCGATAACGTCCCGTTATTTCAGCATTTCCATAGAATCGCAAGTATTCGAGATCGAAATTGAAGGGCACACGAAAGAGATACGAATCTCGCCACCTAAATGCACGTGTGTACTGCACACATACTGTGTAGCCGTATCTCCTTGCACTTTCTGTTTACTGTAGTCTATTCAGTTTACTTGCTCTACATTATCGGGAGACAACATTCAAAACAACCCATCACTTTTTCTTGAGCCTTTTTTTGCCATGAGGCGAAAACTGACAAGGATTCATTGCCTGCCTATTTCATATTTCATACAGTAATTAGGACACCATGTGTATTTACAAAATTTGTGATATCTGGGATATGTCGTTGAACTCTATTCATTCCTTTTTCGTAATACTCAGTATCCCATTGTATCACTTACTAACATTCCCATTCATATTGAGACTTGTTTGTAGCGCCCAAAGGACGTATTACTAAAGCGAAAAAAAGAATCACGCGATCATTGAATAACGTAGAGCATTAGAAAAAATCGTATCGGCAACTTGCATGTCTGCATACAAAATGCTGTCAAACGTGTGTCGCATTTCCATAGCAAAAGTGCATGGGAAGGAATTCGTCAATAAATGGAGTAAAGGGCGGGGGTAAATATGCCACAGATGCTTGAAGTGAATTTTCATGAAATAGAGACATTTACTCTCATAACTATGGCATGTACTGGTCTAGCATATTTAATTTTAGGATGATGAGCTTCACATTCTACCACTTGTTACAGTGCTCCGTTGTTGCTTCTACTTTTTGAAAGAATTATTTATCGAGTTACGACCTCGTGAGCATACCAATGTTTTCGTAGAAGGTGCCTATTCTTGTCTTCTTTATGCAAAATTGCGCTCGCACTTCTCGTCACAAACACACTTTTCGCTTTTTGCTGAATATAATTCCAAGAATTAGCTGAGGAAAAAGAATGAAACCCATTCTGCAGGGAAGTATCGCCGGACCATTGTAACAGGGGGCCGTAGCAGTATTATTCACCAGCAAATATGAGTGGTCTGATATAGACGAGGAAACGAGACAAGCACCAAGAAATATCTCAACTCGGTTAATTATGCTCCGATCACTATTTTCTGGAGGGATTACTCGTTCCAAAACCCACGAATCCATTGTTAATTTGACATGCTAAAATCAGCCTTCAACAACTATTAGAAGATTCAAATGGCTCACTTACAGACAGCTTAGACCAATTTCCCTATCCATTCTCAGTCAAAGTAATTCATTTCGTCCTATAAAAGCTCGGTAGACCGGTTACTCCTCACAACCAAGTCGTCGAAATGGCCCAGTCAGTTCCTCCCGGTGATATCGCCACCCAGCCCGGCACCAAGATCGTCTTCAACGCTCCCTACGATGACAAGCACACCTACCACATCAAGGTACCGTACCCTCCCCTCCACTATCTTTGGATATTGAGTTTGTTTTACCGTACTAACATCTGCTACTTCAGGTGACCAACTCGTCCGCTCGCCGTATCGGATGGGCCTTCAAGACCACCAACATGAAGAGACTCGGCGTCGACCCCGGATCCGGAGTGCTCGACCCCAAGGAGGCCGCCCTCATTGCCGTCTCTTGCGACGCCTTCGCCTACGGTCAGGAGGTACGGTATCCTCATTCAAATCTTTTGAGTTCGCGCTGTTTCCACCGTAACCATTCTCATTCCTTCCAGGACACCAACAACGACCGTGTGACCATCGAGTGGACCAACACCCCCGATGGAGCCGCTAAGCAGTTCCGCCGCGAGTGGTTCCAGGGAGACGGGATGGTCCGCAGAAAGAACCTCCCCATCGAGTACAACCCCTAGATTATGATAAAGTAACGGTGCTTGAAGTTTTCTTGAAATGTATCGCATTCAAATGTGAAAAAGAGAGTAAGGATTAATGTAGTCTCAACACTTTTTGTGCTCTGTCTACTTTTGTCTGCTAGTTTGTCTGTTTGATAGTGTTTGATAGTGTTTGATAGTTTGATAGTTTGTCTGCGAGGCATACAAGATCAGTTTAGATCAAGGGACGACATTGGCAATAGACGTTCTGACTTCACTTTTCAAAGTATCTTTCGCTTCTCTTCATCTTTTCGATGTTCGCATAATATTGCACGATTGGAGTTTTAGATAATGGCATACATAGTATGTACTTTGAAAGATCGCTCTTCTTTCGAAGAATTTTCAACAATCCGAACAAAGAAGAGTTCAATCATCAATCATCAATCGTGAGCAATCAGGTACTCTGGTGCTCAGGTACTGGTCGTAGTAATGATCGATAAATTGTAGTAAGAAAGCACAAAAGAATGTACTGCTAAATGTTAGCAATACTTTTTTCGAATTGGGAACATTGTCATTTAGGTTGAGATTCGGAAACCACGGAAAACGTGGCAAGTTTTCCAGTCAGAATGTTGATAACTGTAGAACGATATGATCGATTCGAGATTACTGTAACAGCACATAGCAATGAAGAATGAAGAGTTGTTAGTTGGAGTAGAATATGCTGAATGGCTGAAAATATTTCAAACTTTAATTTGGAATGTATTTAATAGATACGGAGTAATACAAATTTCCTTGGAATCACTAGATTCTTGATAGCATAAAATGATTTATTAAAATAATTCCTCACGTTCTCTAAGTAAAGGTGCGAGAGACATTGTACACAAAATGCACAAAAGAGGAACAACTAAGGTCAGAACTGGAGTCATGAACTGTAATTTACTATCAGTAAAAAAACTGAATTATTCTGAAAATACCTGTAAAATTAAAGTTCTCGTTGCTCTACTGTGGTATTTCATCTTGGCCAAACTAGAAAGTCGCATTTTGCGAAGTATCCAGAAGATTTGAACGCATAACTGATATATTTATTTAGCATCTAATGGTTAGAAGTCAGTGATGTATGACAATTATCAAACTACCCATATCTCCAAAAAAAAAATTAAAATCCTACCACAAACAAGAAACCGCTGAAGAAAGCGCAGTTTGCCGTAGCGATCATTCTGACGAAAATGAATTGAGAAGAGAAACAAGTGACGAAATCGGGACGACCTACCCACGAACCCCATTGGGATTCAATCTGAGGTGTATTATCATCAACTAACTTATATAACGCCGTTCTAGATATTTACTTCTAGATATGATGATTAATCCACGACATTATTCCTACTGACCAAAGCAAAATTTAGAACCGCTGTGATCTTCATTCGATCTTTTAAAAAATATATAAATGGACTAATCGAACTTCTCTCAAGTACATCGTGCGTTCTGCGTTGTCAGATTTCACGTACTGCAAAAAAACTATTTCAATTATTTTAAGTCAGCATAACCTATGTCTTACCCACAAAACAACGAAATGTATTGGGATGAATATGTACGTACATAGGGGAAGTGCGTAATGCAACCAATTTAATTTCTTCCCTCTTTCAGGCGGAAGAACAGCCTAAATATTGTACAATCCATTATTTTTCACATACGATTGACAAGCTCCGTAAAAAATCACATTCTACTTACAACTCGTACCTGGTATCTCAGCAGAAAAAGGCAATAATAGTGGGGTGCCACTAAATCAAAGCACATGGCAAATATTCCCTGAAATGTGCATGATACAATTTCATTCATATTATCTGAACCGCTTGTATATTAGAGTCGAGTCCAAGTTGTGAAAGAATTCCCGTTCCTTGCAAACATGGCAGAGGAAGGTACAAATAGAAATCAGCCAGTAAATGTAAGTAAACATCCATCATTAACGACGTTATCTGCATTCTCTCAACTCCATGAATGCGTACTATACAAAATATATAAAATGATGTCATCAGACAAAATGGTAATTCCTGTGTTTACCGAAGGCGAAAGAGAGCACACAAAAGAGTTTTGACATTTTGTAATTATGGTATTATTTTATATATTTAGTAGTGTATAAAACAAACGAGGCATGCGAGTAGATGAAATCGATAATTGATCTTTGTTCCTTCGGTTAATCTAATGACAGTTGCTGTAGAGACGATCGCGATAGCCGAAATACCGACAAACAATTTGCGAATGACAGAAAAGATGAGAAAGAGTGAGTAGTCGGGCATTGAATTCGATGTGAACTTCGACGTCTTCGAACAGTTCACCAAATCGTTGAGAATTCCAGACAGTCATGATTTATTTTGTGACGTTGGTAAACACTCGTGTCCCGGGAATTCTTAAACACAAATGCGACACAGTCTCGCACGCTGTCGCACATTATGCATTGTTAAAGACAAATAATTTCATTTAAACTGTTCGAGAAAGCACATGTTATGATTGATATGATTGAGCTTTTCCGTTATACCGATAATTAAGAGCGGAACTATTGTAAAAGTAACAAATGCAGATCTATAAAGGCTGAATATTTCATGTAAGATAACGCATATAATGATTTATTGCATGTATCTCATAGGCACATTGCACTTATAAAAGGTGATAATAGCTAGCCATTGTGGCCGTGTGTTATTATGTTGTGGGGAAAAAAGACAGCTGACCAATCACATTTTAATAATGTAGAGATGTAGCTTTTTTTACTTTATAACTCTGATTCCTACATTGTGGCCGTGTGTTTCTTACTGGTTTGAAGTACAACTCTCGTTGGGTTTCTCTCTAATCTCGCTCTCAGTAAATTCGCAGCTGTCTTCCGATATGCTCCGTTTGAAACAATTGTCACTATTGACAACGAAGAACAGTGAAAAGCCGTAACGAAAATAATCGATTGCTTGAACTCTGCAAGAGAAATGCAAAACTCTAATTATTTGAATCAAAATTCTTCGAAGAACATTACTGAGTCTATCGGTTTATGAGTCTTTTCAAAGCAAAGATAACCAATTGCATTTGCCTACATCGTTATTAGCAGAATAATAGTGCAGACGATACAGCTCTACTCTTTTTTTCTTTTTTTCTTTTTCCTTTTTTCTAAGAGAATAAAGAAGTGCTGAAGAAGATTTGTAGAAAGAAAACTAAAATGCTCACTTTCGCCAATGGCAAATCCCATTCCTTTCGAGCTGACAAGACAAACCGTAGGAATTATGACGATCCAAATAGGAGAAAGAAACTGCAACATTATTATATCCTTATTATTTTGTTCAACAAAAGTACTAATACCTGAAAAAGTAAATTCATCGTCGCCCTCCGATGGAACTTTGATTTTACTGCACTTGTAAGTTGCATTTCACGAAGTGTCCAGAAAATATGACCACAAATCTTAATTTAACTATTCATTTTCTTTCATTTTACGTCCTCTAGAGACTTTTTTCATTTTACGTCCTCTAGAGCCGTGTACTATAAACATGAATATTATGGACTTGAATAATTGTACGAACCAAAACCAGCGCCAAACTGATGCAGAATCCATTGAAGAGAGTGAGGTAACCAAGAAACACAAATCCATCAGAATAGCAAACGAGGAGAGAAGGAAGGCCAATTGGAGCACCCCATTGGGCATTTATCTGAGAGGGCGGAGGGATCGCATGGAAAATTATATTACTTACTTCTCTGAGATACAATAACATCTCGTCCTGATCACTTCGCAAGTACTGAAAACTTTTTTTAATTTTAAAGGGAGGTTTTTAACGAACGGATACTTACTGATAGTACGAAAAATGTCAAGATGCTGGCGGAATAACAAATAACGTTTGGAACATATATCAGCCATGCAATTTTCTTCCGAATCACATGTGAGACAACCGCCTCAATTTGTTTACATTGTTTATAATTGGTTACCCCGGGAAACTCAAAGTAGAATGATAAATTCAGTACTCTTACGAAAAAAAGTTTTCCTTGTAAACACTCTCACTTCCAAAACAATATTGTTAGATTTACTAGACCATAGAATTCTTCGACTCACTTGGTGTCTTAATAGGAAGAGACTGAGGTAATGAGCGGCACCGAGGCCAACGAAAGTACCGAACAAACCCTGAAAGGTTACACACATCTGCTAGGATAACGGGTATCCATGGTTTCGAGAACGGTTCTCAACTTGGTTTACAGGGTTCCGCCTACGCTCGTGACGAGTAAGGACTCTGGAGAACCGTTCTCAAGCAAAAAAGATTCATTAAACGTGCGCACGATGTATTAAAAGTTTCAAGAACGAGGTACACGAGGAGCCATGAGCATTAGTGAAAACCTTATATTATCACTGCTTCCCTAACATTAAGAAACCATTGGAATCACTCACACATTGCCAGTTGGAATTGATTTGGAGACTCGACAGAACTCCATTTCCATGAATGCATGGGAGGGGCAGATACACATAGAAGTCCCCGATCACATGCATCAGCATATCCAAGAATAGTGAGGACGTCTGGAAATTGGTTACTTTGTTGTTGGCAATAACTATTAAATCGCTAATGAAAATCGGCGGAGCATCCACAAAAAATACACTCATAGTCAGAGAAAAATTACTTCGCCATGCATGAGAGTCAGGAAATAAATTACTAACGCTCTCCATATTTTCCATGCCAAAAAATAAATTATGTATTTGAAAAATTCTCATTATTTTCTCTGAGCGTAGTCAATTAATATATTTTCGCTTTATCAATTTTCTTTTTGACCTACCAGACAAGCAAGCAGATGGCATTTGTAGGCTCTTCTGGACGTATCTTTTGTTACAACAATAACAACCGCCGTGAAAGCAATTAAGAAGACGGAAATAGAAACGAGAATTTTTCGTATGATGGAGAGGGAGTAGAAAAGTGAGTAGTCAAACATTGAGAAAGAGGATTAGGAGAAATGTGAAGGGAGAGTTATGATACTTTAAACTCGACTACCAAAAACAAAACACCTGTTCCATCTTGTTGCACACACGTGGGAGGAGAAAATACATTCAGGAAAATTTACGGTCGATATAATTTTAAGTACCTCACGCTTGCAATACTAGGGTTGTTGTTCGATAACTTGAGAAACTACAACTTCTAATTTCGAAATAATAAGTGAAAAAATAGAAAAAACCTAACACGTACAAGTGACTCAGGAGTGAAAGGCAATTTCTGAAATGAAATGTAAATACCTATTGAGTGCTTAGCCTTGTGTAGACTTTCTCTTCTTCATTTTTTCATTAGCAGTTAGTTTTAAATCGGTAATCCTAAAACTAACTAATTTAATGAATTACGTGCAGATCAACTTGTTGGTGTTAGGTACGAAACATCAAAATGGACTCCATTCTACCCAGCTCCTTCGTCATTTGACTTCAGCCGTGCTAATCTCTTATCAATGACACAACGAGCAGAGTTCAGAGGAGCAAAGTTTTGAGCGCACTCGCAGTTTCATTGATATTCGTGCTCCTCGAGTCTAGTCCTCACTCTTTTGCCACCACAACACAGAAAAGTCGCACGAGATCTCACAATCTTACCCAGGTCAAGGAATAGAAGAAGGAGATAAGCAAGAGAGACGTCATGGATGAATTGAATAAAAGGAAGGACTGAAAGTGAAAGAGACAGTCGACTCAAACATGCAGCGATCTCTTCTTGTCTTCGTGTGCCTTGCAGCACTCGCCCTTGCTGCACCTGCTGCAGAGTCGAATGTAGCCAAGAAGACCATCAAGCTCAGTGAGTAGTATATTTTTGTTCTCTTTTCCAGAAATAATGTAAAATTATTAGTATAATTAAGACAAATCAATTAATGATGTATTAATGTTTAGACCCGGCCAACTTCGGAGTGCTCAACAACGCCTTCTGCACTGCTTGCTACGATCTGTTCGATGTAAGTTTGGTTTTCTCGGTAGAGTCACTAGCCTAAAATTCACCTGTCTTAGAAATGCACCCAAGAATTCAGTAAACCACAAGCGTTTCACTGTTTCTCGATTTACTCAACTTTGTGATGTGTCAGAAATAAATAAATAAAGATTTTAAAATGGTATCTAATTGCAGGCTATCGAGGGAATGGCTGAGGACGCGGCTCTCGGATATCTCAATGAGTACTGGCCTGTGAGTATCTCACTTTTTATATTTCGTTTACGCTGATGCTCTAGCTGGATTATACCTTAGATTGCAGAACTTCCTAATGAAAAGTAGCGGGTCTTTCTAGAATGAAATTGAATTACAAGTATGCCATATAATTTCTTTTTAATTTCCAGCCCGTTTGCGAGCAGCTCCCGCCTTTCCTCGTGAACGATTGCATTGACTACATGAACAGAGTGAGTTTACTTTCGCATTTCTTATGTTCTATATAATATAGGCTATACAGTCCTGGTTGTTTCCCCCGTGAACATGGCCCGTCCCGGCCGGCCCGGGCCGGCCCCTAGCGGTCCCTGCCAATTTGTGGCTCGAGTAGAGAGAAATTTGAGACAAACTCTGTGCAATCTGATAGTTCAGGTGGTTGGTCATCGGAAAGTGTCAAGATAAATTTTAAATTACTTATTTTAGTAATTTTAAATTCGTTAGAAAATATCATTCTATGAAAAATCAGTTTGCGGTTAAGGCGAAAATCCAAGAGATACTGTAATATTTTGCGTCAATCTCTAACAAAAGTCATTTCCTTGAAATGATTTTTTCAAAGAAATTAAACATATTTAAGAAAATAATTTAATTTTTCATCGACGTTAATCGATGGCCAACCGCCTGAACTATCAGATTGCACAGAGTTTGTCTCGAATTTCTCTCTGCTCGAGCCACAAATTGGCAGGGACCGCTAGGAGCCGGCCCGGGCCGCCCGGGACGGGCCATGTTCACGGGGGAAACAACCAGGACTGTATTCTAGCTTAGTGTATGTGACTACTTACTAAGGTGTGCTTATTGGACCCTCTTTCACAAAATATTCCAGCGTCATTTCAATGGCCAGGTGCACAGGCACTCTAAATGGAAGATACTTTATTGATCTCTTTGTAGATCGTGAAGGATCTCTTCGACACTCTTCGTAACAACGAGGGTCCCGACACGATCTGCAAGCAGATTCAGCTGTGCTGAACACTGTATCATAATATCGATTAGCAATAAATACATTTTATCGAGTTGGTTGTGACACTGAAATTGCAGTCTGCATACTGATATCAACAAAGCACCCGTTATAACACTCAAGCAATGGAATTGGTTTGAATAATTCGAATTTGCACAAAGCCAAGTTATGATTTGATGTAAAGCCTACAACTGAGTTTCACAGATTTGGGATTGCATTCTTAGAAAAAGAGGATTGTATATTTATTAATTTAAATTATTCCTCATCGTCTTCTTCTTCCGGGAATCTTTGTTTCCTGAATTCATAAATTTAAAAAGCAAATAAAGTGTATTTTAAATTAATTTTTCAAAAAAAATTAACTTACCTAGCAAAGATCCAGCAAGCGAACACGCAGATGACCTGCAAACATTGGATTTGTTTGAATTTTGTATTTGATTATGGAATGGAAGATACAATGTGGAACTGGCATGCAAAATGTTGTTGGAGCGCAAGAATGAGGGTAAACTCACTGCCGCTAGTTGCAATCCTGCATTCGAAGCGTGGAATCCAATGCGGAATTTGTCGTTGTCGTAGAGAACGCAGTTACCACGGGCTAAATCATTCCATTTTTATAGTTTTCTCACCGTTGATCGTTTGATACATGTGATGTATGTGCTGGGATTATTGTTAAAAATTGGCGCAATTACCACTGACGAGGTTCTTATTTTTGGGGTTGGAAGGTCTAATTTTCAAATATTGATTGAACCCACAATCAGGACAAGTTGAGTGCCATAGAGTGCAAGATCGATCGATGAGCCATCCGAGGAAGAGAGGGGCGGGAATGAAACCTGCGATTCATTCATTAAATCTATCCTTCAGGATAACTCGAATAATTATGTAGACTGGATAGTTTGGAAACAGACGCGTTAAATCGAAAAAAATGGATAAAGATCTGAAATTGCATACCAAGCATGTTTGTAATGCACGAAGCGAAGGAGAGCGCGATCACTTTCTGGTCGTCGTAGACAGACCTCAAATTATCCTTTACGATCAATCGAAGTTTTTTCTCATTACCATGATGTTTCCAAGATTCTCAACCTCACCTCAACACGATCATCATAGTTGTCATGAAGAAGAGATTTCCAAGGAAAAGACCGATGAACATGACAATGAGATATCTGAAATTGAAAAAGGCATTTTTCCAATTCATTTTTCGGTACTTTGACAGATATTGTTAACTCAAAATAACGCGATCAGAATAGGTAGTAATGTTCAGCTGGGTGTGTGAAGGATGTGTTTCAACAATTGAAGAAATAGTGCAAATATCCTATTGGTTCATTATTGCTTCAATCGGTGTTCGAAAAAATAGCACCTATAATACTGTGAATCTGACCCAACAAGCGACAGAGTGCAATCCTCATGGACAACTCCGTGGTAAGCGTCCGCCCCATTGAAGCAATCACAACTGCGCCACTGAAATGAATAGATATTGTGAAGGCACTCAATGTGTTCCATCCTCTCTCACAAGATCATTTAACCAAAAGGAGAAGTCTGAATTAGACCAATCGCTGGTATCAGAATAATGACATGCGGATGATCTGGACCATTGAAACGCACTGATTACCTGGTAGTTCTCATAGTATCGACAGCCCGCGTGACACGGTGAGAAGTAATTGATCCCATCGAAATTTACAGGGTCGAAGTGAGTTACTAAATATTTCCAGTTGAAATAAAATACCTGTCACGGAAAAGGGTTGCTATCTCACCAGAATCACATTGGCAATGGGACGAGCAGGTCTGGACCGAGTTGAAGATCCAGCTGAATACGTTTATTTAAATAATATCATTTTATTGTAAAAAGATTTATGTCTTACTTGTCTTTGTGTTCTGCATACTCCAATCCGTGGATATTCGGTTGCTGGCAAGAGAACAGAATACCTGAGGGAAAAGAGATTATAAAATAAATTATGGGCAAACTTGAAGGAGCCAATCAACAGCCTACACTTATTAACTACCATATACAGTCCGGTCAGATCCCCATGTGAAAACGGGGCGCCCGGGGGCGCCCGGGGCGACCCGAAGCGACCCATTGACTTTCACAGCAAGGAGAATGAGAAATTCACGTTGAATTAAAGTGAGCTGTGTTCTAGAGGTCATTACCGAACTTTTCATGTATTTCACATAAATTTTAAAAATTACATTAATTATAAATAAATTATTTTAAATGGTTTAATTTACGAATCATAAGTGCGCCCAAGCCGGACTACCGTAGTTGAGAGCTTTTCTTTTCTACAGATCCTGGTCTTGGTGTGTTGCTTTCTTTAATTTAGTCCTCTTAACTACGGTATTCCAGCTCGGGCGCACTTATGATTCGTAAATTAAACCAGTTTAAATAATGTATTTATAATTAATGTAATTTTTAAATTTATGTGAAATACATGAAAAGTTCGGTAATGACCTCGAGAACGCAGCGCACTTTAAATCAACGTGAATTTCTCATTCTCCTTGCTGTGAAAGTCAATGGGTCGCTTCGGGTCGCCCCGGGCGCCCCCGGGCGCCCCGTTTTCACATGGGGATCTGACCGGACTGTACAACCACCAGACGCAACACCAATGGCACGAATAAAATAAATCATATACCAGACAGGTAGGATACCAGCACGATGATCCATGATCCAAAGAGGAGGAGAATTGCAGCTCGTGGCCCTGCATTATCCATATTTTCATTGTCTAACATATTACCGCAGATGACGTCAATTAAGCTTCGCACTCTTCAGAGAAACATATAAAGTGACTCACCGACATTCGATCTCGAAAGAACCCATCCGCCAATTGCAGTGGCAGAAGCAACAGCGCCGATTGAGATTATTCCTGAATTAGTTAAGTATTGATTATTTTGGATTTACAATTATCACTAGCGTAATAACTCGCAAGTAGCAGCAGTAAGTGCATTTTCTTACCCGCATAGAGGTCGGCCATGCTGGCAGATTGGCCATATTGCGTTTCGATATACTTTGGAAGGTATGTGCCGTAGCCTGAAAACATCTAAAGTCTCAATGTTCTTTTGATGTCTGTGTCTCGTGTTCATCAATCGTGTGGTTTCTAAGCACTATCGATGAACACGAACATTTATATTACTTTCAAAGAAGTAGCTTAGAAACCTACCAGCAATGAGATACGATCCGAACATCCATCCCAACACCATCGACACGTAGACAGGATTACGGAGAAGATCGGAGATAACGAGAGGGAAGTCTGATACAGCTCATTATTCTCTGTATATGATACTTTAAAACGTTCGTAGATATCATTTACTCGTTTTGGGAATTGTATGAGCAAGGATATACCTCTCATGCTCTCCTTCAGTCGAGCACATCCCGTTTCTTCCTCTTCTTCGAATGGAGGAAGAGTAGGCTTTCGTTCCCCGCGATGCTTCAGAGCTTGAAGCTCCATCTGTAAATGCTATTCACTTTTCCGAGCGGTTTGGATGGCAGGGACAGCACGCTGCAATTGGTAAGAAATGGGAACTCACGCCCTCCTCCTCAATGTACGTTCGGGGAAAGAAGAAGAATGGAGCGGCGGATAGGAGGTATAGTACCTGGAAAGGAGATGGGTCGTCTTCATACTACAATATTCTGAGTGAAAAATACTTACACCACACACGACGAATCCTAGCCACCACGCGCCCAGCCACTCCTCGTCTGAGGGAACGAGACCAGTGGGGGCTTTAATGAAAGTGTTCGTAATAATAATGGCAATAATAATTATTATAAGAATAATAATAATATTTCTGGTGATGTGCAGATCAAATTATAATTTTAAAAAGGTTATGGTTAGACAATGCTCGCATACAATCAGGTTCAATAGCTCCTCTATGACTCTCCTTACCTTCATCTCTAATTTCAGCGGTCTGTTGACAAATTAATGTACTTTAAAACTAGGCAACCCGATGGAAACAAAAAAATATAATATAAATGTGAACTTGGACGAAATAAACGAACCTTCTCCAAGTGTTGCGTAGAACTGATTGAATGCAGCAGAAAGGGCGAATCCGAATGCTGGTCCGAAGGCATACATCGAGGTGAGAAGACCTGTTATGAATTTACTAACGAAGAAAATCGATTATTTTTTAGAGAAATATATAGATAGCGAATAAGAATGCTGTTGTACAATAGCTTTCACATATTTGTTTTTGTTCTCACCAAGAATAAACGGAGATTTCTTACGATCCTCGATGTTGTTGTCGATGTAGACGTATCTGACAATGAAAGTTTATAGTTTGAGAAAGTATAACTCATTCGAGGAACGAGTGTATGATGTTGGATACAACATACGCCAGTGTGTTAAAGGGAGCCGAGAACACTCCTGCCAGAAGTTGACCGATGGAGAGAAGGACGAGAGCAAAGGAATGTTCTGAACAGAATGTATCAACTTGTTGAACAAGTTCATTATCAAACCCGCAGAGAATTCAAATCGTTGTATGTAACTTCAGTTTCGACTAATATATTTATATTCAGCATTTTCATAAATTCTCTCACCAGTTTTCTCCCTTGCACAATGTCCATCATCTGTGATAAATCGACTGGAATCACACTTTGTATCCTCGATGTATTGCAGCTGAAATGTATAACGTGCAAATTCATATGTTTTACTGATGTCTATCAAGTCTACTTATTTCAGGTGTTTCAGAGTTTCAGAGCTAGTTGGAATTATTCTACTCAGCTGGACAGTAATGTTGCTGGTGTTGTTGATGATTCACTACCATAAACCATTTAAAATATATTTATCAATCTATTATCTAATGGTTTTATTTTTCGCTCCGGAAAAATGCCAACCTTGTACTTCTCAACGTGGAATTCATCATCTGGCACTGTTCCAAAGCAGAGAGCGGGGAGAGCGAGGAG
This sequence comes from Pristionchus fissidentatus, assembly GCA_036245785.1. Classification (NCBI taxonomy): domain Eukaryota; kingdom Metazoa; phylum Nematoda; class Chromadorea; order Rhabditida; family Neodiplogasteridae; genus Pristionchus; species Pristionchus fissidentatus. The sequence goes on from BTSY01000006.1 coordinate 15,503,423, forward strand.
AAACATTGAGAGAGATGAGAGAAGAACTCCTGAGAATAGAGAGATGTTACGTCATCACAACTCAATTCTATCATTTCCAACAGTGCGTCAGTATTTCTCTCTATATATTATCTATTCATTGTTGAATAGCAAAGACATGAGAATACTATTGCAATTTTTAAAATTATACGTTCATGAAATGGACCACTGGTTTGTATACCTCGGCGTGTCTCTTGCTTTTTTTTGGAAATGGTTGTAAATTTGTAATAACTTACCAATTCCAGTGATTCTTGGTTGATGCGCCTTCTCTCCAAAGTATCCAACAGCGAGAATGGCGATAGTGTGCCCGACGTCGTAGATTGAGAGAAGAGCGCCAGAGGGAGAAGAAGATATACCGAATCTGAATTAGGAAAGCATTATTCACATAAACCATTATTCTTATGATGAGACATCATATTCACTGGTGAATCCTTGACTGTTTTATTTCTGCAACATTGGAAAATAATAAAATGCGAACCGTTTCTCAAGTGTAGTGAGCATTCCGACAACGTAGCCGAGGTAGCAACCCTAAATATTGGAATAAACACAAGAACACTTGGGTTCCTCACGAAACTTTGCAGAAAAAACACAAACGATGAAAAAGATTGGGAGAAATGTCACGCTGTCTGTTCTTACTTGAATGGCCACAACGACCAGCATAAGAGCGACGAAGAAGTTGAGAGATGGCTTCCATTTGGCGCTCGGCGGCGCCATCGACAAAGAAGACGCCCGCGCCATACCAGCGCCCGATTAGCGCCTGAACTCGAATTTTCCCACTCTTCCACCAATAGTATAAAGCAGTAAGAAAAGCATCAATTGTAATACGAAATGTCGATGGAGGACTATCAAAAGTTGGGCCAAGCCCTGTCAAAGCGCGAGCTCCATTTTCATTCTTTGTCTTTCTCTCTGCGCTCTCTCGCATTCGCCTTGTCTCTCATCGTTTCCTTCTCTATCGATACTGTTTGCGCCTGTTTGTGAGTCAGTGATAAGACGGCACAAGAGAAGTGCGAAAATTGCAGAGTTCCAAAGTGAATTGAAGTGAAAATAGTAAGAAGAAATGAGAAAAACCGGCTTCCCGGGCGGGAATCCTATAGAAAAGTTCATTGCACAGGTAAATACCGGCGGATGATTCAGAATGATGAGTAAGCAAATAACACGGGGAAGTTGAAGAGAAGAAGAAGAAGATCAGAGAGATGGACAATACAGAAATAGAATGGGAAGAGGGGAAACAAGGGAGTTTTGAACGTTTCACATGATTCCAAACCTTCTGACAAGGGTTAGAGCGAGAGAGTGTGCAAAGGTGAGAGACTGTTTCTCGATTTCACACGCTGTCTCATTCCAAAGCCCTTTCTGTTAGGATGATCGACTTGTGGGATGATTCGGTTTGAAAGGCCCGCGCGCGTAGAATGAACCGTGTTTGAAAGGATTGAGAGGGGGAAGAGAGGAAAAGGAATGCTATGAGTCATAGAAGCAAGCTGTCAGCAACTACATCTGGTCACTACATAAAGGCGGAATGTATCACGAAATTTAGCGATAGACTTTTAGAATATAATAGAAAGTGATAGAAAGAAAGTGGTTTCAACAGACATCGGTTGAGTCAAACCTCAGAAGAGAGAGAGAAAGAAGGAGAGACGCGAGTAGCGTCAAGGTTAGACAGTGAAAGGATGTGAAGAGAGCGATTAGAATGAGAGTAGAGAGAGTGTGGCGACTGGAGAGAGACCAGAGAAGCAGAGAGAGGCAGGAAACAGTGCTCAAATGTTTACTACCTGTGGACAAGTCGTCCCCGGGAAAGAACCCGCGGTGCGATGACCCAAAGGATTTTATGTGCCGCGACTGGTGAAACCACATAAACTTTTACCGACCCAGATAACGCCAAATTAGTGATGAATTCTTGTATTAGGTAGTGTTGTAGTCGGAAAGTCGGTGTGGTCTTCGTCGATTACTGTAAGGCATTCGACTCCGTGGAAGTGCCGGCAGTTCCCAACGCACTCTCTCACTCTGGTGTGGACTCCTCGTACGGTCACTGTCTCGAAGCACTCCATTCCGGCTGTTTTGCCGAGATGAATCCGTTTGACCGACCCATACGCATTCCGATCGGAAAAGGAGTCCGCCAAGGCGGCACAATCTCAATCAAGCTGTTTACCGCGGCACTGGAGGATTGCATGCGAGACCTCGACTCTTTATCAATGGGAAGCGCCTCTCTCCTCTCCGATTTGCGAACGACATCGTTCTGCTCGACTCCGACACAGCATCGCTGGAGAGGATGCTGACACAACTGGTGGGAGTAATCGATCGGGTGCATGATCAAAAGGAAGAAGACACAGCTAATGAAGAACGCATAGTGATCCGGCCCGGATATCGCTCTGCACGGAGAGACCCTCGTGGGGACTAATGCGTATGTGTTATAAAGAGAGATACGAGACGACGGCTCCATCGAGACGGAACTGAGAAGGAGGAAGAATGCAGTCTGGGCTTTCTAAGGGAGCATCAGAGAAGTCACATCCATGCTGAAGGGCGCAATGGTGTATCGGCATTGGACTACCATGCGCTCGCGATAGAGAAGAATGGACGAATTGTGATCCACACGGAAAGTTCGATAAATATGGATCTTCTAAGTACCTAAGTAAGTAAGTAGTCGGGAAGTGATATCGCATGAGTTCCTGGACCTCTCTCAATTTCTAATCACACATGACAATTCCATCTCTATCATTCCTTCCTCAGACAGCTCCATGCACCCATCAATCACATCTATTTGATCACTGAATCTGATACGGGAACAGGCGGCAGACACAAATCAACCCATCTCCTCAACCCAATCAAGAGAGAGAGAAAGAGAGAGATTCTTTGTCCCTCAGGTGGAATTAATCCGGAGCAGACAGAATCGAGTGTGGCAAATATGGAAACAGGCTGGATCCATCAATGGCTCCGCCTTCCAAATTCGGAATCCCCTTGTCAGTTGATATCCCTTTATCCCCGATTAGAGGTTGCTCACTTTTTTGAGGTTCCTGGGTTTAGCTTGCCCGATTCCAAAAATATTCCCTCCTTTTTCAGATGTCGACCGCACTTGCAATTATCCTAGCACTACTTCCAATGGTTTTTGCTCAAGGTAAGATAATTTTCCCTAAGTTTCATCATCACTAGCCAATCCTTCCAGGTCCCTGCCAAATGGACGGCGCCTACATGGTCAACGCTCGCTCCTGTGAGGATCTGGCAGATGTGAGCTCCGCCCACTTTGATCTTTGATCTCTGTCGCCCTTCAGATTGCGACTTGCCACTCAACCTTCCCTATTACTGACAATCGACCGAGTGAGAGATGCTTCCAGACTGCGTATGCTGATTTTGCCGGACTCTGCAGGTAAAAAATGTAAATACAATGAAAAATGAAAACATGTAATGGAAATAGGAAAGCATTCGTTGTTACATAAGAGTAGTTGGAAAGCTGTGATTATAGTCAACAAGATGAGGAACGAAAGTTGTAACTGGGGAATATTTCTTCTTATGATATGTACATTGTATATCTATTTTCTCTCTCAGGAAGACTTGCTTCCTCTGTTGTCAAGATCCGCAGTACAATTGCCCCGATCGATCTGGTGAGGAGGACAAAATATAACTTTAAGCTGGTTTGGCGGATGAGATCTGCTTGATACCAATATGGAGTAATTTTGACATCCCCAATGAGCTTTTGTTGCCTTCCATTCCGAATCATAAAGTGAATTGAAGAAAGAAAAACAATTGTGACAATATGCATAAGTCTTCAGATGCACCCTTCTCGTGTCCGGATATGCATCGATCGTGCAACGCATGGAAGGTAAGCAGTCATCTCAGGAAACCCAGGATTAATTATTCTATTTGAAACTTGCTTTGTAATGGTGTAGATAACCTTCCTCATTTGAAAGATCCTCGAGCAAAGAATTGCAGGATGTGATGACATTCTTCTGTCCTGGAACGTGTGGCCACTGTCAACACGCGACTTGCAAGGACAACAGAATCGACTGCGCCAATTTCAAGGCGAGGTCTTACCCATTCAAAACGGAGAACAATATGACAAACACAAGAGAGAGGTATTATGTGAAGACTGGAAATTGTGTACGATAAGGATTTCTGACTATTAGTTTATGCTTCCAGAGATTCTTCCAGCTGATCAATATAATAATGTCTTAGTTTGAGTATGTTTCACCGAGGGTAGACACTTTACGAGCATCGGAGCTATTATAGCATCCCAGCTCGCATTGTAAATGAATATATCGTACGCCAATAACACTCTGTACAAAGGTGTGGCACTGTGTGGCACAGTGTGGCACTTTTTGGCACTTTTTAGCACTTTCTGTTTTTCGCCTCGAAATAAGCGAATTTTGTGGCATATCTTGTTATAAACCGTTTCCTATCTAACTTTCCTCTAACATAGCACAAAAAATTAAAATTAATCAATTAAAATAATTAATTTAGAATGGTTCAGCTGCCAAAGTAGAAAAATAAAATCAGTTGTCAATCAAGCTCAATCGCGTCAAACACCGTAATCAGCGCTTAAAGCAGGTGCGATTGAAAACTGATTTTATTTTTCGATCTTGGCAGTTGAACCATTCTAAATTAATTATTTTAATTCATTAATTTTTTTTTGTGCTATGTTAGGGGAAAGTTAGATAGGAAACGGTTTATAACAAGATATGCCACAAACTTCGCTTCTTTCGAGGCGAAAAACAGAAAGTGCTAAAAAGTGCCAAAAAGTGCCACACTGTGCCACACAGTGCCACACCTTTGTACAGATTGTTATTGGCGTACGATATTCGGGAAATATTCCAAATATAATCGTCCATTTCCTTCAGGGACTATGCGCTGACCCCGAGTTCGCTCCTCTCATGAGATCTGACTGTGCTCTCTCGTGTGGCTTCTGCACTTCAGCCGGACCTAGCGGACCTCCTGCACCAGGTTGGTGGTGTATCCAGTCGACGTTTCCCATCGCATTCTAATCCAGTCAAATGTTCCATTGCGTGTGGCAAATCGATGTTTCACATTTCTCTCAAAAAAAAAATAAAATAAGTGAGCTCGATCGACGTTTCCCACTTTTCAGAGCCCGAGAAGAAGAAGCCCGAAAACGACATTAACTGCTTCGATTCGAGTTCGAAGTGAGTGAAAATAGGAACACTGCACCCTGTTGGCACCATGCCAAGAACATCTCTCGTTGTCTGATCTCTCTCTTTCTCTGACTCGTTCTCGTTGAATTTATTTCGAATGCTATAAGGAACGAGAGAGAGAGTGTGTGTAAAAGTGAGAGAAAGTTTGAAAATAGGTAATTTTTTAATTGCAGGTGCGCAAGTTGGGCGAAAAATGGATACTGTACCAACCCAAAGTACGATCAGTCAAAGTGCCGTCGATCATGTGGAATATGCGGTGGATCTTCCTCTTCCTGGATGTACTTCCTCGAGTGAATTGTTGATCGATAATTAATCGATATTCAATCGATAATATTTATTACTGATTCTCCGCGATGAATGATATCTTCTTGTGTGATGAGTCGGCACAACAGCTAAGCTCGCAACAAATCTCGTGTAAACGAAAGTAATATAATCAGAAAAGGTGGGAATTGGTCTTGTCAATCGCTGCTCGTATTGGAATTGATTAGAATTCGTCGGGGTTGTACTCCTTGCTGTTATTTTTGAAGATAAGATAGTACCTGTAATAATATATGCTGTAGTATTAATGTTATTTGGCATGTTAGCAGCAATGTGGTATAGATTTTGTTTCTTTTTTCTACTCGTGGGTTCATATTCTTCTATTCTTTAAATTCAATTTGAAATGCTCACCACCAGTATATCAAATTGAAGAGTAGAAAGCAACCGGGGAATGTGTATCTGCATACTTTGTCGATCTTCAGTGCGGTACGAGAAGCTTCGATCGACAACTAAAAGTGGGTCGTTACATCATCACTAGCCAATCAAATGACTCACAGTCGTGTAGAAAGTGCTTGTGTTCACTGTATATCCCTCCAAACCACTCTTTCGGATGCGAGTTGAGGCTTGTCTGAAGGAAATTATTTCGCCTTATATTCCTATATTTGATAAACAAAACTAATAACGTGAAATAATAGGTGAACCTCACTTGAATTTTCGGAATTTCCGATCCAGTGACTCGTCTTCAGAATCAGTTGCAATAACAGGATCAGTCTAAATTTAGAGAATTATACATGGAAATAGCATAGGATGTAACATTAATACAATGTTTTATACCTCTTGCTCTTCATAAGAATGCCTCTTCCTTCTAACAGGAGTCACATTGTCGTACATTGAAAGCGCTGAGAAGGAATCCGTCGGGTCTGGAATCATTCCCGTTTTCAATTGTTTCTTCTCTGCCCATTAAAAATTAGATTTTTTCTTTATTGTAGGGATACTAAAAATTGGTAAAATAACTGACTGTTCTTGCTTAGAATATCGTCAATGAGAGGGAAAGGAGGCGCATCTTCGGTCTTATCGATACTTTCAATAGGATCTTCCTCATACACTGAGGAGAGCATTGATTTACCTGCAATCGTTGCAGCTCATCATTCAATTCAATTTAATCATGTATTTTTTACGCACACGCAGTGTTCCCATACTTTCGCATCGAATCTTTTCATCATCCAAAGCCTGATTAGTCTGATATTGTGGTCTGTTATTGACGGCCAATACATAAAAGCATCATTTCGAGAAGGAGAAGCAATTAGTAGATAAATGCTTACCATTCCTTGCCAATCCTTTGATGACAGGCGGCCTTTGGGGACTTTTGCTCGTCTCATCGAGTCTGTACATGATTGGTTTGTCTTCTCCTCTGCCATTCGAGTGACCGTTCTGATTGAACCTGAAGCGAACGATTAATTCGTAAAGATTCATCATATTTTTTATCCCACGATCATCATATTTATTATCAGCCAAAACTTGTGTACGTTGATTAGGAAAAAGGACACGGATGCACTAAACTTTGTGCTGTTTTGTAAATATCATATAAATATGCAATATGCAAGACAAATATTGACAAATACCGTTTCCTCGTTCCGAAATCTTTTCCATATTTGTTCAATGTTTTTTGTTGACCATTGCCAATCTTTCCATTACTGAATGCTTTAGTCGCCGGATCATTCGCTAGCTTCTCCATGAGACTGCGATATCCTGCAATTACTTTGTACGACGCCCGAATTGTGTTTATTATTCGGAGGAAAATCGTAAATGTTGGCAATGGGTTTACTCAATGAATAATGTATTCATAATCAATATGGAAGTGAAACTAACTCGGAGAATTGGCAAATGTCTTCGATATGTGATCAAATTTCTCCGATCTTCTCATATATGAATTGATAAGAGCAAATTCAAGAAGCGCACAGAAGACGAACATCATACAAGCTGGAACATGAATATAGATCGATAATTTATGACCCAACGTTTAAATATTTATTATACTTCAAAGCGTAAAATACCGACAAAAAAGACAAACTTTATTCACCTCCATACCACAAGTCGATAGCTTTCGCGTAACTCACTTGAGGTAGACCGAATCGCAATCCATTTCCCTGAGAATACCCAATGACTTCCACATTTTAATTTATAAATTAGAAAAAAAGGTGTACAAACCAGAGTTGTGAGTGAAACGAGTGTCGTGAAGCTGAGAGTGACACGGGCAGGCACGGCTGAAGAGAGAATTTATTAATTGAAAATGAATATTAACATTTAGAATTAAGTTAATAGCATTTTTGCATCTTCCTGTGTGCTCCACTATCGATCGATTCTTGACTAATGCGTTCATTTCGAAACCGCGTATTAAATTCCTTTGAAACAAATCAGCAGTAACCAATCAGTAGAATATTGTGAATGAAACTAACCTCTTCGATCGATCCAGAATGAAACCCATGAGATCATAACAATGAGACCAGTGGGAATGTAAGATTGCACGAGATTGTATCCAATTGAACGGGAGAGGAAGATATTGGCCATGAGACAAGAGAAATTGCCTGGAAAATGGGTTCTTACATAATGATTCTTCTTATTTGTACGGCAGATCCTTCTGGGTGTTCTACTCCAATGTCAAACAAGTTTGAAGTATTTTTTTTAATTAATCGATGAAGACTGTCTTACCGATCTTATGCGATTTATCTGTTAGTGCATATCGATAAGTGCCGTTGCAGTAAGTGTCGGAGACTTCGGTGATTCTGCAAATTATCTTTTTTCAAACTAAAAAAAAATTATTTTAGTTGATATTTAAAGAAGGAGCACTTCCTGTGTTCACCGAGCTCTTACAGTACTGCTCATTGCAGTTACAGGGACTTCCAGCTGGGAACCTTTCCCTTCACTCCTTCTTTAATGATCGATAACTAACTGGAATTCGGGCAGTCCTATCTCGTGATTGTGTCTGATTGGATCTCTCGTGAACCATTGCATCGACACTTGTTCAGCAACGTGCGCATCTGTAATTATACATATTTTAATTCCGCGTCATTTCCCAATTTTCAAAATTCCGAGAGAGAGAAAAACGCACAGCTGAGCACGCGAATGTAGCAGTGTTGGTGGTCCATCGGATAGTTGACGAGTTTGAGAGAGCACGAGATGGAACAAGTTGCCCTGAATAGAAAAGATATTTGAATTTTGAAACTTCGCGCCAAAAGGTTGGCACTTTCAAAAATCTGTACATAAAATATCCCACTTTCAGAATAGCTCGGCGGAAATTTGAAATATCTCACCTGCACGAGTAGGCGACGGTTCCATCGTTGGCAACGAACATGTTGAAGTTCGGAACGGTCACGTCCTGCAATATATATATTTTATTTTAAATTGCAATCATATTTTCAGTGTACCTGGAACGTTGCTTGTCTCGCATTGGCAAAGTAGAGATCGGGCAACCTGATAGGTAGAGACATCTTACATCATCACTATGCAATCAGCACTGACCACATCTGCTTCCGTACTCCCTCATCGTTAATGAGCACGTGGTCCGTGTGATTGTGCGACAACCTGCACATCAAATATTTTTATAAAATATTTTATATCGGAAATTTGGCGCGAATGTTTAAATTTGCAACTGACCGGGAGTCCCTCCACGACATGTACACGTAGAGATCCACTTCGAACGACTAAATTAATCAGTGTTGAAGTCATAGAAATCAATAGTTGAAAAGTACCATTTCAGTGGATCGAAAGTTTCCTATGCTCTCCAGATAGATACCGATGTGGACCTGAAATATTGATAACTCTCTGAACCAAATTAATTATTTTTTTAAAGAAACCACATTACTTTTGCTATTTCTTAGCTAGAAATTAAATTTCACAAACGCTTCTCCAACCTCTAACAACTTTCACTACATAATAGTTTCTTTCCCGGAGCGTCTAAATCTGGAATTTGTTTCGATGAATTCGGTAAACTTCTTATTGTAATGTGGCGTTAAAAATCTTCGAAAAGATCTCAAATGTTGACATCTGCCTGTTAAAAAAATTACGACCAAAAGATCGAAAAGATCTCAAATTTGAATTCCCGCATTTATCGATTTTTGCGCATATCTCGATTCCCAGTGGGACTAGAATGTTGAAACCGTAGGTGACCATCGACACTCCTATTTGCAACACGTGATCGAAAAATTGAGTCTCTATCTTCTCTGGGAGCCGAGATAATCGATAAAAACAGAAAGTGTGGGAATTCAAATATTCGATCTTTTGTCGACCTTTTGGATGGAATTTTTAACAGGAAAAAGATCACATCTCTGATCTTTTCCTCGATTTTTAACATCGCATAAGTACGCAATATTTTCACATGCAGTCTTTGCAAATGATGAGCAGGACACCGTTAAAGAACCACTGAGCAGCAGTCTTTCTTGGTTTGAAAACATAACAAGACGAGTAGTGGTCAACATACCTGCAGTGGTCCTCCATCCTTGTTCTTCGGGCGAGTTTTCATACTCGTTTTCATCACATCTTCAATAGAAAGTGAAGAAACGAGAGAAACGAAGGAGAACAGGAGAAACCATCTGAAAATGAACCTGACCGAACGATAAATGAATTAACTAAATATTTCAGATGCGCATTGAAATCTTCAAAGATTCCACCATCTCTCCGACTACTGATCATATGTATTTGTCAAATAGCATATGTAAACAACTCACTCGAATCCCTTCACCATTCCTTCTACAAGAATCACGAGAGATGTCCCATATCTGGAAAGAGGAATCGAGTTTGGCTGTTTATTGTGGATACTGTGGCGACTTTTGAGTCAACTGGGCGATTCACTTGAATAATACAAGCTCGAGGGCGGAAAATGGTCTAGAACGGAGAGAAAAACGAGACACAATGACACAGGAAAAGATACGTGACTCGTGTTTTCCTGTTGACTGGGGGTTATACCAAGAGACGGACGGCAGTGAAACCACTGATCGCCTAAATTTCGCCGAGCTTGCATAAATTGAAGATGCGACGAACAGATTGAGGCGCATCGTGGGCGCTGTTTTGGGAGGCGCGTCCCGAACTTCGTGAGAATCCCCAAGGGGAACCACGATTATCGGGCTCTCGTCTATTCGGGGGAAGATTCAGGGTGTGGTTTGTACTCTGAGAGGGAGGAAATGGAAGGCGTGTGACTGGGCCGACCAGAGTATCTTCCGGAAATAGGACAAAATTAGGATTGGGCTCTCTGGGGACGAAAGTTTGTGAGTTCGTACTAAGACTCTTTCGAAGGAGAAATCAACTGTATACTCGACTTTCAGCCGGCAGGAACAGCATCGAATTCATAATGCTCTCGAAACGTAATGCTACGAAATTTTCCTAGAAACTTATGACAGATGACGACAAGGTGAATTTAGGATGCAATAGTCACGCAAAGGTCGGCGGGCGCTCAGGTTATTGAATTGGACCACGCTGGAAGTTCGACGTGAAAACTTGCGCTGCTAGGAAAATCTCCGAATTTAAACTTTGCCAAAGAGGAAGAAGAAGAGTGTGAGAGAGAACAAAAGCAATGGAAAAGTGGAAGTGGCCATATGGGAATTCCTCCGTGTATTCTGGGTCACGTCGATTTGAGAAAACAATGGGATTTCTCGCATTCAAATTTCCCGCCAATCAGCCATTTTCTAAAAGGCGCAGAGGGAAATAAGTTTACAAGTTCACAACTCTAAGAGGGGCAGGAGCGGCTTTCAAAGTTTAAACGCGCTCCCCGCGCTTATTAGGCTTTGAAGTCGTCCCCTTTGACTTATTAAATTTTAGAGTTATTTCCCTAAGAGGAAAGCAGTGCAAAAATGGTCTGAATCTTCGAAAATAGAGGAAAAAAAGCTTATTGCCATGACTATTTTCTAGTTGAATGAAGGTGGAAGGGAGAGATGGGAGCGGGGCTTCGTTCAGCACTGGTCGAATAGACTATGAGAAAGCATGAAAAGAGAAGCAATAGAAGAATATTGAAGGAGGAGTGGGGACTATTTGTGAGTTAGCGGATTGTGTAACTAGTAGGACTGCAGAGTTTAGCTCCATTACTGAGGAGGAATAAGGGAAGTAAGTGAAGCAATGATGCCTCTAGCAGGAAAGTCAAGTTTGAGATGGAAAACTTGTATGAAATGCAACAATTTTTTTTGGAACGATACTATTTACAGTAAAATATTGGATTGGTTCCTTGAACATGGGAAATGAAGAAGGAAAGATGGAAGAAAATGTCGCCCCCAAGGTTTGATGGATAGGAAAGATGTTCCCTCTAGCAGGAAATGAACTGGGAAAGGACAAAAAGAACGGGGGCGAATGAGGAAAAGAAGAATGAGGAGGGAGAAGATGGAAGTTGGCAAGGGTCGAAACTACTCACTGCACGCGACACTGCTTCGAAAGCACGCGACAAGTCAATTGTCGAAAGAAATCGTGAAATTCTCCAAGACTTCCGGTTATTATGAAACACGCGGTTGAAAATCTCAAAGAAACTAAGAACTACGTGCAAAGTCTGACTTTTCCAACAGAAATGGACATGAAGTTTCTAAAATAGGCAATTTCGATGTCCGAAAGCTGTAAATTTTGAATTTATCGTTGAGATCAGAATGAAAAAAGAGACAACGACAAAAGCGACTCATATATCCGTTGGATAGACGGGCAATATCGTAAATCCCTCCAAATAAGCCATTCCTAGTCCGCAAAAACGTAGACGCTCATAAAGTGCAAGAAGAAGAATAGCCTCGTCGCGAGATTACTGTAACAAGGAAAGGAAAATGAGACAGCGTAATGTTCAGTCTGGAATTGCAAGAGAGTTTCGTGCAGTGTATCTAGGAAAAGATCGTGAGAGCTCATTTGTCAACTCTGCGAAAGTCGCAAGTTTGTCGCGAAGAAGTTGCGAAAAGCGAATAAATGGACACGCGAGGCTTGACTAACTACTTGCTATCTATCTAGTAAGCACCCGGAAACAGCATGGAAAATACAGATCCATCTGGCTTGATGGTTCTAGAACTATTATCCGTCAGACAGCCAGGTTCTTGATCAATATGTTGACTGAGAGACTCGGATTTCTCTTTCGGAGGGCGATTATCCAAGAACGTCGTTTGGCAAATGAGGGAGGCATCAAATTTCAGTGTTTTTGCTAAGAGTGCGGGTGCACTGAATATACTGCCTTGAAGAGGAGACTAGCTAGGCCAGAATAGATATAAAAAGACAAAACTGGACTGAAAATTAAATGGAGGAGGCAGATCACCCATTGTGCTGGACTTCGGTTCTGGCGAAGTTATCCATGAGTGAATGGACTATTTGTGAGATGTGAACGGTTTCATGAATCCAAGCAAGCCTCGGAAACCATACACCACTGTGGGTGGAAACGGACTCGGGACTCTTCTGTCGCTCAAATGAATCCGTTAGGAAAAGCCATAGGAAGGAGACTCAAACACAACACAGCGATAAACGAAGACTCCGGATAAATAGCCTGACAATGTGAGAGAAGATTCAAGCTCGATTCGAGGAAAAACAACCAAGTTCTCGCGCAATCAGGAAGGAGAATAATAGAGTTGCGGACGAGAAGCATCAACAAGAAACGATGACGATCATTTGACGTAGAGAGGGAAGATTATAATAGAGAAGTGATTGAGATAGGTGGATATATGGTAGTCACAAGTATACAGATCGCAAATATGCTAAGAGAACGGTTCTCCAACCCACTCATTCCACGCACTTTCTCGTTTCGATGAGAGCGGTGCAAGAAAGAGCTCCGAATGAAAAGGTTTTAAAACCGTTTTCTTCGAAAAGGAAACCTTGGAGAGTCGTTCTTCTACAAAATTTGATCTCAATGTAAGTATATATGTGATCTTTTCCATGAGTTGCGAGGAATCAATTGTGGGTGGAATGCTCTGGACTTAATTGATGATGACCTCCCGAATGGTGGTGCAAACAGAGAACAAAGTGGAAACAGATGAGAAGAGAGGGAGGAATTGGGAGGGAAATGGGAGAGGAGGGAAATTGATGGATGAACATGGGAAAGAATGGGGGGAGAATTAGAAGAAAAGTGTGAGAGAAACAAGAGGAATCGAGAGCAAAAGTTCAGATCTGAAAGGCACGTTCGTTCTGTATTCAACTTCAAAGGCAAACATCTCATATTTAATTTTATGAGACTCTCCTTCTGAATTAATCATGGCTGAATGAAACATTAAAACAGTTGTTTGAGTGCTGTCGGAGATTAAATTTAGTCCAGACAACGAAGGAGTGGTTAAAATAGGTTGTGGTCATCACACTCATCAATCAAATTGTAGTGAGAAGCTGAAAGTGTCAAAAAGGAGAAAAATATCTTTGGCTAAAATGGCTTATCTGAAATGTTTCAAAACTTTTTTCGTGGAACTTTTTCGGAGAAAGTTAAAGAAGAAGAGGAGATTACTGCAACACGGAAAAGAAATTGAATCCGCACGCGACGTTTCGCATCGCGTTTCGAGCGATGTGGACGATGCTGTAAAAAGCTGTAATCTTCATTTAAGGAAGCAGTTTGAACAGGGAAAATAACGAAAAATGTGTCGCGTTTCTCTTCCGGCGGCGTCTAATCGCGTGAGAATTAGTGTTAATCTAATGTATGAAAAGCCATGAATTCCTCTGCTTCCAGAATAAAACGAGGCCGAACGATGGAAGTTGAAGGGAATGCAATAAGGAGAAAATTGGAAGCAGAAAAGGAAAGGGGACATCAAATGTGCGAAGAAAAGAATTGGAGGAGAAGAGAAGACAAGAGATAATGGACGTTCCTCTGAGGAGAAGAAGGAAAGTGGGAATATGAGGTAGAAAATAGAATATTGTAATACTTTTTGAGAATTGCATCGAGCCTTATGTGGGAAAGAAAAAGCAATCGAAGATGTTTGAACAGAAATGTCGATTCTTGAGGACAAAAACAAGCAGAAGAAGTTAGCCTAAAAGTGCAGAAAACACTAGCGAGGGAGGGGTCAGGGAATTGCCTCATGCTCTCTCTAGTATCTTTCCTGTCAGTTGGGAAGTGAGATCCAAGAGAGAGAATGACTGAAATTCGACCTTGCGAGAGACTTCAATTTCACCTGCTCTCCCACTAAAATAGTTGGCTTAACGAGGCGCGAGAAATAAAGGTGGTGTTAAATGCATCGAGAGACAATTCCATTTCACTCAGCAGTTGCAACGCGAAAATAGGAATTACTGCGTCTCTGTCTCATCAAAAGATAGCGATTCTGAAGAATGTTATCAAAACACGACAATGTCTGTGAAACGAGGATTCCTTGCCAATTCTTCTCATGTTTTCATGGAAATCATTGCAAAGAAATCGAGAAACAATTAAGAATCCTTGCAGAGAATTGAGCTGATAATGAGAAGACTTTGAATGGAGATATGAATTATAATATCAGAGTTACAACGAATCGACATTTGTTTCGCTTCGTTCGGCCCTTGCTCGATTCTTACGCGAACCCCTCTTATGAACATTCTCGTGTTGTTCAAGAGAGCGTGAGTAAGAGTAAGAATGGAGACACCCTCATCATTTCTTTCCGAGACGTTTCGGGACGTTTCATTGAGATATGTGAATATATCGGAGGATCTCAAAAGGACGGGGAAGTCGTTAGAATCGACTCTGAGAAGGGAAGAATTGCTATGAAATACTGCAGAGGGAGGTTTGATGTCGTTATTCCGTGATCTCTCTCTCTTTCTCTCCTCCCTCTTCTCCTCCCTCCCTCTCACTCCTTTTCTGCACCCGTTTCCACGTCATCAAAGATTCAGTCCTCCCTCTCTTTTGTCCACTATGAACGTCGGCAACAATTGAATCCACGAACGCAGTAAAAGGGAGCAAAAAATAAAAAAAAATATTTAGTAAGAGTGCTGAATCATAACGACGATACTGAAGTGTTGGATCATTAGTGTATCGGTTAACTTCGTTTCGGGTTAGTGAACCCATCAGCAGTGACACATTTTATTTACCCTCAAACTAGGGCGAAAATAATTTTAAAAAAAGAACTGGACATTGGTCGAAACCACGCGACCGAAAGGAATTTGAATTGAACTTTGTAATTCCCCCGAGGCGTCTGAGAGAGAAAACTGGAGTGAGAGAATCTAATTTTCCTACTTTCTGAAAGACGAAGATTGGCATCTGATTGTTCTCTTTTGGGGTCTTCCAAGGGGGAATTGAATTGTGTCAAGACTCACTTCATCTGGAGACTTCTAATGGTCTGTAAAATAAAGTAATTTTAACCATTTTACCGTGTTACTCCATATTTACAGTACATCAATGCATGAATATATTTTCAGAATATAAGTTGGATTTTATCGTTTTTTCGACATTTGAAGAGAATAATTGTGAAAGATGACATGTCAACATGAAATCCGCTGTCTCTTTGAGTGCAACGAGTTTGTTGACGTGCGGACGCTCGTGGGAGAATTCACTCTCAAAGTTATTCGATACTTTCAATGGATATCTGATACGAGAGGGACATTAGAAAGCAAAACCTGCAGATCGCAAGAAGTTACTGATCTTCAGAGAGGAGTGAGAAAGATAGTCGAGAGGAAGGAGCATTTAATGGCTAATATTTATCTTGTTTAATTATTTTCGAAAAAATAATTTCACCAAAATCTGTGGAACTTGAGGATGTAGTGAACATTTCAAATTATCGCAGGTTTATTGGGATCAACAATTTACTAATGTGAATAACTTAGAAAAAAAGACAATACTGAATACTCTGATACTCCGATATCTTGGTCACTGTCGAATCACTGGGTTTTACTGGTTTGAAGTTTATTTTATAATGAAAGTGATATTTGTTGCTTGGCTGCACTCGATAGAAAAGAGTGAACGTCGTGCAGTTGATCAGTGGGAGATTGCTTCAGACACAAAACGAATCTGCAATCATTTTTAGGCCATATATATCCTCTTGCTTCAATTATCATGCCTTATTACGTTATCGTTGTGCAATCTAAGTAATTATCACACCTATTTAGATCCTCTCGGTTCGCTTCGAGTCCGTTGCCGAGAGGAATTCGCTGGCCGAGAATGGGATAACCTGAAGGGATTACGTCATTATTAGGCCATAATTACGTCATACCTGAAATGATGCACATGCTTGCTACTTCTCCTGTTCGATCGACGATTGAGGACTCGAAGATTCCACGACGATCCTCGAGCAGAACCTTAGATGAAATTGATTTATCGATCCGTTTTTCCATCCCATTTCGGAATTGGAAAGGGTAACCACAGTAAACTGCAGGCACATAAATATAAAAGTGATATGGCTTCCTTCCCACTCACTCTTTGTGCTCCCTCATCGACAGACATTGCCAGCACCCAGTCCTTCACTGCCTCCACTTCGTCCCGCTGCACAAAGATACTGTTATTTAGTTATCGTTCGTAGTTTTCGAGTGATGTGTACTAATTTGCTTAACTTTCGTTTTAGTACATAGCTTATAACTCGAAAATATTATTTTCTTGGCAATCACGTGTTTCAAGGACGAGCAAAGATGCGAAGCAATCTCAGAAATTGTTTTTTGCCTCATGATGGTGTGAAAAAACAATAACTTACCCCGATAGAAACCTCCTTGGGTAGAGGAATTTCCGGAGGAATATCGGTGCCCTGTTATGAATTGTATTTAGTGTATTAAAACTCTTAAAATAAATATATAAATTTAGAAAAAAATTGAAAGATTTTCAGACGCTCTAGGTTAGGTTTAGGCGCGAAAAAACAGTCACTATAAGTAATCAATAAACAAAGCCTACCTCGAACTCGCTAGAGTCAACTCCAGATGGATTATCTTCATCGATTGCTTCAACGAGATCGAGAAAATGATTGAGAAGAACGAATCCAACGTTCTCGTATGGACCACCGAACTCCTATAATTTACAATTACTTGATTGAATGTTGAACACGTTTATGAAGAAAGAAAGGAGCAAAATGATACAAATCGATAAATGATAAGATGCAAACCCTTGCTGCCATTCCAGCCTGATAGAAGATACGATCGGCAGGGATCAAATCGGAGTAACTGTAATTCGTCATTTATTAATTAGCATTTTGATTTACTAATTATAATTAGAATGCGGCGGGGTGAGAGGAAAGGATGATTGCCTTAGAAATCTGTAGGTTAGCACAGTTAGATGTGTACCCATAAAGTGATCTCAGAATATTTTTAAAAAGTTGACATATAGTAAATTAATAATCGACTAACCGAAGCAACGCGAGAAGCTGACGAAGTCTCAGCTTTTTAGTTTCAGGAGTGAACTGAAAATGGCGTTTAAGCAATCGACAATCAGTTACAACAAAGGTTCTTATGAATTTATTCACCTCGACTCCTCCCATCGCTACATGGAAAGCCATGAAGTGAGCTGCCCAGAGGTACCGAGACAGCTCCTGTAAGTATAATATTACTTTTTTGATAAAAAAAAGGTTGTTAAATGCGTTAAACTCATTGTAAAAAAATGGTTACAATTGCATCGTGAGATCCGACAGCCTGCAATTCCTGAATGACAGCAAGGAAGAGATTGCGAAGAAGAGAGAGACGATGATACTCATCGAGGGGAGATGAAGAGGGTGACAGAATTATCTGAAGGATAAATAATGGATTGGGGGAACACTATTCGAAAATGGTGATGATTTGGTGTTTCAAGGTGTTCTGAAACATTCGAAAATTTGATACCCTCTGATCACGAGTGCGATAAGAAAATTAACCTCATCAAAGATCTTTATGTAAGTGTTGAACACTTCCTGGTTAGATGATACGCCGAAACGAAGGAAAGCCTGAATATCATTAATTTGGGCAGGAAAATCGATATTTTATCTGTCCTCACTCTAACTAGATCAAAGATTAAACCTCTATCGCTTTCTCCATTTCTCCATTGTTGACGAGACCTCCAGTGAAAATCGCGACGTATTTCTCTAGCAGAGGTTTGTGCTGTGAAAAAAATATATTTTACTCTGCCAATATCTAACATATTTCCACTCTCAATAGTTTCCTATATTTCTCAGACCAGTTTGTAGTTTTTTTTGTCAAATTCGATGACTGGAGTGATTAAATTAACTATCGGACTTTGACTTTAAAATTGGCTGATTCTTATTTTTAATAATTTACTTTCTGTTTCTGTGCAGTCTCCAATGCCTTCTCCCACTGTCCTCTCTCAACCAGAAGATCGATTGCTGCGATGACGTCAACGTCGATGAGTTCGCCCACTTTGCCTGAGAGATCAAAGATTGATTACTGTCGATCGAATGATTATTTGAATTTGTACTAGACTTATTAGCACTTGCACAGAAGGTCGCAGTGCGAACGAATCGCTTTCAGCAAGAAAAGAGTAACGCCGAGAATAGGTTACAGAAGGAGGGAATAATTGAGAGAGTGTGCGAAACAAGAGAGTCAGACAACACAAGACGTTATTGGCATTGTTTCACGTCGTTGCTGTGGCACGAACCTTCGCTCCTCAGACTTTCCTTGTAGGCAGCATCGACTTCTCCCACCATTGATGGAAGAAGTTCTTGAGCTATCTGGAAATACAATGAAATTGTGGTCGGCATGACATCAGGAGAATGTGTAATAAGGTGACTATCTAGTCATCAAGGTATTCATGTACCGAAATCAGTGCGCTCTGTTTCGTGAAGCATATTTTCCCCAAAATGATTTGCGTTTTTTATTGAATGAAAAAATAAATTGTCTTTACTCACAGCCTTCGCCTTTCCCCATTGGCGTGCTCGACAGAGAGCGAGAATGGCCTCACGATGCTCCCCGAGGGCAATTTGAACCTGAGAGATGAGTGAGAGATCAAAGATCAATCGACACCATCGATTGATTGAAAAAGCATAAACTACACAAGGTAAAGGAACATGATCATTGAAAGACAGAAAAGATTAGTGCTCAGACCGGGATTCGAACCACGGGCCTTCTTTCAATGATCATGTTCTTTGAGCCTACTCGGCAATGAATAGAGTTTACTCAGAAACAAGTTGACAAGGTAAAGGCTAAATCACTCATTTAGTTTTTGCTCCATTTATGGCTGCATCCACATACCTCAAAACTAATAAGTTCACAGATCAAAGATAATAAAAAATGAACCTCGGCGGCCTTTTCATTGCATTCGGCAGCTTCGAGTGACGCAATGAGAACATCGATCAATTGCTGATTTCGATCGGGGCCGAGGAGGAATTTGATTGTGATGTCGGCAGCCTGAACATTTGTACTATAGCTCTATCGGTTATTCTATTTCAATAAATCGAATAAAATCTTTACATTTCATTTTCATTTCAGTTTGCGTCCATCTTTTTGTATTACTGAAAGCAGTGCTTGATGCAACGATACGCTCTCTAATGTTATGGGATATGGAGTGGGTGAAACATGTAACAACGGTTTTTCTCAATTGTCCACAACCTCCTCACCTTCATCGCACACTGTCTGATCAATGCCGTGTTATCCGTCGCTTCTCCGTTAACCTAAAAAGAGAGGATGGCATAGTGATGACGACACTCTTCTGCTTTCGTTATTTCGCATGGACTATGTCTGAAAGAGGTAAAAACGAGACGGTAGGAAAAATAATACAAGAAAAACACAATTGTATTTTATCCATTAATGCTCTTTGTACTCACCTTAAGATAAGCAGCCGCGGCTCTCAAATATTCTCCATTTGCTTCCCATTCTCTTCCTTGGGCAACAAAAGAATCGACACCACGAGCCCCGCCTCGAAGTTCCGCTTCGTCCAAGTGCTTCTGCAATTATTTTTAATTATTATTTATTTAAATATCTATAATTTAAATTTTGTTAATCTCTTTTATGTCTATTGAGTTTGAAATGTGTGCAAATATGATTTGTAAACAAACACTTTTTTAAATAAGTGTGATATCTAAAATTATAAGACCTGTAGAGTATCGATCTGTCCTGGTGCATATTCCTTCGCGATTCGCATTGCATCTGCCCACATTTGACGTTTTGTGTAGATTCTGTAGAGATCAAAGAATGGATAATGAGTCTTAATCAAAATGAATAGTCGAAAATTTGTATTAGTTTACATCACGGATTAAAATAATCATTCGGTTCATCAAAGGAAAAGTGGAGTGTGCTGGATAAACTCACTCGAGAATTGTCATTGGTTTGTTAGCTCGAAGGAAGAGACTCTCCATCCTGAATTTGAATGTGTTTCATGAGGGAGTCTAAAGGCCCGCTAGCCGATTATTGAAATATTGATTGGTTCTTGTTACTCGACTCAAAACGTGATAAACCCATATATATATTATAAAACCTCGCGAAATCTCCCTGCATCATTGCCTCTGTCGCTTGCTCTCCATATACATGCTCGAGAAGATGAGGAGCATGAGCTCTGAGAGAGTAATACGGTAGCGTTTATTGATTATTGATTTATTAGTTGCAATACGTAGTTCAAATATTTCGACATCGCTTTTAGTCGAAGTCGTGAGTCAGGATATTCAAAATTGTGAAAGAATTTTTCCTCACCGATGATCCAAGGTTAGGAATTTCAACTAACTTCGCAATTTCCTCTGCTCTATCCCAATCTCTATCGTGCACCCAAATTCCGACGGCGTCCTCGGGAGAACCTGCGAAGTACGGTACATTATGTTATCATCGATTTTTGCAGTCCGGCAGGGATTGAATTGGACTAACCCAAACATAGCAGATTCATGATCAGATGCGATAGAGAAATTTTCATTTTTTTTTATTCAATTGGAATTAAAAGTAATGCCCCTTTACTGTTCATGGAATATACATCGATGCACATTCATAAACACTGAGGGTCCAAAATAGAGTAGAAATTACCAGCTTCTATGAAATGTCTAGTTGCCTCATCGAAATTGCCCTCCTCTTCACTGTGAACAGCGTAGTGACGATGCACCTCGAATTGGAATTAGATTTACAAGTGCATAAATATGTCAGTATAATTGATCTTTGATCTCTTACCTCCGCCATTTTGTCCTTTGCACCAGTTTTCGCCAAGTCAAAGGCGAAGTCGAAGTCACTGAAAAGCAATCGATAATATTTGCAAATTTATTTATCATAAATTGTTTTCTTGTACATTCATATCACAATATTTCACTGGAACAGTCGAACATCATCTAACTTTGATAACTACAGTATATCACCCTGATTCGCAAGCAATTGCAATTGCTTGATTGAGAAAGCCGAGTTTATTGAGTAGAGTGACGGCAGCTCCGCCCCCTGATGACTTTGCCCACTCGTAGCCAATCTGAGAATTTGATCTTTGATCTTTCGTATTTGGTCAATGCGACCCACCTTCTCGACGTTCTTCTGACTGCCCGAGGCAACGGCGAGACTGAAATTGAATGATGAGCGGTTCATTTCCCATTTCACATGATTCCAAGTCTACAGACGGGCGTTGGTGACGTAATGTTCAAAAGTTAGAAGGGTCCCTCTTGGTTTTGCTCACTTTCTCATGCCCCTCTCTGTGAGATTGACCGCTCTGTGGAATGAAGTGATGTGTTTCAACTACATTTCATTGCCCATCGATATCGGAAATCGTTAATTCTCCGTCCCTCCCTTTATTAAAAATTATTGCGAATTCGAACATACTCATGCAGACACAGTGAGACTACACCTTGGACATCGCAACGAGCACACGAATAGCTCTTTCAACGAACTGGTGTAATCATGACTTTGACCAACCGATGAGCGTCCGTGAATTGTCCTCGTGACTTGTACATGTTGATAGCGGCTTCGTAGTCTCCCGCCTCAAATTTGATGATGTGTTTGTTGATCCACACTACCATCCGTTATGAACACTCAAATTCTTAATCCAATTTCTCTTTTTCGCAGAGCGAAAGGTGTTTTTTTCTCATTTGAATGCTCACTTTCATATAAGCTTCCTCTGCTGCTCGCAATTCTCCATCAGCCTCAAGAGAAGCACCCAACTCCTTATGAACATCCTGCAAATTTGATCTTCCACTTTTGTTTGTTCCCATTCTATCCACGCCAATCCAAATTGGTTCATAGTTATCACAAAAACATTGTCAGTAATAGATGAATACTCACGACTATTCGGTCTCCATCGTATTTCTCCGTGAGTCTGACAACATCTTCATTTCTTCCTGCTTCTCGGTACATCTCAATCGCCCTTCGAGAATCGCCGATTGCGAGATACAACTGCACAGCACGGCGTTTTGGCGGGAACAATTTTGAACGGCTCTCGTAAATTCCCTTCGAGATCCAATGGAGAATCAGGGGATTGGCAAAATGCCAGTACACAGTCTCTCTCACTTTCTTCCCTCTCTCGCTCACCCCTTCCCATTGCTCTCTTTTGATCTACCTCTCTCCTACACCCCCTGTAAAATGTCGTGCACAGAGACACTTGTTAATATATAATTTTCCATGTTAGTTCACATCTAACTTCATCCTGAGGTATAACTCCAACAGTGTTTTTGTTTTTCAAAACGATATCTACATGTATTTTTGCGAATTATTCGTCAAAACTATTTCGTACCTGTTCAGCCTCGATGAGCATTCCATTGCTCTCCATGTCTTCTGCTCTTTGTTTGTACAATCGAGTCGTCTCTTCCTTTCCGAGAAACTCGGCTGAGAGCTGGAAAAATGATTCATTATTGATCGAATAACCCATTCTACTTAGCTATTAGCCTCCATCAACTCAATCTAACTGAAGGTGTATTCGATATCTATCCAGTTATAACAAAATTTTAAAAAAATTCACACTCGAAATACTATAACGACTACTATAACGACGATCAACTACACATAAACGAAGCTAATAGCCCTCTGGCGGAATAAATAATTGTAATTGTAATTGTAAATATTGCTGCACCTCTCTGTAGAACTAATCAATCGGTTCTCACCCTATAAGCCTCTGCCCATTTTCCTGCTTTAAAGTACATCGAAATAGCCGTTTTGTGATCGTCTGCCTCGATGAAATATCGCTCGGCGCGCTGCAATTATCGATTTTATAAATTTTAAATATATATTGACGATTATAGTTACATCGTAATCTCCAGTATCAGCGTAATATTGGGCGATGTCCAAATAGAATCGACGAGCCACGGTAGGATCTTGAATGGCATCCACGATTTGGACTGCCTGCAAATGGAACTACGGGGTTATTCCACTCCTTGAGGCCCATAACTAAAGGCCTCACACCGTGAAGTGGGAATGTTTTTTTAAACCTTCTATTTCTTTTCTCAATTAATCAGAAATTTTACAGGAGTAGGTTCATGAACTACCAGAAGGTTGATAAAATTTTGCCCTTTTTTACTATTCATATGTGCAATTCGCGAAAGAACTAACGCATCCACTTTCCTCTCCCCTTCTATACCCTCTGAAACTCACTCGACTGAATTCCTTGGCTCGAATCGCGGCTTCCACTGCCTTCACATTCTGACTCGCTTCTGATAATGATCTTTGATCTTTTGACTTCCATGACAAACTCTAGCTGATTCCAAATCTTCCTCTTGGAGAAATAATAAACTTTTTGTAAATATTTTGTTCAGCTTGTCTATGATCTTTCCCTCCACTCACCGACATAATGACTGATGGCAGCTTCATGTTTGCCTTCTCTCACTAGATTATCTCCCCATTCTTCTTCGAGATTCACAACTCTTTCCGGGTATTGTACTCGGGCGAGCTGAAAAGAGAAGATGAATGCTTTTAATGTCCAGAAGTATTACAATTTTAAAAAAGAAACGTTCATGAGATGTACCCATTCCCTGATTCTCTCGTTTTCGCTTACTCTTTAGCCATATTTATGTTACTCAGTAGGCCGTTTTATCATTTCGGACAAGGTTAGTGAAACTTTATAGCAACAGACAAACAATTGGGTGTTGCGTTAATCTCAAACCTGAATAGCTTGAGCATACGCTTTTCCATTTCTGTAGCTCTCCAGTGCTCGTGTGAAATCGCGCAGTTTCTCGAAGAGAGAACCCGCCTGAAAAAAATAAATTTATTTATTTGAACTTTTTGGCTGTTCACCTTATCGAATTGTCTATTCTTCAACAGAGATATCGCAACACTCTGTGCCAATTGCTCATCGCCCAGCAATTCCTCGTCGTGAAGCACTAACCTGCACATCAAAGCAACATTTGAATTTGGTAAAAATCGATAAGCCTACCGTAGCGCCTGAGCAGGCTGGTTCGCCTTGAGATACAATTGGACAGCGGCCGATCGATTTCCCTCTGATACTTTGAGCTGAACAGAGGCGGAAATCGTATGCAGAAATCAAATTTTGGAAGGATGGAGAGTTTCAAAGTTCTTGTATAAAATGTGCTACCTCAGCGGCCTTTCCATCTTGTCCAGTGTCGGCGAGTGATCGGTAATAGGTCGCCTTCAACTGCTCGTAGCCAGGGTAGTTCTCAAAGAATTATTGATTTTTACGGTTGACGGATTTTTAGGCTTGGTGCGAAGAAATTTCGTTCGTTATTACATTCCACCGCTTGCTGAGTTTTCGTTTCACAATTATGGGAAAAGGTAACGCAGGAGTTTGATTCATTCGTGATTGTGCATAAAAAGATATTAGTCAAGAAAAACATACTGTCGCCTTTGCCAACTCGAGAGCATCATCCCATTTGTGAAGAGTCTGGTACATTTTGATTGCCTCTTCCACATTATTCTGAAAAGAAATTATCTTTAGTATCCCGTTACAATACATCTTATCTTTAATCTTTAATCTATGATCTCACCTGCTCGAGATAAATATTCTCTGCCTCCTTGAATCTCTTGCACAACTTGGCAATGTTTGCACGAACTCCTAAAAAAGAGAATACGATGACTTCAAGACTAATCAAAAAAATGTTGTGATGTAAATAAGAGATGACGAGATGCTATGAAGCTCAACTGTAAAACAAATAACTGCATACAACAATCAACTAAATAGATATGTGGGTTTTGCAAATCATTTCCAGCAAAACTAGATCCCAAAGAGGGGTCAGTAGTGAGCTGCTTTCTCTCATTTCAACATACTCTCTCTCTTCAGACGCTTATTCTACCTGCATCAGCAGTTCCGTCTCCTCCAATCCTCTCAGCTGCTTCTGATGCCATTTCGATCGTGCGCTGGAAGAGATTATAAAATCATCTTTGAAACTCAGAAACGCATAGTCCACTTGTTACGAGTAGATCCATTTATTTTTCCTCCCTTTTCACCTGCAGAAGATTGACCCTTGCTACATCTCCAATAGCAGCAAAACATCTCTGAGCAACGAGTAATTTCTGTCGGCCGAGTGCCATTTCTCCCACTTGACGCCACATTGAATATCTGAAATAGAATTACAACAGGTGATTCTAGAAGATACAGTAGAGATCACAAATCGGTATTTTTTTTACTAAACAATAAGCGTTTAATTAATAATAAACGTACGTATCACTCGAATCTCCTCTGGTCTTCTCAAGGAAAGCAACGGCTCTTTCAAAGTCCAGATTCTCCAGAGCAGTTCCTGCATGATTTTATTAATCGAATAAACTGATTTTATCTTTTAAAAATTGTAAAAAAATATCACTTTTCACTGTACTTCGTATCTAAAGAATACATGGAATGTCCAAATAATTACCAAATTCGATCTGCGTGTTGTCCAGTTCGTAGGCCACTTTAGCAGTACTTTCCTGCAAAAGTTCACAGATCAAATACCAAAAATCAGAGATCAAAAAGTCAATTTCGAAGTTCAAAGTTCAACCTGCACGATAACTTCAGTTCTATCGGCGTCTCTCAGCACAGCCTCGACTTCTCCTTTGATGGAAACAGTCGTGATTTGATCGGGATGATCGGAATTGTACCTGCAGGAACGAACGATTGCATCATCACTACGCAATCGAGTACATTCATGATTGCTTTTAACAAATAGTTTAATCAAAAATCATCAAAATAAAATTGCAAATTGATTTTAAAGCTATGCTACATCGTGACCACGCAATCTCTCACCAAACATGCAGCATGTCTGCACTCTGGGCGACGATGACGTCACTGGTGGGAACCCATTGACAATATGTGCAGAAGGAGAGGAGATTGGACTGTTTGAGATCGGAGCCACTGCAAATAATCGACAGTCAATATATTTGTTGATATGAGGCCGTTTGCCTAACAGCCGAACATTTCCCGGTACAGCGAAAAAATGAAGATTTGAGATAATACCGGTTTTCAGTGTACTTCAGTAGGCTGGAAACACTGGACAAATATTGTGGCATGCAAATTTCATTGGAGCTCAATCTTGAGCTCTGAAGATCTGGCTATTTACTGGTTTATCGGGCACAGCTGGAGATCGCGTGAAGGAAACGCCAAAGTTGTAACAGAGACTCTACTTCATTTTCCATGAGTAAACTTTCGGTCATTTTCATAATTTCAATATATCTGTAACTACTTAGAAAAAAGTAGTAACTCGCGTCCTGACAAAAGCCGGGCTACGGCATATTGGTCATCTCTCGGAGAGGTTGCCACTATCTCTGAAAAAAAATTTGGTGACATTTAAGGTCTGCCAAACCAAGTTATGAATTTTTAAGTGAGGCGGTATGAGCTTCAAATCACCAATTTTGCGAGAGAACACTGCAATTTGCATGTAATCTCACTCTTATTCCTCATCCCCGAGCTTGCGCGGTGTCTGAAATTCCGAAATGAAGGGAAAATAAGATGCAAATCCTACATCCCTCACTCTGGATAGGTGATTTGAAGCTCATACCGCCTCACTTAAAAATTCATAACTTGGTTTGGCAGACCTTAAATGTCACCAATTTTTTTTCAGAGATAGTGGCAACCTCTCCGAGGGATGACCAAAATACGGTAGCCCGGCTTTTGTGAAGACACGAGTTACTACTTTTGTCTAAGTAGTTACAAATATATTTAAATTTTGAAAATGACAGAAAGTTTACTCATGGAAAATGAAGTAGAGTCTCTGTTACAACTTTGGCGTTTCCTTCACGCGGTCTCCAGCTGTGTCCGATAAACCAGTAAATAGCCAGATCTTCAGAGCTCAAGATTGAGCTCCAATGAAATTTGCATGCCACAATATTTGTCCAGTGTTTCCAGCCTACTGAAGTACACTGAAAATCGATATTATCTCAAATCTTTACTTTTTCGATGTACCGAGACCTGTTGCTCATTGTCTGATTCTTACGCAAACGGCCTCATATAGGTTTTGTATTGGTCTGACTTTGGTAGTCTCTATAATTACGAGAATTAATGGATAATATGGAAAACTCACGATAAATCGACTAGATGAACCCGCTGTCGCTTGTCGCGAAAGAGCAGCTTTCGGCCCGTCTCGTTCAGCTGAACAATTGCATCATCACTACTCAATCGGAAAGACAACAACATTATTCTGGGATATGAAGTCATCACTACACATGATTCCAAAGCTACAGGCATAGTTCAGGGTGACAGAGTGTGCAAAATGAGAGACCCTCTCGATTTCGCAATCTTTACCACCCAAAAGTAGCTCTGACCTACTTGTGGAATCGCTTGGCCAGTCAATCAATTACAAACCTCCAGCCAATCGATCGAATTTCCGTGCGGGATTGTGTGCTCTTGAACGCCGCTCTTGAGATCCACTAAACAAATTCCTTTTTTTTAATAATTTCCCTTTAAAAGTGGAAAATCAATTAAAAGAGCTAACTTGAACACTTACTAATAGCAATTGTACTCGGATCGAGTAAATAAGCAATCTTCTTCGATGGATCTTCGCCCTGCAATGGAGGATAGACAGAGATCAAAGATCAAAGACATACCAATACGCCCCTTTCGGCGAGACGAATGGAAATGAGATGGGGACTGGTCAGTTCGGTTCGAATCCATCCAATGGCACCATCTGTACCGTATCTGGAACGAATATGCTCTGTGTTAGGTGCCAAAATTGAATGCATGAGATCAACCCTACTACCAGGTCTCCTTCTCGCCTCCATTTTTTCTTGATCATAGTATATTCTCATTGTGGCATCTATGTACCGTACATAGGCATGCGTAGTCTGTGCCTACCCTATATGTGTTTGCCATCTGGCCCTTGACCTGACCTCACGCTAATAGAGAGAGATGCAGGCCCGACAGGCTCACATACCTTCAGTCTTGTTCACTCCCTCTCAGAGAATGGTCGCTCTGACAAGATCGGTTACCCGCAGATGAAGTAATGAGACTCATACTAGTAGTGCATTAGCCCCAGGCGGTTGCTTAGTCTTCAGCTCTCTAGCTCCCACCCCTACCGTACTCTAGAGCACCCCCGGCCCTCCTTCAGTCTCTATCTCTCCCCCCCCCCCACAACCATTAGACGCCAATGTCCCTGCTCACTCGACTACCCCGTGGGAGAGGTCACTCAGCCGCGTTATTGGGCCGCATCGTCCAACAGAAGGCGTCGACTGTCGAGCCTTGGACAGTCGTCGTTGTTACATAGCAGTTCATTCGTCTCTCACCTACCTCTTTCTCTCGTCTACCTCTCATACTCTATCCACCATAGCCCCCTACTCATTCACTCATTAATCTATCTGTCTGCCTGTTATCTAACGCGCTTATCTTAACCCCCAGTTCCATTACCGTATCTTTGTTACTCTCATTAATTGAATAAGTAAGCGCTACTACTACTCTATCTCAATCACTGGTATTGTTCTTCTACTCTTATTAGCACTCCTTGGTACTTCTTCAATACGGGTCGTGACCCGCCTAGTCCTAATCGCATGTCTTCCTCTGCGATATTACACAATCCCGTTCCCTGAGTGTAACACTCTGTGATACGTTCAATGCACGGTAGCGCAAGATGAATTTCTTGATGAAACAGCTGGCGGCACCTCGAACAAGAGAGCATAGGGGCATTTGTGACCTTATTTTCCCACGACATCTTTACCCAGATATTTCCCAGGATTACCTAAGTAAGTCAGGATACCTTTTACTCAGGCATTCTTGTTTTTCTCTCTCGCATGTGTGCAAAACATAGTTTCCCCTTCCTTGATTGTTCTTCGCGATTTCCGTAATCTGAAAATCTGTTCATCATGCGCGAACGTGTAACTTTAAATTTCGATGATTTCGCGCTCCCTTTTCAGTTTGCTCTACACGCAAAAAAGCAACAATTCTTCACGTTGTGTACAAACTCGATAATGAAATGAAGAAATACTGTGAGTTATTCATTCGCCATGGGCTCATCCGTAAGCATTATTTCACTTTAATTAGAGCTTATCAATCAAAGAAACGCTAGGAATAACCCCTCGTCACTGCAGGACCCGTCCGAGTGCTCTGCACGACACGTTCAGTGCACAATATCACTATGAATGTCTTCATGAAACAACTAGCGGATGCGACCGACCATGCGAATGAAACATCGGCAATGGCTCAGCTGGTGAAGCACCCGAAGTTCGGCCGTCAAAAGGAGAGCTTCGCTGCGTTCGCCAACCACCTGACCAACGCTCGTTGGCACTCACTTTGAGATTCATGCATGCAAGCGCCTCCTGCCAGCACTTCTGAATCCACCCGAGCCCACTATCCCAATTGCTCTCCGCACCAACAATTATTGGAATTTTATCTCAATGTACTCTTCGATTTCCCCGCCACGGCCTCTTTCAAAGTATAAAGTTTGTCTAAAGCACTCCGAAGTTTGATATATTCGAATCCGTGTTGGTCAACCTAGAGTCAATACATTTTTGACTCCTCACTATTTTCCAGAAATTTCCAGGTTTTCAGACCGGGAAAAAATGTTTTCCCGCAAATTTCCCTAAAACTTTTTTCCGCACGCCGTTGGTTGGGACCCTCGGGCATGTAACGGAGCCATTAGTTTATCAGCCACTATTGCGTCAAAAAAAGGCTGGTTTTGGTGAGATATAATAAGCGCTCATTAGCAATGAAATCAGTTCTCCATTGTTTCGTTTCTCACAATCAGAGAACGTATCTCCGACCTCCTCATCCCTCGTTTCGGTAAGTAAACTAGAGAGATTCTCCCATCAAAGGGTATAATGAATTGAAAATGGCGGGCAGACTAAATTAAGATCTCAACATTCATTGTATTAGTTTTTTTATCGATTCCGAATCAATCTCCCATCGCTGGGGTCGTTTTATTTTCTGTAATAATAATCGGATGAAACATACTCGACAATTGTTATCTCTCCCACATTCACAACGAGACAAACATTGGCATTGTCGAAGTAGAATCTGAAATTAGTGAAGAAGTGGAAACTGTGTTCTGGCAAAGTGCCAGAGTAGAATTCGCGGTGAGACCATCAACAATATACATTTTACATTCTATTTTATCAATCTCTAACTGTCTGTCTCCATTAGTATGCATATACTTGCCAGAATGTCCTGGTGGAAAGAAATGGAGAGATCAAAGATCAATTCACTAACTTCTCGTTGCCTCCTCCCGTCCAATCGATTTCGGAGAAGCGACCCTGAAATTTATTGATTTTTATTTATTTATTGCAAGGATCTTCTTGCTCGGATCTTCAATCATTTGTTGACGTTCTAATCAATCGATAAACTACAATAACCTGATCCAATTCCGCGATAATCAGTGTAGACGCCGTGTAGCCAACGACAAATCGATCGTCTCCCATCATCTGCAGAGACGGAATGAATACAAATCTCCAGAAAGGGGTCAGGAGCGAGAGTGTGTGGAAAAGTGAGAGTTCCTCTCGATTTTATGCACTTTCTCGCCCCTTTCTATTCCTTTTTTCCGTTCGAAGGAATGATGTGATGCCAACCGTTAGACTACAAAGTCATATAAGAGATCAAAGATCAACCTTGATTTCATCGATGGGAAGTCCTTTCCGTGAGAGAAGGGCCGTTCGTTGCTCGGTTGTGACGTCACGGATAAGCACGTTGGATGGGGAGACATATCTGAAGAGAGGGGGGGGAGAGATTAAAGATCAAAGATCAAGTCGGTCTTACGTTGTTTCGAATCGAGATCGGAGCATCTTCCTCTTGAGACAGCAGTCGATGGCGAAAACGCCGCCACAGAGTGTTCCCTGCAAGAAAAGAGAAAATGATCTTTGATCTCTCCTAAATTTCCTCATATATTATTCATCTTCATGTAAAAATGATGCACCTGTTAGATATTCAAGTTGTACAAAACAAACGGTAAAACTTTGGAGTGGCAAAATGGTAGGTAGGTCAATACTCACAGCGTATACTGTAGACCCATCTGCATTCCATTCCAGCGCAGTTACCGTATACAAACACTCGATCTCGAGCGGGGTTCCCTCCTCGAAATTGCCTCTCTTTGAATTCCACGAGAATAGACGCAATCTGCAATTATCGATTGTTTAGGTATTTGCCTACGCTACCGTTCCCAGCCCGCAATTATCGATTGCCCATTTGCATACACTACTGTACACATCCCGCATCGTCCAGGACGAGTCTCATTCATAATCCCATGCTAATCAGGATGGGGGCGGGGCCTAATATTCCTACGTTCGATCTTTCATTTGCCAGTCGCGCCTTCAGTCAAATGCGGGATAATCCTTGCTTATCCCCTCACTCCGCCCCTCTAATTCTATGCAGAGTGGTCAATTCGGAGGTATAAAACGGCGGGAGAACTCCGATAGAACACACCTTCTTCGGCCCTTCCAAAGAACCAGTCAAGGTGAGCTCCTCTTCTCCTCTCAAGGACCCCCCTCCTCCTTTGGATCCTCGGATCCCCCTCCTCCTTAGGATCCTCGGATCTTAAGCTCCCCTCTTCCATAAGATCCTCGGTTCTTAAGCTCCCCCTCCCCTCTCGATCTCCCTCTAATCTCCTCCTCTCTTCAGATGCCTCTCGCTGTCGAACCCGCCGCCGGAACCGTCCCCGCTGCCGGAGGAGTCATCACCCACACCCTCACCAACTCTGAGGCCGGCAAGGTCGTCTTCAAGGTACGCTACCCTCCCCTGACTCCGCCCCTCCCCCTGAAGGGTCTCCTTCACCCCCTACCCCTCCTACCTCTTCCCAATCCCCTCCTCTTGCAGGTCAAGTCTTCCAACAACAACGAGTACCGTCTGAAGCCCGTGTTCGGTTTCATCGATCCCGCTGGAACCGGCCAGGTTGAGGTCACCAGACTCGCTGGACCCCCCAAGGACGACAAGCTCGTCATCCAGTTCGCTGCCGCCCCCGAGGGAGCCACCGACCCCCAGGAGGCATTCAAGGTACGGTAGGATGGATACGGTAGTCTGCTGGGTACGGTAGTGGGTACGGCGGCCTACCTACAGTAACCCGTTCTCCTTTCAGGGACTGACCCCCGCTGGAGACGTCACCGTCCCCATCAAGGCCGAGTAAATGAAGTATCCAAGACCGGCCATTGATCCTCCCGTGCATTCCCACTGATAAATGGCCGCTTGGAATTGGTTGTGTGATTGACTGTGCATGGGATACGGTAGACAGAGGGGTACGGTAGTGAAGACATTGGGTTACGGTAGACTCACCGATCGAAGGATCCAGCGACAAAGTTTTGTCCTGTGGGATCAGAGATCAAAGCTGAGAATTCTCTCTCGTCTACTGATGCGAAGTCGAATGTCTGCTGGACGATTCCATTTTCTGCAATCGGATCTTCTTGACTTCTCTTCCCTTTCTCTCTTGTCTTCTCTTCTTTTCTTTAATTTCCTCACTCTTTTCTCTTCTTCTTATTCTTTCGAACTTCTTCTCTTCTCTTCTCTTATTCTATTCTAGTACTCGTCATTTCCTTCTCTTATTCTATTCTAGTACTTATCCTTTCCTTATCCTTATCCTTTTCAATACTCTTACCATATCTCACTCTTTTCTCTCTTTCCTTTGGCATCTACTACCGGGACAGTTTTCACATCTCTGGTCACGACTAGCTTAATGAGCTCGGCACATTCACATGGTCTTGGTCACAGTATTCCTCACCCGAATAGCACATAATTCTCCTATCAGCTCCTCCAGCCACAATTGCATGTGCAGTGAAGACCAGTGAGTAGGCAGCGCATGGATGAGAGCAGATCTTCTCCTGTAACGATTGTCTACCTACTGTAGCCATTCCGTCCCATCAACCCTCCAGTATAGGGTCAAGAGAGAGAGCGAGTGAGAGAGGGCATCTCTCTTTTACACTCTACTGCCCTTTTTTCTAGAGATTTGGTAAACAGTAGCTAATCATTGAATGAAATACGGGAAATACCTGTGATTTGCTTGCGAAGTTGTAGAGAATCAATGAGCCATCGATATGTGAAGAGACGAAGGAAGTTCGTTTAGGACTGGAATAGAACGTGACTGCATAGGAATGACGCAATCGAGTACCTGACTGCGATAGAGATGACTCCCATCTCAGTCTTGAAGAGAGAAGCACACTTATTCTGCTTGAGAAGACCAACTCGCATCTGAGAAGATCGAATTATCAGTAGGTTCGAAACTCTATGATGAGTTCCTACAGAAGAACAAGCGTCTTCATGATTTCACAGCCATGGTCTCACATCTCACTTTTGCACAGTCTGTTTCTGACCTCTTACTGGAGCAAAGAAATCGTGACAAATTTAGCACATTAGGACTATTATGGTGTGCAGTGACAACTTTATTTCTTCGTTCCTCTCGAATCAGTCAGACTGCTTTCATTCCTCTTCTCACCTTTCCATCAGCCAATCCAATCAGGATTTTATCATCAAAAGGCCACGAATGCGCAGTGACTGCGGCAGTTTGAACCAATTTGTTCGTGATCACTTTCTTCTCGTTCCTGAGAGGAAAAGAATTACAGTTA
Organism: Pristionchus fissidentatus; assembly: GCA_036245785.1. Classification (NCBI taxonomy): domain Eukaryota; kingdom Metazoa; phylum Nematoda; class Chromadorea; order Rhabditida; family Neodiplogasteridae; genus Pristionchus; species Pristionchus fissidentatus. Next base: position 15,537,454 of record BTSY01000006.1, read on the forward strand.
TCGATTAAGATGGTCAATCAAATCTGTAGGTACGGTAACCAATTATGTCTGATTACGTTAAGCCAACATATTCGGCTACTTTTCGGATGGCGCCAACAGTGAGACAATAACTATTAATCAATCAGTTGTCGATAAGCAGACTACAGTATCTCACCATTCTGCACCAATCTTGTACACGAATACGACGTTGTCTGATTGGCCTACTGCGAGGGACGAGGAATCGGGAGAGAAAGCGAGAGAAATAATGATGTACGAACTGAGAATAGAAAGAGAGATTTGCATACTTCACAAACTTTTAAATAATAATAGAATCCATTTTTATTCCAGATGGAATTGAGGTCTGAGTTGTCAGAACATCTTTGATAATCGTAATAATGACTTCGGAATTGGTTGCTTCAAGCTACGGCTCAAATTCCGTGCAAGGCATCTTTGATAGTTTGAGTGACTGAATGAAGCGTAAGAATAAAACAATAAACCCCACCGTTTACTGTATTTAGCATCGATTGGTTTCGTCGCAAATCGATCTTTCTGCGCGCCCTGTAAAATGTTATTGAAATTCCCCTTCCAGTCTCTTCTCCAGTGATCGCGTGGTCAAATTCACGCAGACATTCTCAGTATAGATATTACGGACAATATAAAAATAAATTTAAATGCTAACTCGTTCATCAAAAAGTACAATCGATCGATCGTCTACGACTGCTGCTAATTTCTTCATGTTTGAAGCTGCCGCGAGTGCTCGAATCGGAGCCATTTTATCCTGCAATTTAAGTGAATCTACGTCTGATCCTTGAAAATGTCTTCTGGGAGTGATTCCAAAGAACTGACGAATTGGCATTGTATGATTTCTTCCATATTTACCCCCCTAATTGTATGCATGTACATAGACAAGAAATTATCATTGTTTGGCAAATGGCGTGCAATTTTATAATATTCTTATCTATCAGGCGAACTACAGTTTCATTTCCGGGAAAATTTAGTGAACAACTCTAATAAAAATTAATTTTTTAAATCTTACCTGTGGCTGCAGTGGCGTGGAGAGGTATTTCAGCTTCATTGTGGGTGAAACCTAGAAGAACCGGGACGAGAAAGGGAAGAGAACGGGATAGAAATGGACGATTCGAATGGAGAAGAGTGTGGACAACGGGAGAGTGCAGTCATGGCAACGGGGGGAGACGAGATGAGAGGGAGAGAGGAGGGGAGAGAAACCAGAACGGAGAGTGCGAATTATGCTCACAATGAGTTTAAATTTCTTGGATTCAATCTTCTTTTGTGGGAGAAATGTCTTCATTTATTGTCGGTAGAGAGTGCCCCTGGACACTCTTAGGCATCTCTTATGCGCGCAAAAGAGAATATCTCTGTTGCATGATCGGCCCTAATTCGGGAGATTTTTTTTTCTTGTTTTTGTTGTATCTATTTCTACTTTTTGTATCGACGTATGGAGTGTCTTTATCGGGTGATTCGACCTTTGGTCATGAAATTCAAGCTCGATCAAGGGAAAATTCAGCGGAGCAGTGGGAAATAAGTTGAGATCGACGAGAAATAAGCGAATGCATGTGATCCTTGATAGTTTACGCTGGAATCTAATAGGAAACTTCGCCAAATCAATGGAGATCGGGTAGATCACCATAGACTGGTATGGCCAAAGTCCCGAGTGTTCTTGCGACCTTGAGGGGTATCCGGGGCATACGTCGGTCTGCAACAATTTATTTTGTCTATTTTAGAAGATGCTTTACGAGGTCTTGTTCGCTGCTTATTTTAAAGTGCAAAGATGGTTCGCATAAACATCAGCGAAAAGTGACGTGGTTTAGATAATTCATTTGCAGTCAAAACCTCATTTTCTGCACTGAGCGAATCACCCAGAAGTACTGTTTTTTGGAAATGTAAATGATTCTATCAGGTTGGCACGAAAGTTTTGCCCGATTTTGAGATTCTTGAATTTCCGTCCGAATTGTATGCTGGCCAGTCATATAATCTCTAGTATAGGCATATGTAGCAAGTCTTCCACTTTAACGAACTACTACGTCATGGCTAACGGACAATATCGGGAAGAGTTGTAAGGGAACAAAGTTGACTGGTTGGTTTCGACCCGACTTTTTCTGTGTCGTATATTTTTTATTGTGGAACGAGGCAAGGCCTGTATCAAGTGGTTTATTGAAAGAGTACTGTACATTGAATTCATAAAGCGGGACAAGACCGAATCACCATGCTGCACTAGCCGCTAATGAGGCCTAGAATATAAAAGTTATTAGTGAATGATCACGAAATTTCAATTTTTTGACTCAGTATCGCTGGCGGTTGGGATTGATGCCCCGTTCACCTCTGATGTATAGTGCTACTTATCATTGTTATAAAAGTATTACTCACTTTGAGTGTGGAGCTTTCACTACCGAACTGATTAAGACACAATGTAAGGATCAAAATTAGAGATCGAAAATGAGATATGAAAAGATGCCACTAATTTTGAGAAGCTTGTACACATTTCCTTTTTCGTTAATTTTAGAGAGAATGTATAGTAGTAGGACTGATTCGTCAGGCGTGTTTCGATTTCGCCTGTGCTCAATAAGACAGTCCATCGAACATGGTACCCAAAATTGTCGGTTTTCAGGAAATCTGAGATGCCATACTATTTTAGTATTTTAAATTTCTACGAACGGCTGAAAGGGCTTATTTTAAAATAATACTCGAATCAAATAGCCCAAGTACTAATTAGCAGAAAACACCATATTATATACACATCTCTTGTTTTACTGCTCTGGCAATTCAAATCATACATGGCCTGTTTTTGTCCGTCAAATCTGATTTGAAGAACCGTAACTTCCAAAATAAGAATTGCAACTATTCAGTCGTGCCATGGTTATAAAGAGGGTTGTTCGTAGTGTCACTCATTAGAAGAGCGGATCTTGAAAACAACTTCGCGACAACTAGAGAGTCCAAACAAATGTTACCGAAATTTAGGCTCGTGACATCATTTGTATTTTATTGTAAATCAAGGAGGCAGAGTTAAAATCGAGTGAACCGAATACTGAGTAGTGTTAATCAAAAGTCCACGTATAACATACTATGAGGACAGGGGATGTCGATTTCAACTGTGGGAGAACCAAATCCTCAAACTTCAAATCCGAAATCGGGCAAAACTTTCGTGCCAACCCAATATTTGACCGACCGTGCATCGACGGGCGCCGTTCCATGAATGATTCCTGATGCAGAATCACCACGATGAGAGAAACAATGACGAGGACTCGCCTGAGAGAAGACTAATCGCTGAGCCCTCCGGAAAAAAGTGGTTGAGACTCACAGAGATACTGCTGCTTCTGCTGTTCGGCCGACTGCTTTGCTTCTCAGACATCGAATGCGACTCAAAATGGAAGAATTGTTCCGAATTATCGTTTATTGTTTCCCTATAGGGCGATTCGTTGAGTGTGATTGAGAAACAGCAAGACTTTGTCGTTATCAGAAGTGTGTAAAACCCAAATGTGACATGAGTTCAGTATAATTTTTCTCTCCATCTCTAATTGTTCATCATGATCTTCATGGTTGATATCGCAGTTTCAAAACGTCCGCAATCAGAACATTTTATCATGATTTTTTTCACTACTCTGCTGAATTGGTTGCTCTATACATAAATTCTCCTTCCAAAAGGTAATTATATCGGTAAGATCTCACTTGAAATCCTCTTCCATTTGTTCTCGGTTGGTGATCATCGAAGAATGAACGGAAAACTACGAAATTTGTCGACTGCCAGAGCTGAAATGCAGCTAATTTAAAACTATCGAACGTCAGCGGTGTTTCAGTGTTTCAGCGATTACTAAAATTCTCTCGACGTATGAGGTTGTTAGTGTGCGCATGTTCGACATTTGTGAAAATAGATAAATAATCATACAGGTTCGGATATCTCATAGTGCTTGTGGATAAAGCAGAGGAAAGGATTCGATGGTCGATCGATAGCCAGTTGATACGGTTGAAGAACCTCCTCCTGAACGGAAAAAAATCAATGTCTCATCGTCATAAGCTGCATATTTTCTACATTCCATCTATATAAATATTTCATTTCGCAACTAGTATTCCCACAGGAAAGTTGGTCCTTGTTATTCGAGGCTCTCCCAGCCTAAGAGGAAATACTGTATTCGAATGAGTGACTTCACATTGCATCGTTCGCCTTGTTTACTCTAGCCAATCTAACTTGCGAAATATATAACCCTACGGTCCTGAGAAATCGATTTCCACCACAATATGTATTTGCCTGCTCGAACCTCCAGAATGGGGTCAAGAGGGATCTTCTCACACTGTTTCAAACCCCTTTCTAGAGGTTTGTAAAAATACATCACACGATCGTAATAAATAATCTTACCACTAGCATAGCATCGAATAAGACGTGTCCGAATCCCTGTCGTTGCCTCGATTCGTGGACGAAGAAATCGAGAACACAGAGAGCCTCCACCTACAGAATTATTGATTATCGTATAATCTTTCAGGATAGATGATTTTTCACATGACATTTTTCACAAATTTGTCAGAGGGCGTATTTTTCCCCAAAAATTCTACTCTAGGAATGAATGAATCTGTGAATCGATCAAACCTCGTAATTCTGTTGTTTCTCATTGAGAAGGAATAACTTCTTCTTTCCCACTTTCAGCATTCCAATCACGATTGAAACGTTCCTGTAACATTTAATAAAATTAGTCTATTATAGCTTAGGATCTTTTCCATTTAATAACTTTTTTCATACAGCTCATCCGAAATTGTCTCACGAAGTACAATGCTTTTGTGCTCCATAAAATGCATGAATGAATGTTACATTTATATATTTTATCTTGCTATCACCATCTATAGCACAGCGATATTCGAGAACGCTTTGGCTAAATAAGAACTTGTTGGTGCACGAATCTCGCGGCATTTTGAGCAGTTTAAGAAAGGTTCTCGTTTTGTCGACTTTTCACTCATTTCGATGTTATTATTTCCAAAAAAATATAACAATACTTGATAACTTACTGTTTCTCCGGGTGTTTCTCCCACAGTAGATACAGTTTCTGCTCGTCATCAGAATCGAGCAATTTATCATACGAAGTCAACTGACGACGAAGTTTCTGCGCCTGAAACAAATTTATTTTCTTTTATTTCAAGCTCTCTAATGATCGTAAAATTGCGTTTTCCCACTACTCTGATCACGTGTTGGTGATAAACAAAATGATGTGGATTAGAGTCGAAACGTGTATCTACAACCCTCTTATCAGTTTGTATTCTCTTTGTTCCAGAGACAATAGATAAGATCTATTTTCAACGATAAAAAGTAATCATGCCTTCATGGTTTCCAATCTCCAGAAGGGGGTCGCGAAAGGGGGAAATGTGGAAAGGAAGAGAGCCCCTCTCCATTCACGTACTCCCTCGCCCCTGACCCCTTTCTAGAGGTTTGGACTAGTCCTGTGAATGATGTCTTACCTGTGTGGATAGTGCTCCCATATGGTCGATCGCCCATTGGAGAGCCCAGCAACGACGGGGATTCAAACGAGTCAACGTGTGATTATCGAGTCTGAGAAAGAGATGATATTTGATCTCTCAATTCGGATACAAGAGTAAATTCCAATAATGCTAATATGTCAATTACAATTGGTACTATTTGAACTCACTTTGAACCTACAAAAAATGTATTTCTGCATTTTGGTCATTCTATGCAGGATTCAGTGTCGACCCATTATCATCAAGTGGTCAAATAGGGGGATACATAATTCCAAACCTACAGACCAGGGTTAGAGCGAGAGAGTGTGCAAAAGTGAGAGAGTCCCTCTCGATTTCACACGCTCTCTCACTCCAAAGGCCTTTCTGGATGGTTGACCGGCCTGTGGAATGATGTGGGGAGGGTCAAAACAAAATGAAAACAGGTATAAACTCACTTGGCAACTCCCTCGTCGAGTACTCCAGTGAAGTCGAATGCAACTTCCATCTATGAAATACAATTGATGAAACACAATTCAACCAGGTCAATCTAGAACACTTTCCTAGAACACGAGACAGAGTGTTCAAAAGCGAGAGGGTTTGCTCTAGACCTCTCACTTTCTCACAGTCTCTAGTTCCATCTCTGGAGGTACGAAGTGGTGAAATAATGGGTGAAGCGAAGAACAAACAATAAAAACTCGGCGTGTTTACACTAATTGGGCGCGTGCTTTGAGAGAAACAATGCAGTTATCGGAGATATCGGGGGTTGATAAGACGGAGAGAGAGAGAGAGATGGAAAAAAGAAGGGAAATAAGAGGAAAAGACGAATGCATCTCGGAAGACTACTAGTCATACATAAAATAGCTGATGAGACTGGGGGAGAAAAGAGGGAAAGTCGGAGAATCGAGAGGGCTAATGAAAATAGTGTAATTTTATCCTTGTTTTAGCGAATTTGATAGATAAATTGTGAAATTCCGTTGAGTTTAAACAAGAAACTGAGAGCTATTTTGCAAACTCTGCGTGAAGAGGGAAGGGAAAGGGGAAAGGGCGGGGAGGGTAATTTGCGGTTCACCACTCCCTATAGGGATCGTTGCCCTCTCTCTCTCTCTCTCTCTCTCTCTCTCTCTCTCTCTCTCTCTCTCTCTCTCTCTCTCTCTCTTTCTCTCTCACGAGAAACCCATGAATCAGCCCTTTCGAGAGTGCGGGTGGCGAGAGAGCGTGTGAATCGAGGAGAGTGTTATGTGAGCTGTGAAATCTAATCTGGAAGCGCATGCGCATCCGCGGGTTTCTATGGAGACCCATTCAGCGCAGACAAAGGCCGCTAACCGCAGGAAGTCTTTGAAACGACCTAAACAACGCTTTATCGACGAGAGAAGAGAAAAGTGGGGGAGAGAGACCAAAGAAAGAAAAAGGGGAGTGAATGTGTATGGGAGCTTTCTCTTCCATGCACTCTCTCCACTTCCCACACTCTCTCGTCTTTCTCCCTCTGTCTCTGCTCTCTCAATCTAGTGCGCTCTCTAGCAGCATTCAGAAGCCACTCTCTCGATGTTTCATGCTCTCTCACTCTCTTTCTGTCTCTGGCAGTCTCTCCACTTTGCCTGTTCTCTCGTCAGTTGTGACCGGATGCCAGCTCTCTATTGAGGGATGAAGCATGACTCTCTCATTTCGACACACCCTCTCGTCGGTTAGAGAAGGCGAGAGAGTGTGTGAAGTGGAGAGAGTGGAGGGGGTCAGCCATAATTGGAGTAGACTGCATCCATCCGTCAATGTTGTGAGGAGATTTAGAGGATCTGACAGATTGAGTGTTCCGTTTGAACCAAGGACAAATAGTAGGCTGAACCCATTAAATATTTATTATTTATGTTAATTAGAATAACATTAATCAATAATTATCAACGAATTTGATCTAACGACGCTTCTGCTTCTTGGAAGACTCTGTCGGCTGTTTGCCTGTAATGAAATGCGATGCCATTTTGTTCGAAATAAATCAAAAATCAAAAATCAAATCATTTCTCAATCGACAAATTACCGTACCCCAGAAGATAAACGTGAGGAAGACTCCGACTGCCATGTCCAGAAGATAGAGGAAGATTACGGCGAAGATGACGACTGCCCACCTGAGAGGAAATGGTTACGGTAGATCAGTTAGTGATCGGGAGTACGGTAGGTGATTACCGATGTAAATTGAGAAGGTAGTGCACAAATTTCATGTGTAGAATCGAAATATATTTTTTTAAATACTCACCATTCCATATTGAGGAGATCAAAGATGGGGTAGATCCAATAGCCCTCGATCACGCGAACACCGAACACACTCAAATGGATTTAGTATGAAAAAATATTGCATCATCACTACGTAATCGGGCCGAGAACCAACGAAACACTTTTTTCTCATTGAGGATAGGGGGAAAACTCACATTGTCCAGTAAGCGAAGGTCATAACGACCGAAACACAGAAGAGTGTCTGCAATTGCGTCATCAATAGGTAAGAGTACATGCTATTTCCTATCCCCCTAGTCTCGACTAAATCAATTATTTATCCAAAAATGTATTATCGTGGAATTGTTGAATTTAATTTTTTTATACATTTTGAGGCATCTTTTGATCTTCGATAAATAAATAAAATCGATAATTACAACTCACAATCCAGGATGGGCACTTGTGCCGTGTGAGGAAAGCATCGATAGAACCGTAAATGAGAGGAAGAGTGTGAGTGACCTGCGATTGCATAGGGATGATGTAATCTCATCTGATTTTGTTCCCGATTCATTCTTGTCAGCTAGGTAAGGTATTGTGAACAAACAACAACAAAACGTTGTCATTATCAGAACTGTGTGAAACCTCAATCTCGCTAGGGTTAAACATAATTTCAATTGGGAATACTTCTAGATTCTGACCTGGTTGAGCCATTCCGGGATGAGATTTCGAATCCATTCCGGCATCACAAAATCGGGATCGAAGAAGAAAAGCGCCCAGAATATAAATACGGTACACTGAAATATAAATTATTGATTTGTTTGACTGATTTATCAAAATCAACAGTGTCCGGCGCCAATTTTGAATTTTTTTAACGAATCATTTTGGAACGAAGAAAGACGTACAAATCCAATGGGGTAAACTGCAATACTGAAAGCGAGGTCGAGATGAGATTGAAGTTTCTTGTTGGCGATGATGGAATTGAGGGCTTGCAAGACAGAATACACTGTTACAAGAATCTGAAATGAAATTATCTTTGATCTCTAAAAAGCCGGATTTTGATATGTCCAAAAAAGTTCGTAATATTTGATTCTTGAAGACAGAACTTTTAATGCGATTATGAACTCACAAAATTGAGGTTGGTGAGCATCACTGACTTGTAGAGGTACCTGGAATTGATATGATGACTCATCATTGATCTTTAATTTGTCGTATATCACCGGTTTCTAAAAACCAATCGATAACTGTCTCTTTGATCTTTGATCTCTGACCATGTGTGTCCTAGTCTCGGTTGATATCGAATATCATAGTAAAGAGAGTAGCTGAAGATGGCAGCGAATGTGAAGTAGATGAGAGGTCGAATTGGAGAGGAACGAAGAGAAGAAGAGAGAGACATCTGAACGGAGAAAGGGGTCAGAAGAGAGAGAGTGTGGGAAAGTGAGAGAGTGTACCTCTTACTTCTACGCACTCTCTCACGAATGACCCCTTTATGGAGGTGTAACTGATAGATGACATGAAACGCATGTAGAATTAATGAGTCAAAATAATATTGTGTTTGCGATTAAACTTAGCATCATAATAGTCGATGTGAAAATGAACGAATGAATAAATGGCTATGGGATGCACTCGCATCTCTGTTTCACAGTCGCTAGAAATCGATTCAACACAGCAAAGTTCAACAGTGCGTTGAACTTTGGTGATTCAAGTGTGCAACAAAAACGCTTTGGTTTTAAAACAGATAAAATTATATATCCAAATTCGTACGCTTATTAGACATGCATTTGCATAATCACTGGGATGGAACAACAAAGCAAGAATCACACTGGGCGATCTACAAGTAGAGCTGTAGTCAAGTGGAAACAGAGGTTGCTAGGGTTGCTCGTGGCATCTTTCATAGATTTGTGAAACACTATTTCGCCTGTGAAGTTGCAAATGGGGAAAATAAGGGTGGAGAAACGATAATTATTCAGAGACGAATAGTAACGGTAATAAGCTATTGATTAGTGAGGTGACTTGTCAGAAAGTGGCTCAAGGCTGTGCACATTTTGACGTTTTCTGCTTTCGCATCTCTAAAACCAGCGATCGAAGGGGGAAGAGTTTGGTCAGGATAGCATGGAAAAGGGAACGAATTCCATACGAGAAGGGTCAGCCATCAAGGACGGTGATGAGAGACTGTGGCGAATGGAGAGGGTCCAGTCGGAAAGGAGTATTGTATGAGTAGACGAGATACTGTGCAGAGGGAGGAGAGTGGATAGACGAGGAGACGGTGAGAAACTGTGAGGATTGGGGAGAGGGCAGAGAGACAGAGAGTAATCTCGCGAGAGTGAGAGAGCGTGGGAATTGGAGAGTGTCGGTAGATCAAGATGGTTGAAACTTGCATGAACGACAGTCTGCGCAAACATTATCTGGTTTATGATTCTCCCTTTGCCCCTCGGCGCTCCCCGACATAAACTGCATACCGTAACCCAGTACCGTACTCGATACTCGATTGATTGATCGGTATCAAGTTCTTTGAAGATGCTAGTGTTTCTTCCCTGTCACGTGTGTCCCTCTCCATTACTCCCTCCATCTCTTTCCCCTCACGAGAAATATCACTTGAAATATCCCCCTCGTCCCCCCTCTTCTTTCGCCATAACCATACATTCGCAAAGAGATGTCCAAATGCACTTTCCCCCCTCCTCTCTCCCCCGCCTCTTTTTTCCCTAAGAGACCCGAGAAAAAGAGGGAGAGTCGCAGAGTTTGCGGCGTTTCTCTCTTCCACTTCCTCTTCTTCTCTGTGCCCTCTTCCTCTCTCGTTGAAGAAACGAGAGAGAAAAGACAAGAAAGTTTGAGTCCTAGTGCTTCCGGCGAGTCACAAGTCTGACACGATCGCACAGCGCGACGAACTAAAGCGAATGTGAGCACGCGACGCGCGAGAGACGCGTCGCGCCTCGCTGAATGTCGACCAACTGCGGGGAATACTCAGTGCATAGTGCAACTATACTCAGCCGGGCGCGATTGCCAAAGTCGTCGAGCGTGCTGCATCGCGCTTTTTTGCGACAAGAAATCAAACTATCGCGCAATGATGTCTTGTAGTTTGTGCTTTGATTCCCGCATCTTGTCTCTAGCTATTCGTTTTCCCAATATCTTTTCTTCGTGCTTTATGGTTGCGCCTTTTCCTGAAGCTATGTAATAACCGCAACATAAAATTTCGCGCAAAATGTAAGCGTAAATAGCTCTTTTTACTAATTAATGGAGTTGACTGTTCCACTTGTATTTATTTCTTTCTATTTTTATGTAATACACTTTTGGATGCGGCTTAATACATCTGTATTCACTTAAGAATTGATTTCGCGCAATAGTATATTGCAATATCGATTATCAGCCTGATCATTTTACTCCCTGTCCAGTATAGTGTCATCGAACAAAACACCTTCTTTGCAGAGCCTGTACACTTTTGTATCATAACTGCGGCGTCTCCAAACCATCGAGGCCCGTTGTCGTTACTTCTTCCTCACTCGTTACACCATTTACTCGTTCTCGTGTACAGCCCAAACTCACCTCCCTCACCAGCCCTAGCACCCCATCCCGGATAGCAAGGTGAGAAACTAAATTTCTTTTAAAACAGTCTTTTACGAATCCTTGGCGTTTAGCTTCGTGATGGGCACAGTTATTATCCTGAAATATTCTTTCCAGAGAATGGCCATGGCAGAGCAGCAATGGTCCAATTACAACGGCAGTCAATGGAACCCTTCCATGCGTTCTGGTATGTTTTGAACACAAATTCAGCTGATGAGCGTGTACTGCGCACGGTTTATTTGCACAAAAAAAGATGAACCAGAGAGTGTAACAATTGAAAGTCAAGAAGAACGAACGCAAGTCACACTCTCAATGGCAGTTTGATTTCGCTCACTATAGAGGCGCATTAAAACCCTATCTTTGCTTCTATCGATCTATCTCGTCTCTTGCTCTTCGCTCCGATTCCAAGAACAGCTGATAAGCGCGTTTCACCGATATTCTCTCTTTTGCTTTTTCTCAGGTGCATAAGTCTCACCTGCCTCATTCAGTCTCTCCATTACAGATCACGCCGTTTCGCAGCCGATGCCCATGATGACTGGGAAGAGTAACGGCATGCCCGACTCTGGTCCCGCTTCTCCTAGCCAGGGCGAGTCCTTCATCTACCGCCAGATGGCCGAGGGAGTCATAGCCAGCTCTCCCCAGTCAGCTGTGAGTCGATATTACTTCCTGCCACGCACTGATTACTGATAAGGTAGAATGGCAACCTTCTTGATTGAGAGGAGCCACGGAGACTGATAGATTATATTAAAGAAAAGAACGTGCTGTTGTAATGATAGAAGGAGGGATTGGAATCCATTGATGACAGTTTTTATTACAGTTGCAAACTCCGCTGGCTGATAACGGAATGCGAATGTTCGAGAAGCACCTGTACGTTTCATTCATTTCTCGCGTTGATTGCTTCTCTCACGATGTTGAATCAACTTTGATTACGATTCCGTATTTTATTATAGTATTGAGATATAAGTTAACAGGGAGGAAAGCAAACGCGGCGCCGGAATGCCCATGATGTTCCCTGCTGGAGCCATGCCCATCCCGTCCGGAGGTGCCTCTCCACCTGACTATCCTCAGGTGAACTCTTTTTTTTCTTTTGGAGCTCTTGAAAACATTCTAGTCCCGGATCAGTTATTGCATTCACTTTTGACAGGTACGTTAGATGCAGCGTTACTTGCTCTCGTTTTTTGTCTCTGTAGGGTAACTGCTATTGCATCTCGATCGCGAGAATGGCGTATTTGTATTGCGATGAGAATGTATGACCAACGCGATCTCTATACAGATGTATTTATGCAATGTGACGAGCATATTATTTCAGTTCGCAATGATGCAGCAACAGCAGGGTGGCGGCGGCGGCGGATACGGATACGGTTCCTGGGGAGCCGTCTATCCCCCTCCTCCTCAGCCTCAGACGACTCCGATCGCTACTGGCACTGGAATCCCTCCGGCACAGCCTGGTCCGCCCATCCACGGGACTCCCACTGCCGCATCCGCAGCTGCTGCTGGACCTCGTGAGTGCAACAAAGACTAGACAATTTACTAAATGCGCCTGTTCTTATCACTAATTTCATCTTAATGCGTCTTTCCTTTTTTGAACGGCTTCGTGATTAGTCAAGCGCGTGAACAACGTGTTTCGAAATGATCCAAGTGAAAAATATCAATGGTGAAGTGAGATTGTAATGTACAGGTGTTCGTCACGACTCGAGCGTCTTCGGCACCTCACCACCCTTCAACAACATGTTCAGTTTCGCGCAGATGCAGCAGTCATTTGCCGCTCTGAACACCGGTGGCCCTCCCACTCCTAACAGGAATGATGTGAGTTCTCATTACCTTTAAATTCTTTCTCTATATTTATCTGAAAAAAAACATTATTTTTTAATCTTGTGCAGCCGTATAATAAACTTTCTTTCAGCCGTACGCTGCCAACTTCTTCATGGGTGGTCATGCGGGTCTGATGATGCCTGGCGCCGTTCCTCCATTCGCAGCTGGAACTCCTCCCAATCAGAGTCTGGCTGGAAGTCCCGCCACTATGCTCAACACGATGATGCAGAGCCAGTACTGGAACGCCGCTTTCAATAGACAGCAGGCAGCAGTAGCTGCATACGGCCAGTCTCAAGTACCCTCCAATCCGGCCGTCTCTGCTGCGGCTGCAGCCTACGGCATAGGACAGTTCAACCATGCAGCTACTGTAGCTGCTGCAGCTGCGAGTGGAGTGAGAAGACCAGTGAGAGCACCGTCGACGTTGACTGCTGGACCTGATGGTGTTGCGAGATCGAGTCTCCTAGATGACTTCAGGTTAGATTATATTCCAGCCGCACTACTAACGAAGTGGTGTTATTTATCAATAGCATTATTTATTTATTTTTCAGAAACAACCGAGCACATAAACTATCTCTCTCTGATCTGGGAGCCCATGTTGTTGAATTCGCGAAGGATCAACATGGCTCGAGGTACTTTTTCTCTCTTACTCTATCATCATTCAATACCATTCAAGTATTGCTTCAAAATAGTTCCTTTAAAAAAATAAACAGGGGAAAAGAAGTAACGATGAAAACAATTGCTCCTTCAGATTCATCCAGCAGCAGTTGGAGAAAGCGAGACCAGATGAGAAGCAGATTGTGTTCATCGAAGTGAAGGCGCACGCACAGCAACTCATGACCGACGTCTTCGGAAACTACGTCATCCAGGTATTACATTTATAAAATGATACGATCAAACAAAATGTCGAACTGGGGACTTCCTGTGTTTACCGAGACGAGAGAGCACGCAAAAGCGAGAGGGTCCTGTATGGTAAACAACGGAAGTTCGCTATTCGGCTTTTGGTATGATCGTATCATTTTATAAATGTAATATGTGTCACATCTTTTTCATCGTCTGATTTTCTGCACGACCTCATTTGCTCTTCTTGAAGTATGTATTGCCGTAATTGCAGAAGTTCTTCGAGCACGGCACCCGAGAGCAGCGACAGGCACTCACTGATGAAATCAGAGGAAACGTGCTCAAACTGGCGCTGCAGATGTACGGATGCAGAGTGATACAGAAGGCACTCGAGACTATTGATGAGCGACAGCAGCTGGAGCTGCTCGGAGAGCTCAAGGATAAGGTACGTGTTATTAGTTTGGGAGGATAAAACGGTTATATCACGATAATTATTGTCAAATATTAATTGATTAATACAATTTACAGGTGATCCAATGTGTGATGGACCAGAACGGCAACCACGTGGTGCAGAAGGTGATAGAGAAAGTGAAGCCTGCGAATCTCGCATTCATCACTGATGCGATAGAGAAGGAGAAGATGGTGAGTACAAGTATTATTTTCATTTTGAGCTATTATTTTCCTCCACTAGAAGATCGAAAGGTAATTGTTTTAATTTAGGTGTACAAGCTCTCGACACATCCCTACGGGTGCCGTGTGATACAGCGTGTACTAGAGCACTGCACGGATGAGCAGAAGGTTTGTTGTAAAGATATCCCATTATGAGTATTATGAGCAGACAAATCAAAATGTAATTTCAGAGGCCGGTTCTCGAGCAGTTGCACTCGAATATGAAAGCGCTGGTGGAGGATCAGTATGGCAACTACGTCATTCAGCATGTGGTCGAACATGGAGATATGGAGGACAAGGACAGAATCGTCAAGGAGGTGGGTCATATTTACGGTTTAATTTTGAGGCATTTGTTTGGCTTATTCAATTCATCTTTTTTTAGCTGGCTGGCAACGTGCTTTGCTTCGCACAGCACAAGTTCGCATCGAATGTGATCGAGAAGTGCCTTTCGTGTGGCGACGTTCGTCACAGGAACATGCTCATCTCTGAAGTTTGCGGCACACAGAACGAGTAAGTTTATCGTCTAATTCGTTACTAATTTTGTCAATAATCAGCGTTCGATAAAAGCTCGAATATTAGTTATCTCGTGAATTCCCAATAACGCTTCGAATTTGCAGTCCGTGCCCTCCTCTTCTCAATATGATGAAGGATCAATTTGCCAACTATGTTGTGCAGAAGATGCTCGATGTTGCCGATGTCACCCACAGGTGCCCTATTACAGACAATTTTACTATCTTAGTTTACAATTTTACTGCTTCGTATTATATTTTATATATGCCATTAGATCATTAAAGGTGTATTCATGAAAGCGTCTTTTTAGGAAGAAGATGATGTATGCGATCAAACCGCATATCGCGTCGCTTCGCAAGTACAACTACGGCAAGCACATCATAAGTGAGAAAATTTTCATTTTGTTAAATTGAAACCGAAGTCATCGAATTTTGAATTCTAGTTGACAATATTTTGTTTCAGCCAAGCTGGAGAAGTACTTCCAAAAGCAGAAGGCGAGTGAGGGTCTCGGATACATGTCGCACCCCGGTGCCCCCGTCTCCCCTCTCATGACTCCCATTGACTATGGAGCAACGTCACTTATGGGTATGAGTGGCCTCGGATCGCCCAATCCTCTGGCCTAAGTGCCCATCCATCTCTTGCTATCCCCTCCCCAGCACTCCCGATACTAGGCGCTATCCCTTCACCCTACCCCTTTTCAAGTTTATTACTTTAGTTCGATGCTCGTTATCTTTGTTTCTTCTACTTTTCACTAGTTTCTCTTTATTGTTGTGTACAGTACCAGAGTCTGCATTGCGACAGCTCCGGCCCGAGAAGATTTCTTTGAAGGGGCGGAGTCAGTCCTTGTAAAAGTTGGCATTCTTCGTTACTACTACTCACAGCATCCCCGTTCGCACCTCTAATCCGTCCCGATTCATCCCCTCTTTTGTATCCGCCCATTTTCGTATGTTTCTCTCTAGAACTCACATTGTGCTTCAAGACGCCTCAATCTTTTTTCCCCTTTTGTGTCCTGCCATTTGACTTTTCGATTCACTTGGTTGGAGGAACTGCCGCTGATTATGTTCTTTCTCTCTCTTATCTGTAATCATTTCATCGCGATCAGTTTCGTACCCTGTTGTGAATCCGTTTTCCATTTTCTTTGCATCCATCACTTCTCATTAGTAGGCTACTATCCCCGTGTGCTTCTTCTCGTATCTTTCACCATTACTTTTTTCTGCTCGCCATTTTTGTGTCGCTGAGAACTCCACCAACCAAGTTACTGTATACTTTATACATTCATACAAACTCGATGTAAATGTTTTGTTATCTCCGAACCGCCACCGTAATTCCTGATCTGCTTCGTGTAAACAAGTTAGGATTACGGTATGCGGGGAGAGTTAGTTTTCCTCCTTCCCCATCCCTCTCTTAGGATACCGTAGTCTTCGGTCAGCTATACATTGCTTCCGAGTCCTGAACACCGTACTCCCGACGCACCATGCCCTTTAGTACAATGCACGATACCGTATAGCTTGACGAGATTCCCTCCGAGAAACCCCCAATTCGGTAGTATGCCCCATATAGTTAGACCCACCTCTCCTACTTCACGCCTAACTGACAACTGTACCTACTATGTAAACTTTGTTACAACGAGCATTTTCTTCCTTTTGTTTGTATGCACAATCGTTTTGCTCGGAAGTCCTCCATACCATTTCTTCTCGTTCTCATTTTGATTCGTCTTGCAGCTTTCAATTATTGATATTTCTGTTTCTATTCGTTCAAGCGCACAATCGATCATTCAGCACCTCACGTATTCTCCTTATGCTCCGTAGGATTCTTTCTTTCTCAGCCCCATAACGTTCTTTCGTTGTAGTCTAATCCAGGTTGGACGCTCACTCATCGATTTTCATTGATTCTACATTGTTCCATATTCGGAAGCCCAATCGATACTCAGTTAAACCCTTTTCCCCTCAACAAAACTTCAATCTTTCTATTCAATGGACCCTTGCTCAATGTTGTGTATTGTATACTCTCATGTTTATGCGTTTTTGTATATGTATCTTTTATCTGCACGTTGAGGCTGATCTACCTCGAAGTCTCCGTGCTTTTATTATAGGAATGTATTCTGTTTCACCCCTCTTCTATTGTTGTATCAATGGTTGGCTACCGTTCCCGTACATAGTAGGTCTATGATTATTTGTTGTTTTTCTCCTGTCTAGGGCGGTGGAGACTTACTGTAGACCTATACCGTATTACGTCACATCGTTCTGGCTGGAGAAGGAAAGAGCCGTTACATAGTCACGAAAGAGTGTTTATTCGAAAACCCATTATTTGTAAACAGATGGAATACCCCTATTCTCACTCCGTTATATGTTGCCCAACTCTGCGAAAAAAAATCTGATAAATGTCATTACAAAATGTCGGTGTATCTGCAACACGAGAAGTGTACATGTTGACGTGATCATGGTTGGTATCTGGTGATAAAAAGCATAAGGATGGTGAGAGCGAGGGCAATTCGCACGAAATGTATGCACAATCGCGGGGGTTTTGGTGTTTCGTCACATGAAGGAATTCTTTGCTTGGGCGAGGCGCGTTTTCTTTCGCTTTAGACTATTAATCGATTAAAGTATCGTAATCATAGGGGTTGACCGAGTAAGCAAGAATGTTCCGTCGGGCGTTCTCTGCTGCAGCGGTCTTCGGATTTGGATGGGGAGGAGCGGGGCAGAAGGAACAATTTGAAGTGGGAAGGGAGGTCAAGATGCCTAATATAAGGTGAGCAACGAATTAAAAGGGTAGCGATGTATATAATATGACCATTCGAAAGAGGGTGAGCGATTGCTGATCATAAAGCATGTGCCATTATTGTTATTTCAATCGATTGCTGCGGATCGAACTGAATTAAAGCTCCAAAATGGAGTATCGTGAATAAGAATAGTTTATTTCAGTGTTCTCCGACCAGAGAAGGCACTTAAGAACGACGTGCTTGTTAGCAGGAAGGTAAAGATTAATTTTGATTATCGATTTAGCCGTTTGAATTCTTCTAAATCGATTTTCGTTCTTCAAACATGTCGATTTCATGTTGCAGATCGTCAATGAATTGGACAAGACGAAGTTGAACATCCGATTGTACCAGTACGAGACGTGCCCATTCTGCTGCAAGGTTGGTTTGAAATGTGATACTGATTTTATAGTAATACAGGAGAAAATTCAAACGAAATCTGTGCGAATGTGTTGTAATATTGAGTTGTGTTGACACGAATTGTCAATGGAAGCAGTTAGTCATAGATCGTTTGATTATCGATTTAGCCGTTTAAATTCTTCTAGATCGATTATCTCGTTATTTTAGATCATGTTTTATTCATCCGTAATTTTGCTTCCTCTTTATTGCCCGAAATAGACGATTAAATAAAACTTGATTGCCTATCAATGACGACACCATTAGCTGTCCTGTGCAGGTGCGTGCGTATCTCGACTATCACGGTTTCTCGTATGAGGTGGTCGAAGTGAATCCCGTGACAAGGAGTCAGATCAAATTCAGCACAGACTACAAGAAGGTACGCATTTTTGAAGCATTCAATCTATCCATCACGTTTATCATGTCAAAGTATTTGATTGAAAATGTATAATATGTGAGCAAGGGTATGTGAACACGATAAGTGCGATGTCACAACAGGATGACAAAGAGAGAAAAAAATCTTTTATTATTACACTGTGAACCTATTTTAGTAATATTCTATTATATTTGGGCTAGCGTATTTGTATTTCTTCAGTTACAATATTATTCTTTTAAAATGTTCTCTCTATTTTAAAAAAAAATACACTAAACTTTAATTTCCCATTTAACCAAATTATTTGGAAGTGAGCAGCTTGTAGTTGGACCATTGCTGCTCTGCCATGGCCATTCTCTGAAAAAAAATCGGGATAAACCTCGTGGGCACTTTGCCGGTCACTCTTCAATGTTACCGTTTCTTTCACATTACAAGATTTTAAAAGAAATTTAGTTTCTCACCTTGCTATCCGGGATGGGGTGCTAGGGCTGGTGAGGGAGGTGAGTTTGGGCTGTACACGAGTGAGGAAGAAGTAACGACAACGGGCCTCGATGGTTTGGAGACGCCGCAGTTATGATACAAAAGTGTACAGGCTCTGCAAAGAAGGTGTTTTGTTCGATGACACCATACTGGACAGGGAGTAAAATGATCAGGCTGATAATCGATATTGCAATATACTATTGCGCGAAATCAATTCTTAAGTGAATACAGATGTATTAAGCCGCATCCAAAAGTGTATTACATAAAAATAGAAAGAAATAAATACAAGTGGAACAGTCAACTCCATTAATTAGTAAAAAGAGCTATTTACGCTTACATTTTGCGCGAAATTTTATGTTGCGGTTATTACATAGCTTCATGAAAAGGCGCAACCATAAAGCACGAAGAAAAGATATTGGGAAAAGGAATAGCTAGAGACAAGATGCGGGAATCAAAGCACAAACTACAAGACATCATTGCGCAATAGTTTGATTTCTTGTCGCAAAAAAGCGCGATGCAGCACGCTCGACGACTTTGGCAATCGCGCCCGGCTGAGTATAGTTGCACTATGCACTGAGTATTCCCCGCAGTTGGTCGACATTCAGCGAGGCGCGACGCGTCTCTCGCGCGTCGCGTGCTCACATTTCACAATGTGATCTAATGTGATCAGCTCATACATGGGGAGGCATTGTTGCCGGGAACTCATAAGCTGGAGGGTCGAAGCAAAAAAAGCGGAAGAGTCGGACCACGCTCTGGTATTTTTTTCTTAGCTGGATCCCTCTTGTCTGATTCCAGGCTGGAAATATACCGGGATCCAGGCTGGAATCTTCCCATTTCATACCGGGATCCAGGCTGAAAATCGTGCTATACCGGGATCCAGCGTGGAAACGCTCCCAGGCTGGATCCCTGTCTGATTCTACCCTGGAAATGCAGATTATACCGGGATCCAGCCTGGGAATAAATACCAGAGCACAAGATGATGATAAAGACATGATTCCCCCAATTATCCACCCAAGGTAGAGAACAATTTTTTTAGCCGACGTTGAATCATGCCAATTATTTCCGCAGCATAATTGTTTATTACTAATAAGTAGTTCAAAAATTTTGAAAGAAGTCGAACGAGTAGTTTTTTACAGCGAGTGAGTCCATCGCTATGCTATCCCTGTCGATTGCGTAGCTATGTTCACACTAGAGTAGCGAAAATGGATCCCCACTCCAGCTTGTTGACAACAAAAATGCCCTGAGTGGCGCAGAGCGCACTCCCGCGCCTCATTTACGACCCCTCCCCTCGCCATAGCACTGAGTGCGAATCGCACTCAGTGAGCACTCACCAACGTATTTTGCATGATAATCACAATTTCATTTTTTTGGGAGACATATTTGGAAACAGCTCAACGAGATCTTTTAGGTGAGCACCTATTGATGAGTTTTTCTCGACATCGGCCCACGCGGTCCACAGGAGAGAAAGCCTCTTTCACTTTTGCACAGTTTCTCACCACAACCCCCTATTTTAATGTAAAAAAGTTAAAATGCATATTAGTAAAAAGAGTTAAAATAAGAGAAAGCGAGTGAAGGAGTGAGGCTCGCACTCAAGGCGGTTCTCAAGAAAATCGCACTCAGTGAGCACTCACCCCGCCCACTCGCACTCCCTGCGCGCGAGAGAGAGACATTTACGACCCCTCTCGCACTCAGTGCTAGAGAGGGGGAATATCAGCAGGGAGTGGGGATCCATTTTCGCTACTCTAGTTCACACCCGCAGCGAAATTGGGAGAACTACTGACAAAACCAATGTGATGGGGGCAATAGTAGTTGAAATTCATTAAGGCACGACAAAAATTTATACAAATGAACTTAATTTAGCAATTTTATAATTTTTTCTCGGAAATTTGGCGATAAAATCAGAAATATAGCATAAACGTGACCCGAGGATGCCGTACAAATTCCTTGATTTACTGTAAGATACTTAGTCAACCGGTTTTTTGTCTTTCCATTCTCATCCTGTTTAATGTTCTGACATGTGAAGATTTAAGTCCAATTTCGACTAACTTCGGACAAAAGCGGGAGGGTTAGAGTACAAATACGGGAGGGTATTGTTTCTAGCAACGCCCATGTTTGTGATTAACTTGTAACCGAAAATTCGCAGGTTCCGATTGTTCGAGTGAACGATGAATTCTCTCTGACTGAATCTTCTCTCGTCGTCTCTCAATTGGCGACTCTCCTCGTCCGACCAGAGAGGACACTCGAAGAGGTAAAAAATACATAGATGATGTAATCCTACAAACTTAATCACTTCAGTTCTGTGGCACACGGTTTGTATCAATATTGTTTGGAACTTCCTATGCCAGCACGTTTCGTGCTAGTTTCAGTAAAAGCCAATGGGCGCAGAGAAGACCACTAAAACGAACACGCTGTGTAGACGTAAAATTGAACTCCACGCTGTTCTCTTGCATGATTCAAATAGCGATGCCGTTAAATGTAAAATTTTAAATCTCATTCCAGATCCGTGGTATGTATCCCTCTGTCGAGTCGACGGACGAGAAGGGAAAGGCCGTCCAACTCCATCCCAATAAATACTTCGTCATGATGGAGAAGAACTGCACTGCAGCGGAGATGGCTGCAGCCAAGTGAGTGACGGGAGGGTTACGGTATATTAGAGTATTGCGGTTTACGGTAGCGGGGCACTGTTTGAAATTAGTGTGGGCTGCGAAAGAGAGTGGTGATCATACATTTTCGTTGGCCCAGATTCTGGGTTTACACTTTTTTTGAACCAGGCAGTTTAGAGACTCGAGACCAATCTAGGAATGTCGAGTTTAGTAAGAATTTTCCCCTATCTGACCTGTTTTATCGAACTTCCGATAGAAATCTGACGTGTTT
Organism: Pristionchus fissidentatus; assembly: GCA_036245785.1. Lineage (NCBI taxonomy): Eukaryota > Metazoa > Nematoda > Chromadorea > Rhabditida > Neodiplogasteridae > Pristionchus > Pristionchus fissidentatus. The sequence continues at coordinate 15,559,344 of BTSY01000006.1, forward strand.
ATGAAATATCTGACGTGTTTATGCTAGGCGAGAGAGTGTTTGAAAATGAGAAATCTGGGCCAGGCGAAAATGTATGGTGGTGATATGACAATTATGCTTCGCTGTACTTGTCACGTCTATATTTTGCGGCTTGAAAAATTATGTAAATTTACCAGTAGAAAGCCTTAGTTTATTAGATAAAATATTATCCGTCGTGTGTTATTGCAGGGAGGAGCGAGAGTGGAGAGAGTGGGTGGACGAACACTTCATCCACCTCATCTCTCCCAATGTATACAGAACATTCCCCGAGGCACTCGAGACATTCAGATGGTTCCAAGAGGTAATTCAAGCAGCTTATTAATCAAGCAGCCATGTATAGTTTTTTTTATGGAATAGTGAATATCATCAAAAGCACGCATTCACGAGTAGCAAGTTTAGAGTGATTCAAAATTCGAGTATTTCGAGTGATCTTGGAACCATTTTATCGTTGGGTCTTGTAATAGTCGTGAAACTTAAGTGGTGCGGGCACATGTGTACGCCGTCCGAAGAGGACAAATCCTTTATACTTTTTGATGAGAACCGTCGAGAGAGAATGAGACATGTTGGACTAATCGTTAAAAAAATTAATTATGGTCATACATTTTCGTTGGCCCAGATTCTGGGTTTACACTTTTTTGAACCAGGCAGTTTAGAGACTCGAGACCCATCTATGAATACGCAGAATGTCGAGTTTAGTAAGAATTATCCCCTATCTGACGTGTTTTATCGAATTTCCGATAGAAATCTGACGTGTTTATGCTAGGCGAGAGAGTGTGTGAAAATGAGAGATCTGGGCCGGGCGAAAATGTATGATTATGGTAGAGTGACTCCTGTTTAGGTTGGTGACTGGCATCGTACTTTCCCCTCATGGGAGAGATGTCTCGCTGTCTACTCTGGAGCACTCGTCATGTGGGGAATTGCAGGCAGGCTCAAGAAGAAGTGAGTTAAACAAGGAGTCAAGACAATATTTTCGTGAGTAAAGTGACAACACAGAGCTTCCTTCTACGGTAATAGGTCTCCTAAGTTTCAAATCTTTTGCACCTGTACGGAGGGAGATATGCGCACACACTTAGCTTATGAACAGAATAGCTCTTACATTTAGTGGAGAAATTAGAAGTGAAGCTGACCGTATTTCTGTGTTTCTCTTCAAAATATATAATTTTCGAAACAAGAAAATTTCAGTAGCTAAACTCTCTCTCTGGTCATAAACGTGGGCAAGACCCAAGCAATCTACACGCTATCGGAAATGATGTTTGTATAGTGATGACGCAATATTTCCTTCTCTCTATCAGATACAACATCGTCGACGAGCGAAAGGCGATGGCAGACGCGTGTGACAAGTGGATGGCAGCTATCGGGCCGACGAGGAAGTTCATGGGAGGAGACAGACCCAATCTTGCTGATCTGGTTAGTACCTTTCCTGTTTTAAAACGCGTTCTCTGTAAGACCGTAGGAGAGGGCAGCACAACTCCGTCAAAGTGATCCATCCGGGTTCAAACTTTTTTCACAATGAGTCTTAGGTACACAGCAAATTTTAGTTGTGAGAAATTCACGAAATGTCAACTTTTGAAAAATCGATAATTTTTTTCCAAAAAAAATTTTTTTTTTCAAATTTTTTATTTTCCTGTCGTGTTATATATCATTCGAAAGAGCATCAAAAGTTATGTATAATTCCATATTTTCAGAAAGATTGGGTCACTATGAGCGAAAATCGATGAGCGTATCTTCCGAACTTTGCCGTTTTCATGAAACTTACTTTTGACTAAAATTGTTCCCATGATTTCTAGGTCGTGGTTCCGACAGATATTATGTATTTTTCATTGTAGAGTCAAATAATCAAGATCTCATTAGAATTTTCGTGCATAAAAGTACTCCAGTCTTTACCAGACCGACCCCACTCTTAATTAAGATTAAACCAATAAGTGTGTTGAAAACTTTTTTCAGGCTTTCAACCTAGATCACTTGTACACCATTCGAAAGAGCATCAAAAGTTATGTACAATTCTATATTTTCAGAAGGATTGGACCGCTAGGAGCGAAAATCGATAATAGCACTCGTATAATCTGATATTTCTAGTAAGGATATAGATAGATATTCAGCTCTAGTATCTTTCAAAGTGATCGACCAGGGCTTGAACTTTTTTTACTTGCAGTCTTATGTTCATTGTAAACTTGGATCATGAAAAAGTCAAGAAAAAATAACTTTTGAAAAATCAATATTTTTTTTTTCGAAAAAAAAATATTGAAATTTTTTTTTCAACTTTTCCTGTCGTGTTATATCTCATTCGAAAGAGCATCAAAAGTTATGCAGAAAGTATTTTTTCAAAGAATAATGAGCTACTAGTACCGAAGTTCGGTGAGTTAATCCTCGAAATTGATAGTTTTTTAGCAATCACCGATTTTCGTTCCTAGAGGCTCATTCTTCATGAAAAAATTTATATCGGCATAACTTTTTGTGCTCTTTCGAACGATATATAACATGATAGGAAAATTTGAAAAAACTTTTTTGATATTTTTTTGAAAATATTTTTTTTGTCGATTTTTCAAAAGTTATTTTTTCATAACTTTTTCATGATCCATGTTTAATAAGGACATACGACTGCAAGTAAAAAAAGTTTAAGCCCTGGTCGATCACTTTGAAAGATACTAGAGCTGAATATCTAGCCTTACTAAAAATATCAGATTATACGGGTGCGATTATCGATTTTCGCTCCTAGTATTCCAATCCTTCTGAAAATATAGAATTATACATAACTTTTGATGCTCTTTCGAATGGTGTACAAGTGATCTAGGTTGAAAGCCTGAAAAAAATTTTCAACACACTTATTGGTTTAATCTTAATTAAGAGTGGGGTCGGTCTGGTAAAGACTGGAGTACTTTTATGCACGAAATTTCTAATGAGATCTTGATTATTCGACTCTACAATGAAAAATACATAATATCTGTCGGAACCACGACCTAGAAATCATGGGAACAATTTTAGTCAAAAGTAAGTTTCATGAAAACGGCAAAGTTCTGTAGATACGCTCATCGATTTTCGCTCCTAGTGGTCCAATCCTTCTGAAAATATGGAATTATACATAACTTTTGATGCTCTTTCGAATGATATATAACACGACAGGAAAATAAAATATTTGAAAAATAATTTTTTTTTTCGGAAAAAAATTATCGATTTTTCAAAAGTTGAAATTTCGTGAATTTCTCACAACTAAAATTTGCTTTGTACCTAAGACTCATTGTGAAAAAAGTTTGAGCCCGGATGGATCACTTTGGCGGAGTTGTGCCCGATACCTCAAATTTCACTGCGCTCTTACAGAGAACGCGTTTTAAATCGCCTTCCCACCAATTATGTAATGAATTGTCGTCTAAAATCATATTACACTCATCATTCCATGCTTTATCAGATTATTGTTGGAAACGGTTGTTTGCATAAAATTGTCAAAACCTGTGATTTTGTGTTGCGAGAGAGCGTGAAGTACGAAGTGGATCCGAATGATTGATTTCTCGATTCAATTGACTTTTTGCAGTCTCTCTACGGTGCAATGCAATCATTCTACGGATGCACCGCCTTCCAGGAGGTTCGTTTCCATCTTCATTCGATTGAATAGTGATGGCGCAATTTTCTGATTGGAGAGCATGCAGTACCATCCACTTTATCAGGTCTGCTCCTCGGGCCCGATTTCCGAGTGGTACGCCCGCATGAAATCTGCAGTGGAGAAGCGAGAAGGCGCCTACCTCCTCGCAGCCAGAAAGTAGACTACAGTACTCCTGTCGTCGTGGTAAGACCCGCACACCGACAAACCACTTGTTGAGAAAGTACGGTATCGATAGAGGATGATGCGTAATAAGTTGTGTTTGTTTTCGAAGTTTTATGCCGTTTATTTTCAATTAGTTGTTACGCATCGATTGATGAGCGATCGATATTCGATCTTTCTGAAGGTGTGATCTGTATAGCGACTGCTTTAGAGCTGTAGACCCTGGTTGAAAGATATATCACTCCCTAGTCAATTGTTAGTCGTTTGTTCCTTTTCCCATCGTAATAAACAAATCTCTATTGCATCTCTGACTCATCGCTAGTGTGGAATTACAGTGGTTCCTCTCGGGGGAAAATACATTCATTCATAGACGACAACAATAACAGTTCAAAGATCATTGTGAGGAGGGGAGAACCTGGGTGTGTTCAAACAATGCAAAATGATGGTTTAAATTAGTGCGGTAGGTCGGAGTAACCCGAGATGACAGAATGACTGGGGAGAGACAAATCAACGTAGAAGAAGTAATTGAGAGGAGTATGAAACAAAATATATCGAGGACAATCCATGATATTGATATGGTATACGGTAGTCCGGTTGGCCAGACTCTTTACATCTCCTCGATATCGAGCTGCTTGCGGACAAAGTTGCTGACGACGTTCAGCAGTTCTCGCTTCACCTCATCCGGCACTTTCTGAAAGAAGTGCGAGCTCATCGTTCTACGATTTACTACACTACGCATGACTCATGAAACAACTCCAATGCAAATAATTTTTTTCGGCGAATTACTTACGAATTACACCTTGTTGGCGAATTACGGAGAATTTCGGCATGCTGCCAATTTACAATTCGTATAGAGTAACTTCCGAAAACTTGTCTAGTGGCGGTGATGATACGTTTTCGAACTGCCGTTCAGCAACCCGAAAGTATAAAATGTTTCTAAATGTGCTGAAACATACCCGAGTAAATTCTGGGGAAAATATTTTGAGGGTTCCTAAACGGCAGTTCCAGAACGTACCATCACCCTAGTGATGACGCAACAACGGCCAACTCACCGATCTCGCCTCGGATCTGATGTCATTGTAGATGTCCTCGACGGTGATACCCTCGATGCCCTGCGAAATCGATAATCAATGAACCATCTATCAGATGAACTACTTTATCCAATTGCTTCAAATCGATAAAGCAAATGGTCTCCTACCGTACCCTGCTCTTGATGCACTCCCTGCACAGTCGCTTCACCTCGTTGTTCCATCCATTCTCGCGCAGGCGCGACTGCAGGAGGTCCTGAAGGGAACAAACTACAGTAATCGACGAATCAATTAATGGCGAACGTTGTGCGAAACTAGAAATGATATCACAATTTGGGATCGAGTTTCCGTTATTAAACATATGTAAGCATTTCCATGAAACCCGGAAACAACGAGTTCTCATGTTTACTTCATATATTTTGTGTGCAAGTTTAGTTGTCCCATAAAAATATGTGCGATCGAAAATTGAACTTGTGTTATCAAGATTCAAGATTTTTAATCAGACAATTGTACTTCTCTCTTCTATCGTATCCTTCTCTGCTACAGTACCCACCTTGACTCTCTCCCTCTCTCCACTCGACAGAAACGCCGTCTCCACTGCTTCCTTCGTGCGCTCGTCAGCCATTTTGTGTGTGCTTTTCTCTACAAGGGCGACGTTTCACAGATTGCACCACCGATTACGATAAGCACACTACAGCTTCAAGCAGATGGAGAAGATACTCGATGGAAGATGTGAACTTCGAATTTAGAAAAATTTAAACGACTTTTAATTTTGAAATACTTTAATCCGAGTACACGAAATCTATAGAGTAAAGAATGCAACAATGATGAAAGTTTGAATGCTACAGTAGGAAGGAGGGAGGGAGGGACAACTAATCGATAATGCTTCTAGGGAACAAATTCGAATTCGACTTGCATAATCTATTTCTTCTCTTCTTCTTCATATCAACTTTGACGATTCTCTATTTACAAGTGAAGTTTGAAATGAATCCACAACAAAATGCAATTTCCTTAGCAGACTAGCAGCGAAGTGAGAAACGAATGAGAAATCGGGATAATCGAGTAATCAATAATTCACAAATGAGCACCGGTAATCGATAATCGTATAAGGCATGATCGGGGTATTGGACGGAATCCAGCTTATGATGAGGTTACGATACGTTATAACCGACTTATCGATATCATATCTGCATGGTAAGGGGGAAGGAGTTAGTGATTACGGTAAGCGTGAGAATCGATCGATGATGGGGTAACGTACAGTAGCCAACTAAAAAGCGAATGTGAGATCAATCTGGGAGCTGGAGAGAGGCTAAGACTTGCAGTTGTATGTGATTAGAATGATTAGAATGATTAAAATGAGAATGGAGAGTGGAGAGGATTTACAAGGAGAAGAAGAGGGGGGAATTGAATCAAAGGGATAAATGCAGAAATGAATGGATGGCACATGAGAGCGATACTCGGGAGGGTTAATCGATTGATTTGGAAAGAGTGTTGGAATCGGTAGAGGAGTGATATGACAAGCAATTCGGGTGTATGGAGGGGAGGAAGCTCGACTACCGTAACCGGACAGGCGTGAGATGGCAGACACGATGAATCGACGACTGAGTAACGACTATTGAGTCGCCTCGACGTAGCTCAGAGGGAAGAAGCCAACCTGCACAGATTCACGTTACCATTTATAACAAAATATTTTAAATAAATTTTTCTCGTTGCGGATGCATATAAACAAATTGCTAACAAATCTCGCTGATTCCCGGTTTCAAAAAACGTATATTTATCGTGACGTATATGCCGTTTGATCTTGCTCGCACTTTGAATCCATAATATTTAGATGGAAACATACAATATACCGTACACTCTTTTCGCTACCGTATCCTACTCCATCTACCATATCTCTTTCTCCTTACCCTTTCTCCAATTCGTCCCTTCCACCATCCTCTCTCTTCTCCCATTGTATCCACAAGTGTGATCACATCTCCCACTCTCAATTCGAGGAACTTTGGTTCAGTCGCTTTGTAGTCGTGATTCGCCTTGAATGTCTGCAATCAATATTCATTACACGCTAATCTTGATTTACAATTGTAATATATTTAACTATCGTGAAAAGAAAAAAAGTTGATCGTTCGAAACGTCAGTCTTTTCAAGGAACACATGATTTTAATAGCGAAATAAGTATGTGTTAAAAAGTTAGCATTATAATTATCATACCATGAAGTGATCATCCCAAATCGACCCCATTGCCTTTTATAATATCCGCGAAACACAGATTTCGCTATTGCGAAAATTGCATTTTTGCACAATCAATCATCAATTTCTAGAGGAATAGAGAGTTAAGCAACGAAACTTACGAACGATCTCGCACAAATACACATCGCGAAACACTGAAACTACCAGTTTCCAATTATTGACATTTCCTACTTTCACCAGGTGCATTTCCTCTCAAAACAGATATTTGATTGAACATCTGCTTTCTTTCAGCTCTCCTATCTCGAAAATGACTCAATGTTAGCCCTCTCGAAACACATAACTGACTATATTAAACTAATTTAACGCTCCCCTCCCTTGCTGCACTAATTTATCCTTATAAAAATATTATATTCATGTACTCACCTTACACTCCCTATGCGGCTTCGTCAACTTGGTGTCGAGGGCGTTGAAAGACTCCCGCAGATTGTGCTCCCTGCAATTATCATGATATACATCCATTTTTTTCCGAAACTGAATCTTTTCATGTGTATTTCAAGGGAAAAGAATGGATCCTTATTCCACAACGAAGTCACAAGAAACCTGGTGGAACAAATAATGGTAATTGCAATTATTACCATACCTGTAGTAATTAATCAATTCCACGATCGATGGGAAAGTCGTCGTCTCATCGAGAAAGAAGAGAGCGTTCGCTGGATTCTCAATCACCGTGTGCTTCACTTCGCCGGCGTAGCTGCAATTAGAGGGAGTGATATTGCGTCATCACTAGGCAATATCGATTTGTTCAAGTGGAACACACTGATCGACGAATTCGTGAATACCCCCTAAGATATCCCGAGTGAAAGAGCAAAACGCTACAGGCTAACTATTGATATAATTTAAAAACGAATGCGGGAAACAACGACTGAGCCAATCCTAACCATATATGTAATACTTGTGAAACACGGGAACAACGAGTGGTCTCATCTTGTCATTCCCTACTTGTTTCTTGTCCAATCACTCTCTAATTAGCGTGCGATCAATATGGAATTACCTTCCTATTCGCACATACACATTTCATTTTACTTTTTCATACCACAAACCGACAACATATCGCAGTGAGCCAGAAGTTTGCATGTATATCCTCCTCGTGAAACTCTGATACAGCGAGCTACCTATGATGCCTCTCTATTCTAGAAGCACCTCTCTAGGTTTCCAATATAGCTCTATGCCTAATAAATGCACATTAAAAGCGAGATCTCGACACAACTTCATAAACTCCTATTTTATCATCACTACTTCACCTCTTCTCTCCTCTCCTCACCTGATACTGATGACATACTGCTGCTTCTTGGGCGAGAATCGAACGAGATACGTGCCATTCTCACTTCCTCGCAGTCGAGATTCCGACTCCTCACTGAAATTACAGAGTATTGCATCATCACTAGGCAATATCTCAATCCATAGGGCCCCCTACTCCTTCGTTCTCTTCCAATTACACGTTTTCTCCTTAGCCCGCATGAAAACCATCTGTGGAACACCTGGTTCTTCGCTTTTCTCTCCACGCATTTTCCCACTTCTTACTCACGAAAAAAGATGCTGTAAACAGCCAATTTACGCGAGCAAAACTGATAGATTTCCCCGGTTTTGTAAGCAAAATACATTCAATAATCATTCAAACTGATGGGACCACGACGATTAATCTACTCGTCCAACAGTCAACCCAAATTGCATTCTCCCCAGAAGGAGAATATTATTGATTTCACACTAATATATGTTTCTTATCTCGTTCCGCTCTCGGGCGTCTATAAAATAAAATAAAATCAGATAAACTGCGTACCGAGAGAGCTCGCCGAGGAACCATTCCTGCGCCGTGACCTCCGTATTCACGTAATCGTCCATCGGAGAGATACTGTAATGAGGGACAATGAATATCGATAGCACTCTCCTCGTTTCACACACTCTCTCGTCCTAGAAGTGGGGGAATAGAAAATGAGTCCAGAAACAGGCGCGGGCAATGGAATATTCTCCTAAATTCATCAGGGGAGGGGCACTAAAAGTAGGAATGGGAGATAGGAAGGGAGGTCGATTGGGCGAAAAGAAGATTGAAGAGAGCAACGGAAGCAAAGATGGAAATGAACACTGAGAGAGAGAGAGAGAGAGATGGTTGAGTCATTCCCCTCTCTGCCATCCCTATTCCTTGCCTCTTTCTTCTCCTTCTTCCCTCTCCACTTCTAGCTCCGCCCTCTATCTCCCCTCAGTTTTACACGGCAATTCGCTCATTCTTGTGGCCGGGGCACTAAACCAACACGTGAAAGATGATAGGAGCTGTGAAAAATCGAGCAAGGAAGAGATCAAATGGGGCAAAAGTTTGCAGGGGGAATTGCAATGAGGAAAGATAGGAAGGATCAAGGAAAAGGGGAGACTCAGTGTCAAAAGGAAAGCATGCAACACAAAATGGCCGGTCCGTAACCTAGACAACGTAAATGGCTCTCTCCTTCTCTCTTCCCTCACTTATAGTTTTGTAAAAGGGACACAACTACAAGGAAGTAATGTCAACCCAGTTTATGTTAGAGACAAAGTTGACGAAGGACCGCACAACTCCTCTCAATACTAGTCACATATTACTGTCGCAACTCAAATCTCCCTAGTTGCCACTTGCTATGAATTAGTTTTCTTTTGCGGCAAAACTCGACGCTGAAACCTTTCACAACTAAAAACAGCGCTTTTCAATCTACCCAATTTGAGAAATCTTCCTGTTTAATACTTCCTATCAATTATCGCCTACCGTACTCTACAGTAACTCACATGGATGGAGCTGGTCTATCGGGAAGTGCGACACTCTGCTTCCGAATGATAACTCCGGCCATTCCATGTCCATTGCTTCCTCCCAATCCCGCAGAGGAATTGGACCGGAATTGAACCTAAACAATCAATATTAATAAGTAGGCCATTAGTGTCTGAAACATATTCAAGCACACACAATATTCAACGAAATAGGAGCCAATTAAGAGCGAAAGACAGCCAATTAAACGCGAGTGGTGTGGCGCGTAGTGCGCCGAGTGCGCGTTGCCCTGGCGAGTTGTTGTCCCACCACACCACGTTAAGTGCACGCAGTTCTCAATGCTCCAGTAAGCGAAGGATGCCTACCATGCTAATTTTGTTCGTCTATCGGTATCAATTGTACGGTGTTATGATTTGAGAAGTAGATGAGACAGAGTATTTCTCACCTTTTTCACGTGTTCCAATGAGATAAGTCCCTGTCGAGCACGATTCGTAGCGTGGCATGCCTGCACATAATTAATGGTAATTAAACAGATAATTACTTTGTTAGACAGCAAATCAGCCCCCTTTATCCCATTATAATGCGTGAACAAGAGTTTACAAGGTGGGGACTTTTATCAAATCTGGCGCTGTATGGCGAATAATATCTCGCAGCTCTCACACCAGCTCGATTTTTTTTCAAATCACATTTAAATAATTCTGGGCGGAAACATAGTCGTCTTCTCCAAAATTTATAAATCCCCATTTGCAATATTTCGTTTCGAGGTAGGCAGTTGAAACAGACCATTTATTGCACCTGACACCGATTCTCAGTTCTTACACCTAATGTGAAATAGCAGACTCGCAGGGCATAATTTAGTTGGAAAAAAAACCAGCATGAGTCATTACTTTTTGAAAACAATAAAGGAAAAGAATAGTGTCCATCGCTGTTCCTCATCTCTCATCTCAACCATGAAACCCCGTACTCACCGTAGCAGTCATATTGCCGTGCACAAGGAGTATCTCGAGTATATCGTCCTTCTCAAACGAGAGTCGTCCCTCTTCCATCGATTGAACTCTGCAGCGAGCGGCCACTTGCTCTCCTCGAGCAACTGAAAAGGAAAGAGATTGCATATGGATGACGACATCTGTCTTCACCATCCAGATCTATGCCTCTCCCCTAACTTTTCATTTTTAAGAAAATGCATTAGTATTTGCGAAAACTTCGCCGCTACGTCTAATCGATATCTAGTTCCACTACCGTATTCCAATCTCATTCTACCGTAACCCACCACTAATCAATCGTCTCGGGTCGACGGCGGAATTCATGGAGGAGACGGAAGAGAAGGAGGAAGATTGGGAGATTCTCTTGCTGGCTCCGCATTTATCGAGAGTGAGACACTCACGATGGAAGGCACGATTGCAACCTGCAGAGAAGGAAGAGAGATTAGACCATCAAAGAATCGAAGGGTCATGACAAAGTTAAACGACACACTTACAATTATGACCCAGTCACGTGCGTGTTTCCGTTAATCATACACCTAGAGAGCTACTATCAAATCCTATCGCACATAATCGAGGGAGCGAAGATGAAATATCCACTTTCAAAATTCACCCGGCCACAGTCGCGTTTCATAATAACGATAAATTTAGAGAGGGCCTATCTAATCTGATCGTCGATTTGAATAGTACCCAGCACTGAATTTATTACAACCTACAATCGCGATAATCGTCAAATAGTCAATAACGCAATACAATTTTTGACAGGACTGATGATTTGGTAAAAGACAGAAAATATTGGCTGCACTCACGGTCGCACTTGTATCCTTGGAAGAACATGCCCTTGAGGTAGTTGCGGCAGACGGCGCAGCACGGAGGCCATTCGTCGCCCGGCTGCAGAGAGAGATTACGGTAAGTAAAATTCGAACCGATCAATACTACGATATCCCCACACCAGTCGATAGACAACTACAGTACCTGTTCCACAAATGTCTTGTAGTGCACCGAGTGGCCCGTCGTTCCCACTGATGGATTAGAGTTCTCCCTGTAAACGTGAAACTTAACATATGCATATTTTTGCCAACGAAATAGGTTCCGGGAGAAACGTTGCTTCAATATTCAACTATAGCAAGATCAGACGATTTAGATACGATTTAGTTCGAGCGTTGCATCATTGACATAACAAACCCGTAGAATGAGTTTCAAGAGCAACGTCATTTCAAAACAAGTTTTAATAAAAATATTTTAAAAAAAGATCAAAGATCACACACCTCGCGACTCGGAATGCCTCAGCCCACGCTTGCTTCTGGTTCTCGTTCTTGAACGACATCTGAAGAAATCAAAGATCACATAAAAAAGGGACATCTTCCGAAGAAAGAGTGAAAGTACGATGATCGATGAACTACAGCAGATTATATGAATATCTATCTCAGTCTACTTGTTCTCCCTCTCACCTGAATAGTCCTGACGGTATCATGCGTGTCTCTCTCAATCATATTAGTGATCGTCCTCGTTAGAGTAAGGACGTATCCAGACTGCAGCTTCTTGATCGTACCACCTACAATATTACTATTAATAAAAATAATTATATAAATGGTATAGTTATTATCGCTGGAATATTTAGATGCAGATGGTTGGGAATTATTATACCAAGTGAATACAGAAACAGGAATGAACTATCCCATCTACACATAATCATTCAATTGATAAATGCCCAATCAATTAGAGGTGAGCTACCGTAATCCTCACCGAGCGTGTTGAGAGTGCCGTTTCCATTCGATAGCACCGATTGACTCTCCCTCTCCGGCCGCAGCTCCGTCACTATGTAAGCGCCCTTGTACGTGTACGTGTTGCTCTGGAAATAGAGACGTGGTATAATTGCAAATCATCGGTCGAATATTCGACAGGATAACGATTAGTAAACGTCGTCTCCGCACGCACTCACCCTGTTCGCCTTGCACACGATGAGGACCTTGTCGAAGAGGAAGCAATAGCGAGGCTTGAATTTGCCCGAAGAAGAAGAGGCCGTCAGTTCGGCCAGCTTCACCTGTAATGTATGTATTTATTATTTTATAATGAATAATTATCGATAATTATAAATAAAAATAACTCTATCAATAAAAAAATATGATAATAGTGGATTTTATACTCTATTGGAAGAATAGTATGCTACAATCAGTAAGTCTCCTTAGATCTCACTCTCATACCGACTATGAAACCCAAATCAACCCACCTCTCCGTCCTTGTGTTCCCTGCCGTAGTCGATCAGCTTCCAATTGTCGGGCTGCAATGCAATCAGTTATTGATTGGCCGACAATACTACAATAGTCTCGCTTCGCATGCTCGTTACCGTAGGAAGGGGTGAGGAAACTCAACGACAAGATTACGGTAAGCGGGCAACAAAAGAGAAAGAGAGTAATAGCTGGCGGCGAGATATCTCACAACGATTATTCTAAACGTCACCTCCTGATTGAGAGGAACAATCGATGATTTCAACTGTAATTGACGCAAAATGAGATTCGTCTCTCTAACTCTGTAGGGTTTTCTTACGAGCTACTTTAGTCACCGTACCGTAGCCGCTTCCTGGAGCCTACCGTACTACTTCCCTCCAATCTACAGTAATCCCTCTCTACAAACTACCGTACTCACCATCTGCAGATCCATAATACTCCTCTCGATTTCCTCCACAGTCGCCTTCATCTCCATGTCTCGTTTCAACTCGTTCACGTACCTGAACAATTATTTTTACATTTTTAGCGCGGACAAACCGGGCAGAATCGCGTTTCGCGTGACTTATATACTAAACAATTTGTGAAACGTTCGATCTTGCATCTGTAATAATTTGAAGAATATTAAATCCAAGGGGTATGTGAAATGCAGACAAACGGGTATCATTGTTCTTAGAAGACACCCCAAGCAACAACGATTATATTTTGGCGGCACAAAATGATTTCACCCAGTAACATACGCGTTCCACGAAACTCATTAAACCAGAGGAAATTGTTGAGATACACTGACTGCCGCATTTCGGAGAAAGAATGAGAATAGACACAGTCATATGTCCAGGTAAGAATAAATTGCCCTGCCACCTCCGACTTTTACAATTACTATGAAACTTGATTGACTGAAGCAGTTTAGATGTTTATATTTCAGTGAGAAAACAAAAATGCATTAAACATGGGGTATGTGAAATGCAGACAAACGTCCAGAGCACATGTTTCTTCAAAACGCCGTTCACCCGGTCACCTCCTCGTTTCACTCCGTCTATTCCTTCCGAGCGTGGCCATCTCTTTTGATTTGTTTATCTATTCTAGTATCAAATATTAATCAAGATTACTAAATTCGCAATCTCTTTCTGATGACGTCACTCTTCCTCCCCTCCTCCCCTTCACTCACGTATTCACATCTTCCATCGCTTCTCTTGCAGCATCCAGCGAGTGGAACTCGGGGTGGCCCGGTTTCGTGTCCTTTAGCAGCTCCTGCAGAGATAATACTTATAGTTATTGCGTCATTACTACGCAATTAGTCAGTGATGGGCTAGGAGTTTCGAAGATTTTAGAGTTGCTGACCGTCCAAACTGTTTCTGAGATTAAGCAAAATTCCCAAACTGCTGTAGAATGGCGGAACGCCGCAGTGAAATTTTCTCGTACCGTTGTGGGCCCCCAACCGAAATCGACCATCCAGCCCAACATTGTTCCCAAAATAGTTTCTCTTACGACAATCAAGTTTCAAGCAGAATATATAAGTCGACATCTTCGGTACGCGCTCTCTTTTCTCGTAAATTGCAAAAATCGATATGTGGCTACCGTACCCTCAGCAGGAGATGGTACTTGAGTACTCGCTGCATCGGCAGACAGAGCAGATCTTGCAGCTTGAATTGCTGTGAATTCAGAGTCGCGCAGCAGTCCTGGAATAATATAATATCAATTTTGTCGAGCACAGACTACAGTAACCCTCGATTTCCCTACAGTACCGATACCGTAATCTCTCTCCTACCTGTATCCTCTGTCTCACAGCCGAATCGCTCTTCTCCAATTGCAATATCCTCGCTCGACTGTCATCCAAACCCTGGCAGTAGGGAGCGTAGAGAGTGAACTTGTGCTTGTTCCTGTAATACCAGAGTCACAAACGAAACGATTGGTAAATAAGATAACTATGGTTCGATACTAATCAGCCTAGTGGAGCACGGATCTCGCAGGTTGTGCAAATCTTGCCGGAATAAGACCGGAATATCGTGACTCAGAATGAACTTGTGCTTATTCCTGCAGTATACTCAATGTAGAGACACTCATACCACGACAACCATTATCCAGTTCCCATCAGCTTCACATTAACCAACCTCGTGAAACTCGGACCTCGCGTGTCGCGCAAGCTCTATAGAATCGATACCACCCGGAAGATCGCGCAGCTATTATGTTTTGCCCATATGCACATCTTTGCAGATAACATCAAAGTTCTAGACAAAACCCAAAATATTTTTAGGGTTCTGTGTGATTCTCGTAGTCATATTCTTCAACTATTTCAAAAAAAAAAACGCCGTATTTTGTAAGCTTTTCTAATTGTCTTCCCTTCCATCATCTTAACTCACTTGATAAATACGTCTCCCACAGTGTAAAACTTGGGTTTCTCATCCAATACTCCGAGAGTGTAGAATACAGCCTCTCGAAGTTCACCGTAGAAGGAGGAATGGAACGACCACAGTTCCTGAATAATGAGAGATAAGCAGGAAGAAGAAAAGAAAGATAAGCGAGGGGCATTTAATGATGTAGTTTCATTCAATCAGGTAAAAGATACAGGGAATAATCAATTATGCCTACAATGAGTGCAAATGTTGTTGTAAAAATATTCCATGAAGAATAGCCCTATGATAATCAGTAACCAGAAAACAGAGAAGTTACTTCTCCAATGTGAAACACCAATTTGCAGTCTGTTCACTTCAACGGGAAGAGGGCGTGCAGATAAACTTTCCCCGGACATATTCGCGCTTCACGGTTACTATGAACCTATCGGGAAACTAGCAGCTCGATGATAGTGTTGACAGTGTGGCAAAAAAATAACAAAATAGAGTTTTTAAAAACTAACCGAAATGTTCATGAATATCGTCCGATGGTCGTCCTCCTTGAGCACATTTGTGAGAGGAGCGTGGAATCTGCAAATGAGAGGAATAATTAGGATGAGTTGTGCAAATTATAAATTCTCAGATTACTAAAAAAATGCATACGGAGTAGATGGAATCGAAAAGAATGATAGAAGTATGCATTGCTCTCGCAGTCGTTGTTTCACTTCTGCACACTAAGATCGTCCGAGATGGCCAACTGTTGAAACCCAAAATCCGCACCTCTTCGATATCATATTGAGTCCCTTCTCCACATAATTCTGCTCCGTATCCAATATCTCCTTTATGACGTGATCACGCTTCGAGATCGGATTGAACGAGAGATAACGCTGATGAAAGAGGAAGATCAGAGGGATCGAACTACAGACCACAACCTTGGTTTAACTAATCTTTTTAAACGCATCATGCCTTACTAGCGCATTCATAAAGTGCCTACTATAGACTACAAAGATCATCAGAGATCAAAGATCAAACTCTATCACTTACAGCAGTCGCAGGGTCGTCTCCTCGATCGAATTCACTCTGACTCCATTGCCTCTTCACCAACACATCGTACACTTTCTCCTCCGAATCCTGCAAAGATCAAAGATCAACACTACAGAAATACGAGATACAGTGGCTAAAAAATCGGATAAAATGGAGGAACTGTTGTCAGCATATGATAACAATGCCAATAACAAACGATCCGTAAAAATGACAGGATCAGCGCGATAAATTTGATAAAACTAGTACAAAGATATCAAAACAATCAAATGTATCTCATCTCTCACTCACATCTTTCATATTCTGGTAGAGATGCGTCGAATCGTAGATCTTTTCGTCCATCGTCATTTCGTCAACTCGATCCTGGGTTTAATTATTTTAATAATTATTACACAGAACATTTTTTAAACTAAAGTTTGTGCCCATATTTTAGTGGATTCATTGCTAACGTGGTCGTAACGCATCTATCAGCACCTACCCATCCACCGATTGTCCTAACCCAATGGTTCAACTGCAACTCACCGGGAGTGCCCAGTATAATGATTTAAATAATTTGCTCACAATTGAACAATATCCTGAAGGTTGTGTTCACTTTTTAGTGTTGCCTTACATCGTAAAGAGAGTACGAAATGTATTAGCGCCTACCCGTCTATCTCTAGAATCGCCGATTGCCGGACTAGTAGACGAATGGTCGGACTAGTAGCATTTGGTGACCGGTCTAGTAGCATTTGGTGGACGGACTAGTAGCCAATCCAAAATTTCATATTTTTGGTGGTCGGACTAGTGGTCGGATGGCCGAACTAGTAGCAAATGGTGGTCGATCTGGTAGCAAATGGTGGTCGGCTAGTGGGCGGCCACTAGCCAACCACCATTTGCTACTAGACCGTCCATCGGCGATTCTAGAGATGATTCGTTTAACTCAATGGTGCAAATGCAACTCACCGGGAGTGCCTGGTAGATGGCCTCTTCCGTCTCAGTTGGTGAGATAACTCGGAATTGACGGGGTGGACTGAACTCGATCGAGCCTGAGAATTAGAATACAATTAACACATTTGAAAATAAAGTTATGGTTTTTGTAAAGAAAAGAAAAATCCATAATCTTTAAAAAGCAAGCCTAGGAAGCCTGCAATCTAGAGTCTCGCAAGAATTGTGATTGATCAGAATTTCATCTCGCGCCCGTCACTTCCACATTTCATCTCTTTTATAAACGGTTACAGACTTTAATCTTTTCAGTATCGTTGCGTTTCATAGAAAACATTGATATAGAAAAATAATATATTCCTGCAAATTACGTGAAGATCAAAGATAAATTTCATACCCGTAAACGACGATGGTCTAGTGGGAGTATGAGCACCGGGCGAATCGCCGCGTCGAGGGAAGGGGCTGAAGAGATCAAACTACAATTATACCGAGACCAAAGATCAACTCACATGAGTCCGTGTCTAATCGATATCTCCGAGTAGGACATCATGGACAGGACGTTGAGTACCTGGAAATCATCAAGCAATCGATAAAAGGGAAATTTATCCAAATTTTCAACAACGTTTTCACACTGCAAGAACAACCCATAACGACAAGTCGTTTTCCCCGTTCCCATCAGTTATTGCTCCATTTCTCACTTTTCACTTCCCTCTAAATGGCATAGCCTCTGTGGTGCCACTCACGGATTTTGTGTTCCAAGGAGATCTTATTCTCGATTTCTTTGTTACTTTTTTTACTTTCGTTCTTGACTTTAATAATCTACAATTGAAAAAAAAATTTTAAAGGTTCAAAATAAAGTACCTTGAGGAAATTGGTGAGATTGTACATGTCGATGGGTTCGAATACATCTTCTTCTCTCATTGAGAAATGAGTGCGACAAGCATCGACAAAGTGGGTGATGTTCTTGAGACATGAGAACTGAAATAGAGAAGAGGGAAGGTAGAGACAATAGCTGACCACTCGCATCCTCTATTTCAGCAACAATAGAAAAACAAGAACGACTGTTTGAAACAGAATGCTTAGCCGTTATCGATATTGTTGTTTTCATTTTGCACCCCGTTATTTGGCGTTTCACCCTATTCATACATTGTGTAGGAATGGCTCAAATGCATTATTCGGCCTGATCTCTTTTCATGAAAAAATAGCTCAACACTGTGAGTATGCAAGAAAGTCAATTATCGAAAGGTGTCCGTTTTGCTTCGATGCACACGACATTTCCGAGTTTCGTAAGTTGTGTAAATACCTATGGCTGTTTTCTACTACAATGAATTCAATACTATTATTGATAATTTTTAAAATATATGTTATATGTAATATATAATAAAATAAATATTAAAATATGTAGTAAGATGAAAAAAAACAATCGTCTCACCTGGCTGCTCGCCTTGAGAGTAACGCCCTCGATTACGCCGGGAATTAGAGCCTTAAAATATACGAATTAATTTTAATTAAAATCAGCTCTCGATCCTAATTTCCCCAAGTGATCGGAACTATTGAACTGTACATATTGAATGTGTACTTATTACTAAAACTAATCTTATGATTATCGATTACATCTCTGTATTGACTACCGTACTCCCCTCCTCCTTCCCCGACCACTCACATCAACTAGTCGACACAGAATGACTCCGTCCCTAAGAGCTTGACAGAAATCCACCATATTCGCTTGTTGGCTGCAATGAGAATTGATTAACCCAGATGGTCTACGCTACAAAATGTAGATATCTCTGATGCAGGCCCCAAATCGAAACCCGTCAGATCGCCGTTTCGTCCTCCCTACTCATACATGGATAGATCACTTGCTATATTGTTTCCGCTATATCCAGATCAAAAAACAGTTGATATTTAACAAATCAGAGATCAAGAAGTACAGTAGCTTGGAAACCTGGTTGGGCAGGTTTATAAATTTCGGGGCTGTTTTCAGAGACTCTGTCGGGCAGGTTTAGTTTTTAGGGGTCTATTTGATCAGACATTTATTTTTCGCGCCCGCCTTCGGCTAGCAGCTTATGCAACTTTTTGACATATGTAACAAATCTACGCTAATGCTAAAAGGCAAAATTGCGAAAGGGAAAAAAAGATGACTCTGATTCAGTCCCCAAATCGAAACCCGTAAGATCGCCGTTTCGTCTTCCCTACTCATACATGGATAGATTACTCGCCGTTGATAATGTTGTAACAATCGATCCGCTCCCATTTCTCAGAACTACAATAATGAAAAAGAGCCGAAAGGAATTTCGCAGATTGCCTAGTGATGATGCAATAAATAGAATAAAACGTACATGAATTGCAAGTCGAGTACGCCCACGTCGGCCATCCATCGCATGCATTCGCGCCAGACTTCCGTCCCCTCGGACATCTGAAATGAAAAGAGGTGATAAGAGAGAGAGAGAGATCAAAGATCAATTAATTAGAGATGTTCTAACCGGGTACAATTACTAGTGAACAAATTAGGCGAGGTATAAGATCAGCCTAAGAAGAAAAAGGTCAAAGATCAGGACTAATTCCCACTAAAACGGGCGATTACTCAAGTGACATTGCGGAAATTTTGCGTTGCGAAACGCGGGGTAAAATTCAATCAAGAAAGCGTACGATCGGGAAATTTGATACAGAAATCGACGCAGTGATAGGAGAGGAGAAAAGATGAGGAAGAATGAAATGAGAGAGGAATGTAGAAACTATGGAAGAGACGACGAGCGCGTTCCGCCCAAGCTTCTCTCTCTCTCTCTCTCTCTCTCTCTCTCTCTCTCTCTCTCTCCCACCTCCTCTTCTTCTTCCATTCCAATCTTGTGCGGGAACACCGACAAAAGACTGGTTAGAGAGTGCGACAATACGAGAGGGCGCAGACAACGAGAGGAAGCGAGTGAGAGAGTGGGCAAATGGGAGAGAGCGGAATCAGATGGAATCCAGCCATTGCTACATGGTATGATGATCAGTCAAAACACTCTTGCACTCTATCCAATCGACGTGTTCTCTCGTCGATAAAATAATCGTCTCTTTCTCTACCCACTCTCTCATCATCTCACCTCTCTTTCTCTCTGTCAACGTGCGCCGATTGATTGATTCGAATGACTCCGTCCTTTCCCTTTTTACCCCCACTTCTTCTTCCTTCTCTCTCTGCCTCTGATCTCTCTTTCTCGAACACTCAACAGTTGCATCACCCCATTATCCTATATTATCAATCAAACCCACGTCATTCTGGAGAGCCTAACAAAACGAAAGGAAACAATCAGAAAGTACGAAATTGCGTGGAAATGTGCAATGGTCTCACCACGAATGCAATCGATAATAGATACAGTATCTAATCGACCGTAATCAATGGAGAGGGAGAATGGAGGATAGAAATGAGAGTGCGAGCAACGCCCCATCATCAAATTCATTCATTCGTTCATAACATGCATACAATACTCTCGACCCCCTCCCCCAACCACTCCCATATCAAGATGAACCATCCCTGTTATATTACGCGTTAAAAATATACCGATATAAAAATAGCCAAGTAGGAATTTTGCAGAAGGAGCACATGAAACCCACATTTCACAGGCAATAGCGAAACAGTAAAATCACGTTACACTATTCCGAAACCCAGAACCTACTCCTGCGCATTTAACTTACTTCATAAAATACTTCGAATTTTTCACACATTGGCAAGATACATCTTTTTTTGAAACGAGACCGGAGAAAAAATTGTGGAAACGCGAAACACGCAACATAAAGAAACTCATCGAAACTCTAATATCACAGGCGCCGAGGGGAAGGAAACTAATACGCACCTTGATGAAAACAGCGCCGCGCGGCCGTGGTCATTCACCCTTTCTCTCGCTTAGCCTTGGATCTCTCTCTCTCTCTCTTCTACTTACTGGCTCTTCGCACTACCAGACAGACGAGAGAGAGAGAGCGGCGAGAGAAGCAGAGATATGAGAAACCAGAGTGCGAAACGGATGCGAGATCGCACTTCCACCAATTGTCACACACTTATTTTAGAGGAAAAAGAAGTGCTGACTTCGTTGTTGACATAGGTTAAATGGGTTCCCACAGGTAAATATCTCGTGCAGTAATGCATCAAATAGAGCGCCGATGAGGAAATTGCAATACTTCCGACAAATTTGATGAACATTTGTGGTCAAAATGAATGGCTCCAAAGCGCTGTGCAGAAGTATTGTCCCTCGCTGGCGAGAACCTATTTGACTTATGCACCAAAGGTCAAATCTCCTTAGAACACCTACTCAAAGACTATAAAAACTATTACACGATGTTAAACCGAAAAGACGGGGTTAAACTACTGAAAGAGGACTGAGAAGGAAGTGAATTAGAGAGAGATAATTGGAGAAGATGAGTCCCTTCTTACTCTGGTGGTAGGGTTTACTTTGATCCAGATGAGAGAGAGAGAGAGATTGGCTGAGAAAAGTAGTGGACAGTATGAAGAGCTTAGACTGGAAGAGACGAGAGAACACCGATATTAGAGAGAAACAGAGAAGCAGAGGGATGAGAGAGTGTGTGGAATGAAGAGAGTCGACTGATAATGAAGGGACCAAGTGAGAAGAGGAAGCATTGCTACAATGATAAGAGAATGGGGGAGAAAGAAGAAGAGGAGAGAGAGAGAGAGACAGATAGGATCAAGTCTCTCTCTCTCTCTTTGAATCATCCACGGATCAAGGACAAAGCTCCGTTTCATCTTCAATCCAGACTCCTCTCTGTGTCTCTCCATCTCACTCACTCTCTCGTTCTCTCTAACCACCGAGAGAGTGCGGGGAATTGAGAGAGTGTAATAAATCAGGCTTGTGAGCTTTCTCTAAACGCACAACTGATCATTCTAGAGAAATCGGGAGTCACATCTGTGAAAGAGTGGGGGGATAAATCATCTCAATGACATACAGAACAAAGACCAAAAGGCATACGTGGGCAGAACTTATCCGAGGCTTTTTGCGGCTAGCCCCAGATCACCGACTGCATTTGCGCACATCCACCGAGCTGCCGTAGCCAGCTAAATTCAAAACAAATTATCCGTTGTTCACTACTTTGACTTTTGCGCAGTGCCCCCGAAAATCTAAGGCCCCATTTGCACAGTGCCCCTGCCCCCTGCCGCCCATGTATGCCAAAAGGTACGTTTTCGGGCACATAGCCTGACAGCATTCTGACTTTCCATGTGACGTTTCGAGAAAAAAAGCAACCTTTCAGGAAGTTGTAAAAATAAGCCCCCATTTCCAATTTTTAAACAAAAAAACGTAAAAGCAGACTACAATTTTGGGCTTTTTGGTGCGTAGTTATAATTCATGATCTCCTTGGCATCACAACTTGCAAACGAGTAAAGTAAGTATCCTATGACGTCATCACTAGTCAATATCTCCCCTCTCATCACTCAATCTCTCTCTGACTATTCACACTTCACCTCTCGCACGTCCTTTCAATTGGCCAATACTCGTCCATTCATAGCTTCTCCCCTTTATTCCCTTACTATTTCCATGAACCCACTGACAATTTCACACTCTACCGTACTCCCTGCACCTCTACGAGTGCGGTAGGTCACACTCATGATTAGTCTCCTCAACTTGGAATCTAGCACGAGAGAGCAATCATTAACAGTCGTTAACAAGCGGGACGCGAGCGCGTGCGTGGTCTGACCCCATCAAACCTGTGATGAGAGGTGGAAGAGAGAGAGAGAGAGAGAGAGAGAGAGAGAGAGACAGGATGGAATAAAGGGGGGGCATCATAACTCGACCATGATCTACCCCCATCAACCGACCGTAAACCCGGCTGAGCGAGGGACTGTTTACAGGTCAGTATTGGTAAAAGACGGCGAGGGTCGGCATGGATTGGGGAAGGAAGGAGAAGAAGAGGAAGACTGTACCAACAGATGGGGAACAAAGAAAGTACTCATCAGAGCTCTGCAAAACACCCTCACGATTCGAATCACGCGCTCTCTAATATTTTCTAGTATCAATAACCAATGAAACATGGATTCATCATGAAGGTGAAATCACACCTGTGTGAGTTCACCAGCTAACAAAAGCGTACTTTAAAATCTGCGTGCTACATTTTAGCGAACAAAGAAAGCACCCTAGAGATCTTTGCAAAAACTTCCGTCCTCACAATCACAGCCTCTCGAATATTTCAGATCATCAATAAACATTGCTACGCGGATTCACCGCGAGAGTGAAATCAAGCAAATCTATAACCAATTCACCCTGATCAGCGGTCTACACCGAGATAAATTCAGCTCTTCCCCAGAGGGTTAGATTGAGGGAGGGAGGGGCTCTCTTGTACTGCCTACTACCAACAAGGAGAGGGAGAAGCTGTCTCTCTCCTATTCTCTCTGATCACATCTCTCTCTCTCTCTCTCTCTCTCTCTCTCTCTCTCTCGTCTACTTGCCATCTACAGCCGAGTAGACAAACAGAGACCGTTCGATGAAGGGCACGGGAGAGCAAAGGGGAGGGAGAGAGAGAAAGGGGAAGCAGGGATCATCCATCGTCCCATCTGATCGTGAGATGGCTACCTATCTACAATGGTCACTCCACTCCCACTGCACTCAGGGCACCAAACGGGCGAGAACAACGCCAACGGCCTCGCATATTCGTTTGCTGCCTCATTCGCGTTTCATCGAATCTTCAAAATGCCGTGATACGACTCTCATCGATGCAGTTCAGCCTTCTAATATCGTGTGTCAACTAACTCCATTCTCTCCCTACTTTTCACCCTCCTTATGGAAAGCGCAGTCGAGTTGTTTGGACGTATGCTAAACAAATACTCGTTCTCACTCCATTTCTCTCTCTCTCGCCCCCACTTTGGGTGATTAATCCATCTACTCCACCCCCCCCCAACCACTCTGCTTTTGGCAATGTGCCAAGTCAACTCTCGAGGATTGTTCCACAAGAAGTACAAGGGGCATAATCAGATGGGTACACTGAAGCGACTCAAGGGAATATCGAGGTGTTGAAACCACAGTTCGCGGTTCGCACCGGAAGTACTGTAAGATAACAACTCGATGTTATACTGATTGAGACCTAACCAAAACACTGAACCATGTGTCACCGTTTGATTTCGGGTACACAACACTCGGAATAGTGCGGGAACCAACAACATACACAACGAGACAATTTGGCACGGTGCCAAACGTTCTGGGCCAAAAAACTCAATCTCTTTTGCGTATAGAAAGGCAGCTGAACCAACTTCTTCCTCTCCTTTTTCCACATCTCCAATTACCCTCTTCACCTCTCTCTCTTCCATATAAGCTTGCATGAGCACACTTGAGATCAGTCGGAGCTCGGGTTTGGAGAGAGAGAGAGAGAGGCAGGACATGGCATGAAGAGTCTAGAAGAGGCAGGAGAGAATCTCAGCAGGAATAGGTGTGAAATTCATGGATCCTAGCCTATTACTTGTGTACGGAATGCATTAGAAGTGTCACGCGGTGAATATTATTGCAGCAACTGAAGAATGCCTAAAGATTCCCATCTGAAGCGCCTTATCGCCGGGTATGAAACTCGATAGGTAGATAGGAATCAAACAACATTCTCTACAACGGGAAATCAGCCGAGAGACGCGCGTGGACGATGCAATACTCGATCGTGGCTAGATAATCCCCGTTGCTGGATCCGAATCCCTCGAATTGCAATGGGAATGCCCAATACGAATCCCACAGTGGGCCGTTCCGGAACTTCGCCTATTCACTCTTCCCCTGCTTTCGCAACGCGACCGAGCGGTAAAAGTTCATAAAGTTGAGAAAGAGAAAGAGAGAGGAAAGTGAGGAAGGAAAAAAAGAGCCTTGAACACGCCAGGCTCTTGCGAAAACATGCACCGCAATTTCATAATGGCCTGAACAGCGAGCGTGCTTACAAAATAAAATTCACGGTAAGAAGTGGAATGAACGAAGTTTCTAATTCTGAAAACAGAACAGGAATGGAAAAAAAGACAGAGATGATAACATAATTCAGAATCCAAGGCGAGATTCAGAGCCTAACATTCATTCGCTCAACTAACATCACCTCACGTCACACAAATAAATCTATAGATTACTTGCTTTTGGGGAGCACGTTGGTAGCAGATCAGAACCACTCCCAAGTTTAGCTCCCTTGAATTCTCGGCGCAACACCAAAGTCCCTTGAATCCTCCTCAACTCTCTCACGTCTCCACAATTCTTACTTCTTTGACTACTACTAGATAGAACGAAGAGTACTGGAGACAGAAATATTAAAACAATTCACCTGAAAAATCGGAAATCACAGTCTAACCTTCTTTCACTTAATGAAACACTAGTACCTTGCGTTGCACAAATACATTCACAGGTTTTTTTGTGGGAAAGACGGTCACTTGCCAATTAGAAACACTCATAAGTTTAGCTCCCTTGAATGCCCTGCGAAACAACAATGTCCCTGGAATCCGCGCCACTCTCTGACGTCTCCACAATTCCTCTCAGTCTTTGGCTACTAGATAGAACAAAGACCACTGGACGGCGTCTTTCAAGTAATTGATAGACTTGTCACAACACATTTGCATATGTTTACGTCAACAAAAGAGTAGTATGGAAAAGACGGAGAGAGTGAATGACAGAGGATACTCTCCCTAGAGAAACAAAGGGAAATCCAAAAAGACAGCACTATTCCGGACCAGACGCCTCGTTCTAACAGAGTGGCCGCTAGATTCACCCAGTGAGGTAATGAACGAGAGACTCACTCTATTAGAACGGGATGCCAGGTCCGGTAAAGGGGGAAACGAGAGCCAAACGACATCGTGCAACGAGACATCGGAGATGGTAGATATCTCACGCAAGTTAGGAGAAATTGAGTATCAGAAAGCAAGGCGACTGAATGAATGGGGGTGAATTGGTGGGTGACTCACCGTTTACCCTCTGCCCCCCCTCCATCTCTCTCTCTCTCTCTCTCAGAAAAATCAGAGTGAGAGAGATAGATGGAGCAAAGGTATCTATCCTGATAGTTGCAAGATATCCCGACGAGAAAAGAAGAGATAAATGATAGCGAGAGAGCGTGCAAAACGGAGAGAGTGCGAGGGAAATGATGAATTTCCCATTGCAAAAGTGCAGTCGCCGGAGGGTCCGAGACGGAGAGAGAGAGAGAGATGAGTCATAATATTAATCTGAGTGAGAAGAAGAAAAGTGATTGCACTACTCAGATTCATTCCCGGAATGAACGAAAGTGAATCAGAAGAAGAGTGAAGGTACCTTTTAGAACTACTTTTTACGTAACCCAAAAAATGTTTTGCGGAACCCAACATATTCTGACAAGCGACGCTAACTTGCAAGTTTGTGGTTTAATTCAGCAGTGTTATTTGCTGCACTTTCTCAGTGTCGATTTGCGCTTGACCCCAAATGATTTTGAGAATAATGTAATCAAGCGCTTGTATTGGAGGCGATAGGAAGTTGTGAACTTCCGCTTAGGAAATTAGAAAATGTTTTTACAAGATTTAGTTCGATACGGTTCAGTACGGATCCTAAACGAAAGTTCCAATGCGTATCAAAAGCATTCCACAGATTTCTCACGAGGAAACTATTTTCGAGGGTGAACATGCGTCGCAAACTACTTTGCAACTACTACTTTCTCTCGTTTTGGAGAGCGGGAATGAATTGAGGGAATGAGAGGTTCAATTGTCTCACTTTGTGCAAGAGAGAGACATCAGGGGAATTGGATGGAGAAACGAATTGGGATAAAAGGTCCGAAAAATGATTGGAATAAATGAGAATCGTGAGTGACACAGATCACTTACCTACTTAGTTAGTTACTAACCTACAAAGAAGGTAAGTAAGTAAGTTCGCCGATGATTGCAACTAATAGAACGACATGTGATCATTTGAATGCCGCCCGTTTACAGTAATTCACCCGCTAGATTGTATTATTCGCGTATCATTGGCCGGCGAAGATCACCACCGGGGAATAGTGTCAGCTAACACTACTGAACGAAACCCCAAACGTCCTAGATATAACAATTAATAGAGGACCGGAGAAAAAAATCCTGAAAAATTAAAGTCTATCTAAATTCACGGAATTAATTGGGGGAAATTGGGTGGAAAACGAATTGTAATTGGGATGAAAAGTTAGTCAATGATTGAAATGAATGGAAAGACACTCCAATATCGCCTCGGTTGTAGTCATTCGCGCGCGCGATTACATTATTCGCAAAATTATTACTATCGACACTGAGAACTGATGAGAAATAACTCCACTCACTGAAACCGCAAACTTGCGACGTGAAACAATAAAGAGATGACCGGAGAAAAAAGACTGACAAATTTAAATCTTGCAATACTAATGGAACAAGGAACTGACTACAACGCTCGATAAATTGCGACAAATACCTTTCCCATGAAACACCAATTGTCGGGGTTTTCGTCACTAAAAAGAAGGGGCGCCAGCAAGAAGAAAGAGTCTCGATTGGAGGCAAAGGAACGGGTCAGAGGGAGATAATCCCATCGACTGTAGAGAGGAGAGAGAGAGAGAGAGAGAGAGAGAGAGAGAGAGACTGATCATAAGAGGGGTCAGGTTGAGGCACCAACATAGTGAGAGAAAAAGACAAAGGATTGCTAGATAATTAATGTCCACTGCTCATTCTAATTGTCCAATCGAACCCCCCCCCCCTTCATAGAACCCGGTTCGTTTAAAGATTAATCCTTATTGAAATCACTATTAGTACCTTCGTTCTCACTCTTACAAAGCAAACCCGAAACTGTAACTCACCGTGTGCATCCTCCGTCCTCTTCGTCCTCTCATCGTTTTCTAATAAACCAAAGAGCGCCCTCCTAATGGATACGCGACCAGATGATGGCATTACTGCCATAAGCTCTCAGTTTCTCTCTCTCACACACAGATTCCAGTAGGGAGAAGAAGAAACAGAGCAAAGGCAACCTTGAGATACGGTATACGCACAGAATCTCGATCATAGAACTGTTCCGTTGGTTCATCTCAGATGCTTCTACTCCATCTCGTGAGCACTCATTGAGAGAGAGAGAGAGAGAGAGAGAGAGAACTAGTCCAAGAGAGTTCAGACAACGATAGAGAATAGTGAACGGTCAACGGGAGCCCCCCCCCAACTACTCCAATATGTAAACAAATACTCTCCTTCTTGAAGAAGGAGAAGAAGCTGAGCATCTGGAGGGTTATAGTGGTTATAGAGGGCACTCGCAAAAGTAGAAATTAGATGGACACTATGGAGGAAGGAATAGAGGTTCAAATCGGTGCATTTTCATGCCGCGATCCCGGAAAATGCATAGTTCACTCTCTGACACTTTTATCGAAAGTGGAGAAGCTCTTTCACGTGGTTCACATAACAGGAAAGTGACTATTCGAAGCAAATTAACTTTTCTGGATCGGGAGAACTGTGCAAAAAGAATAGGATTAGCGCTGCCCTCCAACGCTTTTTGAACCACGGGATCAACCAATCTAATGGAACCATCTGCATTGGAGTTTCACCTAGTTCTGTTAATTACACTCACTATCGATAATTTGCTTGTACGGAACAATTCATGAAAATGAAACAAAAATGTAATATTCTCTCACCCTGACATCGACGAGACTTCGTCGTTGCAGCATTGATACGCATTGATTGATAAGGGGAAGAAGAGGGGAGGGGAAGAGAGAGAGAGAGAGAGAGAGAGAGAGAGAGAGACGAGTACCAGGGAGAGAGACTATCAGATGGACGTGAGGTGACGAGAGAATCGAGACAAAAGAAGAAGAGAGTGAGGTTGAAGTGCACGATGGCACTCTTGACGTCTCTCTCTCTCTCTCTCTCTCTCTCTCTCTTTCTCTTCAGTTCGATTGAGAGTTTCTATCGAACTAGAAGAGAGAGGCGATAAGAGACACCTTATCAGCCACATACCATCCAGAGAGACCAAACCAGAGAATATACACATTCTAACAGTTTATCCCTCAAGGGCCGAACTATCGCGCATGATACTTGTCGGATTTGTGATTTACAAGTGTCTGAAGATCAAAATTCGTTCGCCTCATATACTTTTTTTACATTTTGAAATTCTCGTTTAGGAACCCGCAGATAAGATTTTAAAATGTCCTGATGGCATAGGTCGAAAGGGTGCGCAGCGGCAAGTCGGTTGCGGGTTGGTTAATCAAAAATGGACATGAAAAACCAAAAATGCGAATTGGTTATTAATTTTTTACACCTAAAAATCTGAAAATGCGGGTTGGCTTCGTCGTGTTTTAAGTACCTTTCGACCTATGCCTGATGGCAAAAAATCTTGTTTCCGGGTTTCTAAAAGGAGGTTTCAAAACGTATTATCACTGCCCTCGACCCCTTGAGTACTCTTCAATTCGATTGAGAGTTTCTATCGAACTAGAAGAGAAAGACGATAAGACAAACCTTATCACCCACATACAATACACACATTCCAACGGATTATAACTCAAGGGGAGATATATTTTGGCACGAACTATTGAGCTTTCCAAGTGTCCGATGATCAAAATTCCGTTCCAAGCGCCATTCTTTTGGAACTTCTGTTTAGGATCTCGTAACAGCTTCTTAACGTTCTCAAAGGTAGTCAAAACAAATTCTAATATCACTGTCCCCCACCTCTCCAATAGTCCATTTCAAAATGCCCCCTCTGTTTACACTCTCCATTCAATTCAAATTCGACCCAGCCAGTGGTGAGCGACCTCCTCGGATCCGAGGGGGTACCCCGATTCCAGAAAAATAAAGTGCCCGTAGCTGCTCTAATTTAGTCAAATTGAAAATTTCGCGGTCCCGCAATTCCTTGTCTCGTCGAACACTACACTATACACGAAAAGATGGTCGAAAAATATTACGTATGAAGCTCGTAGGAAATGCGCATGAGCATATTTCGCAATAGCGGCACCCCGATCCGAGGGGAAGCGCTCATCACTGGACCCAGCTGATCTCACTTCTCTCGCACTTTCATATCACAATCTATAGGCGGCTCTCTTTCTGTTTGTGTGATCATATTATTTTCGCCGCTCTCTCTCTCTCTCTCTCTATCCCTGCCCAATTCGAAATAAGGTCCGTCGGCGTCCGATAACACGAAAGAACGGCCATCGACGATACAACCACCGACTATACTATAAGGAAACGACGAAACAAACAACCGGCTGGTATCCACAACTGACCATTCAAATTTCAATCCTAAATATCTGATTTCGTTACGCCTCCCTCAATATTTGTATAAAGCAAAAATAACAATCTGGAGCATACCGCCAATAAAATAAATCATGGCGTTTTGACAGGGGCATGTAACGCGAAACATGCAGTTAGAGATCTAGGTGATATTTCGTACCGTTGGTCACACCACAAAATAAAAAAAAAAAATACAACGAAATCATTCGGGCCTCACAATCAACTCCGATCCGATACGGAACAGGAATAGACTGTGGCATTATTCCTGTTGTGACACTGTCACTAAATCCTTCCCCTCTCTTCCCTCCTATCAAAATATCCCTCGTCTCTTTCAGAAATGATCTTCCGCAACAGAAATGAATCTCCCCCCCCCCTAGTGTTGTCAGATCGAATAATTCTATTCACGAGAACAGAGGTTATTCGCGAATAAGAGTATTCGATCTGACAAAACTACTCCCTCACATCATCCCACAGGCCGATAAACTCTGCCATAGGCCAAAAAGCGGATAGATTTCGACATAACCTGACCGCCGAAGGCGGGCGCGAAAAATAAATGCCTGATCAATTTGACCCTTAAAACGAAACCTGCCCGCCAGGATCTCCTTAAACACCCCCAAAATGTAGAAACCTGCCCGGTAGACCATCAAAAAATCTAAATCCTGCACGACCAGTTTTTCATGTTACTTTACTTTTTGACCTCTGAACCCTGCAAAAAGGGCTTTGAGTGAGGGAGTGTTTAAAATCGAGAAACACACTCTCACTTTTGCACACTCTCTCCTCCCGACCCTAGCCTGTAGTTTGGAATCATGTGCAACCTTGGAATGCCGTTCCGACTGTTTCTTTCACGTCCATTGACCTTATCCTTGCGCCATTCAATCACCAACTGACGTTTTTTCCTACTCTTGTAGATGAAATTGGTTCTAAATTAGCCGCCCCTAGAGCACTCTCGATGCTGCCTGCTCACATTGTATGTACACTGTTTAGTACAGGTGAGAAGAGAGGGAGAGGGAGAGGGAGAGAGAGAGAGAGAGAGGTGAAGAATTGAAAGGAAACGAGCGAAAAGAGATACAAGAATCACGCCATACAAAGTCACTTTGTGGCTCCCCGTGAATGGAGAGAGTGGACACAACTAGCAAGGATTGAATGACCATCGAGTCACGTCGTCATTACTTGTAGGAGATGTGAAACCGCGATTCACCGACTTCGTCCATCCGCCACCGTTTCACCGGCAGTCGATGGACATCGATTCATCATTATTTGTATTATATTTATAATATTATACAATCAAACAAAATGTCAAAATGTTACGCGCACAAAAGTGAGAGGGTCGCGCGAACGTGCCTCTTTGGTAAACTACGAAAGTTAGATTTATGACTTTTTGGTATGATTGTTCATTTTATGAATGTAATAGGACATCTGAGACCCCAATTCACCGGCTTCAGACACAGGAAAAGAAAGAGAGATTTCTGGCTGACAGACAGATTCCGTTGCACAGTCACAACAATGAGGAGATAATTGGAGCTTTGAATGGAGCCAATTACTCTAATAATATCAATTACTCTCATAATAAATCCCAATAACTCTAATAAAGAAGAACCGCTATGGAACGAGAATTCGAGGAAAAAGGAAGAGGGAATACAGAGAGGAAGAGAGAATTCCGAAAGAATGAATCATGGCAACTTCTCAAAGATTCTACAGAATCAGCAACAAAATCAATAACCAATTGCGGCGCTACAGTAGTCCACCCTACAGTAACTCACATGGATCCTCTCGTGTCTCCCGTCGCGATAGTCGACCAAGCACCAATTGAGGGCTGCCACCGCCATCTACCGTACTCCTCCGTGGTGTCACACGACAAACGTCGGCCACACGACGGAAATGGTCGATAGCCTTGGAGGGAAGTGATGATTTAGGACGGAGAGGCTAACGAAAACATCGCGAGGGTGGAGAGAAATAGTGTGTGCAAGTAGTAAGGGAGACGAGTAAGGAAGGGGGGGAGAGAGAGAGAGAGAGAGAGAGAAGGCGAAGAAAAGAATGGCGGAGCACTTTGATGTTTCCCCGTTCTTATTTCCTAACAAATCACAGTGAATATCCCAGAACTGGCGAGGGATCAGTGGAAATTGAGAGAGCGCAGGCAGATAAAGATGGAGAAATAGTGTATAAATGTAAGAGAGCGACGGGTCCAGTGATGCATACAACCAACACCTTACGATTTCCTGTACAGAGAGAGAGATCTTATCGCCCATGGTTACCAACTGTTCCTAATGTATTTATCTCCTCTCGTTTTCACTGAAGCGTCAACAAATTTGTACGAGGCAATTAATTGGAATTTTGCCAAAACTGAATGTCTAAAACACAACCGTGCGGAAACGCTGTGTGCCAACTTCCACTGCGTTCTGGAATTATCTCTCGACAAACTACTCGTAAGACGGATTTACCTACGTAATCCGTAATAAGCCTTAGCTTGCGAAAACGTTTGGAGAGAACCATTGGGAACATAACGAATAGAAATAAAAAAAATAAAAGCATGAAAGCAGGCGCTTTGGTGTTTTTGCCTTCCTTGAAATAATTGAAAGATGCACCGCAACAAGCTTATCACTCTCCTTCTCTGCCCTATCGACGGTCATTCCCACAATGAGGCGACATGAGAGTGAAAGAGAGACTGATTGTAGTGAAAGAAGGCATCTGAATGGGGGGTTTGATAAGGAAGGTGAGAGAGAGAGAGAGAGACCGAGACACGCGCAGCTATACGAATCACACCTGTGGTCTTTCAATGGATCCGGGTAAGCTATTGAGCCCCTGTGATTATCCCCCTGAGGCTATTGCCTGCTCTAGAACCCTTAATCGGTCTCTAACCGACCGCACATCCCGAGAGAGAGAGAGAGAGAGAGAGCGAGCGGGAAAGAAAGAGAGAAGAGAGAGGGGGCCATTAACCGGCTCGTGGATTGAAATCGAACGGGCCACTGCTTGATACATAACACAAAGGTGAACGCGTATAGTTGCCCTCTCAGACTAGTTTGAATTCATCGAGATTTGTGCTTCTAAAAGAGCGGTTAATGACGTCTGATCGCACTATTACTGGAGAGTGTTGATCAAATAGAACACTATTGGGTGGAGGCTGTCAACTACTACTTCTTTGGAGGGAGGAGAGGAGAGATAGGAGGCAGTAATAAAAAGTTGAAATTATCTCTACTGCAAACATCGCTGAGATGTGTAAGGCATGGAGGGAATCGTAGGAGGAGAGAAGAACAACAAGAGGAACCAGAGGGACAGTGAGGTGGTGATTACTCGAGAGGAAGGGAATCAGGAGGACAACGACGTACAAAGAGCAGTGCTGGCCATTAGTGTTATTAGATCGAAAAATTATATTCGCGAATAGGATTATTCGATCTCACAGCACTACTGGCCACACGAGAAATAGCACGAAACAGGAGTTTATATTTCTGCAAAACATGTTGTTTAAAACAGGGATAGAAACTAGTTAACTATTATCCCGAGCTCGGTCGAGTGTTTGTTTAAACCGAACTGCGCAACCAACTACGACTGGCAGCATCTGAATTCAGTCAATTCCTCTATTTCGCTGAGTGCCGCGCAAGAATGGAGTTGCTATTTCCGCAGAGAGAGGGGAGAGGAGAGGGAGTGAACAGGCGGTTTTTCGTTGCGAGCAGAAAGCCAAACTGATAGAGGGCACGGATGAAAATGGAGGTTGAGACAGTGGGAAATGAGTGGGAGAAGAGAGAGGAGCACTCAAACAACAACAAAAACAGAAATTAGCAAGCGAAAACGAGTTGAAACCGACTTCGAAAGGGCTCAGAGGGCGATCGATAACATGCAAATTTCCAGAACATTATTTGTCAGCGAAAAATATTAATGGAACGATAAATTCCTATCGTAGTTTATGAAGTATTGATTTTTCATTATAATTAGCTTAATTTCCTTTCTTTATTATTATTTGTTAATTATTATTATTGTAATTAATTTGAAACTGACCGTGGCGGCGACATTAAAGTGGAAGACCGTTGCACTCTGCAGAGCCGCTCTCATCGAGTTCATTCCCATGTCGAGCGCATAAAATAGACTGAAAAGATGACGAAATATTTGAAAAACGTGATAAACGATCAGGAAAAAGAGGTGAAAAAACAAGGAATCCCCTTGAATTTATAAAAAAATCCACGTGAAAACTAGCTTAAGCGAGAGCAGATGCTGACTAAACCGCGACAAATAAAGAGGACTGCGCGAATTCGTCTCTCACCTGCCTCTCTCCTCTCTTCCCACACTCTCTCTCCCCTTATCTCGTTCTCTAGCCCCTCTCGCCTTCCCACACTCTCTCGCCACTGTCTGACACTGATAGTCTGATACGCTCATTCACTGGGGACGAAACGATCTTTTCGGTCCGAACAATCTCTCTCTCTCCTCTGGCATTTGAGAGAGAGAGATAAAGAGAGGGGGAGAGAGAGAGAGTGCTCATGAAAGATAAAGTGTCTGTAATATAATAATCGCTTCAATTGTAGCTCATTTCTGCACAAAAATGAGCAAAAAAAAATCTTCCTTATTTCTTTCCAAATTTCTTAATTTGCATACACTTTCTTTCCTCTTTTTCCTCTGCCATTTCTCATTTTGTCCAATCATTGTCCCTCCTTCCTCTTCCTCACGGGCGGTCGCCTACTCCTCTTATGGACAAACAGAAAACGGGTACCGTATCCCGCTCCCGTCGCGCCTACCGTATACCCCGCCCTGCTATCGATCTACCGCATCCTTTCAGAGCCGGGTCCGGTCAGTCTCAAAGACGGACTCGTCGTGGGATCCAAGTGGAAAGTGATAAAGAAGTTGGGAGCAGGAGGATGCGGGGCCGTTTATGCAGTGCGTTTATTGATTGATGATTCGGTAGAGCAGATTATCGATTTGGTATACTATAACTGAGAGAAGTACTGTAGGTGGAGGACGTCAACGCGCCGAAAAAGAAAGCCGCCCTCAAGGCCGAATCCAATTTCGTGGCGGGAGGATCGGTTCTCAAGATCGAAGTGGAGGTACGGTATCTTACCGTAACGCACATACAGTATTCCATCGTCCCCTACAATACTCGTCTCAGATTCTAAAGCGACTGAAGGGAAGAGATCACATTGCAACGCTCCTCGGATCAGGCAAATTGGAAAAGTACCAGTACATGGTCATGACCCTTCTGGGAGAATGCCTTTGCAATCTGATACGGTAAGAAATCTACCGCACTCCTACCGTATCCTACCATCTCCCGTTTCTTCGTAACCTACTGTAGTTTCATTACAGTAAGCGAGGTCGCAGCACAATTTCAACTCAGACGAGAATCGGTCTGCAAGTGCTACAAGGTCTCAAGATCGTTCACGATGTATAGTGCTGACCTACCGTACTCTTACCGGATCCTTACCGTATTCCAGATTGGATTTGTGCACCGCGACATCAAGCCGTCCAATCTCGCGCTCGGTCGACAGGTATACGGTAGCTTCGTCGGATCAATCAATAACTGATCGTATTCAGGGCAAGTCTGCTCATGTCATTCACATACTCGACTTTGGCCTGAGTAGAGAATACGTCATCACTGTCAAGGTATACTGTAGCTTACTCGACCAAGCAACGAATCGATATTGCAGGGCGTTACCGTAATGCGTCGACCGAGAGCACGTGCTCTCTTCAGGTAAGGCTACCGTAATCCAAACTCTTGTTATGAGGCCGAGTCATTCAGGGGCACGGCTCGCTACGCTTCAGTGGCCACACACGACAAGATCGAGCAGGGTCGACACGATGATCTTTGGTAGGAATGATCTTTGATCCGTTGATCTGTGATCTTTGATCTCCAGGTCGTTGTTATTCGTGATGGCAGAGTGTCGCAATCGTCTTCCGTGGGCGAGTATCATGTGAGATTGCGTAGTGATGACGCAATATATCATCCTTAAATTGTCAGAATGAAAACCGACGTCGTGGAAAAGAAAAGATCCACTGCCGACAACGTTCTGCTCAAGGATTGCCCCATTCAACTACTCAACTTCGCCGAACATCTACGGTAGGTTACTGTAGATGGGATTACTGTAGCACTTACAATCTTACGAGCAGATATCAGTGATGACCACAATAAATCGATATCATTGCTTTCCCTACCGTAACCCCTTCACCTACCGTATTATTCCACTCAGGACACTCACATACTATCTCCGACCGGATTATGAACTGCTCTACAATGTCCTCATGGACATCATGATTGAGGGAGAATACAAGTTAGATCTGAATTTTCCCGCCCAAAGTTAAATTTGAAATTGTTGAGATTCTCTGATCCGTGGGACTGGGAGAAGGAGACGACACAGAAGACACTCAAGAGTGCGGAGGAAACGTGAGACGATTGCGTCATTCTTAGGCAATCTCGTCTAATTTGCAGTCAACATACACAAGAGGAGGAATTGGAGTGGGCGATCGATCCCGATATATTCAAATTAAATCCATTTGGATTCTAGACTCCGCCCACTCGATTACAAGAGAAAGCAATCGAATCTCATCTATTTATTAACCCATTTATTCTCTGATCGATCGCTGATTGATAAAACTGGTGATTGAAATTGTAGAAATTCATTACACTTTACATCAAAGATGAGCAGGTGAAATTGTGTTTTAGACATGTCGGTTAAGCGCAGATTCGATTGTTTTTTTTGTGGCGTTCTTGCGTTCCAACAAAAAAAGAAGAAAAACGATTGAAATTCTCAACGAAATTGTGGTTATTATCTCTCAAAATTTCATATTATATTTATATTATATTTCATACTCTTTGTCTAGTTCCTCCGTGGGTGCATATCTCAATCAAAACAGAAATAGCTGGTGACTTTGCGCTGAACCTGCATGCAATCCAGCGTCTGTTAGTCTACCCCTTCCTCCCCTCTCTCTTCTCTCCATCCTATTGCACAACATTGTGTCTCTCCCGTAATCCCTCCGTGTGTGGCTGATAGTCTCCCGTTTCAAGAAGAATCTGCCGTGAAACTCATATCCACCATGGAATCCTCTCGACCTCTCAAATTCTTCGGTTATTCTCCGATGGTTGGTAGATCTCACACCACTTTCATGGGAGCTCTCGCTGATTCTCTAATCGAGCAAGGACACGAAGTGGTCAGATTTACACTTTTTCCGTTGATTCCATTTTTTGAATTTCCGTTTAAGAGAAGAACATAACACTTACCAAATGTTATGACAAGTATCTCTAACAAAGCCTGCATTTTTTTTAAACATTCTCCTACAAGCGGGTTGGAAAGCACTTAATATCCGTTATAATTCTGTAAATATGTGATGGAAACGTACATCTCATGCAGGTTTTGTTCGCTCCTCTGTTCACTCCATCGAATGGTTCTCATGGAACGAGTAAAGCTCGAATAATCGAGTATCCCACTTGTGCTGCAGCCAAGAAAAGAGAGAACGACACTAAGAAAGTACGGTCTACAACTTTTTTTCAAAATCACTAACCATTTTGTCATATTCAAAAAAGAATAAGGATTTTTTGTTGGACATGTAAATGTGATTGAAATAAATTCGATAAATTCAGGAGGGCGGTACAATCTCAGATTTGTGGCGTGTTATTCCAAAGGTTGGCTCGTGGGAAGTCTATCGACCATTCGAACTCGCGTTATTGGAACAACTGAAAGGTGTGACTGCTATTACACGATAGGCCACATCTGATCTGAAGAAACTTTCATGCAACCTAAAATCAGCAGGACAAACTTAATTTCAGAGCTTTTGGATGACGAAGAATTGATCGAGAGACTACGGGCGGAGAAATTCGAGGCTGGATTCTCAGAGGCCATCGATTTTGGAGGAATGGGTCAGATTAAGTTAACAAATTTTATAAATATTATTCTTATTTCAGTATTCATGCACCTTCTCGGCATCACCAACTACTCTATCACAATGTCTGGTCCCACTTATGACTGGGGATTCGATGTTACTGGAATGCCATTTATGGCTAGTTATGTGCCAGGTTCGCTTCTCCTCCTCGATTGGTCGATATGGTTGCAAAATATAAAATTGATAATTCTTAGGAATCATGACGTCATCGGGAGAGCGAATGACTTTCATGGAGAGAGTGGAGAATATTCGATCTCTGCTATACACCAAAAGGTAAGGATACCACAACTTATCTGTCATAAATCAGTCGAACAAATCTTTGGTATTTTTATTTTTATTTTCAGAGTAGCAAAACATACTTGAGAAGAATTACGTACAGTATTTGTTAAATATTGTAAATAATTGAAAATGTACTTTTGCCTTTTCAACGCAATTCCTAATAGTTGAAATTGCAATCCACAATTTGTTATGGTATAGCAGAAACATGAAATTGCAGGTTCATGGGGGAAATGTACACTCTCTTCGACGGAGTCGTGAAAGAGAAGCATCCACAATTCCCTGGAGTCAAAGTGAACAATTCAAATTCAAGTTTGACAAAACTAGAAAAAAAGAAAATGATTATTCGATTTAATTCACTATCTCAATTTAGGAAATGTTATCCGCTGCTTCCTTTGCATTCATCAACACTGATCCTCTCTTCGATTTTCCTCGTCCCACAGTGCACAAAGTGATTGAAATTGGAGGAATTTCAGTCAAAATGCAGGCACAACCACTCGATTCGGTAATATTTGTGGATTACATGATTCGCGGAATGTAGATGTGATTGATATATCTTTGTTTTCATCATTTTGAACATTCCGAGAAACAGAGAATCACCTCGTTCCCCCTTTGATTTACCTCTCCTTCCAGAATTTCTCTTCTCTTCTTTCTCTTCGATCTCGTACAATCTTCATTAGTTTTGGTTCAATCACAACCAGTTTTCTGATGCCAGAAGAATGGAAGAAAACTATTGTTGAAGTGGCCAGGAGAATGCCCGATGTGAGATATCTTTACATTTTAAAGCGCTCATAACCGTTTGTTTCAAAGTTATCGATCATCGAAAATAAAATAAAATCAATGAGTAAAGTTTCCTTTCAGACAACCTTCATCTGGAAATATGAACGTCCCTCTGATTTTGATAACGAAAATGTGCCCAATCTGATCTGTGTAGAATGGGCTCCGCAGCTTGATCTTATTAGTGAGTTTAGTTTTAATAGTTCTCTTATTATCTTTCGTTAATTCTGATCTTTAATCTTTATGAATTGATCTTTAATCTCTTGAGATGATTCTCGTCTGAGTCTCTTCATTACTCACTCAGGAATGGGAAGTGTCAATGAAGGTCTCAGAGCAGGTTAATAATTTATATTTTCGGAAATAATGTAAAGCGCACGAGAAATGTTTTTAGGTATTCCGATGATTGCAATTCCCGTTTGCGGAGATCAATTCCGGAATTCGCAGCTTCTCAAGCGAACTGGTGCAGGTGAGTCAAATTGACTAACTTGGCGAGATGCCAAGAGCCAGGAGATCATTTTGTATTTTTAGCCATTGTCTACAGTAAATTCGACCTTGTTCACACAAGTAAATTCGAAGATGTCGTGAGAGAAGCACTAAGTTCAACAAAGTTGGTCTAATATTGGCAGAGAAGAGAAATAATCAGCTTTTTACAGACTCAAGGAATCGTCAATTCGCAACTCTAAAATGCTTCACAATCGGCCTTTTGAGATGAAGGAAATATTCGTGAAAAATGTGGAATTTATGGCGAGATTCGGACCTCTGAGAATGTTGGATCACTACGGACGGTCAGTATTTATCTATCAAACACTTTGGATGTACGATCGACCAGCAATCACCGGAAACGATTTATCGAAATATATTTTTGAGCTTTGTCTTAGTACGATAAAATGGCTTAAAAAAGAATTCATATCTTTCCTCTCAACGTCCCTCGATTCCAGTCATCTTTCGACGCTCGAATACTTCAATATCGATATTTTCCTCTACCCGACACTTCTAGCAATATTCTCTCTACTTGGAATGTATCTTCTCATTTCACATACTTTCTTCTGACCGAGTCAATACTTAGTCACAAAAACGGCCATACATTGATAAGTGAACCGTTTATTCTGTAATCGATTGTACAATAACAATATAAATTAATTTTGTATACAATTTTCGGTCGTGGCAAGTGTTTACAAAGTACCCGTTTCTGGGTTTTACTTTGATCTTATTGCATAGCTACCTTGAGCAATGGGGGAATTACTGTAAAGTGAAGGGTACACCGGTTAACATGAGAGATTAAGGTAAGGGTGGTTACGGTAGTTCGATGGGTCAGATTTCATTCTCTTCTGCTATCATCCTCTCATCTTCTTCTCTCAAAGCGCCAGTGTTGGCGATGACCAGAGGGGGCGGAGTCTGTCTCTTGTTCGATCGATCGATAAGTGAGTAGATCACGTGAAGAAGAGCTCCTGAAATAAAGAAGAGTCTACGAAAATCATGAGTGTGACCCACCGATAAGAACAGGCAGCGCGACGACGATTACGGTAGACGCGTCGGTACTGGAGAGTACGGTGACTAGCGCAGCAGACGAGAAGAGAGTGGAGAGCGGAAAGAGCGGAACACGATGGTGGACACTGCGAATTCGGTATTTGATGACGTCATAGTCTCTTCAAAGGGTCTCAGAGATCAAAGATCACCTCAATGCTAACGCATTCTGAGGTAGTCGTAGCATCGATCTTGCAATGGCGAATAGAGCAGCGAGGAGTGAGAAGGAAAGAGCAAGTCGAAGGGGCTGAAAATATATACTTCCGAAATTTTGATCTGATCTACGCTGGTGTTTATATCTACTCATTACGATCACAATTATAGTAACACTTCTCGCAGTTTAGCTAATGATAGGTTCACTTTGGCATCATTTCCCCCCGGAGAATTTAAATTGGACCCACCATTGAGATGGTCACAATTGCTCCTCTGACTATGATTGCCAATAAAAGAACGATTCCGAGATGAGAAGAATAGAGAAGAGCTGAACGACGAGCGGAAGAAGGAGAAGAGAGGTCTGAAAGGGAGAGGAGACTGTTTATTTTTTCTCTGTAATGTTCGCTGCCTATCCAGGATGCTGATATTGTTTTGTACGCGTTTGCCTCAGGTTTCAATACAAAGTGAAACATATTCTAGGCACATTGATATTTCTCCTTGAGATCAAACTGTGTTTACTTCTTCCCCCTCCTCCTCTCTAGTTTCGTCTCTTCTCACTCTCTCGATTGCACAACATTGTGACTATCTCTTACGCGCGAGCGATAACAATTCGTATTTAGCGCTGGATTTAACTTTCATCTTTTAAATCGCTTCCAGTCCTCACAAAACATGGATTCTTCTCATCGTCCTCTCAAATTTTTCGCTTACTCCCCAATGTTTGGAAGATCTCACACGACTTTCATGGGAGCTCTCGCTGATAAATTAATCAATGAAGGACATGAAGTGGTAAGAAGCCAATTTTGATCTACCCATGAACGTGACGGAAGATAAAATGAAGAGCGTCTATTTAGAAGTTTGCCTTACAATGAATATTGAAAACTATTGTGTCTTTGACATTTCCTTATCAGTTCGGAAGAAAAATTTATGCCAAAGTTCTCGTCTAAACTCAGAGTTTTTGCTTTTTTTTTAAAGGTTTTATTCGCCCCTCTCTTCTCTCCATCCAATGGTTCGCATGGAACGAAGAAAGCTCGGATCATCGAGTATCCAACTTGTGCTGCAGCGAAGAAAAGAGAAGAAGAGACAAAGCAGGTGAGGAGGCGGATTTTGTGTTTTGATTTATTCTTTAAAACATTCTCTAATATTGTTTGCCCTCGTCTCAAAGGAATTTACACATCTAAACACAGGTGGGAGGAACAATTTCGAACTTCTGGAAAGTGAAAGGAACCGTCGGATCGTGGGATGTCTATCGACCATTCAAATTAACACTCGTCGAACAGTTGAAAGGTATGGTGGAAAAGAGTGAATTGCGTGAGAGAAGAGGGGGAATTAATATCAAAGTCGTATTTCAGAACTCCTAGACGATACGGAACTCATTGAGAGACTTCGAGCGGAGAAATTCGATGCTGGATTCTGCGAAAGCGTCGACTTCGGAGCCATGGGTATTTCATTGATTTTGATTTTTAAAATAATAATAGGAGTACTAATTGTGATCTTAATTATCGTGAAAACGTAATTGCAGTGTTCATGCATCTTCTGGGCATCACCAACTACTCCCTCACTATCTCCGTGCCAACTTATGACTGGGGATTTGAAGTTACAGGCGCACCCTATATGGCTAGTTATGTACCAGGTACGATGAGCAATTACTAGATTGTAGATCAAAACCATATCGTTTGTATTTATATTTCAGAAAAAGATGTTTAAGGTATAATGACTTCCTTCGGTGAGAAAATGACGATTATGGAGCGTGTTGAGAATTATAGATCAGTACGATACACAACCGGGTAAGTGCTCAATTTTAATTTTAATATTAATATATAATATTTTAATATAATGTTAACTCTAGAAATTAAGAAATGGGGAAGATCGTCTGCAAAGGCGATCGTAGAAATTATAAGAAACATATGAAACTCATTTCCAGCTGGATCGAAGATATCTACGGGCTATTCGATGTAACTGTGAAACCACGAATTCCCGACTTTCCCGGAGTCAAGGTGTTTATTTATATTATTTGCAACTGACCCATGACACTTGCGGTAAAGTGAAATGGCTATTCGAAATTTCTGATCGATAAAAAAATGCGTCAGGCAATGCTTGCATCCGCCTCCTTCGTATTTCTCAACACTGATCCTCTCTTCGATTTCCCCCGTCCCACAGTTCACAAAATTATTGAAATCGGAGGAATCTCAGTTAATGTCGAACCAAATGCACTGGATAAGGTAGAGTTATTTATTGCGTGTGTTAGATCTTAAAAAAAACAAATAACTGAAAGTTTTCACATTGTATCAGAATCGATTGAATTCCACTAATCTATATTTCAATAATTAATATTTCCTCCTTCCAGCATTTCTCATCTCTTCTATCTCTTCGATCTCGTACAGTCTTCATCAGTTTTGGTTCAATTACAACCAGTTTTCTCATGCCGGAAGAATGGAAGAAAACGATTGTCGAAGTTGCCAGGAGAATGCCCGATGTGAGTCTCATTTAATTTACGATAACGATGATTCTTAGAATCTTTTTCGCTCAATGATAATCATTCGTGCAGGTAACCTTCATTTGGAAGTACGAAAAGCCCGCTGACTTCGAAAATGAATCGATACCCAATCTTATCTGTGTCGAATGGGCTCCGCAAGTTGATCTTCTGAGTGAGTTGATCTTTGATCTACACTCTTCTCCGCTTTTTCTAGTGGGGGTACACGCGCAGGGTCTTGTGAATGCGTATGTAGATCACTGCACAACCTCCCCTACTGCGCTATCTCGCTATGTCTGTT
Organism: Pristionchus fissidentatus; assembly: GCA_036245785.1. Classification (NCBI taxonomy): domain Eukaryota; kingdom Metazoa; phylum Nematoda; class Chromadorea; order Rhabditida; family Neodiplogasteridae; genus Pristionchus; species Pristionchus fissidentatus. The sequence goes on from BTSY01000006.1 coordinate 15,603,106, forward strand.
CTCTCGTCCTCTCCTAGATATCTCTCTCTCATTCTGCTCACTTCGTCGATTGTATTTCTCGCTCCTAACACATACTTGTGCTTTTTACTATTAATTTCGTCCTTCGATATCTTTATTGAGATATATCTGTGTTTGATATCTTCAGATGATCCTCGCCTCAGTCTCTTCATCACTCATGCAGGAATGGGCAGTGTCAATGAAGGACTCCTAGCGGGTAAATTGGCCGTCGAACTATTTGCATCATTTTTTTTTCTATTCATTCGACTTGGAACGATCAGCACTATGCTACATTCAGGAATTCCCATGATCGCCATCCCCGTAATCGGCGATCAATTCCGCAATGCGCAACTTCTTAAGCGAACTGGGGCAGGTGAGAGTTACTCTACCTTCTCATCCCTACCTCTTATCAAATATCACCGAAACTAAATGAAATGATTCAGCCCTCAACTTCAACAAGTTCGATCTCGTTCACACGAGCAAGTTCGAGGCGATCGTTAGAGAAGCACTCAATTCAGTCGAGTAAGGCCCATCTTTCGTGATAAACTATCTTTTCTAGAATCCGACAGATAAAATCTAATAAGTGTGTTCCAGACTCAAATCCGCAGCTGCTCGCAACTCTCAAATGCTTCGCAATCGACCGTTTGAGATGAAGGAAATATTCGTGAAGAACATGGAATTCATGGCACGATATGGACCTCTCAGAATGTTGGATCACCATGGACGGTCAGATATTCTGGTTATAACATTTTATATTGTATCTAATTTACGAAATAATTTAGCAAAACATAGTTTCGTCCTGATCATTGAACTTGCAGCAACCTATCGACTCTCGAATATTACAACCTCGATATTTTCCTCTACCCGGCAGTTCTCGGATTCTTCGTTCTTATCTCACTCTTCCTATTTGTGAAGTCAGTAATCGTCTGAACGCATTTCTCCGTTGTGCAACTTTCATAATAAACGCTCAATTGCTAAAATAAACTACCGTACCCATTCCGTCGCTGGCCGATCTCTGGACTCCTCCCACGAAGGCGCCGTAGTACGGTAGCTCAGGCACTTCGTTACTGTACATGTGCATGTCCGCACCTGAAATTGATTAAAATGGTCTATCCCTGAGTCATTCGCGATTGTCAAATCATATTCTCCACCTCTCCCATTCCGTGATTCCTTGAACAACTCAACTGGTTCTCAACTCGTGTTTTCACACCCTCTACGTAACACACACCCTTCAGAACTCATGAACTTAACAGGAGACTTCAGTGCACTCACCATTATTATTGCACTGTTGTGAGAGGCAATTGTGATGTCTCCGTCCCTCTCTTCCTTCTCTCGCGGCGACTTCATTGTATGTAGTGGCAGAGAAGGGAGCGGGAAGAGAGACCCCGCCACGGAGAGGGAGAGACTCGTAGTCGGAATCCTGTAGACGAACAACTATACATTTTTTGTTCCTGCTGTTCCTCCTTTTTTTGAATGGTTCCTAGAAATGCTCGGCGGATCGTTCCCAGGAATAATGACAAAATTAGGAACAAAACAATTTTGAGAACCGTTGAAGAGACCATTTCCTTGAGACGCTTAGCCTATCGCCACCGTTCTTATCTATTTGTTTTGAAATGGAGATGTGATATGCAAAATTAAATCCTCCTACCCCATCGCTCTCTCCTCTGCTCGAATTGAAGGATGCAATGGACTGCTCACTCATTTCTCGCATGTCCAGAACTTGACGGTCCTGAGGATTATCATACATTTATTCTTTAGTAAAGATACAAAAGTTGATCTAAACAATTACGTGAAATCTGAAGCTTCAACACACCTTGACTCGCTTGTATCTACTCGTTTCCTTCTCTAGACCGACTGATCGACTTCCGTAGTGTTGAGTCATCGTGAGAGATAACTGCAGGAATCAAAAATTACTTTGAGCCTATAGGAAGAGATAGATGAATTCGGGCAAGTGATGTCATCGCCATATCAAAACTATTGGAATAAGAATATGAAATTTGCACGAAGATGAAGATCACTCACCGTGATCAGCATGGAAAGTGGAGTTGTGAGAGCGACGACTTCGATTAGATGATCATTCTTGATGGGGAGAACGGCGAGGAGGAGAATGAAGAAGAGACACAGGGCTCTGATGAAGTAAACTTATGACATTTTTGACATTTGTCTTATTTCATGGTAGCGACAGCGACAAGATATTACGTTCCCTGCCGTGGTACTAATTCCTCTCAATAAGACAACTCACTTGTCTGTCAGAGACGACTAGAGAGTGAGAGAAAGAGAGAGAGGCAGAGAGCGACCTACAACTCACTAGTCGCCTCGCGAAGGTACCGACAAGTGAGTTGCAGGCTAGAGAGGGAAGGGAGCAGTAGGGAAGGGGAGAGAGTCAGAGAAAGAGAAACCTATTGCACCTCTCCTTCTTTGAGGGTGCTTCCCAACAAGTGACTGTTCTCTTCTCGGCCTCTTCCCTCTCCCCCCTTATTTCTCCCCTATCCCCTCTATCTCTCTTGTTGGACCAGCAAGTGACCTCTTCCTCACTCTCACACTCTCGACATGCGCTCTCTCCCTTCCACACACTCTCTCGGTCACTTCTAGCGCAGATCTAACAGGTCACTTGTTGAGGTCCCTTTTTGGGATTTAGTACCACGGCTGATTTCTTTCACAAGTTCGAAAATGCTGTTCCTCGACTCTCACCTTCTCTGCCTCGCATCAATCGCTCCTAGAGGCAGCAACTTGCAGCCAGAAAGAGTCAACAGGAGACGACTGCCTGTAGTTTATCAATTTATTTAATGTGCCTATGATGTTCATTTTTCTGCATTCTGCTGCAATCTCCCCAGTGGAATTCTAAGAGCTCAAACCATTTTGTTCCATTTGTCCGCCGCTCTTGTCGTACCCGAAAGAGATCATTCTCTGTATTGTGATGTGCCAACAATCCCCAGAGGCTCGTTCAAACTTTCGCCATTGGAGTTTTCGGGTTTGTGTTTCACAAAGGAGGCAAAATCGGTAATATCGGAATATTTTCGATTCAGCATCATCTTTCGTTTCCCAAATGTTCACCGACCTGGTAGTAATGCTGCCACGAGAGCTCCCCACAGTCCGCACACCGATGCGACGGTCAGCATGTACCTGCAATTGCGTAGTGATGACGCAATCTCGAGCTTTTCATTCTGCCCCTTCACGAAAGCGCTGATTAGATGAAGTGTTGGAGACAATAAAGCAGCGATTAGATATTTGATATAGCAAGCAGGGCTGTTATCGACTCGAGTAAAAGCTCCTGCTTCCCCTATTAGATTACCGCATTCGCGCGTAGCTTTGAACAAATCTGCAACTCAGAGAGTGTGGTCAACGGTGTGAGACTACGGTAGGACGGTATACTGTAGCGCTAGGTTACTGTAGATGATGTTTTAGACGATAAATGTGCTAAAAACGAAAACTAACCTGGCAGCAGGCACATTGAGTGTGTGGAAGACGTTTGGAAGCAGGAGAATGTCGGATACCTTGGACACATTGATGCAGAGGGAGAAAGTGACAGCGACCTGGGAGATTAATGTTTTACAAGCAGTATCTGTCTATATCAGTCTATCATCTCAATTATGTTTCTGCTGGAAATAGAACCAACTATCGTCACAACTACGAACAAATAAAGAAAGCACTAACCAAAAACGAGAAAAGTGCAGAGAAGAAAGACAGTAGCGGCAGGACCAGCGGGGCTCTTCTGAAACAGAATCGTCATATTGCCTAGTAATGACGCAATCACGTACTTTCTAGGTTGCCATGTGTCATCCAACAGAGAAACGACGAGTGAAGGCACACGGAGACCCGCGAGAACGGCGCATGTCGATTTGAGGATCTGGAGGTGATAGATATTATTTACTTTTTTGATATTTTTTATTTATTCTCAAAAGTACGATTACGCAAAAAAGGTGGACGAATAGTGTTTTCTCTCTTTTGCCAAACATCATTGATCCCCTTACCCCTTCCATTCCTCCAATGAAGAATGGAGCTTCGATCCAATTGATTGGATCAGCATGGAAGAAAGCAACGAGAGAACAAGAAACGACGACGAGAGAAGAGAGGAGAAGGAGACAGAAAGAGACTGTACCCACTACCTGCAATGGGATTACGGTAGAATATGATAGAATTGCACCCCCCCCAACACTGCCTAGCTACAGTGAACCAGTCGAAAATATGGTTCAAAATGAGACCGAACAAAACATCGACGGACGTTCCGGTTTCTGACACCTGCATGCATAATCACTATCGGAGATTGCTATATAGGCATATACAATTATCGACATTTACAGCGTCACGTTGCAACAAAGATCCGCTTATTGACATTTTACTCAACTTTTCATTTCTTGATTGTTGTTCGGGCCTAATGAACGACATTTTCTCATCTGCCTTTGCATAAATTGTCATTGTCTATCAGAGATCCTCCTCACCTTGAGTGATCCACTCATTAATACAAATGCAAGGAGGAGGGCCATCATTGAAGTGAGATCGAGATTCTCGTCGAGAAGCCATCTCAAAGAGGGCACAATGAGGATACCGTGATAATACGAATATAAAATTAAACTATATTCTTGATTTAAACCAATGTTCATTTGAAATTTGCTATGATCAGAGAGATTGGATAAGTTCAGTGGAGTTTCATGGTATTGCCAGTCTTTCTCTCACCTTCCCAATTGTCCCTCGACTCCGAGTCGAACCTCCAGAAGATCTCGGAAGATGTCACGGAATAACACGTTCTGCAATTGTCGCTTTATTTTTTCGTGATAACTTAGACTAAAATTCTGCAGAAGAAGGAAAATCGTTAGAGACGCGAACGCACCGGATATTTATTTAAGTATGAAACAGTAAACTTCCGACCACCACCGCGATTTTTGGAAACATACAAATACGATGTTTTGTGGTTTGATCGTGAGACTTCTCGCACGTTAGTTTTGAAGTGGAGATTCACATATTTCTCCTTCTATTTTTCATTTCCTAGGCACTAAACTACCGTAATCTTACCGTATGTGCCGCCGATGCCTTTGCAAGTAGTGCTCCTAGAGCGAGACAATCGATAAGTTCAACCATCGAGATGAAAAGGGCAGGAAGGGAACCTGCGATTTTTTTGGGATTAGAAATATTTTGAAACTGAGAAAAAAATGTAGAAAGAATGTTACAAATAAGTGAATGTAATAAAATGTTACAGCTAAATGTTACCATGTGAAGAAAGAGCGATGTGAATTGTGCAGAAACTGCGAGGAACTGCACAGGAGAGTTCGGAGGAGTGAAGAACTGTAAGAAATTTGATTGATGATCAAAGATATATTGAGATTACTCAGAACTCCCTATTCTCCAAAAGAAAAGATTCGGATAAGTTTCGGATATGTTTCACCAATATATATAGGAAATTCTAATCTCTGTGCATCCGCTGATATCGACAAAGAAGTTTAAAAGAAAATATCCCGCAATTTTTCTGACTCAATTCAAAGAGTTTGTTCGTGTTGATTCACACACCAGTAATGAGCAGAATCACAGTGGCTACGAGTACTCCAAGGAGTGTCGAGGGACCAGCCAAAGAGACGAGAGAGAAGGGAAGAATGACAAAGACTGTGAAGGGAAGACAGAGCGAGAGAACTGAAAGGGAGAGATCAGCTAGAGTACTTTTCACTCAATTAATGCACACTTGTTAATCAGTTGTAGATCACCGATAAATTCAATTTTAAAACACAAGTGAATTGGATGTTTCAACGATCTTTTAAAAAGAAAATATATTTAGGTGGCAACGCTACCGGGTTCGGTCTAATTTGATTTAAAAAACCAAAAAAACGGAAGAAGAGAATAAAAAAAGACGCACCAATGGAGAAGAGCGAGACCGGTCCGAGTCGCCTTTTCTGCTCTGAGTGCAGCAGAAATCCATCGTCCATCTTGATACAGTAGTTCGATGGGCTACCGTACTCAACTACTGTTACAGAATCATCACGCTCACTTGATTTTACTGGTGAGGCGTATCTGAAAGCGAGACGATCTAGCATCAGCACAATGTGACTTGGTAAAATGTCCGCACATGAGACAACTAGAATCGTTTTGACTTTTCTTCACAGTATACATCAGTGATTATGAAGTAACGTGGTGAGAAACATGAAAAGAAATAGGAATAACTTTCTAAAGTGCAAGAATGTCGTGAATGAGATTGCGTGTCGAATTGAGTAGAAGATGCAAAGTGTCTACTCGGGAAGGGATGTCATAGATTGCGACTATTGGATTATCTCCCCCCTCAGTGTAGAGAGGGCAACTGAATAGAATAACACACTAGATGAGAGGAGATACAGAGATCTCCCTGAGCAACCAGTGAATACGGAAATTTGAGGAATGAGGAATGAAGAAACATAAAGTAGGGATGAACAAGAAAACGAAGATATGAGAAGGTTAGAAATAACTGGTGGAAATCTTCGTCCATGATAGAGAAGAATTGTTTTTGTTAACACTCGGGGAGAAGGAACCATGAATGTGGACCAGCATGGTTGTTTTTTTTTCTTCAGAAAAAAGGAGAATAAAGGAAAATGCTCGAAACGGGACAAATGGAGTGGGAGATATCACGAGATAGGAGACCGACTGGCAAACAGCATCGAGGGCTCAAACTCAATTGAGGAGACAGTGAACAACATTTGATGGAAGATGGTAGGAGAAGTGAGAGAGTGTGTGGGATGGAGAGAGTCCAGACGGACAAAGATTACAAGAATGATGGAACGACAGAGGAAAACAGGTGTGAGAATACGACAAAGCTCGAAGAGAAGAAAAGGGAGAAGAAGAAATTTCATGTTTTCGACCACTTTTCCCGTCGGTTTCGACGTCTTTTGTGAAGAGAGACGAGAATTGAGTGGGAAGAGAAATGAGGAGTGGTGTGAAATGCCGAATTCTCAATCCCGAGGGAGATTTCACTGAGTAAGCATTGGGGAAGACCATGTTCGAGCCGTCCTCTGGGACTTGCATCTAAATATCCAGAGAGGGGTCGGGCAACGAGAGAGCGTGTGATAATGAGAGGGCGGAAACTTCTCCTCTAGTTCAAAAATCATAGTGGATTCCTGTAATTTTCGCGGTAGGATTCTACAATATAATCCTACTAGAAAAATTCTCTCTTACACTGGTTTGCTTATCTGGAGAGGGGGATTCTAACTGGATGTGGATTTGGTTTTCTACAATGGAAAGTCTGCTAGACAATGTGGGGGGAGTTTGGGGGGGACTATTCTATTCAATTCGACTTCGAGCTCCGCGTAAACGAACTAAGCGGAAGCGACGACGACGGAAGTTCCTGATAAAGAATAGCCCCCTCTTGAGGAGTTGCGTCATCATTAGGCAATAGACACGGGAAAGGGAAACCTGAGAATCGGCGGACTCATCGAGAGAAGTGACTGGGCGAAGCTCGGATTACATCATTACGAATGCAGTAGGCATCATCATTAGGCAACATCGAAACATCGGTGAGATATGAAACACGAATTCACCAAGGTCCTAAACATCCAGGACAATCATAAGAGATTGTTGGTGAAATATATGGATAGTAAATTGTAAAACTCTCTCGTTTTGCACTTTCCTCTTGAGTGAATTTTCACGGTGAAAAGGCGAGACGACGTTTGATGTCAGAGAAGAACTTGAAAATGTGAGTGAGAATTCCGCTGGGTGTGGCATTTCGAGTGATGGATATGAATAACAGAGAATACCCATGTCATCACTGACGATCGAGGCAAAATAACTGCAGAATGGAATGATATTCAAATGGGGGGGGGGCAAAAATGTATTTTATTGGTAGGTTTATAATATTTATTAACTAATTTAACGTATATTTTCAGAAATACATGCAGCGTAGGTGTAATGATTGTGTAGAACCACGAGGTCGAAGTCAAAATTAGCATTTGACTTCTGGGAGGACTAATTAGTGGACTACACTCCTACTCCACTAATTAGCGCCTGCAAACTTGGAGAGGAAACATTCAGAGATCCGAGGGGAAACACTAGATGGAATCATGTAGAATATAAGAAATTATGCGAGGATATTTGGGATGCACGAATTTGTCATCGGGTGCAGCATGCACGCAGAAGGATGGAAGTAAAATTATTTCAGACCACTCCTAAATTAAATAATAAATTTATATACATTTAAATAATTTAATTTCGTTTTGAAGAAATCCGACAGAGCTCGACGATTCTGCCACAAACGAATGTATTTGTCGTTCCGCGCAGAATGGAGAACAAAAAAGCACGTGAAATTCGGAATAGCTGTTGAATAGTAGAGTGGAGAGTAGTGCCCTAGAAGCAACCCTCCAATCGGACAATAGCCCCCCCCCTCTCCCCCCTCACGTCTCTCTCTCTCTCTCTCTCTCTCTCTCTTCCTCTTTTCCTTCCGTGACTGATGGCATTCCTCCCATAGAAGAATGAACAAGAGAGGCTCGGATTTTCTTGAAAAGGGCGTGAAAAATCCTCCCATGGGGCCTCAAATCAGACCCAGGAAGACATTTCTCTTTCTCTCCATCTCACCCACCCCCTCGTCAACTCTAACCGACGAGAGAGTGTGCTGAAGTAAGAGAGCGAGTCGTTAGCCAAACATCGAAAGATCCTTTTTCCCTCTATTTTCGCGTTGAAATTGGCGCCTTCAGAGAGACGTTTGATTGTTCGGACAAGGGAATGAAGAAGGAAGAGAATGAGGCGTGTGAATACACGAACAACGCCAATTTCCACCCTTGTTTCAACCTGAAAAGGGGGAAGGAGAAAGGTTTGACAACAAATATTTTCAGAAACCGCTTCGAAAAATCGGGCAAAAGTTTTGACCACTGAGCGGATCGAACGCCTAACCTTTCGATCTGGAGTCGAACGCGCTACCATTGCGCCAAGCAGTCATGGGTGTATGCTTTTCTCAGAGGAGTGATGGTTTGTGCCAGTCGATCCCTACTTCGTTTCGATATCACTCCAACTATAGTTCAACTATAGTTATCTACTTTCGTCACAATCTTCTTGTCACACAATCTTTTCCTTCTAAACCTCTCTTCTCTCATCCTTGCAGTACTCGAAGTCTCTGTTTACCAACGCGAAATGAGTGGAGGGAAGTGGTCGATTCTGCCAATCTCTACTGCTTCTAATCCCCCTTTTCTGCTAATTATCGATTGATTATTGTCGTAATCATAAATGTTTCAGGCCCTAATGATCCCTTTGCTACTATTGCTTCCAACTACAGCTCTTGGTGAGTTTTCTGCCGATTTGCACACTATATTTTGCAGGTTAGTGAGGGTACTTTCTTCGATTCATTTTTCATTAGATATTTTAGTCAACTATTTTCCCAATTCGCTGGATACCACATGATTTCAAACCTATGAAAATATCTAAAGGTGAAGGAGTGCGCAAAATGAACAGAGTCCCTCTCGATTGCACACGCTCTCTCACCCCTGACCCCTTCATGGAGTGTTGACCGGCAAATGGAACGATGTGGCTAGGCTGACGATATCTGTGACGTCAGAAGTTATCCCCAATATCGATTGATTAATTGTAGCTCTGGGTGACATCTGGTGTCAATCTGGTGGGAGGAAGGGATTCACTCCAACTCAATGTGATCTCCAGACTCTCGAATGCTACAAATTCGTTTGCATGGAAGCGAGAGGAGATGATGGTAGGCATTTTATATTTCATTTATCGATTAAATTTTAAATTCAATCTTACTGTTAACGATTTACACAAGTAGTTCACAAATTGGCCACCCGAAATTCACGGTAACTTGGTTCGCGGGTCGATTCGCACAAATACCATTTTCGTAGTCTCTTTATTTGCTTATCTGATTTCGGTATTGATTATTTCATTTCTTGAAGTTAAATGAATGGGAGAGATGGAGTTGAGCTATCTCTGAAATCTAAATTGCAGCCGATTTCACCTCTCGTGGGTGTGGAGTGAGTCTGACAACGACAGCGACGGGACTCCCCAATGAAAGCTGCTATCAGGTGAAAGAGGGAAATGGGAGAAGCGTTCCCGGTTAAGCGAGAAATCCAGGGATTTATAAACAATTAAGGGCGATAAAAGATATTAAAATGCAACAGGTAGAGAGGAAAACTAAAAAAAAATCTAGGGACCACCATCCACATGAACGAAATTGAAAACGATGACATACAAACCATACTAGCACTTTTGACTTTCCACGTACTATAGCAAGTGTTACAGGCCTTTGAAACTTGTAATTGTATTTGTAATTGTAATTGTAACTTGTATTGGATACATTGCTTTCAAGGGATGGTAGTCCCTAAATAAAACGAGGGGATGGGGTTAATTTTTTTAGAACTGATTTACAATCTAAGCTCATAAGCACAAGATGTGTTTTATTCGTTTCCCATGAAATTATCCAGGTCATATTTGATTCGTTGTGTTGACAACTGAAATTTTGCAAAAATGTAGATTTCCAGCTGAAATCATGTTTCAACAGTTTTATATCACTACACCATCGCTCGCTCCGCCGATCATAGCTTATTTTCTTCTTTCCAAAGTTTTAAATAAGAATAAAATAATGAAATTCTTATAGTTCAGTGACCGAGTAGTGAGGTGAATTGGACGAGGGAAATATACACAGTTATAGTCTATTCTCATCTACAAGCTTAATATTACTGGATCCGTATAATCAATAATCGGTCATTCCAGTCAATGTCGATCTGCGAGACCCTCGGTGGAAAGGGAGAATGTCACATCTGCTCCAACAAACATCTATGTAATGCAGTCGCCCTTCCCTCCACTCTATCAATTACCGTAGTCGCTACCGTAATCATCACCATACTCCGATTGTAGGCTTCCTTCACGTACTCACTCTCATATCTTATTTACATACGCGTATCAGTCGATAAACTGTTATGTTTTGCATTTGTCCTGGCTGGCACAAAGGAGATCTTAATTATTCCCAAAACACCCTAATTTCCTACCTCACTCGCCTCTTTCTTCTCTCTCAAGGGCGGTCGCAATGGGAAGTCGCCGTCAGTCCACCGGGTCCTCCCTGGACATCGGCACACTCAAGGTACGGTAGTTTACTGATTGACTTCTGTAGATAGGTTACGGTAGAATATCGATCGAAAGGCCCACTTGTATATTCCCGCTTTCAGAACCAAACGAATGACGTCACTGGCTTGCTCTATGAAAACGTCGACATCGAACCACGTGAGTGTTGATCTCGAAACGACTGCTTGAGGTTACGGTAGATCTCTGCAATATCGATTGCAGCGACCGCATCAAAGGCCACTGATACACCCACTAATCCCACACCCAGCAAGACGCCCTCCACTCCCGAGGAATCGATAGGTACCGTAACTCTTCAATTATTCATTCCGAGATCGATTATTGACCTGAGAGTACAGTACTCCCTTGATGATTAGTAGATTTTTTTCGATTCAGAACTCACTCCGGGCGGTATTCCGGAGAAGGATGCGGGCGTTGAAGCGAGAGGCGAATTCAGCAGTGCAATGCAGGTATCGATCGATAATTGACTACCGTACCTCATCTACCGTACCCCCTACAGTACCTGCTCGCGTGCGTCGGCTACGCGGTGGGACTGGGCAACATCTGGCGCTTTCCCTCGGTCGCCTACGAGAATGGAGGAGGTACTGAAGTCTAGGTCGATCGATAATTGATCTTTGATCTTTACCAGGTGCCTTCCTCATTCCCTACATATTGTGTGCGACATTCTTTGGTCTTCCCACTCTCTACATTGAATGTTCACTCGGACAATTCACGCAATACGGACCATCAAAAGCATTCCAATTCTACATGCCTCTCTCCCAAGGTGAGCAATCAATCGATATCGACTACCGTAATTCCCCTGATCCACGCAGGAATCGGCTGGGCGATGTCGATCATCTCGCTATCGATCGCTCTCTATTACAATGTCATTGTCGCGTGGACAATGATCTACATAGGATATGTGAGTGCATTATTGAATTCCCCCGTATTAATCGGTATTTTGCAGACAGTGAGTGGCAATTTGGATAAATTCTCGTCGTGTGACAACTATTGGAACACAATTGGTTCGTTGATCTTTGATCTCTCATCATTTTTATCTTTGATCTTGGTAGGTTGCGACGACACGCTCATGTGCACCAATGAAACCGAGGTAAGAGTGGTTCCGTTCCTCATTTGATCTTTGGCCATTATACCCCACATACTCGAATTTCAGCGTTTCTTCAACGGTACCTGCCACAATTCGACATCTTTCAACTCGAGTTTTGCGCTTGCGAAAGAAATGGAAGGCCCCACTTTCTCGATAGTAGCGGCACCTGATGAATTCTTCACGTGAGTCAACCATTGTTTTCACTTTCAGGGAAATGAAAGGAGTACAGTATCCGAAGAGATCGCAGTAGGTCAAATTCACAACTTGCAGTCACTACATTGTCCAGAAGCATCTCAACTTCGGCTTTGGCGGATTCAACTGGAAGGTGAAGAGATCAAAGGTAAAAAAGATCAATCAATAATCTCTCAGATTGCTGGTTGCCTCGTTGCCTGTTGGGTGATGACTGCCCTTGGATTGGCGAAGGGAGTCAAATGGCTGGGAAAGATCTCGCTCATCACGGCTACTGTACCGTCAGTTTATTGATTGATTATTTTGAATTTGTCTAACTTTTCATTAACAAATTGGCAACGAACTGAAACCTAATGCACCATTGCTCTCCTTATCTTTGGCACTTTGTTTCCGGCTCAATCGTAAATAGCATCACTTCTCGATAGCATACCTCTCCAGATACCGTATCCCCTCCCTTTGCAGCTATCTCATGATCATCGTTCTTATGGTACGTGGAGTCACTCTCGAAGGAGCTCAGACGGGCATCGAGTATTATCTTACGAAGCCTGATTTCTCTAAGATGTTCACCATAGATGTGAGTGGCACCGCCCCCTTTTCTAGCCCCGTCCCCCTCATTTATGTACATCTCCCTTTTCAGACGTGGAAATCGGCTCTGATGCAGATTTGTTTCTCCCTCTCTGTCGGCCAGGGAGGAATGCTCGCCATGTCCTCTTACAACAAACGAAGCCACAGATGCTTCAGGGTGAGTCCCGAGGGGAAAAGGAATACGGTAGATTATCGATTGGTGCTATTCAGGATGCCGTGCTCGTCATGTTTGCCGACTCGGCAATGTCTCTCATCGGAGGTGAACTGATTATCGATTGATATTTGATCTTTGGTCTCTTCAGGAGTTGCTGTCTTCTCTGTACTAGGATTCATGGCAAAGAACTCGGGCAAGACCATTCCCGAAGTGGTCCCATCGCGTGAGTTTATTGATTGTCCAATGAATATAAACACCCTACCTTTCTGCATAGTCATGTCATCGTAAACTATCAACTGATTGAAATGATACGGTGGCTACCGTATCTCTACAGTCGCTTCTCCTATCCCTCATCTCTCTCAGCCCTCTCGCTAGCCTTCGTTGCCTATCCCGAGGCGATTTCTCACATGCCCTGGCCTGGTGTCTGGTCGTTCCTCTTCTTTTTCATGCTATTCATGCTGGGAATATCTACCATGTTCGGTGAGTGAGTTGGCACGATGCCAAGCAAGAATTGGCATCTTGCCAAAACTTGACACGATTCCAACAAAATTCCCCTTTCCAGGACTGGTCGAGGGCATCATCACGTGTCTCTGTGATTCGGTGAGTGCCGTAATGAAGTGACGTCATCACCGTAATCCGCAATCTCTCTCTTCAGTCTCCCTACCTCCGTGCCCACCACGCTCTCACAGTCTGTGTCACTTGCCTCATCTCGTGTGTTATCGGACTACTCTGCTTCTGCTCACAGGTAGGTCGATACCAAAGGAAGGACTGGAATAGCCTAATATGAAATGGGTGCTGTAGCATTCCAGATAGATCACTAGCTTTAGTTATTTAGATACAAAAATAAATAGATTCTGTATACCATGTAGATAAATCGATTTCTCTTACAATTACAGTATACCTGAGATGACCGAGGATACTGTAGGTAACAAATTCCTCTCAGAATGGGTTCCACTTCTTCGCAATCTTCAACGAGTTCATTGGTTCTTTCTCTCTCGCTGTCATAATCGTATTCGAAATCATCGTCATCGTATTCGTATACGGTAACTTCCGATTCTCTCTTCCGTTCTAATTCCCGGTTCCATTTCCGGTCCCCGTCACTTCTTCCGAGACATGGAGGCTCAATTCGGTCGACCCACTACAACTTTCGGGCGAATCTTCGGATCTCAGGGAATGCTCATCAAGTTCCTCATGTGCATTACAGCACCCATCTTCGCCGTGGTGAGAAACGTCGACGCACCCCGCACCCAGTGCACACCCCCACCACACCACGAAATTGCAGGGAGTTCTTGTGGGCACGCTGTACAATCTGAGAGACCCGAGCTTCGTGGACAAGATTGGAGAAGAGGAGTGAGTACGGTAGATTGCGGTAGTCTGCTCCTATGACGTCACATCTCAGAGATCAAAGATCATTTCCTTCAGATTCCGTTATCCTGGATGGGCGATTGGTTTCGGTCTTGCACTAGCAGCTGTTCCTCTTTCCTCCATTCCAATATTCGCAATTGTCAATTGTGTCAAGCATCTACGCGCCGGAAAGGTACGGTAGATATCGATTTATTTATTCTCACCAATAAGATACGGTATCAATTGGCGGCGTGCCAAGTCTCGACTCTTTTCAGGGTTTCTGTTCGGCGTTCAGGGTGGCCGAGGACCATCCGGCCCTTCGATACAATTTGGCCGGTCCTGCTTCATTCGGCGATTTCTGGAAGACGCCATTGGCCGAGGTCGACGCTGTAGGTACAGTGACCAAAACGGAGAAAGAGACCGAGAAACGTGAGTACTGTAGGAGCCGATTAGAGACCAAGTTTCTTATTTCAGAAACCGAGAGCGTCAAACGCTAACCTGAAGCCACCGTAGCACCTAATGCATGTTCCATTGCGTCAAAATCAATAAAGATGCTCTCGAGCTAACATTAAACAATGTTTTCTTATTGAATGTTTACAGTGTCACAGGTCGAAAAATTCACGCAGTGTTCACTATGATGTGGAATAGCAAAGTGACTAGTTACAATTCCAATTTATTCTGTGCATTGGTTGATTATTCATAGACAACGAAGGAACTGGACAACTTTCTACGGTTGAGAAGGAAAATAAAATATTAGCTTTTCTTGCAAACAAACTCGGGTACAAAGAGCATAAGAACTGATGGAAACAGGGAAATCTGGAGAGTTTGGAAAATAGATTACAACATGAACATGAAACGATCCTTGCACAAGGATGAGATCCTCGATCGATAAATAACGATTTTGAGAATGGAATAGAAACACAACGATAACAGAGGGGATTACTGTAGTGGGGAAAGTCAACAATATTATCTTAGAATCATCAAATCGATTTAAACTCGGAACCATCGATTGATTGCATAATCTAATCGTCGTCGCGTCTTCTCTTGCGAGATCTCGAGGCGTCTGCAAGGATATCGATCAATAAACTCAGTTCACGATTCATTTATATTACAGGTCATCATTTTGTAACCATCTGATCGGTTAATGAATATGGTCTCACCTTCAATCTTGAGATCGATATCAAACTCTTGATCAGCGCCGAGGTAGGAATCGCAGATGAAGTAGAGCTTGTACGTCGCCTGGAAGAAGAGGGATAGTTTACATAGTGATTACATCGCGTCTATCATCCACAGCTCAGAGCTTCGATAAGATACTTTCTGATAAACCCATTGTATCCTTGAATCACCGGCGTCGATAAGACGAAGCACGAAAGCCACTTCGACAATAGACCATGTTCGACTATAGCATATAGTACGGTCGAGAACGGTTGCAACACTAATCCACCATTCCCTTTCCCCGGTCTTAACATCACTGAAACCCCAATCTCCCCGTACCTTTCCAGCATGAGTAGGCGCGAAGTCGAGCGTCATCTTTGCCTTCTCGTTGATCGTCAATCTGATAAGCGCATCAATCAATAATTAATCTTCTACCGTATTCCTCCGTATCTTCCCCTATCGGGCGCTAATTTACTTTACCAGACCAAGTAAACCGGGCTAGCCCGGTGTGGGACCCTCGTTCATCATCTCATTGTGTGAATCTAGCGGGACCACTCGTCGTCCGGTAAAGCAAACCAATGCCTCTCTACCGTATTCCTCTCCCTTACAGTATCTCACCTCTTGATACTGCACAGAGTGTTGGATGCGGGTTCTCCCATCACCAGCCACCATCCTTCTTCCTTTCTCTTCTGCGGGAAGAGTGGAGCGACGACGGGCGGCGCCAATCCATTCACGTCATTCTCTCTCTCCATCGACACTGACACCATTACGGTATCGCCCCTGCAATACGGTAGCATTGGTACGAGTACGGTATTATTCATACATGGCCTAGGGTGTAGCCATCAATAGAACACTCCCGCTTTTAGCCGCAAACCCCCTATCGATTAACCAAACATTCGACTACAGTGTGTAGGTCAAAAGAGCACGGTACCCCATTACGACTACCGTATCCATCAATCGATATTCAAATGGTAGATCAGGGGGTGGAAACATACACAGTGACGCTCTCATTCTGCACTTCGTGTTCCACCTCGATCGACGGGTAGTTGTTGCAGAATTTGGCCACGTCCGCGATCTGAAAAAAAGGTGGATTAGAAGGATAACAAATGGACTAAACTACAGTCTACAAGGATCAAAGATCATTCTCTCACCTGCACATTCTCCATCTGGAGGATATCCGATCGGACGTCCTCCTCCAATTCGAGCAATTCGAAGACGGAATCAACCTTCTGAAAGGAGAAACCATAATTAAAGTAAATTTGGCCACGTCCGTGAGTAATGTTTTAGGCTGCGAACTGAGCTTTCCAATCAAGCACCCTACTACACATACCGGTGATCATATTTCAACTTCGAAACACCACCCCGCCGGGTTGTGCATACCCAAGATGTGACTAAAACACAGCATTAGTTAGCCAGCTTATTTTTTAAAATATTTTTTTTTCAGAAGGTGGGGCTAAGCTAACAGTATTGTTCAGTATCAGAAGCGTAATTCACCGATACTGAAACCTTGATTGGGCGAGTTAACTTATTATACCAATGAATTACTAATGTGCACGTAGTGAGTGCTTCCCCTCACCTTCTCCTTTGCTCTCTCCAGCAGTGCGGGCGTGCAATGGGGCAGCTGCTTGAGATACGGTTCATTCGAATACATGGACTGAGTGAGCATCTGAGAGAGTTCCATCGAGTGGATGGCAGGAGACAGCCAACCATTGCTGAAATAGGGGAAGGGATTAGAAAGGCATGTCACAAATATAAGTTATAAAGAGCTCAAAGGATGTATTTTATTTTTCCTTTAATCAATAACAAATATTGGTGAAATGAGCAAGCTATCATCATCCCAAAAATCACTGTGCGACCGTTACATTTTAATGCGCACACATTCAATGGTTACCGTCCTCACTACAGTTTCATCATCCCAACGCAATCGTCTCCTTCTCTCACCTGGACAACACGTCGACACAAGCCTGGACGAGTCGGACACTCTTGAGCACCACCGTCTCCATGTCCTGCAGAGATCACTTTATGTCAAACCAAATTCATCTCATCACCCCGTGGATTCGAGCATCATCGCTATCCTATAGCTAGACTTCTTTCAATTAATCCAGCGGTAATCTTGCCACAGCATCAGGAAACAAAATAATTTGAAATAAACCGTTTGCTATCATCACTCTTATTGGTAAACAAAAAAAAGTTCTTATTTTTTAAAATTTATACAAAATATCGGGAACCCCCCCCCCCCTCCCAACCATATCTTTGACAAATGTTCACCTTGTTCAGCTCGGCACTCAGTTGGATGCGCGAAAGGTGAGCGTGGATGAGGAGATTGACCTAAAAAATGTTTATCTACATGATCAATATATATATCCAATCGCAACTCACCTTCACATGGGGATCAGTGAACTTCTGGTTCTTGAGCTGACCGGGCAGTCGATCCGCGAGCTGCTTCAGCACTGTGTCTTCCTGAGATATACAGAATTGTTGTCGTAGAAATATTAGGAAAGTGAAAAACCTTGAAACGGTAAAGTACCAGGTTTGTGGTTTTTACCAATTGTTCCTGATTTGATCATCCATATTTCAGATATTCTTTTACGGTTTCCTCTTTTTCTCCCCCTCACTCACCTTGTGTCTGATGGGCATCGTGGCGAATTCGCTTGCATTCGAGATGATCTCAATGAGTGCACGCTGCTTCGTCTTCGCCGTTAGAGACATCGAGAACAACTCTGAACGAATGACGAATTTAAATTTCCAAAATGTCGTTACTTCTTTCTATCAATCTCTCAAATCGATAGATATCGGTGACAACTATAATTATAACGATTCTTGCTTGTTTATTACATTTAAATTAATTAGGGTGATAAGGAAACTAACTAAATTCGCTAAACAATATCTCTACCCTCCAATCTCCCCTCCCCGCACTGACCAATGGTGGTGTAGCTGATATAGTAGTAAGCAGCGATCATTCCGAGATTGAGTGGCTGTGTGTCCATCTCCTCCTTCACTGTGATACACTTGCTGTTCTCCAGATCCTTCAGTGTGTTCTCCACCAATTCGGAGAGAGCATCCGACAAGTGACTGGAAGAGCAACACTATCTATCTATTTAGATGGCAACAAATAACATTTTTAAAAATTTCTTCGACGAAGGTATCAAACTGTAATCACAGAAACATTCTATATTCACAAGACATAACACGAATCTAGCAGGTAACAAAAAATAGTAGCGAATTTTTTTTTGGAGAAATGATAATCGTCCGAATGCTACCCATCAACCGTTTTACAATTCATGCATATTTTAGAGATCGTTGAGACGAGAATTTGGCAGGTTTCTCAAATTGTGAAAAAAAGAAAACTCACCGATGCGTGACTCCCTGCAGGTTGTAGTAGTTGGGATTCTGCGTCATTCTGCGGTAGAGAAGAGTCCACGTCAGATACTGTAATAGCAATCAATATTAATTAGAGTAATTTGGTCCTTCCAATCTATCTCCCTCCCTTCTCACACCCGACTCGAGTATTACATTTATAAAATGATATAAACATTGCACAAAGTGAAACCACGTGCTTCCGTTGTTTACAAAGTAGGCACGTAATCGTCCTTCTCATTTGTGTGTACTCTTTCGCCTTCGGCAAACACAGGAAGTAACATTTTTCTATTATAAATGTAAAACATTACTCACATCGATGGCGTCCTGCTTGTTCTCGATGGTCTTGGTGACGATCTCGGCATTGAAGTGATCATGGAGACAATGGTCGAGATGAGATTCGATGGGAAGAGGCTCAGAGAGGAATTTCTTGATGAACTCCTTCTTCGACGATTGACACAGCACTACGCACTTCGCTGAAAACGGGTATTTTTTAAAATCCTGTTCACTTTATCTATGCCTTACAGCATGCTCTACTTCGCCCCCCATCGACATGCTATATCACTCTCAACTACCGTATGCCTTAACAACACGGTTCTCTACTTCTCATCTTCAATCGGTATGCTACCGTACCCCAGACTACCGTATCCCCCACTCACCATCAGAGTCATGCGTGGGTCGATTAGCCAGTCCGACCATATGGAGTACGTCTGCCACTGGGTAGTCCTCGTATGCGTGACACTGTCCATTGTAGAACTGAGTGTCCATGATGACGACGACGTAGGCAGACATCGAGATGGAATAGCACATCGAACGGGGCACGATGCACACCTGCAGAGAGTGATGAGGTGGAATGAAAGGAGAAAGAGAATATTGGGAGGCACATCCGTTTTTCCACTCGTTCCATAACCAAACCAGAAATTTATAGAAACCAATATAAAAAAACTGAATAAATTTCTGGCACATTAGTGTTTCAACATCAATATTTGTTATTTCAAAACGCAGAAAGTACAGTAACTTTTAGTCGTTGCTAGAAAAAAAAAGAAAAAAATCACACTCATCCCTTATATTCTCGTGATATCCAACACATGAAACTCGTTGATACCTGGATGGCTCCCGACTTGAACATCTGTTCCACAATGGCCACATCCTTGGCGGCGCTTCCCTCGTGAACGTAGCCAACTCCACGAGAGAGCGTCTCACGAAGCGTCGAATCCTGACAACAAGCAATATTCAAATTGCATCATCACAATCAACACACCTTGGCTAATAATATAATTTCAAGAGATTTTTTAAAAATCGATATCGATTGAACGTTCAATCAATAATCCATCTACCGTACCTGAATGGCGTCGATGAGCTTCTTGAACGTCTCGTCGGCCTCGGAGATGTGCAGGAAGCGCTTCGGCTGACCGTCTGACCAGGAAAGATTAAATTATTGTTTTCCGACAACCCGGCGTATTCACGTGCCATCACCTTCTCATAACTAGGTTGAACAGAGGTAAAACAATGCGAGCTGCATTTCCGCAAAACGATGGAAAAAAATAAATGATTTCTGTATGCACCCCTCTCCCCTTCCCTCTTGCTTCAACTGACCAGCATGTTGCATGGCGAGTAGATCGACGGCCGTTGACTTCGTTTCTCTTCTCGATGGGACGAAGACGAGGGCGGGTTTGGGTCGCAGCTTTCCTCCGTGTCTACACACTGCCTGGTAGACGGGACGGACCATCGCTGCCAGACGAGACGCCGTGTGAGACAGATTGAATCCCTGCAAAGTAGAGTATTTAACAGTAATAGTTGCTTGTGAAATGGAAGCTATGATTGAGTTTCCACTATTCCATAAAATGATTAATTGTTAGGCGCCATTGTCGGAAAATGTCATTGGCTTTGCCAACTATCCCTCACTATTCAATGCCCCTTGAAACCCGTACTCACCTGGATGAACAACTCGAGTTTCACGGGTCTCGATCCGGGCGGGAAGTTGAAAGTGGCGGCAGAGGCGCATCCCAGCCACGCTCCCACGTCCTTCGCATTGGCTAGTGATGACGAGAGGGCGACGATGCTGCAATTGCCAGTTATTGATCAATCCTAAGTTACAGTAATCTCACCGTAGTCCGGAGTCGAGCTGCGACGCCATGTATCGCATGCGAGAGCAGATGACCTCGAGCACCGGCTGCAACGATTATTGAATAGTACAGTGATGTTCGAAATAAATCAATTGTTGATCGGTAAACACCATAATGTACCGTACCCCATTGGCTCCTCCAATCATATGGACGTCATCGACGACGAACAACTTGACGGCCTGCACATTCTTTCTCTGTTTCCATCGTCTCGAAGTGTTGTCCCATCTCTCGGGCGTCGCCACTGAAAGGGAACAAATGTTGCCCATAATATTACATTTTACTGCTATTCAATCACATTTTGTCATGATAAATTATTGATAAGAAACCTTATCAAAATTGCCCGACACTTGACAACCAGAAAATAGCGCTACTTGACTCGAAATTAAAAATACATTTCCTAATGATGCCGTAATCAACATACCAATGATGCGTCCCCTCTGGAGCAGCTTGAGATCAGTGGCTGGTTCTCCCGTGAGAAGGACGACACTCTTGTCCAGCATCGCTCCCAGTCTCTCCTGCCAGTCAGCGGCCAGCTGAAACACACACGTAGAATGGGCAGTAATGGACATTTAATATCGAATTGCAATTTAAACCCTATCATTATTTTAATCGCAACTAGATACTTTTGATCTACGAAGAAACGATATTTCCCCTGGTTACTAACCACTAGAAAGGGAAAGTGAAAGCGCCGCGCTATCCCTCCGAATAAAGCAGACCCCGGGAGACACCAATCTCGCAGCCTCGTTAGCTCAGTTGGTAGAGCGTCAGACTTTTAATCTGAATGTCAGGGGTTCGAGCCCCCTACGAGGCTAACCTTTTGCCGCTTTTTTTGTCATAGTTCCACATTGTTTCCAGAACTGTGTCATGTCCTATTTTGTCTACTAACACGCCTTATGTGAGCAAAGAGCGTTCTATGAATACAATATAACCAATAATAATAATACAATAAATACCTTGACAGCCAAATCTTCGACGGGCGTTACGTACACACACTTGGACTCGGGATTCTGCTCGAGATGACGGAGAATTGCGAGTTCCGCCACTGCAGTCTGAATAGAAGATATACATTTAGTTCTAACCGAAAATATGCAACCAATCGATGGTTACGCCAACAGTCGCGTTTCAAAGCAACCATGAAACTTGTGTGCTCCTAGAGTGATCAGTATCTCATCCGAGAGCCATTTCAATAAATAAACACAAACCTTTCCAGATCCCTGGGGCGCGCACACGAGGACGTTCTCGTTGCTCTCGTAGACCGTGCGGAAGACTGCAATCAAAGAAATAGATGGACTGGGGAAAGGAAAAATTCGTGTCGTGGAAACAGTGATGTTTCAGATAATACTAAAGGGTCGGTTGAATTTGTTTTACGGCAGATCCGCAGATGAGCATTAACAAACTAAATAATGCACGCAACATACCCTGCGTCTGGATGGGATTGAACAGCTTGATTCCCGAAGCGGCAAAGATCTCCTCGTAGTCCTTGCGGCCAATGGTAGAGAGGGGAAGGGGCTGCAATCGTTACAATCAAATTACAGTAGTTCGACCAAACGGGCATATCAAAACAGTAGTTCTTCTCTTCGGGCCATAGATGGGCAAGGGTTGTTGCTGGAAGGTCAAAAGCGGGAGGGTCGGAGATAAAAATGGTGAATTTGAGCAAAAAGCGGGAGGGTCTGAACCAAAACCTTGATGAGTTTAATCGAAATCGGGTGGGTCTTTGGTAAAAAGCGGGAGGGTACTGTTGCTGGCTACACCCTAGCCCATGTATGCTTCGGGCCGAAACAACGAGCAATACTGTCCACCGTGTGGATTTCATATATCGCATCTAAGTGACTAGAGATTAATGTTGCTATATCGAATAAACCTATTCGCGAATAACTCTTTGTTCTCGTGAATATAATTATTCGATCTAACAACACTACTAGATACACTACAGTACCTGGAGATCGAGTAGTTCCGTGGGTGGAGGGTACTTCTCGGGAAGGACGAGATGGCGGAATGAGACGGGGAGTACGGTCTCTGATCCGAGCCATCGATCGGAGACGACACGGACGAAATAGAGAGGAGGAAGGGGCTCGAAGACGGGCACGAACATCTTCACGATGTGATCATCTTCGCAGAATTTGCTGAACAAGACAAGCGATTAGAAAATGCTTCAACAAATGGGGAAGAGACTGCATTCAGGAAGCAAAATTCAAGTCCATGTGGCTAAGCAATGAAGCACAGAATCCACGGGGTTGCGCGCTTTGCATCCAATTCTCGATATCCTAGTTTTTTTTCATAGCACGATTGAACAAAATCACCAAAGGCAAAAAAATGGAACAAAAAAGAGCCACACATGAAACCACAAATCACAAGGACGGAAAAGAGAGTAAACATACTGCTTGAGAAGGAAGAATTCGTGATGTAGAATCACTTCTCCATCCACATCTTCCACCAGAATCCAGAATCCCTCCGCGTTACCATGCACCTGCAAAGAAAAATAGATCTAATCACTCGTCTCTACCCGCATGTTTCGGGGTTCACGCACTCTATGTGAGACAATTGATCAGCTTCACCATGGTACAAGCGGTGGCAGGTTGATACAAATTGTGATTATATAATATTTTCAAACCAGCGGGTTGCTCGATACGCAATAGCATTGAAAACAAAATATTTTGGGCAAATTTGAATAACTCTAAATCATCGATCGCATTCTTTAAAATCGCATATTGTGAAGACTGACTCTCTCGTCCCACTGGAAATCGGGCGTGATTGTCAGTTCAATCTTGAGTGTCGATCGAGTAATCGGCTGAATCAGCGTCGTCATCTCCAGCTTAGGAATCTGAAATACACAAATTAGTCAGAAATCTTTTTTTAGAAATTGACTGATAAAATTGTTTTCAACGTCCTCAATCTAGCAAGCAGCGTGGAAAATCAATATAAAGTGGAAAGCCATCACAGACCTGTCGGATGAACTTGTAGAGTGGCTTGCCCATCTTGGGCAGTTTGATCAACTCTCCCAATTGGTTGGCATCGAGATCATAGAGACGATCGAATGAGTAGTTCTTCTTATCGATCGATCGAACAACCTGACAAAAGAGACGAGATTGACTCATCATACGGCAACAAAAGGTTCAGCAATATTTCGCTAAAACGTGTGATCATTCCAATGTTTTAATCATGAAGTGCATATAATTACCTCAGTAGGAATCTTCTTGAATTGATGGAGGGGATTGAGCGACTGCCACTGACGAGCAGTGACCATCTTGCACAGCGACAGCACCTTCTACAATTTAATTGCCATAAATCGTGATTATCTAAACTAAACTCATTCTCGCCTTCAACTGTAGTTAGATCCGGTGTGCCACAGGGCTCTTGCTTAGGTCCACTCTTGTTCATCCTATTTATCACTGACATTTCATCACAATTCCCGCCATCTATTCGCTATTCCGTTTATGCTGACGATTTAAAGCTTTATGCGGAAGCTCCCCTCTATTCTGATGACTTACAATGTGCCCTCGATGTTATCTCTACCTGGTCAGTACAATGGAATCTCGGCTTATCCGAGACCAAATGCTCTATTATGCACTATGGCCTTCACAACCCTTGTAGACAGTTCCATATCAATAATGTCGCCCTTACACCCAAAAAGACTGTCAAGGACTTAGGAGTCGTTTTCACCCCTTCTCTTTGTTTCTCTGAACATATCAAAGAAATCAAATTCTAAAATGCACTTCCTTTTCAAAGCTTTCCGTAGTAATTGTATCGATATTTATGTGAAATCGTTCACAACATTTATTCTTCCTAGTCTAGAGACCTGTTCCATTATCTGGAACCCCATTAATTCCGTTGAAACTACCAAAAATATTGAACGTGTCCAACGCGACTTCACTAGGAAGCTCTATTTCCGTTGTTCTCTGCCTTCAGTAAGCTACTGTAATCGTTTACGCTCCCTAAATCTAACAACTTTAGAACGCCGTAGATTTGTCACCGATATTGTCTTTCTCCATTCCATTCTTCATAGGAATTATGAACTTGATCACTCTTCCCTCCTCACTCGTTCTCCTCTTACTAGATTTGTCCGTAATTCACATCACTTCCGTATCTCTCTGCCTTTCTTCCCTCCCAATTCCCACACCACCCTTGCCTCCAGAACCATATCAATTTGGAATTCCCTCCCTTCCCCCTCGGTTGATTTATCCCGAGATTCCTTCCGGAAATTCATCCGCTCCCAGCCCAACTCCTTTTTCCCTGAATCAATTGTTAAGAATTGGCTCTAACCCTTCTTCCCCATACCCTTGCTGCCATGCACAAAACCGATTCGACTACGTCGACGGACATCCGTTTCTTGCCCCTATTCAAAGTTATTTTTCTTGTATGCGATACTCTGACGGAATAAATAATGAATGAATGAATGAAAAACTAGATCGTTCCGCTCAATTTTAATGAGTGTATTTTGATGACGCAATAACTCACGAGTGCGAGTCCAGCCCATCCTCTCCACAGAACAATCTCGAAGAGAGCACGGAAGAGTCGACCAGCCGATTGGGCAATGAAGACCATGTCGGATTGAAGGGCGAAACCATCCAGTTTCAGTTGAGAGATGTAGGCCTGAAACAAAGGAGAGATTACTGATACAGAGATAGAAGGTACGTTTTTGTTTCAACTCAAATGTTTAGCACTTGCAATAGCAAATCATTCGATAATATCATGAATAAGTCGTTTCAAGGTTTCATTCTCATTTTATCAATTGTTACGAAAGGGATCTGGAATATGGTTATGATATTTATTTCTCACCTGGAGGAGGACGTTGACCTTGGCAGAGGGTTCATCGAGTGACTCCTTGATTGGAATGGGAACGTGCTCAGCCAACTTCTGCAGCTCAATCTTTTCCTCCTCACGAACCGCGATTTGCTGAACAAGACGACAATTATTTATCTTAGGGTTATATTTAGTGAAATCAATTTGTTTACTACGTCGTTGTACTAGTGCTAATGGCTCCTCTACCGGGTCAGCTCGATAAGGCAGCTGTGAAACCCCAATACGACTTTTTTTCATTTCCAAGCACATATAACCAATCTCTACTGCGACAGCTCCTATAGGGCAGTTGTGAAACACCAATATCACATGTCATATTCATAATCTCACCTTAAATTCGCTAGAGAGGGAGAAGATTCTGAACAGGTCGATCTCCGTCGCCGTCGCCTTCAGGAGGGAATTGTACGTCTGCATCGAGTCGAAGGTACAGTAGAAGTGAGAGGCGATTCGACCCAACTCCGTCGCCTGCAATTACAATTTATTGTATATACAAATTGAATAAGTGGGAAAAGAACACGCCAAGGTGTGGTCTACCACTCATATAACATTGTTCGTATATTCCGACTACCAGGTGATCTACCGCTTCATTGACAACTTACAACGGCGGGAAAATCAGGAACACCAATACCATCACGATATACTCTGCAATAATCGTCAGTACCTGAATGACTCCAGTCTTCTTGTTGTAGTTGATGAGATGTCCCTTGTCCAATTGCATGCATGCAGTGTGGATGAGATCGGCACGACGCTGCTCCAACAGAGGATCCAACTTCTGAACAATACACACATCATTATTCTCTTCACCACTTGTATTCGATACTTCGTCAACCTCGCTCCATACATGGGCTAGAGTAAACCAGCACAAGTACCTTCCCATTTATTTATCGCAACCCCACCAGATATCGGTTCAAGCCTGTACGATTTTGGATCAGACCCGTCCGCTTTTTTCACAAAAGCATTATGTTTGTCACCGACCCTCTCTCGCTTTTAACCTTCCACCAACTTTCCTTGCGCATCTATGACTCACCTGCTCATCGTGAGTGATACCGTAAAGTGTGGGACTCTTGATCATTCGAACGTAGAGATACGTGTAGCCCAGCCAGTGCATCGCGTCCTGAATAGACAATAATGTGTTATCGCAACTACAGTAATCCACCGTACCTGCACACTGCTGATGGTTCCCAGGACGATCTCGGCATTGAGCATGTCGGGCAGACGAGAGATCACTTGAGACTCCACTGGCAGCTGAAATGACATCCATGAACACGGTACAGCACACTTCAACACCACAATTTCGCGTTTCGGATAATCTATGAGTTGGCGACTTGTCTCTAAAGAATGATAAGGGCATAATAATAATCATCATCTACACAATCATCTACCGTACCTGCTGGTTCATGAGTGAGAGGTAGAACTGGAGTTCGCTGTGATGAGTGATGAGGATTCCCTTTCCCTTGCTGTCGTACTGCGGACGACCCGCACGACCAAGCATCTGCAATTTACAGTTACTATTAAACATATTAATCAGCTGATTTCGTAACGATTCCATCTGGGCTGCGTGATATTTGTTCCATCCTGTAGATACGTGAGAACATCAAGAGATCCCCAACCAAACATCACGTTTTCAATGGAATTATCCTAATCCATTGTCTCCGCCCCACTCTCTCGCATTTCGCACTCTTTTCGGTGTAATTTTCCTAGATTAATTTCTAGTCTGCTTTTGCAAGTCCCTTCTCCCCTTCTTCCCCTCCCTCTTCCTTCCTTCTTCTTCTCCATTCCCTTTTCTGTCGCTCGTCTCAGACGGTCGGAGCCATGTCTTGCTCGTTCGCCATCGCCATTACCCCCGGTAAGAAGATTGGAGATCGGAGATCCCCACCACCCTACCCTACCCCTTTACTCTGGATCTCCACCCGATCGATATCCCCTCAATGTACCGTACCCTACCATCACACTACTACCATATCCTCTTCAGATCGCTGCAGTCTCTCGGCGGCGGGTGGCACCTCCAAGCACAAGATGGTCAACCAGTGCGACCGCAAGCTCGCCTTCAAGGTACTGTACCCTCCCCTCATGTCCCCACTCACCCACAACTACCGTACCCATTACAGGTTCGCTCGTCCAACAACTCCAACTACTCTGTCAACATGATCGGAGGCTTCATTGACGTCGCCGAGACCAAGGAGTTCGTCATCACCCGAAAGTCTGGAAAGCCCCAACCCGACAAGCTCCTCATCTGCGTCAGTTATCGATCCACTCATCTACCGTATCCCCCCAAGAGCTCGCACAATAAAATGGTACTATTTCAGTTCTGCGATGCGACCGGCCCCGATGCACTCGAGCACTTCAAGGCCGAGCCCAAGGGAGAGGTACGGTACATCTCGCATCAATCGATATAATTACCGTACTAATCATCGATGCTTGAAGGTTGTTGGCGAGACTCTGATCAAGCTGTCGGCCGCCGAGTGATCGGTCCTCCCGTGCGTCTACCGTACTCCTCCTTCCTCTCGGGATATCTACCGTAGTCTTGTGCCTCGTCTTCATGCCGCCGATCAGCCTTCATTCCTCTGTGACTCCACACCATCTCCCCCATCCGCCATTCTCTTATCCCCCTCCCTTCCTTCCCCTCTACCCTCCTCCCCTCTTCCAATCTGCTCATCCACCAGCCCCTCCATGAATATATAGAGATGCTGCAGTATAAACAAGGCCCGTCACATCTGTTTCATCTTGGAATCACATCACACTACAAACACACCTGCATGACATCGAGAGATCCGAGCTCAGTCCACCGTCCCTTCTCGGGGTTGTAGATCTGCAATGAACATTACGGTAGTTCAATCGATAATTGTGTCTACAGTACCTGAGTTCCCTTGATGATGACACAGTGGGCGGGCAGATTGACTCCCCACGCAAGAGTGGAGGTGGACACAAGCACCTGAGACATCCACAATTACTTCTTGTTCCTCCATTATTTCAAATTACGGTGTAACCGTAATCCCCCTAGTTCCCTCACCTGGAGATGCTTGTCCGCGAATAGATCTTCTACGAGAGTTCTGTCCACTCTCGTCATTCCTGCGTGATGGATAGCGAATCCGTAGGGAAGGAGATCCTTCAGGTCCAGGTTCTTCGCCTGCAACATTACCCTTTCATTTCCTTGCTATATAGCCACATCTTGCGAACAGCTATTAGTAGTCATCTTGTTTTTTCCAAGCTCAGCAATATTTCTAGAAGGTTCTATAATACTCTTCGCCCCTCTTCTACAATACCTGTTCAGCTTCACTCCTGAGAATCTCCGTACTGGCCGATCCTTCCTTCATAAACTCTCCCAGTGTGTCCTTCTCCAAACACGCATCTCTAATCGCCTTCGCTGTCTTCGCCGTTTCCTTGCGAGAGTGAACGAAGATGAGCACCTGTAAGTCGCAATTCCATTGATGTTAAACATCAGTATCATCTCAGCACCAACACACTAACTGCTCAAACTAGAAACTGAAGTGGCTTCAATAGTAATATTTCGTCGACAATCTCTAATTTATGTGCATGGATTATTGATATTCCTAATACAGTTTGATCACTCAATTTCATTAATGATCTCACGAAGCTCAGCTATATCCCAAATGTATAAAACAGAAAATGACGGTGTGATTGTAGCATTAATTCCCCTCTGTGTCTCACCTGACTCTTTCCAGCGTGTTCCATCACCTTCTCATACACGACTTCATTCATGGCAGTGAATCTCTTGAGTGCCTTCTTCTCCGTGATTCCAATGTACTGCTGCTCCAGTGGGACGGGACTAAAGAGCATCGACCATTTTTTGAGAGATGGAGTAAATTCAACCAAATTTAAAATTCTATTTTTTAAATTCGCGCGGAAACTGCAACTAATATCTAGTTCCACGAGGCTCGCGTGTAATACATAGACATAACTGTGAAGAAATTTAAGAAACGCGAAAAATTCTTATAGCATAATCCGCGCTTCATATAATCTTCATTAGCAGAGACGGAAGCTTTCAAGTAGCAATCGGGAAAAATCTCAAACAATCAGGATTCGTGTTTCACACGATCCTCATAGTTCAACAAGTTGGTCCAGCTCTATTATTAGAATGATGTATCCTCTTTACAAATCAACCTACCGATAGCTGTTGTCGAAGTAGTAGAGATGCTCCTTCTTGACTCTCAGGAATGCGGCAACATCGTGGTAGTTGGGAAGAGTGGCAGAGAGACCAACCAGACGACACTCGTCGTGATTCTGCTCCATCTGACGGAGCGTCCTGTAATCATAATCATTGTATCTCTCATTGCGATGTTCCTCAGTGATCACGGGGTATAACTTCTTCAGCTAGAAAGCAGCGCTACTTCAGCTCTGCCGAGCCACTTTCTAGCTGATATCTGTCTTCTAGCCGACGTAGCTATATCCAATGACTCGTATCATTTAGACCACTCTATTCGTCGTCTACCGTACTCTCCTCCCACCAACCTGACAACGATCGATTCGAGCACGGGTCCTCTGTCGTCGTGCAGAAGATGAATCTCGTCAATGATGATGAGACGAACGAGTTGGTTGTACGCACGCTCACCTCCTGCAATAAAATACCGTAGTCTCAGCTAGCACACTATCTACACGTCAGCTTTTAGAAGATTCACTGTAAAACAATCGATAATAGCAAGACACCGTACCCTTTCTCGTGACGATATCGTACTTCTCGGGAGTGCACACAATGACTTGAGTGGCCATGAACTGCTCCTTGCTCATCTGGGCGTCTCCCGTCATCTCACCCACCTGAACACAAATATTCAAGGAACGGTTGAAAAGGGGGAGAAAATAAAACAGTTGTCGATTCGTAAACTTACAGTAATGCCGTAGGGCGCGAGTCTCTTTCCGAATGATCCCACCATCTCCTGTACGAGCGACTTCATCGGGGCAATGTAGATGCACTGTAAATTGCATTTATTCAAATTAATTCAAGTAAGAAATCAATAACTGACCTTGAACTCGTCCAGCTTCACCGTTCCGTCCTCTCTCAGATGCTTGCCCACCTCACGCATAATCGTGAGCAGAGCAACGTTCGTCTTACCAGCTCCCTGCAATCGATAAATATGATTTACCGTAATCTTCATCTCATCGTCCCTAAAATCTAATCGATATCAACTGACAGTGGGGGCGCAGAGAAGGAGATGCTCGTCACTCTCGAGTGCACTCTTGCACAATTGAGACTGAATTCTGTTGAGTGACTTGAATCCCTCGAAGGCAGCTTGAGTCCACTTGGGAAGAGAAGAGATGTCCACTAGTTTCTGCAATTAGAAGGGTCAATAGCAAAATTTTAGATAATGGGCACAAGAGATACTGATTTAATCGAAACGAAAAACCGTATCAAGGCTGTATAAAACACGAAACTTGCATGGACTCTTCAGTGAATCATATTTTCCTAGGGAAGTCTAAACCCTCGCCCTCACCTCATTCTCTCCAAATGGCTTGGGTTTGAGTGCGGGCACACTGATCTCCTCCCAACTCTTCTTCTGTGTACGAGTCGACTTCTCGGGCAGATTGCATCTGAATATATCTTGTGTATTGCAATTCTATCAACAACACCAAACCTTCCAAAAGCATTAAAGGGACCTGGTAATGCAAATGAAGTGAATTTCAGAATAAAGAAAATTTTATTCCGATTCGAATGCAAAAAACCGCATATTTTTACGATTTTTTTGAAATTAGTTATGAATTTTCAAAGATCCCGTTTCAGGCCAGAATGGCCCGGCGCTACTGTGTTTAGCGGCTAAACACAGTAGTGCCGGGTCATTCCAGCCAAAAATGAGACCTTTGAAAATTCATAACTAATTTCAAAAAAATCGTAAAAATATGCGGCTTTTTGCATACTAATCGGAAGAAAATTCTCTTGAATCTGAAATTCACTTCATTTGCAGTACCAGGTCCCTTTAAGTACGATGTGCTACCATAACCCATCTACCGTACCTCTTGTTTGTCATGGTATGAGATCCATTGGCGAAAGTGAGATCATCGAAGTCGAGCATCTTTCTCGACGCCATCCACGTGCCAGCCTGCACTGCCTCGTCTCCTGAACACAAAGAGAATAATTAATGACACTATTATAAAACTATAAACATTCTCTTATAAAATAGCCTCATCGGAGTACTTGTTACTTTATTTTGATTTAATGAACAACTAAACACGAATATTTGAAAAGCGTTAATCACGTTGTATGATGACCTCGAAACTCACCGGCTGCTTCGGCGGCCTTCTTCTGCTGCACTCGCTCTCGCTTGGCACGCTCCGTCTACAATGTACATCGATAATCAAACATTTCGCCTCTTCCCCACTCCCATCGGTGGGCACAGGGTACCTTGACTACCGCCTACAAGCAAAATCCGGAAAAAAATCACTTTTTCTCTGGTAAACACCTGAAAAAGGGGTCCTTGGGGCATAGGTCAAAAGAGTGCGTTGGGGAAAGACGAAAATGTGGGTTGGGTGTTTCAAGTATGGGTATGAAAAACTGAAAATGTGAATTGGTTTTACAATGTTTTTCCTCAAAATCCAAAAATGTACGTTGGATTTCCAAAAATTGGCCTTTTAAAACCAAAATGTGGGTTGGCTTCGTTGTTTTTTACGTACCTTTTGACCTATGCCTTGGGGGGTCATATGACAATCGCCTGCAGGGCCAAATTGTAATCTGACGACTGTGTGCAAAAAGTTGGATTTTAGCTGCTCATCTATGCCCACTCCTATATACCGTACCTCTACGATATCCTCTCCCTCTCCCTCCTGCAACTGTGCGAGAATGGCGTGCAACTCTGGCTTCGTCCTCATATCATCCTCGATCGCCTGTCTCTCCTCTGCTTGTGCTTGTTTGAGAAGAGTGCAGTACAGAACGAGATTGCGGTGCTGACGGAGAACCTGCGAGAGAACGGTTTCACGAGGGAGATATCCATTCAGACATGCTAACAGAAGTTGATTGTAACGTTGCATATGGTTTCTCTGATTCAACTAAAGAATGTATAGTTTTCCTTCGATTTTACAGTGTTTCTACCAATGGATGAGAAATAATTAAGTATCATGCCTTGATGAAGTCGAATTGGTCGAATCCGAGTAGAAGGACTAGTTTGTTCTCAGCATCTCGATCGTCGACTGAGTCCTTCAGAATACTCACGACCTCAGTTCCCTTCTGCTGGGCGAGGATGGGGTCCTGCAATTTGATATTAGATAATTTGTGTTAACAAATTGTAAAAAAATCATTTCCTACTAATTTAACAAGAAGAAAACAAATTACAGTTACTATGAAATTGTTGGCAAGGAACATTATTGATTTCATTACTCACCTTGTAGAATTTGGACAGACTTCTCTGGATCCAATGAGCATCGATATCTCTCGCATGGAGTCCTCCCTTCTTCTGTGCTCCTCCTTCCTCCTCTCCATAGCCTCCCTTCAGTGTCTCTGACCAATCGGCATCCTCCTTTCCTTCTTCTCCCTCAGACTCCGAATTCTCGTCGTCTCCTTCAATTTACAACCATTTCATCGATATTTTCTACAGACGTTCATGAAAAAAAATACTAGGATCATGGAGCAGTTAATGCACAAAATAAATGTGAATAAACAAACTCTTGAGTTCGCCGATCACATTGTCGTCCTTTTCCTCATCATCAGAGTCATCAAAGTGGACGTTGACTCCCTCAGTCTCGTCGATGTCATCCTGAGAATGAACAGATTACAAGTTATACATGACAGATTCGCGGTCGCATTACTTTTAGATTTCACAGGAACGACGAAAATCGTTCGAGAATTCTACAGGGGTTATCTTCAAAAGAGTAGAGTGATATCTCGTTGAAAGTCATCAAGTGAGAAGTGTACTCACATGCTCCATCTTCGACGTCTCGTCATCAATGGAGAAATCGGTGATCTTCTTCGACAAATTGATGAGAGCGTGCGCACGCTGATCCGACAGTGCACCTAAACAGTCGATCGTTGATATATTTGGTAGAAAGGCAATTCTTTCAATATAATTTAAATGTATGTCACTGATAATGAAACGTTGAAAACGGTAATCAGTATAAGATAATGATGTGAATCATACCAAGGAATTCCTCGACTGCCTTCTTTCTGTCCGTCTCTCTGATTTCGTCCGACTTGAGTACAATGAGCACCTCGTCGGCAGCTCCACACAGAATGTCACGCGGCTGTAATATATTTGATTCCCATCACATGAAATCCCGATTACATACATATACGAAGATATAGAAACACCTTCGAAAGTTGTATTCAAAATGACGAAAAGCAATCAATAAAGGGGCGAACCTGATCTCCGATGGACTCTTGGATGAGAGCGAGCAGCACTTCGTAGGTCTGTCTCGTCTCCTGGGTTCTCGGCTTGTACGATCCCAGCATCTCAGTGTTCTCAGCGAGAAGATTCTTGCCGCCATAGCGGAGATCGTCCGACTCGCCCTTCTTCTTCCTGAGAAGAAATACGATTACAGCTAGACTAACTTTACATGGCTAAGAGTGTTCATGGATACAAAACAAAACGTAATAGAAAGTAATTTGCAATTTCATGACATAGCTGTTAGGAGATTCATAGTTTTTCAAGAAGAACCGGCGTCACTGTTCTGAGCAAAACAACGGAATAAGCAAAATCAGCCCGACTCACTTGACTTTCTTCTCCTTCTGCTGCACTGGCGCCTTTCCTCTAGTGTACTTGTCTCCCATGCGCATGCGCTTGATGTCCTTGTCGGACAGAGGCAAAACCTCGCCGGTGGGGTCATCTCTGCCTCGTCGATCGGTAAGGTTGTAATCGACTTGCAACACAAGGTTGGAATTCTGAAAACAAAGTAATTAAAGCAAAATAAGAAAGAAACGAGAGCGAAAGAAAGTTCTTGCCTGTCTGTACTCGTACTGCTGAACACGCGCGATATCGTCAGCCATGGTTGAGTCGAGGTGTTAGTACGACTAAATTAGAAGGGATTGGTAAATAAATTAGACGAATAACAACAGCAACAGACGCGTAAAAAGCGAAACCATTCGATATTTGCCGATTTTCGAAAACCAAAAGTTTGAACTTAGCTGAGTAGATGCCGGTACAATTAAGAGCGTGATCGGCAGTCAAGCAGGCAATTTCCCGGCTCTAGTTCCCGGCTCTAACAATATTACCGTAATCTAAAGATATTTTCTAATTTTATTTTATTTATTCCATTTCAGATTGTATTTCCTAATAGTGTAACGGAATCGTGAATATATTATAGACGGGCCAATTGATAAATCGGTGGGGAATAGTTCACGCACCGGGGTTCTTTTTCAGACATCAGATTAATATTTTGTTCATACGATTTTCGCATGAGGAGAAAACTTTTCGTTTAAATTTAAAAAAAAGTATACACTGAATGACAATAACCATGGTCTCCTATATCATAAACTGTATCTCCTTTCATATTGCTTCAGTGCTGTCATCCGAAATCTGCTCCTTCAGTATCTCTTCGTGGAACCATATTTTGATCAGAGTGAATTTCTGGAGAGAGGAAAAGGACAGTGAAAACTTTATCCTGACATACAGTGCAACATCATGGTCGGTGTGAATGACTAGACATTCAGAGATTGTAAACAGTCAAATCACATCGACTCGGGCGAATAACCAATTTTCCATCTGAAACCAGTCTAAAGTCGTCAGAAAACAAAGCGAGATTCAGAGTATCTCGAAAAGAAGAACAATCCTTGCGAAAGCAAATCTATAAATCACAGAAGCGAAATTCAAGGCGGTAAATATCACAATACAAAGGCTCGTCAGCGATCAAATCTATGTGAAAATTATTGTTTAGCTATGTAAAAAGGGGTAATTAGTAAGTAAAAATTGACTAGAAAACAGAACAATTATCGATTGAATTCTATTTTCTCCAGATCTTTCATCCATCGATTTATCGATCGCTTATACAACACTCTTCACTGCTCGTTCAATCACATCCAACGCTCGTCTCATCTCGAAATCCTCGATCTCCGACTGAGTCGACACTCGGATACTGTAATGACGAAATCGATTACTTCTCTAGCTACCGTACTCCTACCTCGGCTCGACAGGGAAAGCCTCGTTCTCGTCCAAGTAACGGGCGCGCGCCAGCAGGATTCCCTCCTCGAATGCCTGTAATCGATTAATTACCGTAATCATCGTTCTACTACATAACACAAATCGAGAAAAATATCAATATTAGTCCTCGATCAATATTCTACCGTACCTTCTCGACGACTTCATCCAACATTCGCTCCTTCTCATCCTTGCTCAACGACGCATCGACAACTTCGACGTGCCTGCAAATTTCACGTTTCAGCTCCACAACAAATGCACCGGAAAACAATGTCAGCAATGGGAGGCGGAAATTTTTCGGTAAAAAATGACGATACATTACTTTATTACCTGGTTTTGTCTCACTCTATATTAGATACCATATTTTAATTTTTCTATATAAAATATAATTAATTTATAAATACAAGTGTACCTGAATGGACAGATAACCTCTCCCTCTCTGCGTCTAAAGGCGCTTCCCTTGAGTGCCGCAGTCAAACCATCGTATAGAGAACGAGAACGCTCCTGCAATACGCACATTTTTACGAAATTGTATCAGAGCTCGTATTTATTTTTCAATAAAGGCGAACAATCTACAAAATCGCAAAAAAATCGAAAACCCGAAAGTACGATACATGGAACATGCATTCACCTGTAGTCTGATAACTCTGCCGGGATCCTCTTTGATGATATCGAGGGCCTCATCTGAATAAATTAATCAATACAAAAAGTATCGATTTGGTCTCTGGTAAACCAGAGATCATTGTCCAGTGATATATTGTGGCATAATATCTAAATGAATAATTTATCTGTCTCCATACTCTCTTTTCACACCGCAAACGTAAACTTAAGCCCTGCCCTACCAATGCAAAGTATCGCTGCACTAAACGATTGATTTAGACAGATCTCCTACTTTCCCATTGTTCGGTGTGATCTCGACTTGACCTCGTATTCTCTTCCACTCCCATACTTCGTCCCTTACCGTGATCAGACTGTTGCTGATTACACTTATCATCCAACCCGAACGAGAAAAGGAAGTGAGATTGATTGATATGGATAACTCCCTTCTATCCACCCACTAGATACCGCCCACGGAATAACGAAAAAGATATTAAAATGGTATTTATTGAAGTCAATCGAAAATCCTTTGTTATACGAATGGATCGTCGGCCTATCATTTATTCGCCCAATCAGTTTCCTCCACGCCCCGTCACGCAACGATATTTACTAGAGAAAGTAACCATTCGTCGCGCCCGCATTCCTATCTCTAAAACGTTTGAGAAACCCGTACTCACAAAGAAAAAACTCTAATCTTGATATGCCCAGAGCGAGGGTTTGAAACTCTAATGCTAGAGAGCGTGCTAAAATGAGAGAGCGCGTCTCTCGATTTAGTGCACTCTCTCGAAAATTAGAGTTTCAAACCCTCGCTCTGGGCATATGGAGTTTCAAACTCCTAAAAAAACTTTCAAACTCGAGTTTTTTCTTTGTGAGTACATTCAATCTTATCGATCACATCACGAAAGTGTTCCCGCGTCAAAGAACCATCATTGGTGCTATCCCAACTTGACGTTACTCTATTACTCATTATTTTTGACCTGCTGTTTTGATACTTCGCTATACTATCCTTCCAACTTCCTCTTACCGCATCATGACATACCAAACATTATCACTATACTACTTACAGTATAACTGGTTTACCATGGAACGAACGACTTGAGGGTGAAGGTGCACTGCCAATTTCAACTTTCCACCCAGATCTCTCCTCCTTTCAAACACTATTTTAGACCTCTTAACACTTATCTAACGTCATCCTCATCAGTTGATAAAAGTGCGAACTTTACACTCACTCGCCCCTTTTTGTGCCCGTTCTCACTCTTTTTCTCTTCTCTTAGTCCCATTCCGGCCACTCCTTAGCACTATATCTGGCTTTTTCAATTGTTCGCACTATCTATTGCAACGTTTGCTTTCAATGGAGGAGCAAAAATTCCGCGATTACATGGCAGTATATTTTGATGCATTTTTGCAATTTAAATTCACCCCTATTTTCGTCAATTGCAGTCCGACCGCCAGTTCATCTTTTCATGGGCCAAATAGGTACTCGCTAGCGAAGGTAGGCACTTCTGCAAAGCATTGAGACCATGTCGGCAAACGAAAATTTTGACTATTTCATGCATTTCTGACCACTTTTTTGACAAATATATTGAATATTGGGCAATATGCACTTCTGCACGAGAAGCCTGCGAAAAACCCATTTGACCTATGCATCTTTGTAAGAAAAAAAAATTCACCTCGCCAGGTTGTTTTTGTGTTTCACGCGATTGCGATTTTTTTATATAAATTCAATAGACGGTGTTTGAAATACCTTAGGTTAACTTTTCAGCTACATTTTAAAAAATTCTACGCGGAATCCAAAAATCTCTTCCAACATTGGCATTTTTTTCAGTGACTGAACAAGTGTTTTTTTCTAAGAAAAAATATTCGGCAAAAAAAAGTTTGGTAACGAAGTACGTGAGTCATTGACCGTCGGATCGAAGTTCTAGACCACTACCGCATCAACCATGCGGCTGCTAAATCAATGACACCGGCGTCTTCATCGTCAAAAGTTATGGTGAAGAATGAGGGATTTCTATTTTTCGGCTGTTCCAGTCATTTGTTGATGCTAACGCCAACTGCGTCATATAACCCCTATTGCTAGATTTGCTTGTCAGTTTGATCTCTCGTCTTATTTTCTTTTCAATTCATATATGTTCTTCACAAGACCACAGTTCTCTTCTGTCTAAGCACACATAAACGATCACGTCTTCCTATTGTTCCCTTTATTCTTTGCAGTTATTTATCAGCGACGACAAAGATTCTTCGGTTAAAAGGCAGCGTGCGGAGAGAGGCCAACAACGGCTGATTGTGCGTTCGGGAACTTCCGCGTAGGTACGCGCCATTTTTTATCGCGATACGTTTGAGCCTTTCCAGAATTTTGCTATGGGTGCGTTTGAGCACCGTCAAAACTTTCCTTCATAGGGCTCCATAACAAAAGTCCCCTTATCATCAATCAAGTATTTTCCCCCCGAATAGCTCTTTAGTTATTGTTATATTGTTGAAAACTAACTGGCAGCAGTAGCGAGGAGGGGAGGCAACGACGCAGAGAAGCAGTACCCGAGTCCTGAAACCAACCAATTAGACCTACCGTACAATTCACTTATCGATCGACATCAATCGATACCGTACACTCACCGGAAAGTCTCTGGTGTCCCACAACGAAGCTCCTGCCAGCGCAGAATCCTCCAGTGGATGCGATTGCATTCTCCAGTGAGGCCATTACCAGATCCACCTGGATCGGATCGATACCGTAGTGCTCGATGACTCCTGCAACGATTGTTAATAGTTATCGATTTTTGTTGCGCGTGCTTTCTCACTCAATCTCGTTTTCTCCACTGATCTCAGGATCATCGCTTCTCATACTTTGATCTCTCTCAACTCTCATTGTTCGTTTTTTCTCTTCTTTCCATGTACATGTGACATCTTTCTTCAAGAGTCGCCTATCATCGTGGTCACAGTTCACTGATAGACAATGTTACTGTGCTTCATCTCTTCATTAACTCTTTCCCATTCTTCCTTCTATCACGTATTTAAACCGCCAACGTCTCACATACCACACTCGACACTTTCCCCCATCAAAGTTTTTTCCTCTCCCCACAAAAGCAGAATATCATGATAGTGTGAAACCGGAAACCGCAGCGTTGACTGTTCAGATTTTGTTCGTTGCGTTCATCTATTTTGACACAAACAGATCAGGCAAACAAATCATATTTCGTCTCACACCGTTTCTCCTTTCATATATGCTCATGGTCAGTCTTATCACTCCAAATTCTCTCGCTAGAATTGTCAACCGGAACTTTCCCCTTTCTGTTTCCAAGCCATCTTCAAACAACATCGAGAAAGGGAGGGAGGCTACTCTAGCTACTTCCTTCTCCCAAAACACACCCTTTTCCGTTATAGGTTCTAGATAGGTTCTCATTGTGAGCCTACTGTTTCTACCATATACCTCAATATTTCAAGCTCTGTTCTGTTACCGATTCAGATATTATTCCCTCGCTCTCTTCGACGTCCACCCTTTCTCGATTCAATTGCCATGTGATTACTCTCTCATACAATGGTGATATTGAACCGTCTTCGTTGATCACATGGTGCATCTCTCCTCCCCCCTTTGTACAACAATGTGATTGGCACAAAAACTTCGAATCTTTAGCATCGCATTCCATTCTTCCAACCCATTCAATGCTCACGCTTTCCGTTATATACCAAACAACCACCAACTGACGTATTTCTGCCTACAGCAACTATTTGTCGACATCATTTGCGTATCGAAATCCGCTTTGTACTCTTCCTCATTCCACTTTTTCTCTCTACTACTATGCCCTTTTTCTCTCTAGTCGACTTTCAATCATCACTACTCGCTATGGTCAGTATCGGCTGTAACAATGTGCCACTTTAGACGTTGATCAAACACACACAAATTTCGCGCGGCGACGCTCTAACGCCAAAACATTGACACCTTCTCGTCCCCTCTACGAATCACGTTAAAGTGTATGGTCACCTCATAATACATTAGACTACTGGAATAATAGTTCGGATCACCTTCTCTTGCCCTATTGATTGATCTCGGCACGATCGTGTTAAGAGGAACCTTGTCCTCGCTACTTGTGCCTTCATTTACACTACCAGTGATGGTGTGGCGGTGGAATGGATAGGTCGAGAGAGGAGGAAGGGGAGGGGACGAGAGAGAGGGACGTAAACTGTCAATGGTAGGAAGGTTGTGGTTGGTTGAGAGAACGTTCGATAGATCCAGTTATAATCACCACACACTCTCTCTCTACTGCCTCGGTGTTACTCTCGTTATCCGATCCAACTCGCAACTCGTATAATACCGTTTTCATTCGCCAAAATTTCTCTCGCTGTCTGCTCTTCTCGTGTGATTCCCCCGTGCTTCCCTCAATCTCTCTCCATTTCAGACTCCCCTCCCTCCCTTCTCCCCTCCAGTTCCATTCGTAGTTGCCCTCCCCTCAGAATGCGGTCGGTCCTTCTCATAGTGACACTGCTAGCAGCTACAGTATCAGCCAATCCCACCCGATCTCGAAGGGAGGAAGACAGTGTAGAAGAATCCCATCTACCATTCAAGTGAGATAATTACTGCGTAGAAGGGGTCAACGAGATTATGTCATGCGTATCCAATCAACCTATACTTCTATCGATTGTTTTACTTTTTCTCATAATCACTGACTCAATCAACTGAGGATAAAAAACAACCCATCTCCAGTTTCACAAAAATAATTTTACAACTCATTCTCTTTTTGGTCAAATCAAGAACTGGTCATGCACCATGCGAATTATGATTACTTAACCATTCTGCACCTTCCAGAGCCGACGCAGCCCTTCTCGATATCCCCGAACCGGGTCCAATCGATGCCAGTGATATCTCCGCCGAATCTACCGTACCCATCAAATCGCTCGATGCAGTAAGTGCAACTATTTTCTCTTTCCATTTCTCTCAATGGTCACTGTCACACTTTGATTGCATAATTGGAGCCGATAGGAAGTGCATCATTTATGCAGTGTAAGCGCGTCTAACACCGATCGTTTGTAATCGTTCCGTCTCATTAGTGGCGGAACAGTTCGCGTCGATGTTAAACACAAAATAGTACGGAATTGAAACATCAAATAGCACTCTGACAATTTCAGATCCCCGATCCTCCAGCAAAGGTGCCATCTAGCAGTAGCTCTCCTGCTGCAGCTGCAGAGAAATCGACTGCCACGAAAACTCCCGGATCGGAAGAAATCGATAAACCAGACAAGTACTCGACTCCTGCTGGTATCTTCGACTTCCTCCCCGAAGAACCCACTGTAGAGGTAACATTTGAGATGCAATCGATCGTCGATGCTTCCGTAATCTGTCTACTATAGTCTTCATCTCCAGGTATGCGACAATCATACAGCTCCTGGTCGATCCAAGGTCTACTGTTCTGGTCGATTGCTCGCCTCAGTCAATCTGCACCATATCTTCCCCGATTCGAAGACATTTGTCGATCGACCAATGAAAGTGAATTTTTTTTCCAGTTTTGTTTTTCGGTCTACGATTATTGTGAAATAGCCAATACGGATGGGTTAGAGAAAAAAATACAAATCGAAACCACTGTTAAACGCATTTCCGAGATGATTCATCTTTGAGTTACTCTAATCGATTAGATCCAATCGAAATCACGATCAGGGTGTGGATCGTTGATAGCAATACTACTATTCGCGTATGGCCCACTTCTCACTACAAACACGGCACATATTCTCTGTCTCGATTTTGTTCCAACTGTGATCGAGATCACACGAGAAAACTTGACGTTGGCAGGTCAATCGAACGGAAGATGAGATCATGGCGGACTTCGAGAGTCGATTCCCCAAGGATAACCTCGATATCGATCCGGAGCAATTGAGAGCTTTCGTCGAACAGAATTTCGATCAAGAGGGACACGAACTCGAACAGTGAGTTATTTTTGTACATGGTGTCTCACTGATCCATGCAATTGCATAGGATTGGGCATGCACAATGTGATTTTGTCATGCACAAATTCAGCAAATTCCTACGCTTATGGTAATATCGTACGCACTTTTCTACCTACTTAATAATCATAGAAAAGCTCCTCGAATCACATGCTTGGATTTTATGCGTTTACGACGGCTGACTACTAAATACGACTAGCCCTCGTTGATCCTCTCTCTACCACTGATACTGCTTGGTTCCTCCCATTGATCCTCTTACCTACTGTTGAGTTGTAGGCGAAAAGAGCTGCTACTGAATCAGTACACACTAAAATCTTGTTGTGCAAAAAGGTGGCCTGAGCATAATACGAGGGATACTTTGCGTTAATCTCATATACAAATATTGCCGTATATTTTAGTGCATCTATATATGTACATATAAGTGCATCCATAATGACGTCGATATGTACTAGAGTTTGAAATTCGTGTACATAATAGGATTTGCACCAATTGGGTAGTGCAGATAGTGTGAGAAATGAAGAGAGCTAATCCAAATTGGTATCCAATCATTAACCCGAATTTCAAACTCAAATATGAACTATTTTCCTTTCTCAGATGCGATGTTCCGGATTGGATTCCTTCTCCCCCTGCATTCGATGACATCGCAGACCCCGAAATGAAAAAATTCGCCCTAGATCTCCACAATATCTGGAAGAATCTTTGTCGACGCATTAGTCCCATGGTAGGTAATCCCTTTTTCGTGACCTATCAATCGAAAAAAAAATCAATCGATA
The DNA here is from genome assembly GCA_036245785.1 of Pristionchus fissidentatus. Lineage (NCBI taxonomy): Eukaryota > Metazoa > Nematoda > Chromadorea > Rhabditida > Neodiplogasteridae > Pristionchus > Pristionchus fissidentatus. The sequence goes on from BTSY01000006.1 coordinate 15,646,284, forward strand.
ATCCGGCAGGTTCGCGACGAGCCGCAGCGCTTCTCCCTCCTGCACGTTCCCAACAATTTCATAGCACCGGGTGGCCGATTCCGCGAGTTTTACTACTGGGACACCTACTGGGTCATCAAGGTAGATCAACCTACCGTACCCCTTTGTCTCATACGCTACAGTACCCTTTCCAATCTAGGGTCTGATCGCTTCTGGAATGTACGAAACGACACGTGGAATGCTGGAAAATCTGGGATCGATAGTCGATCGCTTCGGATTTATTCCCAATGGAGGCAGAGTCTACTATCTCAAGCGATCCCAGCCGCCCCTCCTCACTGCTATGGTCTACGAGTACTATGAGGTATACTCCATCTGGTTACTGTAGGTGTCAATCAATCCGGTCGATACAGTACCTCTACCGTATCCTTTGCAGGTCACACGCAACAAGACGTTCCTGCAGGAGATGCTTCCTCTGCTAGAGAAGGAATTCGAATTCTGGCGCAGTGAGAGATCAGTCGACGTTGAGATCGGCGGAATCAACCACACAGTCTTCCAATATCGAACTGCCGCCAATGTTCCCAGGTACGATATCCAAGATATATTGCAGTGAGGAACAACCTATTCCTGACATAATTTTGGTGCCTGTAATGACTGGTGCATTCCGGTTTCCACTCTAGCCTAACTTCCTTGTATCAGCGCATGGATAGTGCCAGTTGATTATTTAGTGTATACACCGCAGAGATGCGTCAACATGTGTACAATGGTTGCATTCTCGCTATCTGCCAATTCTCACAATTCCTTTCAGACCCGAATCCTATCGTGAGGACGTGAGTATCGCTAATATTTTCCCCTCCAACGGACGCAAGCAACTCTTTTATAAGGACATTGGCAGTGCGGCCGAGTCGGGCTGGGACTTCAGCACGAGATGGTACGGTATCAAAGTCAAATAGTTATCGATTCATAACTACCGTACCCGAGTCACAGTCAATTATCGATCGATTTTCTAGGTTCGCTGACCACAAGTCCATCACCTCCATTCACACCACCGACATCGTTCCTGTCGATCTGAATGCCTTCCTCTGCTACAATCTCAATATCATGTCATTCTTCCACGGAGAACTCAGTTAGTCCATTCTAGAAAACTGAAAACGAAGATTCGAGCGAATAGTTGAAAAACTGCCACTCCGAATCACGCTATAGTGAAACCGCAACGTGACTGGGTACGCAAAAGGCGCCACTTAGCTGTCTCTGCAGGAAACTTTAACAAAGAACGCGCATGGCTCAACGACTACAACGCCTTCAAGACCTCCTTCCGAGAGGTGTTCCACGTACCGGAGGCGAAGGGATGGTAGGTCACTACCACACACTCAATCAGTAAATCGATACTACCATAGACTCTAAACTCAGGTACGACTACAATAACAAAAGGGGCGAGCACAACACCGATTTCTTCCCTTCCATCGCCGTTCCTCTCTTTACTGGATGCTTCGACCAGGTAGGTCACAGTTTCGAACCACACCCATATACTACCGTAGCCCTCAATCTCTCATGTTCAATATTCCCTTGCAGCTCTCGCTAACTCAGTCTAGTGACCTACTGGATAGAATGACCGAGGTGGGAGCGCTCACATACGCGGGAGGAGTGCCTACCAGGTGGAGTACTGTACATACCGTACCCATCCCCCGTCTACAGTACTTGCAAATATTGATTGCAGCTTGGCGAACAACACTCAGGAGCAGTGGGACTTCCCCAATGGATGGAGTCCACTCAACCACATGATCATTGAAGGCATGCGCAAGTCTGACAATCCGAGGTATTGCGTCATGACTATGCAATCACTACATCCTTCCTACTTGCAGACTGCAACAAGCAGCCTTCTCGCTGGCTCAGAAGTGGGTTAGAGCCAATCTGCATGTGTATAAGGTAAGGAGGACTCTATATTGGTGAAAAATCAATCGAAATCGTATCAGCTTGATCACGCCATGTGGGAGAAGTACAATGTGGCGACTAATGAAGCGAGAGGAGGCGGAGGAGGAGAATACGAAGTGCAAGTGAGATAGCAATTGATAAGATTTACAAAATACTGGTGATCTAACTACTGATCGCTTCTCTCACGTGGCCTCACAGAGAACCAAACTAAAGTACACCATGTCAAGAAGCATACCCAGACTCCAAGAATTCTAACTACCGTAAGAAGAGAAAAAAAATGTTTCCAGGCTGGCTTCGGTTGGACGAATGGAGTTGTTCTCGACCTTCTCCTCTCCTACGGAGATCGATTATTCGTAGACGACTCCACTACTCCCGCACCGAAATCGGATTCGCCGACTACCGTACCCTCATCTGCTGCATCAGCATCTGCTATCGTATCCGAACCAAAGACAACGACGGGCTCCGCCTCGTCGTCCACTACCGTATTCCATATCCTGTTTATTACTCTAGTCGCGGCTATCGCAAACTGGTGTTAGAAATTATACTAGTGCATAGGTTACTGTAGCCGAAAACTGGCAGGAAAAAAGTAAGAATCGAAAATTCGTTTTAGTCTACCCCCGAACATTTCCAAGACTTGAAAACAGGTCCAATGTACCAAATACGAGCACATTCCATGTGGTTGTTATTCCACAAACACTAGAGTTTGAAACGCTCATTTCAAACTCTCATAAACATTTCAAAATACATAAATATATTGAGATTCCCCCAGTCACTTCTACATTCTTTACTCACTACGTGTATTAGATGAACTAGCTTTCCCTCTTTTCGTTGTTATTTCGTGCATTCGTGTATAAACTTGTTCACAAAATATATTATTATTATTATTACCTCTTCCGGTCTTGCCGAGAACTCCGAAGGAGAAAGATTCGTCGATGAACACACGCACCTTAAATTAATACAGTTATAAAGATAATAAATATAATAATGAGGTAGTGTTAATTTTAGACAAGAATAAAAAAAGAAGTGATTATCAAGAAAAAAAAATTCTAAAACTTTATCATGACTCGTAGAAACCGAAATCGTCCTGGTAAGAGGATTTCAGCATCTCATCTACAATACCTTGTACTTCCACTTGAATTCGAGAAGTTTGGGCAAGGGGCAGATTCTTCCCGTGTTCGCATAAAGTCCCTCCACAATGAGGAATCGACGGATCTTCGAGGCCTTCTTCGGATTCTCAAATAGTTCTAATTAATATTGTCACTATTAAGTTCAACATCTAAAAAAACTAAAGCTTTCCATTAATTGACCACGCTTAAAATGTTTCCTTATCCTTCCCCGACTCAATTTTTCATCTATTCCAATCCATCTCCAATATCATCATCACTACTCCATCTCTCTCTCCTCTCACCTTCTTATCTCTCTGATCCTGTTCCTCCAGTAGTCTCTCCAGATCCTCCATATCGTTGTGTTCAAACCACACGATGGTCGATCGAGATGCCTGCACGCCTTTCTGCACGGAGAAGTTGCATGCTGAAAATCAAAATATTTCTACGAGAGCTAACAATATGAGATTTCATGTTTCATACATACCACTTCTTTTTTTCTCGAAAAAAGATTCAACAGTGATTTGCCTGAGTATCGTTGCAAAAATAGACTATCATATAAACAAAATCATATTCTGATGACAGTTTCACTCGTCTAGGTACTGATGAGCTTCATGTTTCGCGCATACCTCGTTGTTTTTTTTGTGTTGATATTCTGAGCCACTCGTGTAATATTTACCAATGCTTTAGTAAACGAGAATAGTCATTAATATTGACACAGATAAATGCATTTATTGATCGCCGTCATACTACCGTACCCCATGGGGATTACTGCAACCGACCCTTATCGACGAAGATGATGTCGCCTCTCTTTGCATAGGCGGGGATGGCGGAAGCAATGGTGGCGAATCCGTACGAGTAGAGAGCAGATTCCTCGCATTGCATGAACGACGCCAGGTCCTGAATAGATAATCGTGAGTCGAATCAAAGTATACTGTAGGGGTACGCTCAATTTCACCTTTCATTCAAGAGTGTGTCAAATGATCACTGATCACTTTCCGTCGAAGGGAAAGCAAAGGGAGGTTATGAACTTGAACTTTCAAGATAACACCGGCACAGATAACAACGGGCATTCCATGAAAACTTCTGATCTTTTCGACTATATTTAAATAAAAGACCAGATCAACAATCCGGAACAACTGGGAAACATTGTCGCCTATCGTGGTATCGAATTAGCAAAATTATGAGAATGATTTCAAACTAAGATCATAATTCTCGGGCGGAATAAAGCATTGAATTTATAAATTTTAGGGAAAATATAAATTGAAAAATAGCTTGCCTTCTCCAGATCAAGATGTACGTCGACTGTACCATAGAAGCCACGAGGACCACACGATCCCACTCCGTACTGAATATTAATTATTAGTTTTAATATAAATAAGGAAATCTCAGTAAATAAAATTCGAAACGTTGACTATGAGAATGTCTTGAAACAAGAATCTGACCAGGACAAATATTAAATATTAACCATTTCATTCTGGAAATAACTTATTAATTACGAATTACAACATTCTACAATTAAAAAGCGAGAATTTAGAAGGAATCTAAAGTTTCTCTTCTCTAAAAAAATTCCTTTTACCGTTCTTTTTGCCAAAAAAGGGGAAAATCTATGAAAATCAGACCAACCTTGAATATAGTCTTCTTCGCTCTGCTCTCAATTCTCTCATTTCCGATGAATCCAAGGAAGTTAGTGGATGCGAGATTGAGACAAGTCTTTCCATCCATCACTACTTCCTTCGTCATCTTACTGTAATTAGCAATTAATTACTAATTATGCAAATTTTGAATTTACTTACACTCTCATCATATATATTTATATTTTCCTATCATCATCATTGAATCACTCAATTTATTGCATCATCCACTAATCGACGTATTCATGCTCTACACATGAGAATAAACCTCGTGCTTTTATGCGTCATATTTAAATCTTCTGTGAAAATCATGATCAACGAATCGCTCCAATTCGTCATTTTCATAGTGACTCACTATCATATCCTCTTTTCATCTTTTATTCTCTATGGTTACTCACCCATTGGCAATTCGTGGATTGAGTGCAAAGTGGTCGTCGGGCGTCTCGGGAGTCAGTGGTTCAGGCTCCCATTCCGCGATCAGAGCATCCTCCTCCTTCAATCAATCAATCGATAATTTGCCTTTAATACAGTATCATGGCGTTCATTATTGCAGGTGCACAACTACGGTTGATAACCGAAAACAAACACCGCAACTGTTTGATCAAGAGATGTGAAACCACGACACAACACATTATTGCCATTGCAGTGTCAAAAGGAGTGCTATTCTTTTCCATTTTTATTTTTGTAATTTTTCCAGTCCATATCAGATAAAATCGCGTACCTCTACTGTCAATCTCGGTTCTCTCGCTAATTTCGCCTGTGCTTTCCTCCTCTGGAAGTAGAAGAAACTGGCGACGCCGACCAGCACAAACTCCAGCAGAATGTGCAGCGTATTTTGCTGCAATCGAAGGGGTCTCGAAGCGAATATGAGGATTACGGTAATCGATTGATCTCACCTCGAAGAAGAGCATGAAGGACATGACTGGAGCTGGTCGTCGACCAAGTCGCGGTCTGTAATGAGAAAGAAACTGGGATGGAATGAGGCGACGATCGGATACGTGAATCACCAGATACAACGAGAAATGAGACGCGAGAGTGTGGTTCGATTCAACCAGTGCAATAGAACAATATGGCCAGAGCGATCAGAGTGTAGGGACCACTGATAAGGTGAGAAAGATACTTTGAACAGACTCAGTCGACATATAAACACAACCATGCGGATTGCAAGAGCAGAACCCAGCACATATACATATTTAAGAAACTGCACTCGATCAAATAGCGAAGTAGATCAACAAATCAGAGTACTTTCGAACGTGATCAGTATCAAAGGAGCGAGGACAGTGTCAGGTTCGGCTCCGTCGATGACAGGGAATAGTAACAATCGGACGATGGGGTCAGAGAAGGTGAGCATCGCTCGTGTAATTCTCGAGACAAACAATTGAGAAGGACGAAAAGTGCACAAAGGAGATGGCGTTACATGGAAAAGCGAGATGAAAGAGTGCCCGTGACACGAAGTCACAGACCCTAGCAACCGTTGCTTCAAGTCATAATAGCTCACAAAAGGTGCATTGCGAGAGAGATCAATGGAATTGGAAATGACAAGCAACTCCAAACAAGCAACAAAGAGTTAATCCGGCTTTTATTTGGGTAAATTCAAATCGATTTACCAAACATATGATCGAAAATATGGTCTTGATTGATTTGCGCCCACTATGACCACCTATATGCAATAAGTGAAACAAAGAACAGCGAGAAACTGGTTGAGAAAATAGCTTCTGAAAAAGTGATTGGATTCTGATGGAGATACTGTAAGAAAAAGTTTGAAAAAACGATCATAAACTGATTTACAGTAATTCTAATTGCAAACTGTATTTTTTCTAGAATTTCTCTGCTTGTTTATCGATTTTCTTTTCATATCAGTCAATAACTGTTCCGTATTATGGCTCATACTGACCGTAAATAGTGATACCTCACATCGCTGACATGTTTAGTTCGAAGAAATGCCCGATTTCTTGGTATCGTACAATTTTGTGATTTCACAACACGTATTGACGCGTTTCTCATCTCAAGTTCTATTAAAAAGTTTGATACCCGATAGTAATAGCTTCAGGTATGTCGTACCCCTTGTACGCCGAGCTGTACTCCATCGGAGATGCCGTGTACAGACGCCCGCCGTATCGAGGAGCCGCTCAGCAGGTGCGTCACTTTCCACACTATTTATTATCATTCAAGAAGGTTTCAGGGCTAGAAACCTTCTCTATTTCTCGCTCCAAACCCCTTTCGCCAGGGTTTAAGGGCCTGTGGACTTATGCGTTTCGGTTATCTCTTGCCTAATCCCTTCCTTGCAGCCATTGGTTAGCGACCCTCCTCGATTCCGAGGGGGCGAAAATTGGTTTTAAAAATGGAGAATTTTCCGTATTCAGTGTTTTGTGCAGCACAATAAGAACAGTGACGACTATGTAAATTACAGCCGGCAGAATTGCCTGCTGGAGGGGACACTGCGGATCTCTACGATGACGATGACTATGAAGAGGAATACGGAAGGAACGACGATGGACCTCCCTGTGCAGTGGGTGAGGAGATGAATGAGAAACGGGGGAAGGAACGGTATTGAGAGAGTAGCTCCCTGTGCAGTGGGTGAGGAGATGAATGAGAAACGGGGGAAGGAACGGTATTGAGAGAGTAGCTCCCTGTGCAGTGGGTGAGGAGATGAATGAGAAACGGGGGAAGGAACGGTATTGAGAGAGTAGCTCCCTGTGCAGTGGGTGAGGAGATGAATGAGAAACGGGGGAAGGAACGGTATTGAGAGAGTAGCTCCCTGTGCAGTGGGTGAGGAGATGAATGAGAAACGGGGGAAGGAACGGTTTGAGAGAGTAGATCCCTGTGCAGTGGGTGAGGAGATGAATGAGAAACGGGGGAAGGAACGGTATTGAGAGAGTAGCTCCCTGTGCAGTGGGTGAGGAGATGAATGAGAAACGGGGGAAGGAACGGTATTGAGAGAGTAGCTCCCTGTGCAGTGGGTGAGGAGATGAATGAGAAACGGGGGAAGGAACGGTATTGAGAGAGTAGCTCCCTGGTCAATCTGTAATCAGATCTAGATCGATCAATGTTCTACTCTTGCAGCACGTCTCGAATATGTCAGAGGGAAATAAGTCTACGACAAAATTTACTTTTAGATTTTTAAAATGATCACTCGCTAGCCCAGAAACCGAGCGTCGTAAACTTATTTCCCTCTGAGATCTGATTGAAAGTTCCGTGTCCAGTTCTGCGCAGTAAATAATAGAGTAGATCCATGATGGTTGCAAAACCACACGGTGAAACAAGCGAGTGGTAAAATGCATGAAAACGTGGTTCTGCGTCGGTGCCAAAACGGTTTAAATCAGATCTCTTCAGATGGTTTCGCGAAAGCAGAGGAGGAGAAAGAGAAAGTGTCGATCGTCCCATCGACGACTCAATCTACTTCTCACTCTCGTGCTCCTCCCGGATTCGGTAAGTATCCACACAATTCCACAGTCCTTTCAACCCTATAGAAAGGGGTTTGGAACGATAGAGAGCGCGTAAAATTTAGAGGGACTTTCTCACTTTTCCACTCTCTCGCCCTGACACCTTCCTGTAGAGCTGGAATCATGTGTATAGTTATTCTCGATTATACTATCACAATTTCTCTATCACTCACAATCACTCATTTCGCTCTCTCACCTAATATTGCTTAAAAAAATGGTCAGAAGTAAATATTCAAGCAACTGTCCCGATGCATGTCGGCCTTGTCGAAAATTTTTCGAAAATGGCATAGAATATTATCAGTTATCAAGTGATCTCCATGTCTTGCAGGTGCTCCTCCTGGTCTGGCACCGCCTCCCGGTCTCCCTGCCCCCACTGCCTCCAAGACCAAGTCTGCTCCCAAGAAAACGAGTCTCCTCCAGACTGTTACTGCTCTAGCCAGAAACACTCCCGCCCCTCAATCTGCAGCTCCCTCTAAGTCTGCCCTTAAAGAAGCAGTTCCTGTCAAGAGTGCGTATATCCCCAAGACAGTCGCCCCTCCCGTCACTGATACTTCTCTCCCCGTCTCCACCACTTCTGACAAGTTCGAATCCATACAAGACGATCGTGTCAAGTATGACAGAGCGAACAACACATGGATGGGAAGGTACGGTAGCTTTCTAGATAGACTATTATTAGCAATATTTCTTACCAAACTATAATATATTGTTGCAGCATCGAACTGCCTACTACCATGCATGGACTGCTTATCGGAAGGGAAGGAAGTAACAGAAAAAAGGTTTATCGATCATGTCCTACCCCCCAACCCAGGCTAAATTTTCAGATTGAGAGCGGAACTATGTGCAGAATGGATATCCCAGAGAGATGGTCAAAATCTGAGCTCATTAGTTAGTTGCTTACGTAATCATAATACTAATTTGTCGTTGCACGAGGCGCAACAGAGTTTGAAATTTCGATAAGAAATACGGGAAGATGGGGGTAGGACTCTTCGAAACTATCCGGAATTACATTTTTTTCGCATTTGTTTTTGAATTAAATAAAAATATTAAATTAAATCTAAATGTACTAAATTTATGAATTGCATTTCCAGAAGTGACTTCTTCCGTCGGTTCGGAAAACGTCTCTCGCTGCCTCGACAGAATTGAGGTTCGATTACGAAATAATGACGACATTCTAGATTTACTTTACAGGTTATCAAACACCAAAAGAGGAATGGGCCTAAGACTGCAACCCACTTCGCCGCCATTCCCTGCAACGAGCGAATTGTGAGTACGGTAGCATCAAACCGGATTACGGTACTCCTGTTGAGATTACAACAATGTCAAAGTAACAGTAGGCAACGGTGGACGTTGCAGGTGCAGCAGCGTTTCATGTCCTTCAAGGACGCAGTTTTGCACAGTTCGGATGTTGATGTGAGTGTCTCAAATATACTCTGACAATTAACTGTTTCGATTGTAATATTTAGTTTGGGCAAACACATACATCAATATATTTTTTTCACCTCTATCAGTTCGAAATGTATTATGATGCGGTTAAGCGTAATTCCAGCATATTATATTTTGGTTTCCATCATACTTTCTTTGGAACAAGCATCTGTGTGCATCTTTATCTACTTCGGGATACATCTTTGAATTCGCAAAAACTAGTTCGATTCCAATCACTGTTTTGTGTGTAATTGCAGCCCTCTTGTCGTCGTGCGTCTCTCTTCCCTTCCGAGTGCAAACTGCATCTCACTTGCTGCATGCTGCAAATCCTCAGTAACGAGGTACGAATTATATAAATAATTAAGTTATATTTATGCAAATCTCTAAATTCAGGAGAAGACCAAACTGGAAGATGTCATCTTCCGATTGCAAGAGAAGCACACGAGATCGTAAGTTGTCGCCCGTCAGTTGTCAATCGGCCAGCTCCTACCGTAATCTTAATAGTTCTCGATCAATTAATATGTAAGGTAATACGATCAGTTGTCAATCGATCGGCTCCTACCGTAACCCAATTGATTTAGTCGTCCGCTCGACCTGACCATCGGTGGATTCGACATCATGAACGATAACCCGAAGGATGTGCACATACTCTTCGCCAAGGTTCACGGAGAGGGGTACGGTAATTGAGAGTATATTGATTATTTGGGAGATATGATGAGTGGTAGGGGAGAGAAGATAGCATTGATTGAGATACTGCGGGGAACGGTATTATTGATATTATTGATTATCAACGAGAAATACAGTATACTTGCAGAATTCAGAAACTTGCCAATGAGATCAGAGATGAACTCTGCAAGGCGGGATTGGATGCAAAGGTGACAATTTGTATTGATTTAAATGGCTAAGAGGTACCGTAGAAATGATTATCTATCAATTTTTTTTAGTATGAGAGCAAGGACGTTGATGTGAAGCTTCACATGACACTCATGAACTCTCGATATGCAGCATATGAGGAGAAGGCGCAGACTCATACAAGAGATGTATCATTTCATTCTTTATGCATGTTAAAATGGTGATTACGGTAGATACATAACATTCTAATTGTAATTGTAATTGTAATTCTGCTATCATGGACTGAGTTTATTTGAAGGAAATCCGCAGGGACGATAGAACGCCCTTTGATGCAACAGCTCTCATGAAGACATTCGAGGGCTATGAATTCGGAACCATTCCTCTTAATCGGGTGAGTAGTACTGTATGTGAGGGATACGGTAGATATTAGTGATGCTCACAGTTCCCCATATTTTCCGATTTCTTTTAATTAAGTACAGGGAGTGGGAAAATCAGTCATCACACTTCTTTGGATCAAATATATCGAAAACAGTATTTTTTCACTTCCACTCCTGCGCTACTCCCCACGCTGGGGTAGCTGTATTTAGGGCCGTAAGCAACACTTGTAGATATGTTGTGGTTGATACGGTAGAATGAAGTATCGATTGATTGTAGATCACCATCTGCTCTCTCAATACGGAGGACAAGACCACTGGCTATTACGAGTGTCTCATCGAAGCGAGACTCGACTGAGCATACTGTAGATACTGTAGAAGAAGTACGGTAGGGATGAAAACTATTGATTATAGTTACTCACCCACCCTTGTTACTGTTCAGGGTTTAAAGTTAATAAACTAATTGCTACAGAGTAGTGCAATGTTTAACCAGTATCTGTTTGATAAAACACAAATCTTTATCTGTTTTGTAAGGCTATTGCCTTGACATTTACGATTTGATCGTGTCTATTCTTTCTTCTCTTCTTCCTTCTTTTCTCCTTCTTCCTTCTTTTCTTCCTCCTTCTGTAATGGAATACAGTATCTCTGGTCTCTCCCTGATTACAGTACCTTTTCTCCTTCCTTGGGAGGATCTTCTACCTTGCTCTTCTCCTTCTCCTCTCCTTCCTTCTTCTCTCCCTCTTCTTTCTTCTCTTCCTTCTTTTCTTCCTCTTTCTTCTCCTTCTTGGAACCTTCCTTAGCCTGCAATCGATCGATAATTACAGTAGATCAATCTACAGTACCTCTTTCTTCGATCCTTCCTTCTTCTCCTTCTTACTTCCTTCCTTCTTTTCTTCTTCCTTCTTCTCCTCCTCCTTCTTCTCTCCTTCCTTCACCTTCAATCAATAATCTCTTCTTTACAATATCCTTCACTACCGTACCTCTTTCTTAGATCCTTCTTTCTTTTCCTTCTTACTCTTCTTCGATTCTTTTACTTCCTTCTTAGATTTCTTACTTGCTTCCTTCTTTTCATCCTTCTTTTCATCTTTCTTTTCTCCCTCAATTATCGATTGTTTCTAATTTCTTCTCTTCATTTCATCTACAGTAACCTCCTTATCATCCTTCTTTTCCTTCTTTGATCCTTCTTTCTTGTCTTTCTTACTCTTCGATTCTCCTTTCTTTCCATCCTTTTCTCCTCCTGGTCCGAATGTTTCTCCGTTGTCCAGATTAGCAAGGGTCTGTAATACGAACCTCCGTATCCACTGTATTCGATACCGTATCCCTTCTATCTCTACCGTACCTGATACTGTGGGTCAGCTGCATCAGCCTTCTTCACTGCAGTTGGTGCCTTGAACACGGGCTTCGCTGCGGGACCAAAAGCATTTTCGTTGTCGAGATTGGCGAGCGTCTGGAGTGCGGTAGGTTACGGTGGATGATACGGTAGGTCAGGGATACCTGGTAGGCGGGGTCAGCTCCAGCCGCCTTCTTGTCGTTCTTGGGAGCCTCGAACTTCTTCTTCTTATCGCCATCACCCTCCTTTAAAGAAGGAATATAGTACTCCGAATACGGTAGGTCACTACACTACAGTAATCCAGCCATCATCCCCCTACCGTACCTTCTTATCATCACCCTCTTTCTTGTCCTCATCTTTCTTTTCGTCTCCATCCTTCTTTTCTTCGTCCTTCTTCTCATCTCCTTCCTTCTTTTCTTCATCCTGCATTCAATTATCGATTAGTATCGATACCGTATCATTCCAGTTACCGTACCTTCTTTTCATCTCCTTCTTTCTTCTCTTCATCCTTCTTTTCTTCTCCCTCTTTCTTCTCTTCACCCTCCTTCTTCTCCTCCTTCTTGGATCCCTCCTGGAATTATACAATCTCATCCGTCTCATAACTACTGTATCTCTTCTACCGTAACCCTTGCGCACCTTCTTTTCGTCCTTCTTCTCCTCCTCTTTCTTTTCCTCTTCCTTCTTCTCCTCCTCCTTCTTGGGCTGTAATGGTGAACTATTAGAACCTTCAGTACTTCTCATCCTGCCCCGTCTACAGTACCCTCATACCGTACCTCGGGTTCCTTCTTCTCCTCTTCCTTCTTGGGAGGGGCGGGGTCGGCTGCAGGGGGCGGGGCTGGCTTTGCTGCGGGTGCTGCTGGTACGGGAGGAGGCACGGGCGGCTTAGGGGCGGGAGGGGCCGCACCCTTCTTGTCTACCGCTGCAAGAGTACGGCATCAGATACCGTAACCATATGCTACAGTACCATTCTTCTTCTTTCCGAAGCACATATCTCTTGATAGTAGTCGTTGAGTTGCGTTGTTTCAAACGATACGACGCTCCTTCCTGCAGTTAGTACGGTAAGAGATCCGACTGGAGGTTACAGTAATCTTCTGAGAACGATCAGGAGGGTCACCTTCCAGATAAAGAAGAAGACCCCGCCCTCCCCTCTCGGTGATCCAACTGGGGATACCGTATCTGAGAAGAGTACGGTACCCTCCAGTTGGATCTCCGAGAGAGGAGGGTATCCTTCCCACACTCTTCGAACATACCAGTATTGGAGCAGAGACGACCTCGGCTCACGAGCTCTGGTAGATTAAATGAATGGAGAAGGGGACGAGGAGGAGGAGGAGAGAAGAAGGAAGACTATTGGAGTGGGCTGCAGATGCACAAATGTGATGAAATTTGGGAGAATAAAGAGGCACAAAAGAAGATGCAAAAGGTACAATAGATAAGCTATAATTTACCTATCGATTACCTATCGATCGAAGTTAATCGATTTCCCCCTCTTCTTCTCTTCTTCTTTCATTTTATCTCCATGTCGATCGAAGGATTGGTTGGCTCAGTCTCCGTCCTCCTTTCTTTCGTCTCTTTCGTCGTAGCTTCAATACTCTACGCCTGTGTACATTCGGTGAGTGCGTGATCTACCATTGAAGATCTACCGTGAACACCCTACGCTCCCTCCCGTTGCTTACTGAGCACAGGCCGCCGACTAGAGCCCAGTTGTGAGAGAGCATCACGTATGGAGAGATGGCCGAGCGGTCTAAGGCGCTGGTTTAAGGCACCAGTCTCTTCGGAGGCGTGGGTTCGAATCCCACTCTCTTCAGAACTTTTTGCCTTATTTTTATTTTCCAATCATACTCCATTTCAGTACACAAAACTCTTGGAAGTGTCTGAGGCTCACGTACGACGATGTGGAGATGTAATAGTGGAGAGTCGATTGCACCCTTTGACTACTGAGAAAGTACTGTATCTTGTTGGTTACTGTATCTAATCGCAGTTAATTCAGATCGCACAAAAGGCGAGCTACTCGAATCTGGCCAACTCGTTGCAAGTGGAACTGCACGCAGTTGACACTCCTAATGTATGAGAGACTGAATGATTTCATCAATCAATCGATAATTGCAGCCACTCATACCGTACACCAAGATATCGGCTATCAACAAGGTCATTGTTGCTCCGAAGGAGAAGAAGGAGAAAGATGCCAAACCGAATACGGTAGGCAACTATCAACCGTCTACAGTAATCCTACCGTACTCATTGCAGCCATCAGCTGAGCCGATGATGCCTGCCAAGACACAAGAGAAAACTGCCGTTGACGGAGAACCGCAGAAGAAAGATGTACGGTAGTATTCAGTTGTCGATCTATCGGAGTACTGTAGACTACAGTATCGTTTTAGGTATTCGCCAAGCCCGAAAATCAGCGTCAGAAAGTGGCTGTCAACGACCCGCAGTACCATGTTCGTTGTATACAGAATTCTTAGAGAGTTACCGTAATCTACGTTGGATCTGGTTACGGTATTCTGAGAAATCGATTACAGACTCTCGCCAATTTGGACAACAATGACGCCTTCGGCACTGACAAGAAAACGAAAACATCTGATAAATCGAAACCGGAGCCGAATAAGGACAAACCAATTGCAGCGAAGAAGGCCGAACCTGAGGAGGAACAGAAGTATCAGGTACCGTAATCATACCGTATCCATAACCTACCGTACTCCTCTTACAGACTCTGGCGGCCGTCGAAGCCAACGACAAGAAGGATCAGGAAGAGAAGGCAGCGGCTGCAGCTGAGAAGGGAAAGGGAGCTTTCGCGGTAGGATACGGTAATTGAGACTACAGTAACCCATCGATTCAGGCCCCTCAAGTGGTCAAGAAGGCAGAGAGCAACGACCCACAGTATCAGGTATCGTAACCTGGAGATACTGTAGATGAAATGGATACAGTAACAAATTTTATTTAGACACTCGTCAACCTGGACAATGCTGATGCCTTCGGCCCTCAGAAGCCGGTGTTTAAGACTCCGACAAAAGTCAGCAAGGCAGAGGCAAAGGATCCACAGTATCAGGTATACGGTAGTCTGCTGGGTCAGATGAATAACTTCACTATTCAGACACTGGCTGGACTCGATGACAATTTGTTCAAAGAGGAAGAGAAACCGGGAGAGGCGAAGAAAGAAGAGAAAAAGGTTAGAAATTGAGATACTGTAGATTAGGGGAGGGAGAATATGGTAGATGACAGATCGATGGATTATAGGAAAAATCTGAGAAGAAGAAGAAAGAGGAGAAGAAAGAAGAGAAAAAGGAAGAGAAAGAAGAGAAGAGTAAGGTGGATGGTGGAAAGAAGGAAACAATCGATAACATCGGAGATGACATCTTCAAGAAGGTTACTGCAGCTACATCGACAGATCTTTATGTAAATCATTGCAGAAGAGTCAGCGTAGTGAGGTCAAGAGTGAGATGAAGGAAGGAAAGGGAAGTAAGGTTGGTAGAGAGATTACTGTACATCTACCGTAACCTAACTTGTTCAGAAGAGTAAGAAGAGTAAGCGGGACAGTAAGAAGAGCAAGCGAGAAAGCAAGAAGAGTAAGAAAGAAGCTAAGAAGTGATGTCGACCAGAGATCAAAGATCAACGATCAATAATCCCCCGATTCAATCGATGATCTATCCCCTCATTCATAATTGGAAAAGACTTCTTCAATGATGCACCGTTCCATTTCACATGGTCATTCATAAAAACATAACATTAGTGGTATTTCATCTTTGAACATAGTATACACTACAACAAATCGACATTGCAAAAGGATCGAAACGAAAAGGTCGGTCGATGACGAGTCTGACCGGTCGTCCGACCCAACTCTACACTACCGTACTCTCCTCTAGTTCTTCTTGTGCTGTCCCCAGTACTCGGGATCGGCTGCAGAGTCGGCGGGAATTCCCAGCTCAACGTCAGAGAACTCGTGCAGGTAAGGCATGTACCAATGACCCTGAAAATAAACTATTGAAACCAGACTCCCCATACTACTGTAGTACGTAGACCAACTCGAGTTCAGTATCGTATACTCTAGGGTTTACTGGACAAGGAAGTTTGCCGGCTCGTTTCGGATAAAATACATTTCTTTGACTTCCATTCCGGCTTTCGAATGAACACCTCTAGACTAGAGGCGCTAGGATACCTTTTTCTCCCATCATACAATGAATAACTCACGAGGATGTGTCCCGAGTGGTAATACATGTGATAGGAGAACCAGAACCAAAGAATGGCAGAGATAGTGTAAGTGAGGCATCGATCGATGTACGTTGTGCCCATCGACGGGGTACGGTAGAAGTAGCTGCAATTGATATTATGGGATTATTGAGTAGGGAGTGTGGGGAACCATGAGTCAAGAAGTAGGGGCATGAGTATCGTGTCACTAACTTTTCAATCGAAATCACTCTAACACATCTCTCGTAAATGTGGAATGAAATGAGATAATTCAACTAACTCTGGAATGGGTTTGTCTCCCTTGGAGATCGTTCCACGGTAGTCTCCATCATAAGTGTGCAATTCGGGATTCTCAGATGGTCCCATTCGTCCTCCCACCGGCACCTGCGAGAGTCTCGTTTCAGCTTTTTATTATAATCGTTTCATCACTACAATTTCGTTGAGTCTTGACGACATTCCTCATTCAAAAAACAAATCAGGTCGAAAATTAAGTGCCCCCTGCTACCGTACCTCGGGTCCCTTGGCGTCGTCTCCCCATGCGAATCGAGTCCTCACGGGTCCGAGGGTTCGCAGCGCGTGGGTGGTGCGCGGCGCCAGGAGGGCGCTGGCAGGCGCGCGACTTGCGGACGAAGTGAGCGTGCGTACGGAAGCGACGCGGCTTAGCCCAGCAAGCAGACGAGCTGACATCTAAACGCAAATGACCAATTAGAGCATAGTTACAGCTCCTACAGGTATAAAAACGGACTCGAACCGTTGATAAACTCGAAATAACATTCAAATAACTTTGCAAAAATGGTTTTATGCTCGGACGATCAATCAACGAAGGGCTAACAACGAAAACATAACAATTTTTCAATAGTTGCTTGGAGACGGAAGAGGAAAAAAACAACAACATGAGAAATGGAATTGTGAAAATATTGGGGGTGAAACGTCGAAGTGCCGGAAAGAATCTAGAGGAAGAATCGTCTTCTACTCGTCTCCATTTCGTGTCTCTGAAATGACCGACAAATTAAATATTATTTTTTTCAATCTTTAATTTTATCTGTCGGTTGCATTCATCCTCAGTGATAGCTAATCTAAAACAAACTATTCCTCTATTGCATCATCCCTACGCAATTCTCACTCACTCACCTTCAGCACCCATTCGTACTCTCCACAGCGCGTGTCGAAAGTGCCCTTTTGCAGCCATTTCAACCTGCAAATTATACAGATTTCAAAGGAACATTATACAGTAACTTCGCCTATGGTGATGCTACCGTATCCCCCACATTAATCTTTCTACCGTATACCTGAGTGTCATTCTCGGTCCCAACTCGAGCAGCGCCGCCTTCGTGCCTTCCTTCTTGAACTCGTATCTGGAAAAGTGGCATAAGCTTTTTAAAATTAGTTAAATTTCGTTCCAATTTAACTATACTGAACAATTACTGTAAAAAAAGAAATTGATATATTCGGTTGGAACTCAATGGATATACTCTTTAGAAATTTTCGAGTCCACTTCGTTATTGCAATGCAAAATCTGAGGGAATGATATGATCACCTTGAAACACGTACTCACCTGTGATGTCTGAAGAAGAGATAATCTCGCTGATTGTGTAGAGTCACCACACGACGACCCTTGAACTCTGGATTCTGCAAAGGAACGTAATCTTAATTTTTTTATTTAATTCAATATGGTAATAATTTTACGCCAGTGTGCGAAGAAGAATTTTTATTTAATTCAATATGGTAATTTTACACCTACAATGCGAAGCCATTTATCAGAATATTTAAATATGCGATTTCCGCTACTTTCGATTGACGTTCAACAATTTCGACAATTGTTTGTGCACACTGCAAAACCTCAATGCGCCTGGCGTCGTATCACCAGATGGCTTCACAGGCAATCGATCGTCCTGACTTGAATGTCTTACCTGGGGGAATAGGCAAGTGAACATTCTCGAGATAGTGTGTCCCAATCGAGTATTGAAGTTGTTGACGACGACCTCGGGGTAGTGATCCGTCGCCTCGCCCGTCTTCTGCACAATCAGACATTTTAAAACTATTTTTTTTCTCGATTTTACGTATTGAAATTCAAACTATGCAATAGATCATAGGTCAAATGGGTTTTTCGCAATTTCGCAATTAGCATAGGGCGGGGAATGTCGACAGAGGCCTTCATGTGTCTGTCCTGCACTCTCTCGCTACGTTAATCCGGTTTATATGCAAAGTGCAGAAGTGCCTATCTTCGCACGCGAAGACCTATTTGACCCATGCAATAGATAAAGGCGGGTCTACCCCTTCGCTAACGTAGTAGAACTAAAATCATGAATCATAAAAACATATAAAAAATGTTTCCCCATACTCTGAGCAATATCGGATGATTCGTCCAACTTGGACAAATGATAATGTAGTGCAACCGTGACTCACCTTGATATCCTTAGTGAAGGTGAGATTGTTGATCTTGAAGAAGGCTGTCGGTCCCTCGGGAAGATGGCAGAACACGATCCCGTCTACAATCCATATTTTGATTTTTTTTAAAGTTGGCTGGGTTTAAATAATTCCAAAAAATAGAACTTTACAAAATTAAAATTTTTTTTGGTGTGTTTCGGGTGAAATAAATATATGAACTCACTGGGCTCCCTCATATTCTCGTGGATTACCAGCAGATCCGTGTAGCCCTTCGCTTTCGCTTGATCGACCACCTGAGAGACGACGACAATGAGAAAGGGTAGAGATCAAAGATCAATCCGATCCGGAATACAATAGAAGTGCATCTGACCTTCTTGAGTGGCACTCCCTTCCTCGAAAAGATCTCAGCATGGGGAATGCACTGCTTCAACTCGTAGCACAGCTTCCACGTTCTCTGAATATTTAGCTCATCTAGAATGTACGCACGAAAAAACTCAATTATCAATCGCCACTCTCGTTTACCGTAATTTCTCTAGTATTCTACCGAACTCACCACTCGTGCATAAGGCGACATGGTGATGAGCACCTTGGGCGCCATTTCCTTCTTGTAGTATTCAGCGAACTCGTCGTTCGCCTCGTCGTGCTCTACCTGAAGAGGCAATATCGATTGATTGCAAGGATACAGTACGTCGTCCATTCATGGGCACGGTCACTCTGCATTTTCGGGAAATCTGGTGGTGGGGCACTATGCAAAATTTGAAGAAATGAAACGTTAAATTATTCGAGAGTTGGTCAATGCTGGGGCACTTTGAGATCGAGTGAAACCGGAGTGGGAGCACTCTTTAAAATATTTATTATTTGTTGCCCACGACGTCGTCTACAGTATCCCTCCATCACTCATCTACCGTACCTCTTCATCCTCTTCTGCCACCATCGTCTCGTCGTACTCGCGCGTGTTCTCGATAGTACGAGGAATCTGCAAATAGGAAATCGATACTCAGACGCTACCGTAGTCCGATCAGTCACTATACAATCAATATCTCTCCAATCTACCGTACCTCCTTCGGCACCATCACATCTCCGTGCTTCTCGCGCAGTTTCGATCGCAGCTTTTGACGCTCGCGCTTCGCCTGAGATTAATGTGTGAAAAAAATGTCATATGATATATCGATTGTCAAGGTGGCACTGTAACACACGGTAAATTGTAGATATTAAAAACGTACAGCAGCTCTCTGCATCCTCAGCGCCTTTCCTCCAGCAGCTCGTTGCAACTGAAATCCATCCATTCGTTTTCAAAAGATACTACCGTGCTCAATGCTCGTGATATCTTGGTATACTTCTGGCGGAAGGAATAGTTACTTCAGCTAGTAGCTACCTAGAAAGCAGCGCTACTTCAACTCCGTACCGCTGCTTTCCGTATTCCAGTTGAAGTAGCTATACCCCACGGGCACTGAGTACCCGCTCCAATCCATCCATTCATCTTCATACCTTATCTCCCTTCGCTTTCCTCCTCAGCGTCTCTTCTGTACTCGCCTGCTTGATCTCTCTCAGCTTCTCATCCATCTCCTCTTGCGTCATCACCTCCAATCAATACCTTGACATGATACAGTAACCATAGGTCGAATGGGTGCGTTGCGGCAAGTCGAAAATGCGGTTTGGGTTTGCCAAAAATGGGTATGAAAAGCAAAAAATGCGGGTTGGGTTCGTCAAAAATGGGTATGAAAAACCGAAAAGGCGGGTTGGGTTTTCATTTTTTCCACCAGAAATTCTTAAAATGCGGGTTGGCTTCGTAATTTTTTACGTACCTTTCGATCTATGACAGTAACTCCTACCGTACCTTCTTCTCTTTGTTTTCTCCTCCTTCCTCATCTTCCGCTCCCTTGCTCTTCTTCTTTTTCTTCACAATATCCGTAGTCTTCGGCCCCGATGGCTCCGGACGTTTCGACTTCACTGGAGGCATCGCGGGTCCCAACTGGAATGAGATGGATACTGTAGTCACAGGTGTAACTACAAAGAAACTCAAATATCACACGGGTTCAAACCGGTGGGGGACGATTCAAAGTTGAAAACAAGATGGAACATTTTATGCTCGAAAATCGATATGAGAAATATGGCTATTGATCCGATTCATTTACAGATAATGTGTGGAAAGAAGTATAAAAATATGCGACATAAAGAGTGAGCAATAAATAATAGATAAATAAATACACTGACTAGAATACTTAGTGAGGTGCTGGGTTTCTGCAAAATCAGAGGATACAATCCGTATACTAAACAGGATCCCGAGACATTAGAAATTACACCAGATAAAGACAAAGTGAGGCAGAAAAGGTGAAAGAGATCCCGGGGGAAAATACACAAGTCATCGCTACTACCTCGGAAAGCACAAAGATCAAAGATCACCATACGTGTAAATACTGCAAAGCACAGGAAGAGTGGGGGAGTATCATCGCATTTCCACAGGACAACAAATGGGGTCATCTTACAAGGGGGGATTAGACTACAAACTACAGAGCTCATCGATCATATTTCATCATGATCATGACCATGTCCCTCTTCCTTCTCTTCTCCGTCCGTCTTTGCTTTCCTCCTCGCCCTCCATCGATAGAGGGCGACGTCCGATTTCTGCTGCACTCGCTTGCATCCTTAATGAGAGCAAAGTAATGAATTTAATAGTGCGAGTATAAGAAAGTAAATTTTATTTACGCCAATCCTAGTTTGGAATTGTAGAGGATAAATCTAGTACAAACAACATGTATCAGTACCGCTCCAGTTAAACGGGGAATCTGCAGAACTGAACTCAGTGATTTGGTGATATTTGAAAAAGAGAGAAATGGGTGCGAAAAATACCATCCGATATCACTACCCTTTGGCGAGCACTTGAAACGGGAATTCTCCAATATCAGAGTTTAGGTATATTTTTTCTTTCTAAATTCGCAAAAGAAGTGTAAAATAAAACTAACCAGATGACGAGAAAGCGGGATCGGCGGCAGGGTAGAATTGGAGTTCGGAGAGGATCTCGTCCATGAGAGAAGCGTCGGAGGCTGCAGTCGCGTCACGAGAAGAGACATAGAAGACGATGCAACTGAGAGAGAGAGAGGGAGATTGGAAGGGAGGAACGGAATGAATGAAGGAACGATGTCAGCTATCAAGCTAATAGCAAGACAACTGCGGCGTATCCGACAGCAAAACAAACTATCATAGAGTTTTGGGGATTTTTCAGCTAGTGATAAGATACCGGATAAATCATATAATAAAACTATAAGGTAAGATCTTGAAACCCGAGATCTACAAGGTACCGACATCGGAAGAATTTCACAAAAAGACTCACTTGCGCACGTGTTCCCTTTCGAGTGGGAGGAAGGGAACGAAATGATCAATGAGATGATTGGAGATCAACTCGGACATCTTGAGACCACCCGGAGAGTTGAACACGTGTTCAGAGACTGCATATCGAGACATTTTATTTATTTTTATTATTATCATAGGGATATAACTAAAGCCTACATGAAAGCAACGCAATCAGCAAAATCATGCCAACATACACCTGCTGAAACACTGATCCACCCAATGAATTAAATTTCAGATTAGGCATTTAAAATATATGTTTTAAAAAATCAAATTCTCAAAAATAGATATTTTCCATTGACAACAGTAACTCTCATCAATAAATTACTAACCAGTTCTCTCCAAATCGCCCACTTTCAGTTTCGTCCTCGGTTGTCCACTCGATCGATGGACAATTGCTGACTTCGAGATGGCGTCACCGCCCGCGTTACTGCAAGGAGAACTGCATACTTACTTACTGTCGGATTATTTACAATAACTTAGCGACACGAACGGACACTCACAATCAGTGCCTAAGAAGAACGAATATATATTTGAATTTTAACAACAATCGGTATAAAACATATTAATGCCAACACTGTGTCAAGTCGAGATCACAGTACCAAGTCCATTAAATGTGCCATAATAACCACGAAACGCCAATCTACCATCTCTCCCCTAGTTTCTTCTCACCTCAGAAAGATGAATACGGCATTTCTAAAGTCGACGCCTTTCACATTGTCGTAGTAGTCGAGGAAGGGCTTGATACTGCTCAGCAACTGCTCCGGCAATTTGTCCACCTGAAACATATACATTTTATATTTAAATATTAAAAACAATTTAATAATACATCTTTAAAAAATAGTCTACCTCGTCAAATATGAACAAGGACCTTCCACATTGTGAGACGGAAGCGAGTAGTCTCTTTTGTAGTTCAACCTGCAATTGTGGCATCAACCTGTGTCATAGGTGTTACACGGCATATTCACAATTTGACTTAGAGTTTTCCATGACAGTGGAACTGAGCCATTTCTTAATAAATAACATAAATATAATATACTAAATTATATCTAAAATGGGCACATTCTCAATAAAAAAATCACATATTTCTTAGAAAAATGGGGATTTTACAAGTTTTCCCACCTGATATTCGTGCATTCTCGTCCGATCGGGGAATTCTGCAGTGGCGACGATGTGGTGGACGAAGACACTTCCCAGACCCTTCCTAAAAGAGAATATTTATTTTTTTCAGTAGGTCAAACGTGGCCCGAAAATATCGTTGTTTGCTCCCTAATAAATACATCCGCTGCTGCACTGCATCGTACAATGCTTCCCCAAGTAAGCCTATTAAGACGTCTAGAATTCTAGAATAGTGGGTCCACTCACTGGTAGATATTATTAGCGATAATTCGGGACACGTGATTCTTGCCCGATCCCGTCGCTCCATGGAAAGAGAGCACGAGTGGCTTCGATGGCTGATGCTTCTCGAGGAAGTGCGCTCTGAAGAATAAATCAACTGTCTCGATAGTAAACCGCTAATTAATAATTAATTAATTGGTAGTAAAAATAGAAATTGAATGGAATGGTCAAACCTGAGTGCGGGAATGAGTGTCTCTTGCACGATGTGCTGGCCGTACACGAGATGCTTCAATTCCTCTGCCATCTCTGAAAGATAGGAGATGGGTAGGAATTTTTACCAAAGGCGCATCCGAAGATAATAAAAGACCGTACTTTCGAAATCGGGCTTGACGTACGGTTTGTCGCAGCACTCGTAGAGGTGACATTTGATCTTGTCTCTGAAATACAAATAGTAAGTAATAAAATTAGTTTACGAATAAAATTCCCGTTTTATAGAACTGCAGTGATAAATGTGCCAGAAAGTGCCTGTTTAGTTCCCTCAGTGGCAGTAAATGACTACATTATTGAAGCCAATTCCACCAATATCTTTCGAGCAACGCATTGTTGAACAGTGTAAACTTGGCGGGAACACTGCTCGACTCACTTGAATGCGTAGAAGACTCCTCCGCCCGTGGCCACGACTCCTGCTGCAAGGATGGAGAATGGGTCGGCCACCATCGATGGAAGCAGCAGCGACAGCAGCAGCAACTGCTGCAGACTCCGCACCCTCATGCTGCAGAAACGAAGAGGGCTGCAATAGGAAAACATTGGCATCGTCATTCAATTCTGAAACATCATAAAATGACGAAAGATATTCAAGTGCCACGAACACTTGTTTGCATAAAATTAATCTAAATAATGAAATGTAAACTTTTTATCACCTGTGAGTCAAAGCGGAAATGTTATCAACGTTCGAGATCGATATG
Organism: Pristionchus fissidentatus; assembly: GCA_036245785.1. NCBI lineage: Eukaryota > Metazoa > Nematoda > Chromadorea > Rhabditida > Neodiplogasteridae > Pristionchus > Pristionchus fissidentatus. The sequence continues at coordinate 15,670,571 of BTSY01000006.1, forward strand.
AATTTGAGGATCAAGGAAAACTGTGAAAAATAGAAAACTCGGAAAATTTACAAACAACACAAGTCGCAGCATAAACAACGTAAGACGAGCATTCACAAGGTCCGAATCAGGATTGAGGCATACCGAAAGAGTGTCAGAGATATCGAGTAGATCAATGTAGATGTAGTGCTGGTACACGGAATGATTATAGTCGCGAATAACAAAGGTTATTCGTGAATAGGATTACTTGATCTAACAACACTAGTGTGCAGCAATCAGTGAGTATGGTCGGGGAAGGGTGGGGGCGGGACGTGAGTGATCACTCTGCAGCACCTGCAGAATCACTCTGCAGCAGGTGCAGCCAGTGCAGCAGCGACATGAAGATGAGCGAGTGCTCGATGGAGAGTACTCCTCTCACTTGGATCCCTGTCGTGCTCCCAGAAGACGAGAGAAGCACCAGAGACCACTTGATCCAGCCGACCTGAAGGGACAAGCAAATGATCGAGTTATGATCATTCTATCAATTATGAATAATTTTTCTATTGTTAGGGGACTTGAGAGATTGCACGCTGGAGAATTGGTTGTCTTGCTATACGAGTTGCCAATATAAAAATTAGAAACGTGTGAATCATCGCGCTTGTTGCAAAACCCCAACATACATTAAACGCGTGAATCCTCGAACCGCAAGCTCATCCCACAATCAGGAATTTCATTAAAACGGCGCACAAAAAGACCAGAATCTCTTTCCCTCCCACTACAGTTGTTAGATCGAATATTCCTTTTCGCGAATAAAAAAATTATTATTCGCGAAAAAAATTATTCTATCTAACAACACTACTCCGCCACCCACCAGCTCCCTTCTCCTGCAGCAAGCTGCAACTGAATCCCTCCGGCAGCTGCATCTTCACTCCCTCCAATCGACGACCACGAAGAGCCGTTCTCTCACGATCCTCTGTAATTAAATTGCCAGCAAAATGAAAAATATTTTTTACATAGTGCTTCTGCCCTGTTTGTCTAGAATAAATAGTGCCCCCCCCAGCATTGGCCAACTTTCCAAAACTACAACTTTCACATAGTGCCCCTCCATCAAGTGTCCCCAAAATGCAACGCGCGCCAGAGTGACAGTACACATGTATGACCGTAACCCTTGGTTCAATGTCTACAGTACGCTTACACAATACCGTATTCCATTTTCCATTCACTGACCGTCTCTCTTCTCTCTCAGAAGGTATGCCTCAACAGGCGCGGGTCCAGTGTAGTTCGTCTTGCACGGAATGCTGTGCACTTCTGCAGCTGCATCGGCTGCAGCAGTCGCAACCTTGCCGATCACGACCTCCGCCTTGCTCGCATACGACATCTGCAGCATTACATTATTAGTCTCCATAAAACCATAATTAAAACAAAAAATCGCGTAAAATGATTAGAGAAATAGAGGAGAAGTGTATAAGGAAGGATTTGAGAGGCAGATAACATAGATATTCAATAAATAAGTATGTAAATGATAATGACCACCACTGTGCATCCCAGTCTTCCTCCTCCTCTCCTCCTTTTATCGCACTCTTCTCGTAGGCCTCAGCCACTTCTCCTCGTGCCACAATCTCACTCAGAAGATCGACCACATTGGCCACCAGAGACTCACCCGCTTGCCATGAATCTGCCTGAATTGGCAACGGGACGATTGACGTTATCTTCCGGAATGTTGGCCAAATACCCTTTCCATATTTGTTTTATACATGAGCAGCTCTTACTGACCCAAAGCCAATATCACCTACTGCTGAAACACGAGTTCACCACGTATCATTCACTCTCCCACCTTGAGTTCCCTCAGCAATTCGCTCCTCTCCACCATTGTAATTGCCCTTGGATACGCGAGTGGATCCTCGACGGCCACTCGTAGTCGGACCTGGGAGAGGTACCGTATCCTTCACCTCTACAGTATTCCATCTACCGTACCTCTCCAACTCCTCCAGCGACTTTGAGCCTGACTCGGAGACACACTCCTCCGTCTCCACTCTCTTCTTCTTCATTGTGACTACCCTCTTCTCCTCCTTCCATTCCATCAGCCAGATCATATCCAATCAACTTCACTTCATGGGCTTCAATCTCCTTGATATGTCCTGAATGCGCCCTATCAGACTCCGCCATTCTTCAGTCTGCCGCGTACCTATGGCCTCATCGATGCGCGATGCGTAATCGTAGTACTCCTTCACCAGATCTGCCAGTCTCTTCTTCCCATTCCATTCATACTCGAAGCCAGCAATGAAGGCTCCTTGCAACTCCGGAGGCGCATCAGCGTCGGGCGCACACTCGATTCGCAGCCAATACTCATCGTGGCGGAGCGAGAAGTGCACCTGAAGTGCGTCCAATACTCTTCTCGCTGGCGTACTCTGAGCGCTTGCTCGCGTACCGTTGGCGCCAGGGGATCCTCCACGTCCACTTCGACTTCGGATCCCAACTGCTCACGAATCTCCGAGACGGCACTGAAGAAGCGCCAGTGACGCGCTGAGAAATTCGGGGGTTGACGCTGGAGAGGTGCGGGACGCCCTTTCGGCTTGACCCAGGTGTACCAAACATCCTCCAAGTCTAGAGGATGTCTGGTGGGCCCGTCAGAAGACATCTTCAAAGTCTCTTTGAAAGATGGTCCGACATAGAAGGGAGAGGGGATGGGGACACATGACGGTAAAAGAGACAAGGAAAAATAACATAATCGTGCAACCAGATAGCCACAGCCAGTCACGAACTGGTGGATCAACACAGAAATATGAAAAAAATGAAAATGAAATCCTTTATCATAGACCAACAAGTGTTCTCTGTTGGATCAAAACAATGTGAAATTGGGTGGTAACAATAATGAAACTCAAACAAACAACAAACAAGTAACAATAAGTGGACTCGAGGGACTCAAAGTGCGAGTTTGTTGAGATTAGAGAAGCCAACGCCCACGCCTGTCAGGAGAACCTGAGATGAGAAACAATAAAATATATAAATTTAAAATGCAATCCAGATTTGCATACCAATCGATAATACCTGGCCTTACTCACAAAATACAGTAACCCAATGGTACGGTAATAAAATTACCTTATTCTTGCTCCCTAATCGCATCTCATCCGGATCTCTCTCTTCTTCCTCTTCCTTCTTCTCCGTCTCCTCGCCTTCCTTCTGAAATGTACATTGTTTATTTGCAAACCCAATTCACTTTTGCTACGAATAAAGCACCGAAATTTGCTAATATTTAGAAGACCGCACGAAACTCGAGCTCACCATGGTATTTCAGCTAATTGTGAACTCAGAATGCTGTTGTGTAAAAATTCGGTCTGATTACCTTTCAATACCATTTGGAATTGTTGAAATTACAAAAGACACTAATTCCATCAATTAGTCCCCATCATACATGGGTTAGAGTGTAGCCAGCAACAGCACCCTCCTGCTTTTAACCGCGGACCCACCCGCTTTCGGTTCAAGCAGTCACTATTTTGGATCAGACCCTCCCGCCTTTTGCTCAGATTCAGCAACAGAGAGCTTCCAGCAACAAACCTTGCCGTGTGTGGCCCCCATCCTCACCTCCTCCTTCTCCACTTTCTCAATTGCTTTCTTCTTCTCCTCCATTTTCCTCAATCTCTCCCAGTCTTCCATCTTGAATATCATTCCGAAGAAGGTCTTGAGATGACGGAGAGCCGCAACTCTGAACGACGAATCAGTGGTAACATTAATGAAACATATTCCAACAGTTAGATTATTATAAACCATCGTACTGTGTTCGCAATGCAATTTTTTATTAGAAATTATAATTAACATGATATAATAATTACTGATTATAACTTACGAGTAAAGGGATAGATCTCCTAGCAGGAATCGATTGACGTCCTTCTCTCCAAGAGTCATGAATGTGGCTGCGAGTGCTTGTGCACTACCGTCCGTGCATCCACCCTGCAATCACTCGCTCCGGTTTTTCAGCGCAGCTTGCGCGCGCGATTTGTGTAGGGTAAGACGCGGCATGCGCCGCACCTTACACAAATCGCGCGTTCCCTTTGAAGGTCTCGAACGGAACAAGCCAGGTCCGGCAAAAAGTCCGGCGCGCGTCTTGTAGAATCCCGCGCGCAGCTTGTGCAATTGGAATCGCGCGCACAAGCTGCGCTGAAAAACCGGAGCGTATATTGCCGCCTTTTGTACTGGACGCTCCCATGAGTTTGAAGCTTCAACAAGTGTACTAGCATAAGGGAAGACAGGGTTTGACGATTCTTCATCACTTTCGGATCTACCTACAGTAACCCCCTCCTTCTACCGTACTCACCAGATAGATCTGTTCGAGTAGTCTTAGTGCTCCCTCACTGCCAACTTCCTCTGGTAGACCAGGGACGGCAGCAGATCCTCGTGGTTTACTCATCGCTTCGCCGTGGTAGACCACACCTGACAGAGAAATCAATCTATTATCTCAATATCAACACAAATATGTGTCACGACCTCGTTATTTGTTTATTGATTGTTTCCTTTTTTTCAAATTCAGGCCAGGATAAATTAAATACTAACCTTCCGTAGTCTCGGCCCACAAGACGACGCCGAAACCGGGAGAGCTGAAACACGCAATTATCATGATCAATCAAATAACGCTAATTTGCAAATATATTAGATATGAAAAATGGAACAAATATGTTCCATACATGAAATTTGAATACTACTCACTTTCCTCCATGTACTCCCTTCCTCTGATCTACCGTAATGTACACGTCAGTGATGTATCCACGCAGTGCTTGCTTTGCTCCGTCGATCAGACGATGAGCGAGAGAGGGAGAGACCTGCCATTTTAGTGTTTTTTTCAAAATAAAAAAGTGGAAATTCAAAATAAGAAGCGTATTGTAAAGATGCTCACTTTAGTGACCCACGCGGTCCCGCGGATCTTGCACACTTTGCCCACCTTATCGCGCTAAAAGGTACAATTATGAAACTGATTATCGTATGTCTATCTTACCTGAACTGGCCTGAGCTTCTTGACAATGGGTGCAGTGAAGATCACTTTGCCTCCTCCCTCCGGCAACAAACCTCGGTTGACAATCTGAAAGACATGATTGGAGTGGTAAAATCACCATTTCATCGCAGTCATGCTTTAAATACGACCTTGAAGATGGTTGGAATTAAGTTTACATCGAAATAAATCACCTTGATGTCCAGATCTTCATCGTTCAGTACGAATTTCGTGTAAACTGGTAGCCAAGCGGTTCGGATTGCCTCCACCGAAATTTCACCAGGCGCGTTTGTGACACCTAAAATGTGCATTAAATAATACAATGCTCGTCTAAATTATAGTCAACGGATAGATAGTAGAAGAAGAGCAATTTGCATACCTTCAAGTTTGACCCTCAGCGGTTTCTTGCAGAATGGGGAAATGAGTAGGAGTGTTTCGAGGTAGAAAGAGATGCATCGCGTCAATCCACAGTTGAGTGAAGCCTCTCCTCCCAACAAAACTCCCGGTGTGAATCGTAATCGAGTACCTGTAAAGAAATCAGTTATCAGTCATACTTTCTCATGTTATTTAATCAAAAGTAAGTTAAACACACCTGTTCTGCTGATTTCTGTCTGAGTTCCGTTTGAGATGTCGTTCAAGAGCTTGAGCAGGAGAGTTTCGTGTTCTGTAAAGAAAGTAAATGAATTAGACACGTGAAAGCTGAAGTTAGTAGAGCCCATAGGTATAGCCCACAAACCTTTCAATCCTGGATTGTCGTCCTCTGATCGGATATTGTCAATTACAATGGGACGACCACTGAGAAGCGAATACGCAATTCGGAAGCGGAAGAAATTACAGCCCTCGAATTGGAGCTCCTCTGATCGATGTGGCGGCGGCATTGTAGGTGTGTTGACTCTAACTCAATACATTCGGGAAGTACCTGACTTGAATTTGAGTTAATAAACGACGGAAAAACTCAAAAGTAAAGCTTTAAAATCAATAATTAACGAAAATTGAACAATCTTACAGAACCGCCGCATGCGACTATTTGATACCGTATCACGAACGCTTAAGGTTGTGCACGTTTGATCGAGAACTCTTTTTTTCAATTTATGTTTTTTTATTTCACTTTTTTGTGTTTAAAGTTAACTTCTTCTTTTCCATAGTGAACAGAATATAATATTTTTTCAAATTCTAGTAAATGACACGATATGAAGACGAATATTGTAGAAACGAAGGAAATTCTTTTTCAGGCTACCGTCTTCCCATGGGGGCTCAAAAATTCAGATCCTCTACAAGAGAAATGAACAGATAATGGTCACGAGTGCAATGCGTAAAATTTACATTGCTTACTACGGTATTGCGATGAAAATTGTGGACTACATCAAGCATTATACCGTAGTAAGGGCAGCTTATTCTCGGACCGCTTTTTTATCCGCCTTTGAGCCCCCGTGCTTCCATAAGGGGTGCTTTGCACAGCTTTGAGAATACTGTATTATATCTATGACATGTGTTTGAGACAAAGCGTCGCATCAGATGCCCTTTATTTCGAGTAAGTGAGGACGGCTTCTCTTCTCACATTGAACTGCATTCTTCTTATTTTCCCTTCTTCCGCTTTCCAGTCATCTAAACAAAGAAAAAAAATTCCATTGAAATATCAGAAATAAGGTCAATGAGAGAGTATGTAAAAGTGGGAGAGTCCTCTCCATACTCTCTCATTTTCCTACTCTCTCACCCCTTTACTCACTTCTCCCTGCTTGCTTCCATCTCTACTCGCGTCTGACTTCTTTCCATCATCGAAGAACGGTCGGGGAATTTTCGTGAAAGCCTCAATCGATATTCATGATTACCGTAACCAGATTATCGTACCTCGAATCCCTTAGAGACATCTGCCATGCTGAATCGTTCGTTCGGACTCTCGGCCCAGCATCGATTCTGAATATCGATTGGTTGATCTTTGATCTTTGGCGAAATAACAGACCATGATGATATTGACGAATTTTGAGTCGATTCCGGGCCACTCCAGAGGCATTCTGTAGCCTTCTTTGACCTTCGAGTGAACCTGCAATCGATACCTACAGTAACCCAGTGACAGTATCCTACCGTACCTCAGCAACCATCATTCCCGGGTACGGTTCCTGTCCGTTGTTGAGTATTTCCCAGCACATGATGCCTTTAATGACATTCAGTCAAGCCAGTTTAGTAAATACCGTAACCAGACTACCGAATCCCGTTCTCACCAAACGACCAAACGTCGGTCTTCTGTGAGTACATCGCGGTTCGCAGTGTTTCGGGCGCCAGCCATCTCAAATATTTCAATTATTTTACAAAGTATGTTGTAATTCGAACCTGATCGGCACTCGGCACTTCGGGTTCATTTGGTAGGTTGCTCCGATTCGAGAAAGTCCGAAGTCACTGATCTTCACCTGAATCGAATCGATCGATTGCATCATCACTAGGCAATCTCTACCTTTCCATCTCCGTAAAGACAGTTTCTAGAGGCGATATCTCGATGGAGGCAGTTCCTTTCGTGCAGATACTCGATTCCCCATGCCGACTGCAATCATGTATCTGACCCAGCGACTGATCCGTCGAACTACCGTACCTGCGTGCACATCTCCATCTTCTTCTCCAGATTGACCTCGTTCTTCTGCAGATAGGAGTCGAGGGCGCCATTCGAGGCCTGAATGAGCACGGTATTCAGGGTGATCAGGGCGGTCGATCGATAATCCGTGCGGTAGGTCACGCTCACCAATTCCATGACGAGCATCAGTGGTTCCTGAACTGCGGCCACTCCATACAGACGAACGACATTGGGATGGCTGAAGTCACGCATCAGTCGAGCCTGCCAGGAGATTGCGTCATCACTATGCAATAAGATTGCATCATCCTTTTGCAATCTCACCTCTCTCATGATATCCTTAATCTGCTCCTTAGTCATAACATCCAATTTTGCCAGTTTGAGTGCTACATCCACCTTCTTTCCTCCCTTCTTCATCTTGAGCGTTCCCTTGTGCACCTGAATCCTTCATTGGATGATTGCATCATCACTAGGTAACCTCTCCAAATGCGCCTTCTCCCAATTTCTTCGTCGATTCAATGTCTGCATGGTCGAGTTGCCACGATCGACGAGTTGTCGGACGAGCGATCGATACTTTGTAGTGCTGAAACAATAGAGAGATCAAAGATCAATTGGGCGTTCAGAGATCGAAGACAATTGTCCCAGGTTTACTTTACCGGAACAGGCAAACCCATGTTAATAGTGTGAGTCTCTCATTGATCATCTCACTGTGTGAACCTTGCGGCCAGTTTACTACGACGAGATGCTTGGTCCGGTAAAGTAAACCAATGCCGGAGATCAAAGATCAAAGATCAATCGAGAGATAAAAGATCACTCCTCACATTAGTAATGCTCTGTTTCGTGTCCAAATAGTGCTTGACGAGGTCGACAACTGAGTCGAAAGCCTCCTTCTCAATGCAAAACTTGTTCGTCAGTGTACGATTGATCACGAAGTGCTTGATCTGCAAGAATATCGATTGAGATACTGTAGGCGGGTCAGGGGGGGTCACTGTAGGGGGGGTTACTGTAGTCTGGTTACGGTATGTCTCACCACATCTCCATTCTGGTCGAACATGACTGACATGACGAACTCCCTCTTGCCCGGCTCCTTCGGTTCACTCATTCGCACGAGGAAATCACCATCGGAACGCAGGAATTGCTGAGATACGGTAGTAGGATAAGGTATCTACCGATTTAATCGAGGACTGATCTATTATCTACCTTGATGTCCTCTCTTGGCAGCAATCCATGGTACCACGAGGCAGCGGCGAGCGTCGCATCCGCCATACAACTGAAGAGGAGTATGGTAGGGTTACGGTATTGAGGGACTCTGGGGGTACTGTAGTTGGACGAAAGGTGTACGGTGTACCTAGAGGAGTATCAACGAGATAAGAGACATACCGAGTGGGGGGAGACGACTGGTCGAGAAGGGGGAAAGGGGTGAGAATGAAAAGGAGAAGGAGAGGAGAGAAGATGGGACAGAATGGACGGAATATGCTAATCGATTATTGATTGAGTTTAGTATTAGCATCTTTTACTATGGATTGTCTATTTGTGAGAGAGTATTCTTCTTTTGTCTGTGAGTCTGAGACAAGAGACAAGTTGTCTCAGGGTATATTCTTCAGCGAGATCATAATTCATACGAAAATCGATAAATGAGTTTTTTCTAGCACGGATTTGGATAACAATTGCACAATTATCAACGACATTTTCTCAAAGAAGTGGATTGTTCTTGAGGAAATTGGGATCGGTCGCGAACATTTTGGCCATGAGAAAAGCGTGAATCGTGAAGGCGACGGAGACGGCCTCGTCACATTCAACGTCCTGCAAATTGATCTTTGATCTCTGAATTAGAGGGTATTTAATTCGTGAAATGGTCTCGTTAGATTAAAAGCAAGGCAAAAGAACATCCGTCCTATCTAGGCAGCAAAAGCGTTGGTGCATACATAATCTCAGTGCATCTGGGGTATAGTTACTACAGCTAGAAGACAGAAATCAGCTAGGAAGTAGCTAGAAAGCAGAGCTACTTGAGCTGTATAGAGCTGAAGTATCGCTGCTTTCTAGCTATTTCCTAGCTGATTTCTGTCTTCTAGCTGAAGTAGCTATGAACCCTGCCTACAGTAGCTATACCCCAGAAGCACTGAGATGTAAGCGTATCTCAACGGACTAGATGAAATCTGGTTTCTTTGCATAATTATCAAGTTTCCCATAACATGATACTGCAATAGTTCAGAAGTCTCTCAGCAAAGCTTTGGTCAATATGTTAGCAATACGACACAACAACCTCTGAAAAAGAATTCTCACTATTGTCTAATTGCGATATCAACTGAGTGAAACTCTGATCTTTTCTTTCAATTCCCCCTCCTTTCGTCTCACCTTCGTTTCCATTCGATTATGAGACAGCGATCGATCGTCCTTGAAAATAAACTGAACGTGCACCTGAATAATCAGTGTTTCTTAAAAGATTCGTAATCAATAAATCACCTTTCCATCATCGGAACTCGAGTTCAAATCTCTGAATCGGTACTGCCACGCGTAGCTCTGCAATTATGATCTCCCGATCTCCGTATGTGATCTCCAAAGGCCAAAAACTGATCACCATCTTTATAGGCTGATCTTTGAGCTCAAGTCTTCTATTGACTTGCTGACATAGACTTTACTATAGTTTAAATATATTTTTGATCTGTTATCTCTTCACCTTAGTCGGGATATCGTAGAGACTGATGCCTTGTCGAATATCGAATACCAGACCAGAGGGTCGACCCTCGTATGAACAAGCGAAGGTTCGACTCTGAATGTGTAAGTTTCACGCATTATTTAGAAGCAAATTCTCAATAGGGGAAATGTATTCGTATAAATTTAATATCAATCATTCACCTGCATTGCATTTATGCTTGCGTAGATGCACTTGTAGTATTGCTGCTGCAGAGATCACACAAATTAGATACTAGACATACCACTCAATTTATTTCAATTGAATTCTTTAATTGTTCATGTTTATTTGCACTTTTTTTCTTGTTTTTTAAAGTTTCTTACCTCAAATGTCTCTGCTGCGTGAGGAGCATCGAATGCGAGATAGTGCTTCTCCTGACAAAATATTTATTGAAGCAACAGTTATTGTGGTTGTCGATCATGGTCAAACCCAACTTCGTTCATCAGCTGCCTCAAGTATTACATATTCACAAACACTCATCCAAAATAATAAAACGTTCCGCTCCTAAACAACAGATACGGCTGCGAGAGAGCATGTCAAATCAAGAGACGCGCCGAGGTATAGAAAGAGAGTACACCACCAGTAGTCCATTTCGCGAGCGTTTTTCGTTTCTTTTTCACCTTCGGTCTTTTTTCTCACCTTCGGTCCTCCACTAGTCTCCAACCAGATTATGTGGTCTCGCTTGTCCAGTCGACGAGTGTCCGGAGGAACCTTAATTAATAATATTAATTATTTTAATAACATAAACTGAATTGAAAATCGGAAGCTGACAAGGAGTACCTGCTTGACAGCACAATCGTATGCTTTGTAGAGATAGAGACATTTGCTGAGATCCTCCGAATTGAGCTGAAAGATCAATTATCAATTAGAAAAAAATCGACATTAGCTGGGAAGAAGGCTAAAAGCATAATATATGTAGGGTCCGCAAGCTCCGCCCCCTACATTTCTCGACGAGAGGGAACAATTGTCCCAATCGAATGACACGAATGAGCTTCTTTTTGACGAATGACGAATGAGCTTCTTTTTCAACCAAATCCCGCGTTCAAAAGCTTATTCGAGAGCTCTCGATCTATTCTACGAATGAGGCGTTGCGCACCTTGTTCTGACAACATTTAGTAGATCAAAAATTGACTGAAAGCCTCAAGAGTAGGTGTTTAGAACACTTCTAATTCACCGACAAAGCTGCGCAAGTCTCAGTATAGGTGAAATAGCATGCTGAATCTATGCAAACAAAAAAAATTAAAATTTTATTAATTCGCAGAATTGTCATTTGATTTTAAAGAAATTTGCAAAATCAGCAAAAAAATTTCCAAACAGCTGTATTTGAACCAGCGACCCCCTGTTTATAAAGCGAGTGCTCATCCACCTGAGCCATGGGGGAACTCAGGTAAGAAGCGCACTTTTGCTCTCACAATCAGTCAGGATTTAGAGATGTGGATTAGCTCCGCCCACTTCTCTCTTTCACCACTTTCTGTCAAATGACGCGCATAGTTTTTGAGGCGTAGCGCGGCTCAGAGACAAGATATCGACAAACGGCAAAAAGTATGATGTTATTGAGACCTTAGCGGTTCATTGGACCCTTCTTTCAATTAGCATGAAAATGGAAGATCACGTTGCGGCCCCTAAATATATGTACTCCTCACCGGAGGACTCTCAAAGAGGCAAATATCCGGCCCTTTGATGATGAGGAAACGAGGAAACCATCTGAAATTATGTGACTTTGTTTCAAGAAACACTTTAAATTTGAAAAAAAAACCCTTATTTTATTGCTCACCTCACATTGGGATCCGTCGACACCTCATCCAGATGCTCATTAACCCAACCGATAAATGAAATCTATAACGCTTTTGATGAAAAATCGAATTAACAAAATTTTGCTTTTTTTTTGCTTTTTTTTGCTTATTATTGGCATTATTGATCAGTAACTGACTTGTTCACTCTGATGGAGATACTTGTTGCTCATCTTTATCGATTTGCTATTCAGTGACTGCAATGTTCAATCAGATTCATTCATTTGTAATTCACTGTATGTATTTACAAGCTCACCGTACCTGAATATGATGGTGAATGTGATTGAGCCATTCACTCATCGCAGTCGCGTCCTCGCAGTGGGCGATCCCTGATATTCATCTTTCATTCCAGAATCTGTCGAGAATTTTGTTTGTTGACTATTCGCTTTTTATTATGCTCGAAAATATGAACCATGCTATGCATTAGCAATTTATTTTATTGCAAAGACTCCTTCAAATCGATACGAAACTCCAATCTTACCGGTAGAAGTTCCGTCAACGGCCCGAACCTCGAACGAATTCGGACTGGAAAATTTTTTTTTTATTTTCAAAAGAAAAAAAAAACTCGCCTACCGAATAGTGTCTGTTCCCCACAGATAACGAGTAACGTAGGCCATTGGAAGACTCACACCTGATTGAACAAAATCAGGATGCTATCATTTCCCGAACATTTGGGTAGAGTGGAAAGTATCACAAAATATAAAAGTAAAACAGTTTGTATAATTGTCTCATAAAATACTGAGAGCAAGAATGGAAGCTATGTTCTAATAATGAGATAAATTAAAGACTTATTAAGTTAATATATAAATTAAGATAGAAGATCATACTAGTAATAGTCTTCCATCGATCACTCTTCGGATCCGCAAGACTCGCCATTGAAGCAGTGTCATAGAGAGACAGGGAAGATTGGGCCTTCATCGCTGACTGAACCATTCTCTCATTATTTCTAACAAAGTCAGTGATAATCCACTCATTAAATCAACTGTCGCCTCTCTCTCTCGTTCAAAAAGGAAGATCTTAGGAAGCCAAGGAAAATAAGTAAATAACAGTTGAATATGCTGCTGACCTTCCAAGTGTTTGGTTCATACAGCTTATCGAGTACGGAGCCTGAACGACCAGAGGAAAGCTGTAGAGACATACTGCTTCTGCAAGTTTTACTTTAGAACTTTTTTCCATTCATTCATTCCATTCATTCTATCTATTAGAGATGTCTAATTTTTATTTTGAATACTGTATTTAATTGAATATCCAGTGTTTTTCCGTTTGCTATTTGGCATTTATTGTATTTTTCTGCAGAATTCATGACAGATTGTTTCAAATATTTTCATCGAGCATAATGTGAATTGTACAAAAATACATCTTACTTGAGGTAAGGCGCAATCTGTTGGCAGGCACGGACTCCAATGGACACTTCGTCACCACCCTTAATTTATTTTTGGTTCAAAAATATTAAAAGTTTGATTGTGCGTACCTTTAGCATCTCGACGACATCATCATGACTTCTTCCCTCTACTTTCTCTCCATTTACTTCGACAATAACATCGCCCACTTTCAGCTGGCCCGTCTCTTCCGCTGGATATACAGGGTGCGTGAAAATTACCCGCACTCGATTGCATCAGATTACGCAATCGCTGCTAATCGATATGTCGCAACACCTGTAGCCCAGTTACGAAGACTAACCTTCCCTCTAAAACCGTTCGAGGTTTCAATCCGATTGGTCGAGTTAGTCAAGTATAGTGAAAGCAAACCCGATGATATATGCGATCTTGGCAGTTTATCGAGGGGGAATCCAACCCTCCGATATTTTCGCTCGTCTCAATGTCCCCGAGAATACTCTCTACCACGCCAGCCGAGGCTACCAGGTACTCGGCACGGTAGACTTCAGAACGAGGAGGGGAAAACCGGTGACCGCAACTTCACCCCAGAATCGTGAGATGAGGTGACAGAAGGTCCACCCTAACCCCAAGAGAAGCATGCTCGAGATGATTTCAAGCTCGGTATTTCCAACGCCTCCATTCGCAAGGTCGTCAAATCCGGCCTGGTGTAGCAACAGTACAAGTACCATAAACTGCTTGATTTGGCCGATTGTCCGATCAATCTCCGCGGAATGGGAGGCCCTCTCCTTCTGGACCGATGTAGCATTTACGCACATTACTTCACTTTCTTTACTGATGAAAAGATCTTGACCCTCGACGGTAAGATAAGTAGTAAAAACGACAGAATCATTGCCCACGATACCAAGAAAACTGTCAAGCTGGGTGGCACACCGGTCATACCTCGCATCATGCCTATATGATCGTATGAAAAGGGTTTCGCTCTATCGGTCGGATCACTCTCGTCTCTGTCACCATAGGCGTGAATGCGAACACGAACTACTAAACCAATCATACTCTGAAAACCACACTAGTCCCCTGCCCCAAGTCTCATTTAAGTTGGTGATTTTGTACGCTGCCGAAGGGCGGCGTACCCAGCAACACGGTTAATGGCACGACCAAGTGATCTGAGGAGATCTTTCCCGACTACATCGCTATCAATTAATTGCCACCGAACTTCCCCGACTTGAATCCCAGGATTCCAGTTTCTGGAGAGCTGTAGAGAGCAAGCTCTCGTCTACTGAGCAACAGACTCTGGGCAGCCTGAAAGCGGCCCTCCTCCGAGCGTTGGACACTCTTGAAAGTCACTACCAACGTAAATTGCCGATCGCCTATGTGAAGCTTCTCCGCGTTTGTATCAAATCAACAAGCGGGCACATCGAAATCCATGGGCATGTTTCTGTTGCTAATTATGTGAATAAATGAATATATAAAACTGGTTGCTCAAATGGCATTCAAAGGGGAGATATTGATAAAAGTTCGAGTGCGGGTAATTTTCACGCACCACATCATTCCACAGGCCGGTCAACCTTCCAGAAAGGCCTTTGGAGTGAGAGAGCGTGTGAAATCGAGAGGGACTCTCTCACTTTTGCATACTCTCTCGTCCTAACCCTGGTCTGTAGGTTTGGAATCATGTGGCACCCTGTATTATATTTAACATAATTATTTTCATAAATTTCTCGAGATGAGTGCATATTTGGTTCCATTTTATTATACTTCATTGCCTCGGCTTATGACGTAATTCAAATCAAATCAACTTATTTTCAGGCATCCAGGCGCGATTCGGCAATATGTTTCAGTATTTGTTCACATTAGAACCGATAAAATATAGTCGCCTACTCTATTTCACCAATTACTTGTCAAAAATTCAATCGACGAACCGGGCATTTTTGGGAAGATCTTCGACACGAGAATGGGCATGTTCTGAGAGTTCTCAGTTCCTCCTTTGATTGAAATTCCCAATCCTCCGCTTTCTTTTCGTCGTCGAATTACAACTGTTCTGAAAAAAAATGTATCTAGAGACATGTCAGAGGCGTTGGATGGTTCCGTTTAGCAAAACATCTATCCCAACGGCGGAACGGTTTCAGGTGAGATCCATGTTTCACTGTATCTCCAAGAATCATCCAGAGTGATTCATTCGGTGAAGTCGTTCCTATTGTTTCTCTAACGATTGAGAATAACTATAAAGTATTTATACCTGACGGGATTCTCCTCTTGAGGAAGGAGAGGTGTCGGTTCCTCATTCGGATCACATGGAATTTGTACTGAGAGCAAATCTGCAAATACCGTTCTTTTCCTTCCCACATTTTTCAAGCGCTGCTGATGAATACTTTTCAGTGTTCCTTCATTTCACATACATGATTAGTAAACCGATAACTTGGATTGCTCTACTCGTTTTCGCAAAATTAAAAAAAATTGTGTTTTATGAAGTGGTAATACATTTTTTTTGGATGTTTGCTGATGTTCAAATAGCTGACCCTTGGTGAGAAGTAATCGTGCCGGTCTTCCCTTTCCTTGACCATCGGATATCAACACGAGACCATGGTGGATCTGCAGTAGGGATTCCGGTTCGGTATTGGGCATGAGGGTTGCATGTTCGGTTTTCGTGAAACGGACTCTCGCGTACCCTCTGGCAGTCTGCCTGCGTGAAACGGTGATAGAGTGATAAGGGGCCGTTTCACGGAAAACCGCCCGTTTTGGGAGTAGAAATAAATTTGCTGTGTGACTCAGAATAATTGAAATAAAACGGGATGAATTGGACACTTCTTCCGTACCCATTTCTGATTTTTCGACGATCGCCGTTTTTCAATTTCTTTAAATTGGCTGATGTCTCTAAAGCTGCCGTTTTCCGTGAAACGGAGACAAACGCCAGAGGGTACGCGAGAGTCCGTTTCACCGAAACGGAACGCTATTGGGCATACCAGCTGGCATTCTATTTTTCTCTGACTCTCTTCGCCTTATCTGCCGTAATACCGATCTCTCGTACAAATGCCGTTATAGAATTACCGAGATTGTATGCTTATTCTGCATTCTGCAGTGATCAGCAGCGTTAGGCGCATTTTTGGCTATAGAGATCCACAATACGACAAATTTCTTTCCCAAGACATTCGAAAAGAAAAGAAAATAACGTACGACATCCAAGTTCTTCTGACTTTTCCGTTTCATCTCTCGTGATCTAAAAGTGGGAATCTTTCGAAACCATTCAAAGCAAGGGGCGCTAAAGTTTTACAGCTGAGAAAGATGAGGGAATGAGAGAAGAGGATAGATAGGAGGGGAAGGGAAGGAAGAGGGAGATCTGAGAGGAGTAGAGAGAGAGAGAGGGAAAGAGAGATAGAGATGGAAGGAGAGGGAGAAGAAGAGGGTTATGTGTAATGGGCAGTGATGGAGTGAGGCAGAGAGACTCAGAGGATGATATGCGGGGAAGTCTCATTGTCCGGAACTCAATTGTTTCCCCTGCTTTTGCCATGAGTTATTGAATGTTTACACAGTTTATCGGCAGTAATATAGTTAATACAGTAAGAACGGTAATTTATAGAAGAGAAATTTAATGCATGCCGAAATTAATGATTCTTTTGGATGCATGAAATGTCGCATATAAAACAGTAACGTCTCGTTCAATTGATCTTCATTGTTGCTGTATATTAGAAAGAGCCATGTAGATGCCGATAACGTCAACCTGGTATGATGGATTTGAATTATTTTCAATAAAAAAAACTTCACATTTTATATTATATCCCTTTTATTCAATTAAAGACTTTTTGCATAAACTTGGTTGATTAACACATCAAAAAATATACGATATCACCAGTGTCTCACTTATACATGGGGAAACGGTACTTGCATGAGAAAGATCGTGATCATCCATTACTTTCTTTGCATCAATATCGAGATCCGTATCGCTTGCAGCCATGCTAAATATTAAGGTAAAGAAATAAGAATCATAACTGCTAACTTTAAAAGAAAGAATCACCACAATTCTTCAATTATGTGCTTACATCTTTTCATGTTCGTCGATTAATTCATCTTCTAGCACATTAACGATCGTCGACTCATTTCTAATTGTTCCCTTGTTCTTGATGATTTGAAGAGAAGTGATAAGCTGTAAAAATTATTCTTTAAAATGAGAGAGATCATCAAAGAATGATGATAAATTAATATCACAGAATATGAAGATGGGGAATTTTTTTTAAAAAAATCTATAAACTAGCGTGAACACAAATTGTGCGGCGTTATGAGAGCACAAACACTGAGCCGGCTATCCAGATGCCACATTGGGTCAGGCACGTTCGACGATAAAATGTCGTTGACCTATACAAACTTGTTTCTCTGCAGCAATTTCATTCATAAGTCCTGATTCCATCAATTCATTCGCCCCATTCACGAGAATAAAATGACGGTTTACCATGGTCATTCTACGTCTATTCTCGAAAATTATCTTCCGCAGAGGCTGAAATAATAGATGTGAATGATTTTGGAAAAAAAAGCTTTCCTGAAAATACCTTTCTCTCTTTCTATTTCCGCACAATTTTTTCTTCTTCTTTTGTGATTTTTAATTTTGATTGATCGATGACAATGAATTGATTTGTAATGTTTATACTTCCATAGTTTTTGAGGAAAACTTCTACTCTCGGAGCCGCCTTCAAAACTTTAATTATTTCCTACCAACATTGATATCTCTATGAATGATAGAGTATACTTTCCACGATTGATACGAGCATCTACGAGTTCTTCTAAGAAAATCCTTTTCAAAATATTAATTATATTTTTTCTTTATGATTAAAGTGAGCTTTCCATTTACCATTTCGTTGATTTCCTCTCTGACGAACTGTCCAATATCTTTGGCATGAGAAGGAACGTAGTGAATGTTGTTGCCATATAGAGTGAGATTCTTGCGAGCGGCGAATATTGGCAATTTCTGCAAATAAACATGAGGAATTAGTTGTAATTTTTGAAGTTATTTTTGAAAAATATTTAAGGTTTTCTCTGAAGAGCGCGTATTATAGTATTTATTGATTAGATTTTTAAAGTGGCAAAGCTCACTTCCTCCTTTGCCTTCTTAGAACCACGGAAGAAGTTTGCCACTTTCTTTACGAGGTGAGCCATTCTGAGAATAACAATAACGATTATTAAAAAATGATGAAACAAAGAAGAGTTAATAGAGTAGAGAGAATAATGAAGATACTATCTGAGTGGCTGTGGTTTTCGCGTCCTTATAAAGAAGAGTGATGCTGCGGGTTACTATATCCCTCATTCAAATTAATTCAGAAGGAAAGTTTCCTTATTCATCCAGAGATCGCAATAACATGTAATATTGTTTATCTACTGTATTAAACACTGGCAACGATCATCGATTGACTAGAAGGATTATTGCATCACAGTTGGGGGGCATTGGAGACTGGAAGCGAAGTAGAGATGGCAGATAGTGTAGAGAGTGACGAAAGATCAAAGATCAATCTCTTGTATCATTGGGATCTTCGGGATAGACGCCCGCCGTCTCCAAATTGACGTTCGCGTAGAGTCCCTCCTGAGACTACAAAAGATCAAATAATGAGTGAAACTACAGAAGAAAGTCTGATATACGAGATAAATCCACAATCCCGACTAAATGGCTACTGGTTTTCGAGTTTGAATCCAAAAGATCATGTATTTTAAATATTGATGAGATATTCTCAGATGAAATGTCGCGTATATTGGTAAATGAAGGCATCTCAAGCAAAATTCTGGTGTTTTCCATCATTCAATTTATTTATCTCAACACTATTGCGGCTCTCGCACTCTCCTTTCCTCCTTTCTCCCCATTTCATTCCCCTCTCCTATGGGACATCTACCCACCTTCATCTCATTGACAGGCAGATCCAGCATATCAGCGATTATCCTCTTCTGTTTGAGGAAATCGAAGACGGCTCTTTCGTGGACGAGGAAGAGATCTGATTGACGACCCGACCGAAGGGCGAGGAAGACCTGGGAGAGATCAAAGATCAAACTACGCAAGATCAAAGATCAAATCAACTAACGGGCGCAGAAACGAAGAATAGATGGACTCGTCCACTCAATTCGGGTGCTGAAGATTGCATTCGACGGTCGAATCGATCCACACCTGTTAAAATATTCTATCAATATACGAGCGGGTTTTCTTTGCTCATCAAGCTTCAAAGATAACATTAATTAGAGATTTCATTAACGTTCAAACTAAGCTCTGCTGCCGCATAAGACAGTGTCGACTTTCTGCTTAAGGCCGATTAAATACTCAAGTGCGATTTTTGCATTATCAGCAAACTATAAAAACGCGGTGGTTTCTC
Source organism: Pristionchus fissidentatus (assembly GCA_036245785.1). Lineage (NCBI taxonomy): Eukaryota > Metazoa > Nematoda > Chromadorea > Rhabditida > Neodiplogasteridae > Pristionchus > Pristionchus fissidentatus. The sequence goes on from BTSY01000006.1 coordinate 15,690,224, forward strand.
ACCCTTCTCGACGAATCTTTGCTTGAGTAGATCACAGACTGGGATCTCATCAGATCGAGAGCGGGTTTTCAATCGGAGATCAGTGCGAGAGGAGAGAAGAACGACAGAAGCTGAGCTAAAGGGGGATTATCGATTGAGTGATTTTGATATTTACACACACAAAAATAAGACAACTTCAGTGGTGATAGATCTACGTTGTTCCGGAAATTGCATTGGTATACATTAAATTGATAAAGTAGTTGAGCCTTCTTTGCATTAACAAAAACAATAATAAAATATGCACCGTCGATGGGCGATTTTGGCAAAGGTAAGGTCTTCGTCGGATGGAATTCCATCTCTGACGAGAAGGAAAATGGCAGTGAAGGAGGAGATATTATTGGCACTGCAATTCATAGATATTATTCCTATTCCCTATCAACGATGCGGTGCACTTGTGCACTATTGACAAAATGTCGAAACTTACTTGCGGGTGAATCCGAGAAACAAATAGAAAAGCTTGAGTCAAACTTTTGTGCAGTTCAAAATTTGAAAAATATTACGAATAATCGTCTAATTCCTGCAGACTGACTCAATAAATTCGAAGAAGTTGTTGACCCGTCGTGGATAGTGCATTTCCCATAGAGTCACTGAGTATTTGAGAATCTGAGAGCGATGCATATTTACTTCTCGTTTCTATGATATTATTTGATTACCTCATCATCGAACTCAAATTTGTCCACTGAGGCGGGCTTCACACGGCCCTGCAAAATCGCGTTTCACTGCCAGTTCAACGATATCGTAGGGTGAGAATGAGTAATATGTACAACGTTTGATCCGACGTTACAACTTTACAACGTTTTACAACGTTTAGCAAAACACTAAATGAGATGTCCCCATGGTGCTTCCATGAAACAATGGAAGTTTTCAGGAAAAAAAAAGTTTTTTTGGTGACTTCACACATTCATCGGTATCGTAATTTATCTCTCGATAAATCAGTGTACCTTTCCGGCAGCAAGTGGATGCTTGCTTGTCATTCCTCTCATTGCATTGATCATCGACGATTTTCCCACTCCTTTTCCTCCAACGAAAGCGTAGTTGAATGATGTCTGTAATGCGATATATCGTATCTATATCTACATTAGTCAAATTGAATGCATTCACACTCCAATTTTGCCCCTTCCGCTAGAGGTGCAAAATTGTAGTGTTTATTCTCTGTTCATGTGCCCAATATGTTAACAAAGTTACAATGTCATTTCTTCTTCGCATATTTAGCTGTATATCGATACAAATATTCCTCCCCTCCCTCGTGACTCACCCTTCCGGCTCTCCTCACTCCCGTCTTTGGCTCCATATTTCCAAAGACTCTATCGTCAGTTCCGAATGAGATCTCGAATCCAGCATCTGCTAGTACAGTTGACTTGTGGATAGCAGTTGGACGGGCAGAGGGATTGGAGGGAATCTGCAAACTATTACATAGAGATGATGCAACGAAGAGAATTTTCATCTCTAAAATAGGAATCGTTGTGAAGTAGAGTTTGCATTGCCACTACTCGCCGATATGGGCTAAAATACATTGCATGAGCAAGCATTATTCGCGTTTACCAAATCTGCCTGAATGGTAGGGAAGAGTGCGGTACCAACCCTGGGTAGATTCCTCAGACTGGCGTAGTCAGCTCCTCCTTGTATGAGTTGCTCTCTACTCGCGTAGCCCATTGTCATCAGTTGACGTTGTTGCTCTGCCTGATATTACAGTAGCTCTTATAGATAGGGGGAGGCTCCGCCCACCCGAGAGATGAGTGGGGGGAATACACGTACACAAAGATAATATTTTATACTTATCTAGAGGTCTCATATAAAACAGGTATGATCAGAACGGAGGGGTTTCATTGGATTGTCTTCATACTTCATAGTCTCACCTCCAACTCGACATGGCATCTTCTCTGCAGTCCGATTGTATCCAACAATCTCTCTTCGTCCGTTGTGTATTCCAGATATCTGCCAGAATATTTATTTGACCGCCTTTTTCGAAAATCAATGTTACCCTCTGGTTCCTGACACGAGATTTCTCGTGACTAGAGCTGATATTATGAGGAGAGGAGTGGAGAGAAGAACGGGAGCTTTTCTCTCGAGGACGGAGGAGAAGATGCGAGTGGCTGTAAATAACCGATGAGTCATGTTAAATCGTATAACAACTCTTCAGAATAATCATATACCGTGCTATTGATACAATGAAAATTTGACTGTGACTAGAGTGAAGTTATTCTAACCATTCTGTGCGAAATTGGATAGGAGTGCCGACTCGATGGGTCGATTGAGCTCCCTGCAATGTTCCATTCACTCTTTTAACTAAATCCAACAACGACTGCAAACCTCGAAAGACTGTACACATGTGAAAGAAACACAATTATTTCCAATGATTATAACTTTGATTACAATCCCTCACGCAATTCAAACACCTCATCTTGAGATGTAGGAATTACGTGTTTCGTCATCATTATGCAATCATTCTCACCTCGCCTCGGCATCAATATCGAGATCGGCCTTCGACAGAATAAGAGTTAGTGGAGTGCGACGACTCTTTACCACTCTAAATATTTATTTATTTTATAGTTGCAGTAGAAACGCATCGGAGAGCGAGTGATTGAGTTTCTACGAATAAACGATGAAACATAACGCACATGCTCATTACAAAGTCGCATTTGATTGATGGAAATAAAGTATTCTCAGTGCACTGTCATCACAGTTACTGCATTTTCTTGACAACGAATTTTGCAGATAAATTCTAGAATTAAATAATTCATAACCTTGAGAAAGCGATGTCGTCGTCAGTCGGAGCTCCATCTCCAATCAACACAAACACATGAGCAAAGTTGTTCAATTTGTGCGCACTGCAATCTTCTATTTTATGTAATTCTTTCCTAGAAGTTGCACCTCAATTTGATCGTTTATGAACAAAACTAACTCGTAAAATCGATTGAAGCTCATGTTCCTGTCGTAGATGTCACTGACGGCAGAGAATGACTTGGGATAGGAGACTTCCCAGAGGACGATGTGATGGAGAGAAGGCTCGATGAATCTGAGACAGTTCAATAAGGAAGATCCAATCGAGATTTCATCAAATACCGATAGTCAATCCACACTAGGTTTCCCTTATTGGAAGTATTGGAAATGAACTCGCAACCTTCTCATTCTCACTGAATCTCTCTCACACGTTGCGGTCAACGTTCCCTCCACAATTACCCTTTTCAATAGCTTCCAACAAGAGAACGCTACCTATACCACGCTGATTCATTTGTGAATCGATCGAAAACTTGTATACCTGAATGGTTCCATCTCAGTGTAACTTCTCCCAGCAGCATGTGCATCTCCCTGATTGATTCCTCTGAGAGCATTGATGAGAGTCGATTTACCCACTCCTGATCGACCAACGATCGCCATGTTGGAACGATTCTGTAATCGAGATGCAAATTAACTATTCAGGGCTGATGAAGGTGAATAATTGTTGCACAGTGTTTCTAAATTATTTGAAGCTCCCTCATTTTTTAAATCTCATATCGGTATCCAGATGGAAAAAGAAATTATAAAGTTATAATGGCACATTTGCTGCCAGCAACTCACCGTATCAATGGGGAAAGCGCCCTTCTGGAATTGAATACCGGCTGAGAATGAGAAGTCTTCGATGGGATTGTAGATGGGATAATTGTCATGAGCAGTCTGCAATTATATATTATTGCTTTTTTATGATTCATTTATTTCTTTATAAAAACACTCACGTCTTAAATATTTGAAAGTATTTGCCTATCGTATTGTAAAATCTCTTGTTACTCACTCCTCCATTGCTCTTCTTATGTTTCTCCTCTCTTTTTTTCATCGTATCATCGCTTTGATCACTTCGAACTGTCGTATTCAATGCCTCAATTATTATTTTAGAAAATTGTTTCAAAACGCATCTCACCTCGAATTGAGCGACGCGATTTTTGGAGTAGATGATGTTTTTCCTACAGATTTATTATTCATTTGACTTTATTTTCTCTGGATAATTCAAGACCTATTTTTTTCTTTTAAAAAATTATCTAATCATACTGGTCTCGTGGTTTGGGAGTGGGAACAGCAACTGGAGGTACAATCGGAGGAGAAGACGGGGATCTGATAGTCACAGTTTTATTTCATGGATTAAATATTGTTTTTACAATATTTCGTTATCAATTATCTTATGATTAAGCAACTTATAGAGTATGTCAAACTCACTCATCATCACTAGACAACGGCGGTGGTGGGACATCTGGTAGTGGAGGGGGAGCATCGGGAGGAGTTCCTACTAATTAATTAGTCATCAAAATATTTTTGCCATAGTCTAATTTCAATTTCCCAATTCCAAATTAAGACTCTCGCAATCTTTCTGCTGCTCAGAGAGCGAAGTCTCCAGCCTTCCTTACTCTGGAGTGTTCACATCTCCTATTATTAGGAGATGTGATGTCTCCATCTCTCGATTTCTCATGCTCTCTCAGCAGGAGGCAACATCTCCAGAGTAAGGAAAGTTGGAGTCTTCGCGCTTAGTGTGTAGTCTAGATATTGATTTTGAGGGGGAATTCAGCGCATGAAATCTCACCAAAGACGGCCGTTTCCCTCGGTTGAATGACCGGCGAAGATTCCATTCGACGCCGGGCTGAAATGTGTTTCGCAGTGCTAACAAATTGTGTACTTCTTGAAGATTTCACTTCTTTCTTGACTGGGATCGCCAAAATAAATCAATTATGTATATCGCACCCAGGAATGCCTCGAGTGCACTCATTCCCTTCTCTGTTTTCTTCTCTGGATTAATGGGAGTTGGAGGAGGCGCTGAAGGTGTAGGAGGAGAGGCAAGTTGTCTGCTGAAATTGCGAACAAGAATTGCCGGTTCCGCGTTCTGAATACCCTCTGACAGTCACTTTTCTCTAACTCTCATCGCTTTATCAGCCGTACGGACTCAGTATTGCCGTAAAACGATTACCGAACCTGCATCCCTATTGTGAACTATTGTAATCGAATTCAATCGAATTTTAATAAAATTGATTAGTGCACTGTCGACAGCCTCTCTTGCTAATTTCGTGCCTCCCATGTATTCCAAAGTGCAAGTCGAACTTGATTACAATAATCCACTCACTCGTAGCTCTCGTATGAGTCGAGAGTATCCGGCCGCCTCGTCGAGTAATCGTCAGCAGTGATCACAGGAATGGGCGGAGCCTGCAAAAAACCATTTATCATACTTAAAACCATTAATAAGGCATTTATCGATCCTTTTATCGATCAAATTCCTGTGTCTAACCTTGAACAAACGTGGTTGAGAGGGTCGACGAGGAGAAGAAGAGGTAGATCTACATTTGAATTATTTTTTTGTATCCAGATCCTTCATAATTACGTATTACCAATTTTGTTCCATCAATTCCACAATCATACAGACACGTTCATGTGTTGCCGTTGAGAAAGAATGCTCAAGAGCTTTAAAAGTGGCTCACGGATAATTTTCTTGATTTTGAACCTTTAAACCCTCATGGGATAAATATGTCTGGATTATATGGAATGGCCCATGAATTCTCCCACGTTCATGCCTTTTCCTTCCTGCGAATCTCTATTTCTACGTGTCTGACACCATTTCGTTTTCGCCATTCCATGACCGTTTCTGTTTCTTCTAGCATTTATTTTCATATCGGATATGATCCCTTTCGTCTCTATTATTCGTTGGAAACTATCTAGATTTTGTCCGTTAGATATTTTTATGTGTTTGGATTTCCTATTTTTGGGTACTGAAAGTTCTCTCGTTCCCGAAAAAATCTAAACAAAAGATTAACTGAATATATTCAAAAGGACAATCAATGGCTGGATGGACGGATCTCATCCTCGATCTCATCCTTCTCCCACTCTACGCGTTTCTCTTGATACGAATAGCAACTGGATCTGGCGCCAATTTCAAAACGCCCTTCTATACTTTCTTTCTCGCAACTGGTAAGCTAATTCCCTAAGAAAATTTGAATTTTCAAAATCTGCTGACTAATTAAAAATCCCAATACAGGATGCTACAATATCATCACTATCGTTGCTTATCACACCGCTTCTCCATTTCTCTATTCCACGATTTCATCTGCACCTTACATTGTCAAACCTTGCTTTGTACGTGACTGGTAGTGTGCACAGGTGGAATAACAAATTAGTCACTAACTGCGAGCTGAGCGATTTCGCACGGCCTTTTTCATGTTTTCCCCCCGAGGCCACCATAACTTTGGCCTTGGAAATGCAAAAAATGCGCAGGCGCTGAACTCATTCGGGGCCACGGCGTCAACAATTGGAAAGACATACACATCGATCCATCGATATTTCGTACTTCGAGCTAGAGATTTTTCAGAAACAGTTAGCAAAATCAAGAGGATTATTTTGGCTAAATAATGTTGCAGAAATGGAGAAGTTCGTTGACGAAGCGGCTGCTTTTTATTCAATTCGTTTGCTCGATTCTAGTCACGGTTCCTATTTGGCCTTCCGGTTACGAATACGTTCAAGTGAACGAAGTATCTGTGATCACTGACCTGACTTACACAAATAGAACTGTAAGCAAGTAAAGTAATGATGTAATTTCGAGAGAATTACTTGCAGATTATAAAAGCGTTAATGACTTCAATTTACTTCGCGTATCTCATCATTAATGGAACTTTCACTTTTCTAGCAAATCGAGAGTTGATTCGAATGAAGAAATCAGTGAAGGTAATTGATTTCATACTTTGAGAAGTTGTCCTAAGATACATTTCTTATATAGATACTTCAAGTCTTACTTGCAATTACAGTCAGACTCTTCCACTAGTCGATCAGTCTTGTGTCAACAAAGAAATATGCTTATTATTGTGATGGCGTGTTCTATCAGCCATTTCATAAAGGCCCTACATCAGGTAAGAGATGAATTATTAGAAAAGTCATATTCACTTTCTTGGTATGCTAGAGAAATGAGGATGCAAAAACAGGCGCATCTCGATCTATTCTCCCTGAATGATCGAGCTTTGGTGCTTATTGAATACAATTAATTTCATTCTTTTTACATATTGTTTTGCAAATTCGTGTGCCTATATTGCAGTGTGTTCTAGCTCTCGTTGCGTATCTCCACCGCGATGGTTTATCTAGCGCCATTTATTCATTCGTAAGGATACGAAAAATACGTAATTGGAAATACCTTTTATAAACCCTCTAATTTGAGTACCCACTCATCAATGGTTTGGCCACTTATGTTGCGCCTGCGTTTCTTGTTCTATTCTCCTCAAAAGTGAGACATCGTCTAATCATCCGAAGAACGAATGGAGAATTGACTGCGTTCCATTCAAATGCCATCGTAGTTGGAAATTCCATGCACAAAACGCATAGTCAAACTTAACGTCTGGCTTCAAGTTTGTTTTGAATTTTTGTATTTCCCTTGCTACGATGTGTCTAAATGAAAGGATCATACTCTCATGAAAGTAATGAATAAAAGGAATTTTTTACTTTCTTAAACATTTCTACCCCCCAATCCGGGCCAATATTTAATCCCATCTGAGCGCATCTCGAGTTTATAGTATTGTTTGACCAAATAAATATGATTTCTTCTCACCCTCTCCTCACTGATTCTCTTCTCTGTCTAATTGCGGCTGCAGCTGCTGCACCCAATTGAGCGATCGATGGACGACGACCTCAATAGATCAAAGATCAATGGGAAATCAAAACCCAAAATAGAATTACAATGGACTACGAACGTATATATGTATTGATAAACATGGGAATGATTTTAGGGAACTCGTATCGAAAATGCATTTGTTACCTGAAGATCTAATCTGGCTGCTAGGTAGAGGTGGTGGAGGGGTGCGTGGAAGAGGAGGAGGAGCGGGGTCCTCAGGACCGTCTGGTGAACCTACAATTATCGATTATCTTTTAATTTATTATTATTTATAGTCATCCAACGATGTATGTCGCCTACAGTAACCCGACGTGATCTACCGTATCGTGGAAAGGGAGGCCCTCCGGGTGAATCGATTGGTGTTGAGAGGGGAGTAGCGGCGTGCACTACGATATTGGGAATCGGAGGAGTGGGAGATGTCTAAATTATTTGTTTATGAGAATGAAAAGAGAATGAGAGAAACACAATTGCCAAGTTTGTGAATCAGCCCTGAAACACAAAAGTAAAAGGCGGAATGAGTGATGAGCATTCACAATGATGGCATTTTTCGTTTCCACGATTCATAAGCTTGTAAAAGGATAAAAATAATTGTAATAATAATAATAATAACCTCGAATGCTACATGGTCAGAGACGCGGCTCTTTCCGGATGAATTGCCCATTTGGAAGATGAGTGGGTGCTCCGGGTAGTCACCACACTGATGATGGATTATTAATTACAATTATATTAATTAAAAGGTATTTTAAACAAGTTGAATTCAGTGGCTAAATCGATAGAGGGAATGGTCGACAGTTGACTTGATCAATATGGCTAAACGCTTCGATTCCACTCCATTTGCTGCCGGAATATGCATGAATGTGTCATCATTTCAGCAGAGAGAAGAGAAAGTGAAGTGATGCCACTAATCCTATTTATGCAATACAATGGGTTTCACCATAGAGAGAGGTAAAAGTGTAAGTGTTAAAGCAGGTGAAATGAGTAATAAATGAGGGGAGAAAACGTACCAAATGGACGGTCCACATCGACATCGATATTCACTGAGCTTCGCCGTTCCATTTCTGTCAGAATTCAATAGGATGCCTTTCACAATGCCCCCCTGCAATTTCCCCCATGAAAGAGTATCGAAATCCCCCTCTCTCTCTTCCTTTTCGGATGATCTCTCACTCGTCTCTCCAAAGCGCGCGCGCGCGCGAGAGAGAGAGAGAGAGAGAGAGAGAGAGAGAATCAATCCGATTTAAACATCCCAGATAGCCTCATAGTTCATTGAGAAACCGTAGTCGATCTCGTCCCGGACTGTTTTCTTCGAGAGAGTTTTACCTAAATATCGCGAACACTAAAACGGGCTGAATATCTACTTTTACTGTTCAGTGCGTATTCGGCGCCAGATGCTTTCCCGGAAACTTCTTCCTACTTGGTTTAGTCATTCGACGTGAGACCAGACACCATCGTAATACCACAGCTCTCGTCTCACTTTCTTCCGAAATCGTGGGAATTGAGGTAATCTGAGAAGGTCGAACACAACAAAGAGAGACTGAGAGATTATCTTTTGAAGTACACGCGGCTATACGAAACCAAACTTTGAGCATGCATCCTATTCTCTATTTCGTCTCTCCTATGAGTATTTCCTTATTGGATCACCGATTAAGGAACAGTATTATGTGTACCTACCACTACTATGCTTCTCCCTCACGCCCAGGTCAAATTACACTAGGAATAGGCCGAAGAGAGGCTGAATAATTGACGAACTCACAAATAAACAGAGGCCCTTTTCTTCGCCCTTCCTTCATGTTTTCTATACATCTTGATTGTGATTGTTACCTATGTGGAATTATTTTCATTTTCTTTAAATTTTTTTTTCATTTGCAGATATCCAGAATTAAATGGAACCCATCAGAATAGGCGTAATCGAAGCTGAAAAGGTTATTTATTTATTTTTCAATTACCAGGAAACCCCTCGTTGAACCAGAAATCTAAATTCGTCTGCATTACGGGTTTTAAAGATAAATATCACTTCGTAGACAAACATTGAAATTTACAAAATGACCAAATTAACTATAAATAATGGATAAATATTTTAGGATGCAACCCCTTGCTTCCGTAATCCCTCCTCTTCTCGTCCCGGAGCAGAGATTGAGATTCTCCAGGTCCGTTTCACAATTTACAACAGTATCTATGAATCGCTATATTCTTGGCTTTATTTCAATAGTTAGTCAACAACAATCTCGATTTTTTCCAGATGGTCTTCCGTCTGATGGGAGTTCCCTTTGAGTTCGTCGACGTCGCCAAAGTCTACAATGTCTCCAATGACTTGGGAGAACTCATCGTTGAGAATATCCGCGGAGGTTTCTCATTTTCTCTATTATTTTAGCCGTTTCTGCCAGCAAGAATAACATCGTCGGATAGATTATCCCTCCATGAACATAATTTCTGACGAATATGGAAAACTGTAATAATAATAATGATAATAATAATAATAATAATAATAATCGAGCCTCAATGAAATTCTCGGAAAATATCGATCTGTTCTAGAATTGAACAAGGTCCTTTCATCGTCTGGTCTCTCGGCGAGAACTTCGGGAGCTCAACTGGGAGTGGGAGGGGATTGGGCGACACAACGGTTTGTGTAGAAGAGTTGTCAAGTTACAAATAAATAAGGACATTCCAGGAAGTGGAGCGGAATGATGGGGCTGTTAGTCAACGATGTTATTGATGTGAGTTATTGAAACTAGAAAGAACATTTTAAAACGATTCCTATCCTTGTCCACGGATGTATTAAAATCAATACCTTTGTTCCGAGTTTCCATTGAGTCGTACAAACCTCACCCAAAAATTTTCAATGCAAAAATATTCTGTTCTTCTGAAAAAAATATACAACAATAATTGTAGATGAGTGGCATAAGCATGCGAATCACAGAGGAAAGATCGCAAGACGTTCTCTTCTCGTATCCAACTCGATTCTTCCAGGTGGTGAAATTGTGTTTCAACTCTTTCATATCTTTTGAATATTAACGTTCTATACTGATCGTGCTTGGATTTTGGATTTTCATAACAAACAAATTACTCTAATATTTCCAAATACCATCAATGTTTTTTTAGTCAATTCTAATCATCTCAACTCCATCTCATTTCTCTTCTCGTTCTTTTATCTTCTCTGGTTTCTCCCTCTCAGTTTGGCTCATTCTCATTGGTGTTCTTCTACTTGCCATCGGTCTTCAGATAGTTCATGTGCTAGTGAAGAGACGGTAAGTTAATACATTATTTAAAAAAAGAAGAACGGTAGTTTTTAACATAGGAAGAACTTTATTTTTTGACTTTAGATATCCGTGCTCACGAAGATTTTTGATGATTTATTGCAATTACAATTTCTAATGCAATTCTTTCAGTCTTCTTGGTCGTCGTTTGTCGTTTGACTCTCGAAATTTCGTCGTTGTTCTTCAACTGGCAATGAATGTAATAATAATTTATCAGTGCCCGAAGCACGATTTAAAAATTTGACACGAATTAAGGGTCAGAAACAGGGGGAAGGGGCTCTCCGAATTTCCCTTGAGTATAAATATTTCTCTTTGAATCTCAAAAAGGACGTACAACGTAATTTTTTTAAATTTCGAATTATCCTTTTCATTAATAGAGTAGATCGATAAATAACGACATATTGCAGAAAGCCTTCACTGCTCCCAAAAAGGCGCCGTTGCTCTCACAAGGAATCTACGTGTCTCTCTTTATTCTCTCACTTTTCATCATAACACAGGTGCATATTATTTTTTTCGTTATTTGTTTGGACATAAATTCAGATAACTCGCAAGAGATCAAACAAGCAGATTCATAATTTCAGCTCTATCAATCGATGATGTTCTCTGTTCTCGCATCTCCAATACGCGTGTCACTTCCTTTCGTAAATATGCAAGGAGCACTCGGTCAAAATTACTTTACCTCATTCGTCGTATTAAATTATTGTCAGGAAATATTGCTCAGATGAAGATGAGTCGGTATTCTTTTTTTTCATTCACCGACACCGACTTATCCTCATCAGAGCACTATTGCCTGACATGATAAATAATTGAGGGAATTCAACGGATTTCACTAATGCGTTGAAAATGTTTAGTACGTGTAGCCGTTTGTTCACCTCAATATATTTCAGATGCGATCGATTCTCGTTCGTTCTTCTTCTCAGCATACGAGAGACAAGCAATGCTCTGCTCAAACGACCAAGTGTGCACACGAATCGATGAGGTAGGTAAGGAGAGGAGAGACCTCCCAGAGAGGAAATGTATCGCTTATTATATTATCCACGGCCAAAGATAAATCTACAAAAGAGTAATATTACAGTTTCAGCTCATTGCTACTAACAAGATTGTGAGGAGAACAAGTGAATGGGACATTGCGGAAGATTTGAAGTGAGAATTACAATTTGAAGAAATCGATTGTGTTGAATAAAATTGCTTATCAAATCAGTGACGGTGGAATCTACCAAGCAACAATCGACGGTGAATTTCTCAAGGAAGATCTGTCGTGGTTGGATGAAGAGACGAAGAAACAGGTTTTGATATTTTATCGATGCTTGTAGTAATGGGTTTGGACTGGCAGGGCAAAAATGGGGAGTGGATTGACTTCCGAGAAAATAATGATGTCAGATCGCGATCAAAGATGGAACGGGCGCCAAGCATTACGGTGCATTCGCATTCAATCGGAAGAAAAAAAAGATGAAGAAACGGTATGAAATACCAGCTTATTATTGAGAAGCACGTCAAATACTGAATGAGGGTAACTGTTCTACTCAGTATTTATCACATTTCCGAAATTCGGGAACCCCTTCGTGCGTGCGAGGGGCTCTGCGAGGAGGTCGTGTAAGGTCGATAGCAAAAAATATACTGTTCTGTGTACATTCCATTGAAAATTATGTGATGGCTAAAGATCCACTTCCCTGTATTCAGGATCCCTCCGCACGAGTCGATATTTCGATATCGGAAAATTAAGGGGACCGTGAAAATCACTGGTTCTACTAAGATAGAAAAGTGCACTACGAATTGAAACTTGAATAACATTTCAGATTTGACAGAGCTCTTGAGATTCTCTACTCTTCCATAGGAAAGATCACAGCGGGACATGGATATCACACGAAGAAAGAACCAATGGACAAGTATCTAGAGACAAGGTAATTAATCATTTTTGCTTATTACAGAAGAGTACATACTGCCAATGACAACATTGAAAAATGAGACTTTCACTGATGCACACGTTTAACCAATAGCGCTGCTTACAAATTAAAATACATTGGACCGATCGAAGGCTAGTCCTCTGTATTTTAATTACATGCAAATTTATGGTGTGCTACTGTTTGTTTTGTTTATCGGCGGATTAATAAAATATTTCGGACGAGCGTTTATAAATGTGTAAACAGACTGCTATTCCAGTTGGTTTCCTCTCGCTTGGTTCCATCTCAGCGAAGCTTTCGTCTTCTTCTTCTTCGCACATCTCGTGGCCATTGCAATCTTTGTCATCGAGGTTTTTTTTTCTAATGATTCGGAGAAAATATTTGTAATCGGTCCATTCACTAATATAGAAGTAAAGAAATAGCGGAAACATTATGTAGGTGTTGTCCAACAATCCGTTCTATATTTCCCCCCTCCATCTTTCAGATAACTCTTCACATTCTCTTTTCTCGTCTTTGTAACAGAAAACGTCGACCTGTCCTTCCTCGTATTGTTATTGTCTCTTCTGGTAAATATTTTTTTATTGAAATGGAGCGATTTTTAAAAAATGAAATTCCCAGTTCATTCTTTATATCTTGAGATGTCGACGATCGTCGTCCTTCAACAATTTCCACTACAAATCCATTCTTGTCTCTCATGTCATCCATCCAATTCAAACCCAAGCGAAGGGAGAGTTACGTCCCATAGCGAAGATAATATTGTTTCGATTGAGCAATAAACAGATTTCATACCATAATTTTTAAAAAAGTACATCACTACTGTATCGCTTCTCACCGCCTCGAAAGGAATCTCGTATTGTCAGCGAGATGTCGCAGCGGAAAAGTGGGGGCGGGGGTGACAATTCCGCAACGAGGTTTTTAACTGCTCTGAACCTATCTGCACATCTCCAAGTGTTATCATGATCGGAATCACGAGGGCTTTCAAACCCGCAAATTAACTAATTAGCTAATTAAAATTTGGCTAATTAGCAGAAAATTCAAAATTGTCAGAAAAATACAGCAACAAGCCGAGTCGATTGAGGTGAGCAAATAACTAACACGGGAAAAAAAAGTTCATACAGATTCCTCGAGTTTGAGAAAAGTTATAAGCCGTTGCGGAAATGTCGGTTGCGGAATTGTCACCCCCCCCCCCCTGAAAAGTGTGAAGTAGAATCTGAGCAATAAATTTGTTTTTTTTTCTACAAGGCACAGCAAAGGCCATCACAAGGGAGGCAAATTCTATGCAGAACTTCACAACAATTCCGACGTCATTGCCGCCTAAAATGTATCAAATGTTCTATCCAATTTCAATCTTCATAACTAATCACTTGAAACAAAGAATCGAAATCCCTCATTTGACTCTCATTAAATTTATTCATTCCTCATTTCTATTGTACTCATCCAGACGTGTCCCATCCTCCCTTTCCTCCCTTTTCTCCCTTCCCCCTTCTCTCTCTCTCTTCTCTCCACTATTTATTCGTCTCCTCTCCGTGAGTGGTCGCTCGCTCTACAGCCATGGCCGCCGAACTCATCCAACTCAACCCCGGAATGCAGGTATCGGAGGATCCCGAGAAACCTGGAGGTGACCCTCCCCTCCCCTTCTTCCCTCGGGTACACTACCCTCCTCTACATACCGTACTTGCAGGTGGAGCGCTGGACCATCGTCAAGAAGCTAGGAGAAGGAGGATTCGGTGCTGTCTACAAGGTAGATTAGATATCGAAGATCAGAGATCAAATGTCACGTGCAGGTGTCGGGGCCGGGTGGCGAGTACGCACTCAAGACTGAGGGAGTCAACGAGCAGATTCAGGTACGTACTATCGATTGATGACGTCATCGACTGATCTTTGATCTTTGTAGGTGCTCAAGATGGAGGTATTCTGTCTGACTGAATTGGGAAAGAGAGGAGGGCGCCATTTCTGCAAGATTGAGGATAAAGGACGATTCGGAAACTTCAACTACGTAGTCATGACTTTCGTCGGAAAATCGCTCCAGGTACCGCAATCTCGTTCCATTCGGCTACCGTAATCCACGCTGATTGTAGGATTTACGCAAGGAGGGGCCGGGAGGCCACATGTCGCTGGGAACCGCTCTTGGAGCCGGAATTCAGACACTGGAAGCACTCGAGGGTGTGGTACCTGAACAAGGAGGTGGATCGACAACTGACTATCTACAGATCTCCACGGTATCGGATACCTGCACAGGGACGTGAAACCCGGAAACTACACCGTCGGAAGAGCTGAGCTGGGAGAGCTGCGCAAGGTATACTGTAGATTATTACGGTATATGGATGCTAATCGGAATCTGACTTGTTTGTTCAGGTGTATGTGCTCGACTTCGGTATGTGCCGCAAGTTCACCAACGATCAGGCACGTGCATTCCGCTGACGCGACTTACGCGTGAATCTCACGCTTGCAGGGCGTCATCCGCAAGCCGCGCGCGGCTGCCGGATTCCGTGGAACCGTCCGCTACGCCCCCATCTCGTGTCACATGCAGCGTGAGCTGTGCCGTAAGGACGATGTGGAGACGTGGATCTACATGCAGGTATACTGTAGAAATACCGTAATCCAATACAGTAGTCCTTACTCGTTCAGGTCGAGATCACCACGGGCAATCTGCCGTGGAAGAATGTGCAGGACATGAACCAGGTGTGTTTGGCCTACCGTACTCCGCAGGCTACCGTATACTTACAGTGTGTTACAGTAACCCATTGCAGGTCGGTGAGTACAAGAAGCGCTGCCGTTTCCCTCCCGCCATCAATGAACTCTTCGCTGGCTGCCCTGCCGAATACGCCCAATGTCTGACGTGAGTTACAGTACCCGCTGGTTACCATAACCCTCTCCCGATCCTGTACAGTATCCCTTTCCAGGATCATCGACAACCTCAAGTACTACGATGCGCCCAACTACGCTCAGATCTACGGTATCATGAGGTACGGCAACTTCCTTCTACCGTATCTACTCCCGCTATTTCAGATCGTCGATGCAAGCCAACGGTGTCCAGGAGTTCCCCTACGATTGGGAGAAATAAGAATCTATCCCGTTCCCACACTACCGTAATCCCCCGTCCATCGACCGATTGGATACGGTACTCGTGTCGATTCCCGTTCTCTGTCGCTATTACGTGCATAAACGAGGTCGTCAAAACTGTCTAGACCTACCACGCACGAGGATATCATTGGAAATGTGGAAGAAGAAAGTGTCATTTATGCATTATGTGAAAAAAACTAATTCTATCAAATTAAGTTTATTAGTACATCATCGGTGGTGATTACTGTGGTGCAGGGAGAGATACGGGATAGCACAGGAGAGAACATCTTGAGAGTAGATCTGAGATAGTGGGCGGAGTAGTTGAAACACTTGGAATATGAATGAATGAGATCTACACAGCTAGAGATGAGCAACCCCGTTGACGATATTACGAATTATGGGGGAAACATCGAGTACAGTAAGACTTGCGAGTTCAATAAATACAGAAATGAATGAGGGAAACGGATTTGAATGAGGCACTGAAAGGGAGGGACAAAAGAGAAGAGGAGATAGAGAAAGGCCACAAAGTGATTCAAGCACACACAGCGAGTTTGACTTGTGAATCGAAATATAACTTATTGACGAAAGCTGAGCCAGTGGGAGGGATCACAATTGCACGATTCCCCGAATTAAACAGGGACGGTTTTCAGATTAAGTATTCAAAAACTACCATAAAGCTTACGTAAAATGGATAAAAGATCGAGGTAGGAGAAGAATATGAGAAGCTCTGAATAGGTATGGTAAGGGAGGAGAGGGGGGAGCAAGTGAATGGAGAGACTAGAAAGACGTCGTCGTTGGATGTCGTCATGCCTACTCAATCTACTCTTCATCACTATCATCACTCGAGTCAATTCGTCTTCCCTTTCTCTTCACAACTGCTCTCCTTCCTCGTCCTCTTGCAGGAGTTGCAGAAGTGGAAGCGAGCGCATTCCGAGTTCGAATCTTGCGGGCGACGGTCGATTGAGAGGAAGGACCAGAGGAGGGAGCGGAGGAGTCGAACTGAAGAAAGAGAGACTTTATGGGGAGGAGGGCGACCGGGTGAGAGCATGTTTCAGTGTCACGGTAAAGAAACGACAATTTCCCAATGCCATTCTATCCGTGACAATGAAATAAAAGTAATATTATTTCTGTCCAGTGTCTAACAAGTCACGACGCCGGGGCCAAGGGTTAAGTAGAACCACAGATTCTCACTTGCTTCAACCTGCTCACAAAGAAATTTGTCACAAGGCCCAATTCCACCCTACCACTAGTTTCAATAAAAAAAATCTGCTGCTCATAAGGGTGATGGTACGTTTTTGGAGCCGCCGATTAAAAACCCGAAAACAGTGTTTTTCACGTTTCCGAAAAAAGGGAACCCCCTAGCGCGCGAGGGGGTCTGCGAGGGGGTCGCCAAGGGTAGGAAGTGAAAATTACACTGTTTTCGATAGATTTCATCGAAAATAATGTGATGACTGATGTTCCCGTTCCCTGTATTACCGATTCATCCGCACGCCTAGTCAATGCGAGGGGGTCAATATTTCGGGTGTCGGGAAATTTCGGGAACCGTGAAAATCACTGCCCGAAAACAATATCGAGGGTTCATAAACAGCAGTTCCAAAACCTCCCATCACACTCATAATATCGAATCTCCCCAACCCGCCTCTCTCGCGCTTCACCTACATCATAAGATACTATGTGAGTCCTATTTTACGGTCACAATCTCTGTTTTTAGAAATCACAGGAAAAAAATAATAATATGGTAGCAGCTCAGAGCATCCGCGTCTCGCATGAATGTACTTACAATATAGTTACCCCAAAATATCGTCTACCCTCAAATACCAAATCTCTAAATCTCCTCTTCTCTACTCATCATACATGTGCGTATAGCCAGGAACATAACCTTCCCACTGCCGAAACCCCTCCCGATTTCGGTTCAAGACGTCGTCATTTTGTATCAGACAGTTTTTTTGCTCAAATTCACCAGGTCTTGCCACTGGCTCTCCCGCTTTTGATCTACCAGAAACTACACTAGCCCATCTATGCTACTCACCCTCATCTTTGCAATCTTTCCTTCCACTTCCTTCTCCGTCTTCTGCTGTTCGTGTATCTCCTGCAGCCGCTTGATGAAGCTCGACACCTCGTCCTGCAGGGGAACAATTTGAATTACCCGCCAATAAAACAACGAAATTCATCGCTGTACAAAATTTGATAGGAACAGAATCACCGGAGGATTGGCGCGAATTGGAATATTTCAAAAGGTAAACAAATACTCACCGAGATGTCCGACGAGCCACCGTTCGCACGGTGATCGTCCTGAAATCGATTTGTTTAAATGTTTGTTTTACAAAATAACGCTCTCAAATCCTCTACACAACATTAACCATTCCATGTTTGCTCTCAATTATGAGCGGTAAATTCAAATATTCATTTGAATAGGAGGCGCACCTTCTGGAACACTTTGACGAGTGTTGAGATGTCCTCGTACACTCGATCGTCCCCGAGGAATTGCTTGTAGTTCTCGAGGCAATCAACCATCTGCAAATAAATGTATTTATTTATTTTAATTTTGAATATAAAAAAAAAATTCATTTATGATACCATCAAATGTAATGAGGAACCAATAGAATCTCAAAATAAATTTCTTTATCATTTCATCACAATACATTTGCATATTATTGTTACTGCAAGATAAGACATATTGAAATTTCATCAGCGGCGCAACAAATGTACACCGGGTGAACGACATCGTTCTAATCACTCTCGTCTCCTCTCGTCTCTGAAAGAAAATCCTCCACTGCATTGCAGTGAGAGGCGGCGCCGTATCTCTTCTTCTCTCGTTCCTCATATCTGCAAACCCAATAGGTATGCAAGGCAATCCATCGATATTCTACAATCACTTCTTTCCCAGTCTGCACAGTTCGCACTCTCTCAGATGACTGGGAGTATCGTAGTGAGAGGAACGACTTGCTCGATCCTGCAAACTCCCTTTTCTCAATGAAGGACAGTGAGTGATCTACTTCTTCCATCTCTCTGCTGATCTTTAATGCAGCATCCAATTCATCCACGTCCGTCCAGTTGAAATACACCGATAATTTTTCTTAAAATAATTGTCGATATTACTAGTTAATCAATTTACCTTATCGTTATATCTCCGTCTCGAAGGCAATTCATCTTTCCTCTTGGACTTTCGTTCAAATATTGGACTCAAGTTCGAACTTGCATAATTTGGATTGCCATTCGTATCACCTTTCTTTCTATTTCCTTTCTCTTCGGGAATCGTCCACAACTTAGCATTCTCTTCTTCCGGTGCTCCATTCAACCTGGGCACTCTTTCAGCATTCCACCCTCTTTTAACTTCTCACCATCTAGTATTGTCCTCTCTGTACTTGTCTCTCATCTCCTTCTTGCGTGCATTTCTTTCTTCTTAATAAAACACTAAAGGTAGGTCACTCCTCCTCATCCCCTCACCATCTCTCCTCATTAGCTCTCTAATCGCACTCTGTCCCTCTTCTTCCTTCTTTTTCTTCTCCGGTCTCCTCTGTCGCTCCTTCGCTCTCTCCATCTCCACAACCAGATCCCTTCAATCAATACTTCCCCCTACCGTAGTCATCTATCACTCCTTACCTAATCAGCTCAGTCTCCCTTCTCTCTCCGTCCGACTCCACTCTTCTCCTCACGGGAGTCGCACTCACAGGAGTGGGCGGGGCCAGACTGGCTGCAGATGTCGATCGGGCTGCTGCAGCAGTCGTAGATCTGCTTGCAGCCGGTCGCAGATCGTCCTCCGATAGAGTCACACTCAGGTCGGACTGTCTGATATATCAAACTTTGAAGCAGTGAATACAATGAGAAGATGCTTATCTCTGTGACTATAACACAAACGTGCAACCAGTAATCACCATCAGTGCCGTCCCCACCTGCCCGCTGCATATTGCTTTGATGCAGCTGCTGCAGTCGATCCTCTCACTTGCGGTCGCAGGTCGTCTTCTGATAGTGTGATCGCCAGATCACGACGAGCATTTGCCATGCTAAATTCCATTGAAAATCAATCGATAAAGTCGGAGAAGCAAGCGAAATCGCGAAATAAAGAAACGAAAAACGATGAGAACAGAGAAAAGCAGGAAAAAGGGGCGCGTCGCTACGGAGCGCCTCTCTCAATGTATCCATCCACTCTCAATCCACGCATTACTCCCTTGACAACAGAGAGGAGTCGGAAGAGGCAGAGACAGCATACACTTTGAAGTCTCTATTGAAATAGACCAACTTTTCACATTTTGTGGATGCTCTGGTGGGAAGTTTAAATACTTAAATACCTTGTGGAAGCTCCTGGCGTTAAGGGAGAGCAGCGACAGGCAATACGAGTAGTACGCAGGAAGATCGGCGTTGCGGGCGATCACACGAGGACTGAAACAGATGAGATTGGGATACGGTATAGTACTCGCCACACGATAATCAAGATATCGAACAAGGACCATTTTCTTATCATCTCATACAGACGATGAATCAAGAAATAACATGGTTGCAAGATCTTCACTCTTGAAGAATTGTTTATTTAAAATTATATTGTTGTGATGCGCTAGGGGCAAATACTGATCAATGTTATTGCAAAAAAAATTAATACACTGTTCGAAACAGGATTTCACCAGCTGAGCTGGTGTATGGTCCAGCTCCAACATTTTTTTGTTAAAATGTTCCTGACCTCTTAGCAAATTCGAATCGTTTGCAGAGCTTCTCGACGAGTGCTTGCACATTCGAATCTTTCCTCTCTCGAATGAGGGGAAGGAAGTGACTGCAAGAGGAAACTTCACACTTCACTTCATCACACATTTACAAAGTTCATCACGACGCTTTGAATTATTTTTGGGGAACCTTAGTGAAATTATTTGTCCTTACAATTTAGCATTGTTAAATGAAGGTGTTCGAACACAAATCCTCCGGGTTTTTCAAATTATAATGGAGAAACCAAAAAAGTGCGATGTAGTAGACGTACCTCATGATGGTCTTGAAGCTCTCCAATGGCACTTCTTGCGAGTCTCTCGATAGTCGGGAGATGAAGTCGGGCACGTGAGACATCACGCCCTCCTGCACAAAATGATCAAGTTTTTGCTAATGTGACAATTTCTGGCGCCAAATTCCCAAATTCAAATATTCAAACCTTCTTGCACCAGTCGTTGAACATTCCTCTCGTAATATGCTGGATGGAAGCGACGGGATCGACGTAACCAGTGAGAGCGAACGAGAGAACACCGTGGGTCTGAAGAGAGATAATATTACATTTTACTACAAATCAATAAAGTTTTGGCATGATAAATGATTGATTGATTGATAAGAGAATAGGAGGAGGGATTACGTCATCACTAGGCTAAATATTTTTTTTAACTTTAAATATACTCAGACAATAGAGCCAATTGTTATTGTTATTGCTCGAGCCCAACCACTATTGAAGACGTATTGAAACCATAACGCAACAGGTATTTGAAGAAAAAAAGCTAGAATGTTGTCATCACTATGCACTCAATTTGTTCACCTTGAGTAGATCATTGCTGATGAGATGGTTAAGGATGAGCATACACGCCTCGCGCACGCACGAATCTCTGTCTTGCAGTCTGCAAGGAGCATACGGTAAGCACACCGTATATTTATCGATCCTAATCGTAAGAAAAGGGGCAAATTAATGGTATAAACTCACTGCGCAAATAGTGACGCTGCATGATTCTCCACCAGATTGGGGTGCCTGCAATAGAATAGAATAGAATAAATTATACCACACAAGGGAAAATTGTGGTTGAAGAGGGGGGGGGGAATTGAAAGACCGGTCACAATCGAGTTTCAGCACTTCTACTACAATTGTGTTTCGTCCTAATCCTAGTCCTTGGTCCGATGGCGATAATAGAGCGATGGCACAGCTTTAGAGCAGAATTTTGTTATTCATCCTAATAATGTTATCAATCTCATGGACGTTCTGCCTCTTAATTTCTTCAATTTATTATCATTACGTCTGTCCAAATGCTATCCTTTCCCTCTTTTATTCACCGACACATTCCTCCCCTCCCTCTCAGAGGGAAATAAGTCTACAAGTCCATAACTCTAAGGGGTGCTGGCGACGACTTTCATCCGCTTTCCCCGCGCCAATTAGACGTTGATGTCGTCCCCGGGCCCCCTTACATTTTAGGATTCGTAGACTTATTTCCCTGTGAGCTCTTCGAGCTCTCCCCTTTTCCTCCTCACCTAAAAGTGAGATCAGCTGCGGCGACAACCAAATTGCTTCTCAGAATGGGCGACGGCGCTCCATTGAGGAAGGCGAAGAAGGTGCGAGCTCCACGTTGAGCAATCGTCGGCCTGAACGGACAAGGAAACGTCGACCGACCTCACGCAAAAATCGACAAAGGTCTCAATCATTAGCAAAAGGCGCCTGCCACACCACGCCCCACTTACGCGACGATCATGAACTTGGAGAGCGCGCTGACTGCCTGGAAGCGGACACGCGGAGGTGCACCCTGTAATTAAAATATTTAGCAGTGGGAAACGTCGCCCAACCACACCACTAGAAGAATATCGACCATTGTACATGCGCACTTCAATTTAGGAAACGTCGTCGTCCTACCGTACCTGAGCCCTTGCCGAGTGCACCACGATGGGAAGGAGTCGTCCGAGCAGCTGAGTAGGTCGACAGAGACGATTCTCGACGATAGTCTGTGCCTTGTTCCGGATTCGCTCCTCCTCCGTCAGACCTGAGTGGGATACGTCGACCATGCACGCGCAATGAGAAATTGATTGCTTTTCACATGTGATAATCGTCGACCGATCACACCACGACACTATCTAATAGTGGTCATGTCTCAAAACTAGTGTTGTTAGATCGAATATTTCTATTCGCGAATGACGAAGGGCACTCGCGAATGGAATTTTCGATCAAACAACACCAGTGGTTACACCACTCAATACTATCCTCGTGTCCCCTCACTGACCAGTCAATTCGATGGTGAGTGCACTATCACTCCATGCGAAGATGCCCATGCCAGCTGCCGACTTCAACTCCCATAATTTGAGGGGACGATTGGGGAAGGGAGTGGAACGACCCTCTTCCTGCATCAATTTAGGATTAATATTTATTTATCATTGATTTATCCCTAGACATCGAATTTAATCAGACTGGCGGATTTCCACTCATGGTATTCCATATTGTTAGGGAACATTTAAAAAAAAGCCAAAGGTAAGTCCCACCCTCAGCTGGGTTTGCATGTGAGGAACATGGTGCTTTTCAGTTTGGGAACATTTTCGAAATAAATAAATAAATAATTGATAATTTACTGACAGCGACCATTCGATCCCGGACTTGCATGAACTCGCGCACGTAGACGAGATCAGTGTGCACCAGCAATCTGCAGAAATTATCGTATTACTAGGCTTCCTGCCAAATCACCAATTCAGAAACTACCGCATACCTGACTGCCAGCTCTCCGGACAGGACGCAGAGTCGCTCGACGAGCACCGCCCACAGACGAGTGAGGTACTTGCTGCAATCGATTGGTACCGTATTTAGCATTCCAATTGATACTGTATTTAGCGTATTCCACTACCGTAATCCCTTTCACCTTCTCTCCTCAGCAACCATCTCCTTCTGCATGGGATCGATGGCTGCGTCCTCCTTTCGCACTCGCTGAGTAGGACCTGTGATTGAGAAATGTTATTGCGTCATCACTAAGTAATCGCTGAGCAACGCACTTTCGTGGAAAATTCAGGACATTTCGATAGCATTGATAATTAGGCATCCATACCGAACAGATTATTGTCACATCCTCTACATTCTCATAAAATGCCTGCAACCCCAACCTCCCGTGTGTCTCCTCCCACCCCCTCCCCCCAGTCCTCTCTCTCCTCCTCTCCTCACCATTCATCTCCTCCACTCCCATCTGCTGGTCGTAGTAGTGCAGTGCCTGCGACGTCCGACGCAGCAGCCACAGCACCTGCCATTCATTACTATTATTGCTGGACTATAGGTATCATCAATGAAATCGGTGTAAACCAGGCTACATGATGCTGACGAAACGTCAATGCCACAAGTTTGTTGCCCATTTGTTTTCGTCCCTCCTATAGTATTTCGTCATCCCTACTCCATCATCCACTCACCTTGGCAACAAATTGACTGGCTACATCACAAGTGTCCTTGCAAATGTGGAAGTAGATATCGAGTGTGGCACGGAGTGATCGATTCCACGTACGAGCCTCCTCGCGACATAATTCTGAGTAGAATTACCCTTATTTCTTGCCCTATTTAAAATCAAGTTAGGGCGTAGATAAAATATTATTACTGTGCTTAGATGATATACTGCAAAGGAAGATAGAAGATTGCAAATGAACGTCAAACGCGACGGACCCTAATCACATTTGGCATTTTCCTAGCAACCTTTCGTTATGATAGTAAGGAGGCTCAGTAATATTCTTCATACTCCCTTGCAACTTGAAAACACCTTCTACTACGAAACGTTTCTCTCACCTGCCAGCATAAACTGTTGAATCGTGGGGAAGAGCGAGTCGTTACCGGGAATTCGATAGGCACGAGCATTCAACGACGGCTTGTCGTCTTTCTGCAACGCAAACGACGTTTTACTCTATCGATTGAAGACCACGCTCGATATATTTACCGTACTCACAAATGTGCCCACTTACCGTATATCTCGTGGCGAGATTGGCAATGCATCCGAGTGCCTCTGCAGCAATCTCTGGCCAGCCCTCCTGAACATGGCAAGTATAAATAGCATAATGGAGAACTAATATTGAATTCCACCAAAAAGATTCGTGTTTCTCACACTATTTATATGCCCACCTTGACAATGTTCTGATATCTCCTCAGCCACTGACGATTTCGCTCCACGTCCGATCTAAACACTTTTATCTTTATTATGTGGCCTTATAAGAAAAATCACTTTCATTGCATTCTATGTAAATACATATATCCCGCGAAGCTGTAAATCAACTGTTTTAGCCGTTTACGCATGCGAGCTAACAAAACTATTCTTCCGTTTCAATTGTCGTCTCCTTGATCCCCCCTCGCACGCCGATTGTCATACCTTATCCCATGCATTCAATAATCTACCGTACCTCGATAGTAGACAGAGTGCCTTCATCGCAGCCACTTGCTTCCTCTTCCTCTCTACTGTCACACCCGGCATTCCGATGCTGTCTTCGTCCACTTGCTGAATTTATCATACTGTAGTCAAAAGCCGTAAAAACATACAGTACCTACAGTAAATACAGTATAAAAAACTAATCGATAATCCTCCGCACTACCGTACCTCCCACAGCAGCGTATACACTCCGACGGGGATGGGGTTGAACTTGGTGGTGAGTGCCAGCACTTGCTCCACCGATCCACGCTCGTGCTGAAATAAATCGATATTCATCAATGTAATACCGTACCTACTAATCAGGTTCACGCGCGCTTCCAACATTTTTTTCTTTGTCAACAACATTGTGGGAAAAAATAAAGAATTCATTTCCCAATTCCCCATCGTCGTCATCTACCGTATCCTCACTCACATCAGTCATCGACTTGACCAGATTGAGTATATTCTCGCAAGTGGCAGCGTCTCTCAATCGAGGGTTCGAGTTGTTGGAGAGGAACATCGAGCACGCAGCTTGCAGGATCTGGTTCCGACCCTGTAAAGAAAGCATAATGGAAACAGTTCAATTTCTTACTTCCCCGTGTCCATTTCTTGTTTCATCGTTTCTAGAATATGTTCGTGATGGTTATCGAAGCGGTGATTCACCAGTCGCTAACCTACTTTACAAAATTAATATTTCTATTCATAGAGCTATTAATTTTACTATGAAAGACGCACGTCAACCACATAACTCGTTAATAGCTCCATCGCTAGAGATATGTGTATCTTTGATGGAAGCCTACCGTAATCCCGTATCCTCTACCGTACCTCATCATCACTCTTCCACACGAGAGCACACAACTGTCTCACAGCGCCCTCCGATCCCGTGATGTTGAACTCCTTGCACTTCACCACGAAATCGATTCCCAGCTGCAATTATCGATTTCCTTCTAAAGTGTCGTAACCAAAGTAAATTGGTATAATCGATAATGTACTATACCTTGAGATCTCCTCCCTCTCCCGTCATCACCGATCCCATTACAGATGGAAGACACTGAGCGAACTCGTGCTCCAGCACCAGTTTCATCTACAACACAATCAATAATCAATCTGATCACGGGGATACTGTAGCCGACAGTAGCCAACTACCGTACCACGATTCCATCGATGTCCTTGGACAGCGCCCGATCGATTTCATTCCTCCTCTCTGTGTCCTGCTCCTTGCGAAGCACTGCTTCCTCGCTGCAAGAGATCAATATTAAATAGAGATTTTTGAACTTGAACAAAAGTGGTCAATTTTTCGGCTCACAGTACACTTTCCGCAACGATAAAACAAGATAAAAATAGAAAAAAACCAAAACTTCAAATACCAAAGACCAACTTTCTCGCGATGAGCATCGAAGCCGTGTTGAGAAAGAGAATGTGACCGGCTGAAATTAGTACTAATTTACAAAAAATAATATCGTAAATAGAGTTTACATAAATACTATCACAAATTAAACTGACCATCCATAATTGCTGCAGCGATGGCCTCTGCAGACTGAAGACGTTGGAGAGAATCACTGTAAAGAGAGAGATCAAAGACAAGACATAATATCGATTGATCAGTCATTAATCAAAATCTTAAATTATCCGCTCATTAAGTTTCGCCCTATT
This sequence comes from Pristionchus fissidentatus, assembly GCA_036245785.1. Lineage (NCBI taxonomy): Eukaryota > Metazoa > Nematoda > Chromadorea > Rhabditida > Neodiplogasteridae > Pristionchus > Pristionchus fissidentatus. The sequence goes on from BTSY01000006.1 coordinate 15,716,820, forward strand.
ATTATGGGCGTATGTAATGTACATGTGTTGCTGACAAAGATCAAAGATCAAATCGGTTTAATGTACCCACAGTGTGACGTGTTCCGGCTTGAGCTGATCAGAGATGGCCATGGCGACGAGGAGACGGGCGGGCACTCGCATGTCCTGAAGGAGAGGGTAAGAGAATAATTAGACATGTGAAATGGAGTTTCACATGTGGATCATGTGGACAATGCGTTGTCGGAAGGCAATCCTCTCTGGGCAATCACTTCTACAGTAATATCCCCTCCAAATTAAACAGATGCCGATAGTGCAATAGAAAGAGAAAAAAACATCTGCAACTCACCGCTTTTTCGTCAGCAAGAATCGTCGAAAACAGCCATCGCATCGAGCTGAAGATAATAAGATTGCACCACGATGTCAAGAGGCAATTGTCAACTGACAAAGTTTCATATACCAGCGAAACATTGATTCACCAGTGCGCACTAATATTTAGCCTACACAAAATGTTATTATTATTGCACAAAATAATCACACACTGACCATTGCCATTCTTCAGAAGTCTCACTCACCCTAATCAAATAGTGAACTTTTTTTCATCTCACAGTATTCATGTTTCAACAAAATATTAAATCTTTTCCCCATATGTTTACCGAAATAGCTTTCGTATTCCCACTCAATTCACTAATCTCTCCTTACGTGTCTTCATCCGTCGGTTCTCTCTCTTCTTGACTTCCTCCTCCATGCTGAGATTGCTGTTGGCGCTCGTGGAAATCTCGGTAGATCTTCTGCAATCCGGCCCATTAAACAACATTAAACAGTAACATTAACTGACGGTCCACATTCTCCTACCTAGTATTATGAGAGCGAAAAAGAGGTCTACCGTGTATTTTTTGGTCTCAAACAAGACAAAAAAGCCACATGGTTTTCTATCGAAGTTAGTTTAAGAACCTCATGGAGATATGTATCGCTCTTTCTTGTTGTGTGAATCCAAATTTCAACACCTTCTACCGTATCCTAATTAAAAGCAAATTTTCACAAGTTTAATCAAAATAGCTGATATACCCCCATCAAATAATCTGTCAAGAAAATGCTCCCTATGCAATCTCTCCCCTCACCTTTCTCTCCTCCTCTGTCGGGGGAACGAAAATATCGAGCACGTATTCCTCAGCGTACTTCTCCACCTCGGCTGAGAGGGCGACCTGAAAAGGGAGAGAAATGGTGGGAGGGATATGGTAGCAGTCTATTATTATCGGCATCTGATTCGAAATTTGAATTGGGCTAGTAAATAAAATTTCGAATGGAAAAAAACGAATAATTAAATTACTAAAATATTTAAGGAGCTCACCTTGAAGGTATCGAAGATCGTCTGTGCCTGGTTGGCCGATTCGAGATCTGAGAATAAATAATAGGTCACTCGGTGTTTACTCGTTTCATCATGATGATAAGCGAAGAGATGGAGCTATTGGACAATCCTCTCTCGGTTTCACTGTAAAAGAAAGTTAGCTGTGTTAGTCCGACCCACCGACAGTCTGTGCCCTGATTCGATCTCTCTTCTGGATGGCGTCCTTCAGCACTTTCTCATTAGCCACTCGATCAAACTGTAATTTTTTTTAAAATTTCATATCAGAAAAAAATCATAAAAGTTAATACTACATGCACTCTACCATTCCGTATTCAAGCGACAATGCGCAATACTGTGGCCGTAACCATTTCAACATAAAGCATTCGATATCTACCGTACCCTTCCCTTCCACCCACTCACATCATGCCCGTAGGGGTTGTTCTCGAGGAAAGCAGTGGCGAATCGAACTGCCTCCTTGCGAACTGCCACCTGCAAGGAAAGAAAACATGTCACTTTAGCAATAAAAGTTAACAATTAGTCATTTCCCATTCGTCATGTTGTTCAATTTTTTCTCCTAACTTTTTGACCACTGACATGTACCTTTCTATTTTGTTCTCTCTCTCTCTCTCTCTCTCCCCCCCCCCTCCTCTCACCTTATCATCTCCAATCCTCTGTCCCACCAACTGCACGAGTCCCTCCTGTATCGCTGCCGTCGAAATCTTCTTCTCTTGTGCCAGATGAGTCAGACACTGCAACGATTGCGTCATCCATAGGTCCGTGCTAATGCTGCATTAATTGTCGGCGCCCTATCCTAATCATTATGCACTCATAGCACAACTGTAGCACCAAACCTTCTAGTTTTAAGTGACTTCTAGTCACAGGTAATTACCGCATTCCGGTTACGACTTTTGACTGTATTATATTGCATCATCACTACACAATTATTGCGTACCTTGAGTGCACTGGCGCGGACGTTCGCATTGACGTCTCTCACGTGCTGGAGCAGCTTGCCGAAGATGTTGTTCTTCGCAGCGATGAATCGAGGAGAGAGAGGAGTGAGCTGAGATGGAAGGGACAAGATTAGATAAACTAATAATCAAGAGAGAATCGTAGCATCGTCGAAACACAAGTATAAGTGAACTAGATGTGACACCATTTTCACTGGCGATAATCTGTGAAACTGTATTACAAAGGACGCACGGTGGTAAGACATTTCGGAATAACAACGAGGAAATACATTTTGAGAAAAAAATACTTCTCCGAATGGTACGTTGAGAAAGTTTTATTTTCAGATAAAAGACATTTCAGACAATTCCTTCAGGCAGACGTTAGACAAACAATAATAGATCAGATATTCGTTAAGTCTGTTTTTTTGTTGGAAAAAAATACATGAAACATATTGTCCGAAATTTTTCTTCTGAAAGTTTTTTTCTCGTTTTGTTTTTTCCGACATGTCTCATCACCGGACGCACAACTAGTCATTTTTGACTATAAAAAGGGCGTTATAGAACGTAATTTTAAATAATATCTAAAAAAATTAATAATAACGTTACCATCGGATCCAAGAATTTGCTACAGAGAAGTATCGTGATCACGTGCAGTACGGTAGAGCGGACGGAGGCATTCTGAAGAGAGCAATACCGGTCCATTGATCGCTTATTAACACCGTAATCAAGTCAGTTCTCGATACTACCCTCATTCCCATACACCGTACCTCATCAGTGAGGAGAGCGACGAATGGCTGGAGATTGAACATGACCTTGTACGGCTGCTCTTCTGTTATATTGTTCATGAAGAGACACAGCGCCTTCGCGTTGTTCTGCAATACAAAATCGTTAGAGTCGATAAAATATAAGATGTATGCTCTCTAAATTCCGATCGTGAAACACCAATTTCCCAACTCTCATTGTCGTTAATCGTCATATGGAATTAATCTTTGCTTGCTGACATGACCATTCCGTCCCGTGCATATCCATAATAAATCTCATTTCGCAGGACGAAGACCACCCCACAAAGTGCATTTCCTCCCTTCCCACCTCCTCCCACCATTCCCTCTTCTTCTATCTCTCTTTCTCTGTATCTACCCTCCCCCTTTCAAAGAAGCACCAGCTTTATCATCCCTCCCTCCTTCCTTCCCCCTTATCTTTCTAGTGGATATCGAAGCAATTACAACCTCTTCCATCCATTTTATGAAGTTGCGAAATCGCGAGATGACTCCCAATTAACGCCCCTTCTCCAGTATTGATCCGCATGCACTACGCAGAATTTAGGACACAGAATGCGTTGGTAGGGAAGACACTTTCTCTCTGTGACATCGCCCCTCTCTCTTAATCTTTCCTGTCTTTGAATGACTATCTGTGTGAATCGTGCTCCATTCCCTTCCATCTATACTATTCTGTTTATTCCTCTCTCTCTCTCTCTTCGTTCCTCCTCTTTCTCTGTTTTCTCTCCCGTTCTCTCGATTCCAATATATTACGCAAGAAAGAGGACGGACTTCGTCCTTTTTCTCTCCCCATTCTTTTCTTTTTTTCTCTATTCTCCTTCTCGACGACTTCGCCTGTTGAGAGATTCTTCCCGTATCATACGCTCATAATCCTAATGAGTGTGCATAAATCTTTGTCATCATTCTTCTTCCAGTGTACTTCTCCAAATCAGTCATCGTATAGAAATGAGGAGTGAAGGAAACGTGTAAGTTAACATTTATATTGTTTTCTTTGTCTCGTTCTCCCAAGGTTATTTTTAAAATGGTCTCTACAGGATCTCCGAGTCTACAGCCCGAATTCGACTAGAACGATTAAAGAGAAGTGAGTGCAATATCTGAATTTCTCTGCTAATCTCTTTTCGCGCCCCCCCATATCGTCATGTAATCTCGCATTGATTCAGAGTTTGCCCATGATCTACAGTTCCTTTCTGATATGGACTTCGGCCCGGGCGAAAACATGAGGGTCAGTCATTTATCGTTCATTTACTTGGGGAGAAAAGGAAAAGAGATGGAAAAGTCTAAAAAAGTCTTTTCAGCGTCCCATAGAAATCCCCACCCATATGAGGTCGGCTGACAACCACCTGCTCCACATCTCCACGGTATTGCTTCATTCAATAACCGTATCAACCATCTGCTATATTTGCCTACGAAAACAATAACAAAAACACAAGAGAGAACATTTCCCGTGAATATTTTTTTACGCGACATTTCTGAATCATCAACCGCCCTATACATGCTCCTCCTTCAGGAGCATCTTCTATCCAAAATCGACTGCGCAATCACATGCAGTACTTCTAAGGTAGGATTGAATTAAACAATTTTACATAGAAACGTGTCAGGGGTTCTTTTAAGATTCAAACTAGAACTAGCACTAACATATTCCCGAATAAAGTATTCGACTCCTCGACGGAAACCATAACTATCATGTCTTTGCAGGGCATACCACGTCCACAATTGCAGAGGGGCAAGGGTGAGCAGTATATTTTAGTAGCAACAATATTACATTGTTATTTTAAGTCCCATCGAAACGCATAGAAACACTTCCGAATATCATGTTTCCGTTAAACCCTAATTCACCGTCTCATTCAGAGGAGGAAAAATCGGATATGAGAGATGAGAAGGAAAAGAAGAAAGACAGTTCGAACAAGACCCAGGTAAACTCACCCTTAGATTATTAAATCATGGTTTAGTAAAATGAATTTGTATCAAAATAAATGTAAAAAACTACGAAATGCAAAATAACAAAAAGTTTTTTTCCTTCTTCAGAAAATCGCGGCTGTTGATAGTATAAAGGAGGAACAGAAGGCAAATATGAAGATAAAAGAAGAGAAGGAAAAGAAGACAGAAGAAGATTCACACCCTCCCGGCAAGAGACCAAGGAGATGTAGGAAGTAAACAACAAATATTAAATAAACATGTATTTTCGACTTAATCTCCTATTCCCTCCCCCGCGCAACCACAAATCCGCTGTTATTCTCTCCTACATCATTGTGAACCCCAACCGCTTGCGCTCCGACAACCAGTTTTCGAATCAGATTCACCCGCCTTTCCCCATGAAACTATAGTACTTGTCAAAACATCGCATATTTCCTCATACAATACCATGACCGAGATGTATTACAATTTAGAGCTGGATAAATCCCTTGGGCCGCTGTTGAAACGTCAATGCATCTAGGAATCGCAAAGGAAGAAAGCAATCGCATTTGACATCATTAAAACTCACATTGGATACAGTTATGGTCGAACTCGTAAAGTATCGCAGCATTCCGTTAATCAACTTGTCCATGTCACCTGTAAATGGAAGATTTCAGAGAAGATAAGTGTCTCGCAAGATATGAACTTGTCGATTACAATTAGTTTGAAGTCGAATAAAATATAGTAACTTTAGTTTCATCTTAAATAGTTTAATATACTCACTCTTGACTGTAACTTCCTTGATCTTCTTAATGAATGGATAACTACTGGCAGATCCTTCCTTGTAGTAGTCGAGTGAGAGCAACTTCTCGAACAGGAACTTCCCAATGTCTGCAGAATAGCCAATATATCAAATTTAGATTGGGTAGTATGATGGAACGTTTCTGAACTTTCTTGCATGAACCCGCAAAATAATTTGCAAGAATTTTTAGAGGATACGGTTCAGAACATATGAAAATTTTATTTCAAGGTTCCTAAACGGAAGCACCAAAACGTGCCATGCTATTGATAAATTTAGAATGCACTATTTGCAGTACATTTCTAAAAACAAAATATATAACTTCTACAATTGTAAAACGAGCCCAGACAACATTATTTTGTTTGAAATTCTTCCGTATTCATTATACGGACGAAACAAGAACCGAGCGGGAACACAACTGATGATTCGAAAACTCACAAGTGAATAGGGAGAAGGTGTTGCAGAGTGCGCGAATGAGCTTGAAGACTGCAGTGAGAACGGCACTACAAGTGAGAGGGAATAGAAGGTGATGAATCATTGGGGGAAGATCTTCAGGCTCTTTCAATTATATCATAACCATTTTCTCGAAAACCTTAATTATACTAACTTTTGAAGTTACGAAATATAGTCCATTAGATGCGGCCACTACCATTACTCTAACATAAGCAGATAACTCACCTGGAATGCGGTCTGGTAATGTCAGGATTCTCGAGAAATTTGAGCGCCGATTGGATTAGGCATCTGGAATAAGTTAATGAATAATTATCATCGTTCAAACATTTTCAATAGATTATAAAGTATCCTTATCTCCCATCTCAATTATCGTATAAAAATCGTGTGAACAATTAATAAATAAATAGGTAAATCGAAGGCTCATTGATTACAATTCTCTACTCACCTGATCATCTCTTGATCCACATTTCCCGTCTGCCACAGATGGCGCAGCGCCCCCTCACACGTCTTTCCCTCCTGAACGAATATTGAGTAAACTATCGATTGATTTCCGTATTCACAGACAACAGTGAACACATTATAGAATATCATACTATGTTTATACTACGAGGTGACATTCTGAGATCAATAGATCACGCTCGTTCCGTATAAATAAACTTGTTCAAACACCGATTCACCTAGTATCAATAAACTTTGTCCAACTAGTATTTTAAATGCTCGGAGATTTCAAATCTCCTCTTTCAATGAAAAAAAAAACAAAAAATACAGAACTGACCGCATTGACTACAGTAGTATTGACAATCTCGGTGAGAGTCTCTACCAACTTGAGTCTATTCTCCTCCCAACTACTCTCATCCTCTGCTCCCCCTCCCGCACCTCCAATCTCTCCATCGTCGTCCCCTACCGATACCATCTGAACAGTGTGGTTATGTATCTCTTTCTCGTAATTATTCTCAAATTTCAAATCCTCTTGAGCACCGGGCGATGATTACCATGTTTTGGCTACGCTTTGCCACAAAGCCACCCTACCCTCACGCTGTTACGATCTAACACTAAGTTATACACAGTCTAGAACCCACCTTTACCCGATAACGTTATAGCTTGGCAACTCTCGAGTATATTCACTATTCAATCTCCCTCACTCACATCTCCATCATCATTCTGCACTGCTCTTCCCCTTCCTCCTCCTCTCGGTCTTCCTCTTCCTCCTGCCGCTTTTCTCGCCGCCGGCTTGCGCTTGCTGAATGAGTGTTTCAGCCATGGGACAAAAGGAAGCAAAAGGTCAGCTGTACTGATCATAGTCCCTTTGCCAAGCGAATGCAAATATAAATCGCATGTGCTAGCTAAACGTGAATAATATTAATATTGATCTTTCAATGCAGATCAGTGTACATGTTCAAATAAATCGCAAATTATACTGTGTTAAATAAATCAACCAACCTTGATTTGGCCTCGTCTTCAAACATGATGACCATCTTATGGAGGAGATAGATGAGCATGAGAAGGTGGTCGGACATGTCACGGCAGTTCGGACGACACTTGAACATTATAACTCAGTTTACGATACTAGGGGCAATCAACGATAGTCCATTTAAAATCCATGAGACACAACTTTTTAAACAGTTTTCGATCAAGAATGTACCGTACCTTCTTGGGAGGATGGGCAGACGACGCCTTGCCGAGAACTCGCTTGAGATGATGGCTCATGTGAGAGTAAGCTGCAATGGTGAGATATTTTGTCTTTATCAACAATTAGAAAAGTGTGGAGGAATCATCGCCGAACAAGCACTCCCAGTAATATTCAATGTCGAAAACGCTAAATCACCGACCGAGAATCAGCGAAGTGACGAGTCGAGCTCTGAGGGAAGCTGGCACCTTCACTCTCTCGTCGCTGCCCGATGATGATCTGATAATAAGAAGAAGGGTTACAGTAAATCTATATCGTACCTTGTGAAAATATTACGGTACTGCAAACTATTTTTTGTTGCCGTAGGACACGCTTGATTTCCCCCTATTTTTTCATCAATTGTTTCTCAACGCTATCGATTGATTACATCGTTGCACTGATGTGCTCTCCCCCAAGGAATCCGGTCTGGATCGGGTCCCCCGGACGCCAAAACGGGGCGATCGTGTATGAGATGGAAAGGGAAAAAACTTACTTGAGAAGAGCGAAGAAAGCAGGGAATCTCTCGTAGAGCATCCTCCATCGATGCTGCTGAACCTCGTCCTCGAACACTGCAAGTACAAGCATTGTGAATAGCGCTAAAATGAGCAGGGTCCATCGACGAATGCCAATCGCGAAAGAGTACTAGGGCGAAATCACAATGTATCAGATTGGGAGAACGAAGATAAAAGAAAATATAGTTGCTGATAGTACGCATATTCCTTTCCTATTCTAATTCAACGTAGTTTCGTCGTATCAAAGAAATGTTAATCGAGAAAACTAAGACATAAAGCGGAAACCCCAAGTCACCAGGCCTCGCATATGAAATTAGATCGAATAATATAAATTTCATTCTTCGAGTTCAAGTTAATAATATTGTTTTTGTTCTGCGCAACTTTGATCTAACACCAAGAGCAAAAACTACTAATTATAAAAACACAATGCAGCCGCAGCTCATCGGTTTAAGCAAATGAATAAATTGTTCGAGTTCAACGTAATTCGCTCTTATCAACAAGTTCAAAATTGAGAATACTTTCGTGTAACCGCGAGCCGCCGGGTCAAGTAAAACATTATTTCGAATAACAGAAACCCCATTCAAGCAGTTGCCGAAAATAATATTGGTTTTGTCCTACGTAAAATCGATATATCATCAAGAGTAAAACCTGGTTGTTATAAAACACAGTGCAGCCTCAACTCACAGGTTTACGAAAATATATAAATTGTTCGAGTTCTACGTAATTCGTTCCCATCAGGAAATACAAAATCGAGGGGATTATGAAAAATTCATGCAACCCCGACTCACCGACTTAAGTAAAACAATATTTCGAATAACAGAAATTCAATTCAAGTTGTTGCCGAAAATAATATTATTTTGTTCTACGTAGCTTTGATCTATCACCAAAAGCAAAACCTTTTAATTATAAAAGCAACGTGCAGCCGCAAAGGAAATATATACTTTGTTCGAGTTCAACGTAATTCATTCCTACCAACAAATGCAAAATTGAGAAGCCTATCATACTTTCGTGTAACCGCGAGCCGCCGGGTCAAGTAAAACATTATTTCGAATAGCAGAAAACCCATTCAAGCAGTTCCCGAAAATAATATTGTTTTTGTCCTACGTAAAATCGATATATCATCAAGAGCAAACCCCACTAATTATCAGACAACAGTGCAGCCGCAACTCGCCGGTTTACAAAAATGAATACATTGTTCGAATTCAACGTAATTTCCTTCTATTAACAAATGCAAAATTGAGTAGCATATCACACGTTCGTTTAACCGCGACCCACCGTGTTAGGTAAAACATTATTCCGAATAGCAGAAATCACATTGAACCAGTGGCCGAAAACAATATTGCTTTTGTCCTACGTAACTTCATTCTATTACCAATATCAAAGCCTACTTCTTATAAAACAACAGTGCAACCGCAGCTCACCAGTTCACGCAAATATGTAAGTTGTTCCAGTTCAACGTAATTCTCTCCTATCAACAAATGCAAAACTGAGAAGCCTATCAAAATTTCGTGTAACCGCGAGGCACCGGGTCAACTGTAACATTATTTCACACTTCTACGGGTCCAATATTGTTTCGACTCACTTTCTACAGCCGCCATAGCTTCTTCCATTTCCATCACTTCTGTCAATCGATATCCCGTCTGTCTCATCAATAAATCGTCATCGTGAGTGGGAATCTCGAAGCTGCAATTGCAACAATCACATATTTGATCGCACAATGTGCGAACTTCCCTCCTCGTATCTTCTATAGCACTACAAGAGCGATTAGGAACTGAATTTAGTCAACATAGTAAAGAGGAATAAATGTCCACTAGACGTGACTATTCGAAAAGCCGAGAGTGAGGACTAAAAATAACGTCTCGGTGAATTGCAGTTTTAAACAAAAATTATTTGATTAAATCCCCGTTCTCACCCATCATCATCGTCAGTTGCCAACATTCGAATCTTCCAATTCTGATCCTCTTCGTACTCATCAGTCTCGTTGTTGTACCGACGCGAGTCATTGTGTCTGAGAGGAGTTTACGGTAATGGTATACGGTATTTGGATCTGATAACGAGTTTCTCCTATAGGAGCTATCCAAATAGGGGGGGGGAGATTCGGCAGCCTTCAAATCAATTGATAACTCCCCTCCTCTCCTACAGTACCTTCCATCGACACTTCCCTCCGTCTCATCCTCCGCATCTTCAGTGTCCGCTTTCTCGGAGGGCTGAAATAACAATAGATCAGTTAGCAAGTTGTGTATATTCATCGATTGTATTCCTTCTGTTCCTATTTTTATTCCTTCTTATTATTTATATTTCTATTATTATTTTTTTTTATTTCTATTCCCGGCGGAAGACATTCATTGAAACGATAAACAACAGTGAGATATGATTCGACGTCGGAACACCAATCAAGAAGGTGAGGTAATATTTCAGCAAAAAGAAGGGCAAATCTCCGATATTTTTTCCAAATCGAATATATTATTATTTTGTTTTTTTAGAATATAATAATATTTCTACCTCTTCATCATCTTCGTCCTCCTCATCACTCGGTTGGTAGGCGGCGTCCACGTGGATATCCTCTTGAGGAGATGGCTGCAATCAGAGGAAATGATGCAAGAGACAAAGAATTAGATCAATCATTTTGCAGCTCATTGGAAGAAAACATGAATGCGCCACCCAGCAGATACGCCACCCAGCAGATAACGACCCGGCTAATTAGCGCTGACATCAACTTTCATAAGTCTCATTAGTAAAAGTGCGAGTGATACACAGGTTACATAAACATCGAAATTCATGGAAAATGTGCATTTGAATAGCAATAATTAATTTATCAGTGCCAAAAACTACGACAGAATATATTTCATATCTCAATCAAACCGACCTCCTTGACTACTCTTCCCTTCCGTCCCTTCCTCTTCCTTTCGGGTGACTTGTCCTTCGTCTGCAAGCATTAATTACAGAATATAAATAATTAAACACATAAAAATTGCATAGTGGTTGAGATATAAATACTCCAAACAGCAAGCCGGGCATCGAAAGAGCTATTTGCGCTTCATATTTCTGCTACCTACGAAACCCGAAACCCACAGCTAGCGTTTGATTTCTCCTGCTGCTCGACGGCTTGTCATCAGACTCCTGCAGATATCAAACATCTCATCAATAAACTAGTAATAAGCGAATCTTCAATTATTCAACTACCGTAACCCCAATAGAATCATCTAAAGTAATCCCCTACCTCGCTCTTTTTCTTCTTCTCGACTCTCCTCTGCTTGAGGGGAGAAACTCCCTCGTCGTCAGAACTCATCTCTCGCTACAATCTAATCGCCCAGAACTGCAAACCATCGAGATAATATCGCTAAAATAAGCATAATCGATAAACATGACAAATAGGTATTTCACTGGCGACACAACCAGATATCGAAAGAACAAAAACAAGCATGCATAAAACACGACTCTTTATCGCACCACGAAGAACCGGTAAATAAATCTGCTCATATGTACAACTGTAACGTAACTATAATGGCAGTACAGTAACCAGGTCAATCGATATAATCACAATGGAACTACCGTAACCTGTACTCCCTCACTGCCCTCTTCTCTTCTACTCATAATTCCCCTCACTCTTCCTCTCTCGTCTCTCCATGCAACCGGGAGGAATGGAGTATTGTGGAAGAACACCAGTTCTACCGTATCCATGCAGTCGTCGTCGTCTTCTTCTCCATCGATACTCTTGAACGGAAAACATTAATCATTGATTTTAATTTGGAAAACACGAATCCACAAAGGCTAGAGGTCAAATCAAATTTAGGCATTCACCCTCGGCATGTTAAATCTAATTATTGGCAAACTAATCGGAAAATTAGTCAAATTATCGAATAAAATACATTTCTCCTCCTCTGACCTCCTTCTTCTTCTCCTCCCTCACAACAGCCACTCCTCCCATACAGAGATGGGCGGTCGGCACTCGTCTCAACAATCCATTCTCACTATTGAAGTCGGTCTGATAAAAGGACGATATCGCCTCGGGCATTTCCATTGAGGATGGTCTGAAACGACACATTATTTCACCACTATATGATAGCTTACTATCTTCCAAATACCATCTACTGCTCAACCAACGAAACCAAACAATCGAATAATCAATCTACAAAATGCTACGGTTTGTATCCCACTCAAACACCAACCAAACTCGTGAATACTCTGCCTACCGCATCCCACCAACAAACCAAAAGGTGTCTACCGTACCCCTCTCCTCTGCATCACCAACTGACCTCTGTGTAATCCTCCTCGCCATGCTTCTAGCTGCATCCACTCTCACCATGGCCTCTCCACATCCCGTGAGAGTGAGAGAGACGAAACGACGGTGAGTCCGGTCGTCCTGCAATGAGAAGAGAGGATAAAGATGAGGGGGGAGAAGGAGACAGTCTGAGTGCACCCTCTCTAATCGCGTTTCCAGCTTCTCTCATAAGACCGTTTCGACTTATTTCTTTTTGATTTATCAATTACTATCACTCATAAAAGAGTAAAAAAGATCATGAATCCGAGTAATCCTTCTCCATTTAATCAAATAAATGTAATATAAATAATTAAAATAAAATATAAAACAATGAACCTCCATCCACGTCCTCTTCTCCACCCAAACACCCGCTCCGAAACATGTGCAGTGCCCGAGACGACCTGCGCAAATACGAGATATAAACTATAAGAGATAATAGTTACCTAATTTACACGCCTGTAATACAGCTCATACTATCGAGAGACAGCATTGGTATCAATATTAAGGCACTGTAAAGCGTAACTGAAGTAGAAATTTCGCAATTGTGCCGTGATTCATATCGCGATTGAGATAACATCAGTATGTAAGTAAAATGTCGAAACGCAAATTCACCGGATAAAATAAACTCAACAAGAGAGGGTAGTTTGTCCACATATTATTACTGATAAGTTATACACGCTCAAGGCGCTCAAGTCCTACTACTTTCGACATCCAAAGTTGGTCAAAATGGGAGGTGGGAAACACCAACTCACCGGGTCTCTTCAGTATGACTCCCCCAGACGAACAAGCAGCAGTCGAAGACCAATCATCCTGAGAAAGATCAAAGATCAATTATGCAATGCGTGCAACGTTTCAGGACAGATCAGAGTGTGGCTTCCAAAAGAGGAGAGAAAGTAAACTAACCACGCTGAAATCCACGGCTCCTACCGTATCCATCACCCTCGGAACATCGGCGTCGTCGAGTTTCGATCCTAATAAAAATAATAATAATTATTATTATTATCCCACTTCAAATTGTGATTGAATGTTTAATCAAAGAACAACGCTCTGGATCCCGGACTAGAATTAGAAAGAATAATTCTCTCACCCGCGTGCATAAATGAACTCTACGAAGTTTTCTTTCATAAATATCATCTCGCCTAGCCATAATAATAATTAAAACAAACCATTGATCTTTCCCATCGCTCTCTTCCATTCCTTCTCCGCTTCTGTAGACACAATGGGCTCAGCGAGCACTTCGAGATCTGCAATTCATGTCATCTTAAAGAAATAAGTCTATAAATTGCAACAGAATAAGTAGTACAGTCAAATGGGGGGTCCAAAATCTCATATCTTTCGTATCATAGAGCGGAAAAGAGTAATATCACGCCTCTCACGAGAGATTCGACACAAGTCTGGTACATTGAAAAAATGGTGTTGTATTTTACTTTCGAATATTGATTGTTATCACCCCCTCTATCAGAAACAGGCGGTATTAGATTTTTAGGCCGCTCCTGAGCTGCAGCAGGCTGCTGCAAAGTTTCGGGCATGCCACATTGGAGGAGTGAAAAGTACCTTTAAAATGCTTCAAATTTCATGAAATTTGAAATTTAAAGGAATGTGCTACAACTCTAAAGGAATGTGCTACAACTTCCCCCACGTGATTTTGATGGTACTCCTAATTGAGCTTCTGAGCAGTTTTTGTGTAATAACTTTAACATTTCGCCTAAAAAGCAAACCATATCTTCACAGTTTGTGTAAAATTCAATTACGCATCGAATAAACATCAAATGTAGGAAAATTTCTGTAGTCCTGTATGTGCCCCAAGCGAAAAACCGCTCTGCGCAGTGCTGCGACCACCTGCATTCACTCATCCGAGTTGCTTTCGATTTAGTGATGGACTCTGAAAGGAAGGGGGTTCGATTCCACCCCGAGGCAAATTTCTTTTGCTGTTTTTTCGCAATATTCTAAGGTGTTTTCAGACACTTTCCGATGCCATACATGTTATTTTTGCATCTTTTTCATGAAATTCCAGACGTCGAATAAGATGCTATTGAACGACTCTTCTGGATGCCTCCATTAAATAATATTTTCATAAACTCGAAATAAAAGTAACGAAAGTGATGATCATCTCACAAAAAAAATCAACAAGCTAACACTCCTCAACAACAAAATGAAAAATGGAACGGCGAAATAATGTTTACAAACTTCATTTTTTTAAATTGAAAATGAATTCCTTCTGCTCATTAACACACACTTTTATGAAATCTCCTTCATCTTATTCCAGAACGGAAGATTATTAAGTAATTACCTCTTTCTCAAATTTTCTTCATTCTGTGTCTAGTGACGGGCGGTCGACAGTCTCCCCGCTCCTCTCCCTCCCAGCTCGAAGAATCTTCGCCAGTCAGCTTGGTCAACCCGGCAAATATCGCCCACCTGGTACCACTTCGAGCAGAGGACCCGGATCGACTACATCTAATCCAAGTCGTCAACTATCAAGAACGGCCCCAGCCGACAAGACTACGACGTCAGTTCTCACTTCGGTTGATACACGCTAGTCAGGACGTCTCTGGAAGCTGGAAGATCTACTTCTACGCGGACGGTCACGGTTAATTCCAAAATAGCTTCGGTGGCGCCGCACGCCATTTTTTACACGTTTTTACGCGAAGTTTACGCGAGACGGGGTTTGAGACGACGAGAACGTCCTCGTTGAAGGCTGTAAAGGCATGAAAAAGATGCAAAAATAACATGTACGGCATCGGAAAGTGTCTGAGAACACCTTAGAATATTGCGAAAAAACAGCAAAAGAAATTTGCCTCGGGGTGGAATCGAACCCCCGACCTTTCAGAGTCCATCACTAAATCGCAAGCAACTCGGATGAGTGAATGCAGGTGGTCGCAGCAATGCGCATAGCGGTTTTTCGCTTTGGGCACATACAGGACTACAGAAATTTTCCTACATTTGATGTTTATTCGATGCGTAATTGAATTTTACACAAACTGTGAAGATATGGTTTGCTTTTTAGGCGAAATGTTAAAGTTATTACACAAAGACTGCTCAGAAGCTCAATTAGGAGTACCATCAAAATCACGTGGGGAAGTTGTAGCACATTCCTTTAGATGCTTAAATTTCAAATTTCATGAAATTTGAAGCATTTTAAAGGTACTTTTCACTCCTCCAATGTGGCATGCCCGAAACTTTGCAGCAGCCTGCTGCAGCTCAGGAGCGGCCTAAAAATCTAATACCGCCTGTTTCTGATAGAGGGGGTGATAACAATCAATATTCAAAAGTAAAATACAACACGATTTTTTCAATGTACCACGAAATAGTCGATTTGTCTCGAGTCTCTCGTGAGAGGCGTGATACACATGATTTTTTACACATGATCTCACATGATTTTTTGCCAAATAATTTACACATGTAGCCTTCAGCACGGTTTTCACTCGTACTAATGATCATACCTCGTGTTTTTAAACATGCCCGCGATAACTATTCAATTTGTGTAAATAGGAAAGACAGGCGTAAGTAAAGGTAGCTAATTACCATTATCCCTTGCCCACTTCTCGGCGCCTTCTGCCACCAGCACTAATGGGTCGATGAGACCACTGAAATCAGAGGCATTACTATTAATTAGAGGATTTCGCTCCATCCCTCTCCAATTATAGAAAGGGATTAAAGGTACAGCGACGAGAGAAAGAGATGGATAGACATCGGCTGATATACTCATACGAGAAGAGTACGAGAGATCATGTAGGGAGGGAAATGATAACAAGTGCTGTCAAATGACCTACTTGAGCTCCTCCCTTCTGCTATCCGCGAGTGCTTCCGCGACGCGGATGGGAGACGCGAGTCGAGCGGACGCACCAACCGCGCCGAAGAGCAACTGAACAATAAATATAGTACAACCCATATAAATTCTTAATTAGCATTAATTGGTACTAATTAGCGGTCTTATAAAAATGAGATAACCTTGTCACCTCTCCACTCTCATCCATTCTACACACCGCTGCTTCCATCTCCACCGTTCCTTCCCTCGTGAGAGAACTGCCGCGACCAGCGTTGAAACAACCACACAACTCAAGATTCTGCAAAACGAAATATCGATAAAAAAAACATTTCGTACATGTGCTTGTAAGCTGAAAGCATTGTTAATCGGCATCGTTATGAGCTATCCACAATCACGGGAATATTAGAATATCCTAATGGCCTGTATCCAGAAACAACCAAGTATTCATAAGCGGCAATTGCCAAAAGGGAAGTAAAGATCAGCTTCGGCAAGCTTTATCCTTTTTCGTTGATCTACTCTTACCTCGGCAGCTCCGACTGCGTCCTCACTGTGCTTGATCACTTTCTTGCAAGCATCGACAGCATTTTTACTCTCTCGAAAGGTGACGCCGCCGTGTGCTGCCACCACTCTTAATATATCGATTTGAGTATACTTAAATAAATATATTACTTCTTGCAATACACAAACCCCGAGGAAAAGTAAATCGGTTAACTAGTGTAAAGGACAAGAGTAGATCGTAGATTGAGATAACAGGGGAGGAATTTCTGGTATTTCGCTTTTTTTAGATAAAGAAAGCGACAGAAGCAAGTGGAAACTGATAAGAAGCTAATGTAGGCAGGTTATTGTAAAGATAAACACCCGTACCTGGTTTGCTTACTGCCGTTTTGCAAGTTCATCAAGTCTTTCTTCAAAGAGTGAGCGTGAGAATCTATGTTTCACTAGCAGATTGTCCTTCTCGTCGAGAAGAACGGGAATGTCGTACTGGTACTTCTGAAAATTATTAAAGTTATTAGAATTATAAATAAAATAAAATCTTTCGTATGTGATACAACGATAGAATGAAGATGGTTTTTGGATTCCCATGACTTTGTGTTTCAATCGTTTTACGAATCCTTCATATCAGATTTCGCTAACCTCTCTGATCTCCTCGGGTAGCGTCTTGATGTTCACTTTGTCGTAGGTGATCGAGCGCTTGTCAGCGATCTGGATTGAGAAGAAGAACTTTAGATCAGAAAACGAGAGGAATTACGAAATCTCCAAGCACCAGAGCAGAAAACTGACCGCTTTCGCGTATAGATCGAGGCTGGAGGAGAATCTTCCACACAGGGAGCACGAATCGGACACAATTAGGCGCAAACGAAGAGCGCTCTCGACTGTTTTCGATTGACTCGAGAAGCAACGTCGACCAACGGGAAATGCGAGCTTGGCCAAAGTCGCCATTAGTCTAGTACATGCCTGCAAGAAGCGGAGCATGATAGAGCGTATTTATAATAAGAATAATTATCGCAATAATCACGAATAATCGATTAAAATTAGTTGGAACAAATTTCAATTCAAAAAAGAGCCGCTGCGCGCGAAATTAAGAGCGGCGCGATTCAGGTTCGGTGGAGCGCGACAATGCAGATGTGTCAGACTTTCGATTGTTGTTGCGTGTATTTATTGTTAACTCGTTTCCTTTTTAATTAAAATATTTTTATAAAAAAATAATTACATGAAAACTAACTATTTCTTCTATATTTATTGAAATACAATGTGCCCAACGCGCATCGCCTCTGGTATCCTAAAGTACAGAAATAACTACAGTAATTTAGGTACAATGAGTACATTCTTGGAGTCCAAACCATGGTGAAAAAAATTTTTTTCAGAAACTGGAGAGGTGGAGAACAGTGAGTTGAACTATATAGAGGGACAAAACACAGTTCCGGCTGCAAATAACCTCCCTCTCTCACATCATGATACAGGGGGTGTAGGAGAGAGAAGGGTCAAAAGAGAGCCTGCCTCTCTATGGGAGGGTGTCAGCGAGAGAGGAGAGAAAGTGAGAGACTATGTATTGGAATTCTTACAATCAAGGGGTTCACCAATCGATCTGGAAGGAAGTTTCCGAGAGCCATTCAATTTTTTTCTCAAATACTGCAGTATCTCTGAGTTTTCCCGCCAAAACGCGTTGTCTAACCAAGCTAACCACGCCCGTTCGTTCTTCGGTCATTTGGTGACTTTGTGTGCGCGCGAGGCTTGAGACAACCGCCGTTACCAGAAATGTTTGGTAGTCTCTTAGCTTTACAATAAATTCTGCTGTTGTATTAATAAGTACTGAAGTGTCTTGCATATTTCATAAGAGAGATGAATTTGATGTCCCACTCTTTCCTGATTGCAACTTGCAACTCCCAATATAGTAGATTTCCTTTCGGAATTCACATACATTTCCAATCGCTCGAACACCTTTGAAGTTTTCTATTCTAACTCATTTCTGTAGTGAGACTGACATCTGGAATGAGTCATCACATGTATGAACTGTCTCATCTCTTCTCTTTTCTCATTCTTCGCCCGATATTTTCGTCAGGCGTGTATTACATCTTTCTGAATGAACAATTGTTAGCCCATGTTCCGGCAGGATTCATTCTGTTTTTCTTCAAATACTGTCCTTTTATCAGAATTCCTCCACTTATAGGAAATCAAAATGTCTGTCTGTTTGTCTGTGTGTTGGTTTTTTTTTCCGTCGCGTGACGGACATTTTTTTCCGCATTTTCCTTATAAATCGCTTCAAAATCGCGCTATCTTCCCAGATCCTTTTGCATATGATAGCCCATCACGAAACACATCGAAATTTATATTTGAAAAATCGATAATTTCATGGCCAAGTCGGTAGCGAGCTCGAATTCAAATCCGAGGGTCTCAGGTTCGATCCCCGCCGGTGCATAGTCTTTTGCCGCATTTTTTGCAAGTGTCAAATGTGGCCCAAACCCATTTTTGAGTAACGAGATTTACATTTAAGCATCTTTTGCCGATTTTTGAAGTGAAATATCGATTGATTTCACTTGATTTCACGCGATTTCATGAAATTTTCGCACATTTCGTTCCAAATCATTCCTCATGCCGGCGATCTCGCAGGAATGGAGTTAGAACGAGAGTGTAAGAGAAATTGAGAGTGTCTCTCTCACTTTGGCACACTCCCTCGCCCCGACCCCTTTCTGGAGGCCGGAATCATGCATCCGGAAGCTTCCTAATAAATCGCTTCAAAATCGCTATATCTTCTCAGATCTTTTTGCGAATGATAACAGACCAAAATATCTTTCAAATTTTACAAAATTTAATTGACCAAATCCATAGCCAAGTGGGTTACGCGCTTGACTTTCAATCCGACACCCCCAGGTTCGAACCCCGCCGCGGGCAAAACGTTTTCCGCATTATTCGCAAGTGTCAGAAGCCCTTCTAGCACGTTCTTGAGTAACGTGAAACACATTTTCACCTGTTTTGCCGAGTTATAACATGAAAATCGAAAATTTCAAAAAGTTGCCAATTGATTCGCAGAACGTGGGGGGGTCATAGGAAAAATGATTTGCGGTGTCGGAAATGTGTCTGAACGTGTTCTAACACGTTTTAAAATGAAAAAAAATCGAAAATTTCTAAAAGATTCTAAATGATTCGCGGAGCGTGGGGGATCACGATCGAAAAAAAGTTGCCACGGAGCCACGAAGTGGCGTAGTGGCAACTTTTTTCGATCGCTCTCAGCCTCACGAGCCTTTTGCAACGGAATAAGCCAGTACTCTTTCTAGAGATTAACATTCCCCAAGATACTAAACTCCCCCTGGACCGTACTTGGAGCCGGCTACCGAGTCCTCCTCCCTGGACTGAGCCTCAAGCAAGCTACCGAGTTCCCCCTGAACCGTACCTGAAGAAGGCTACTGAGGCCCCCCTGGACCGAACCTGGAGCCAGCTACCGATCACCCCCTGTACAGAACCTGGAGCCAGCTACCGATCTCCCCTGGACCCAACCTGCACCCAGAACTGTGCATAGAGCGTAGTGTACGCATGGAGCGTAGTGTACGCATAGAGCGTAGTGTATTTAACCTCAACACATCCCGGCTAGTTATTGCTCTCATGTGATCATGCATTACACAAGCGGAATTTGCTAGGAGAACCGTTCCACAATGTTTCCTTTCTCCTTTCTTAGAGAACGGTTCTCCAACCTCGTCATTCATAAAAACTACACAGAGAGAGAGAGAGAGAGAGTGGAATGAGGAGGGTTGGAGAACCATTTTCTAAGAAAAACAACCATGGAGAAAGTTCACTTGTAAATTTTTACCTTACTGTAAAAATTCCACTCCTTTGCACTTCTTTTGTCTTTTCGCAACTGTTTAGATGGGACAAGTCGCCTACATCGATACTTCTTCTGAAGACGATGAATCTGAAGACAAATCGAATCCAATGAAGAAGCGAAAAGGTCAGCATTTTGTAATTCTGTTGGATGCAGGCAAAAAGCATTCGATTCCATCACAAATTCCGTACTTTTTTGGAAAATGAAAGAATTGGTGTTCCACGCTTTATTGTTTCTTTTTTAGTTCAATCACATAAATTCCGAGACGAGATTTTTGCCGCTTTTCAAAACGCAGAGGAACACAGCGAAGAAGACGTTCGTTTATACTTCTTCTCTCAATTCACTGACATAACATTTGCCAAGAAAACGTTCTCCAAGGTTTCAGTTCTTGGAGAACATTTCTCCAACCCTCCTCCTTTCACACGCTCTCTCGTTTTGGCGAGCAAGCGAGAGAGCGTGGGGATCGAGGATGTTTGAGACAAATATCTATTGATTATGCTAAAATAGGTGTTCCTCCGCAGAAATATGTGTGAGCAGATGAATGGTACGATTTCAGTGGATACAATTCTTCTGTGCTGTTTTTAATCACATTCATTTGGACGCTCCAGAGCATCGAATCGCTTATGAAAATGTTTCAGAAGAGGAGAAAGAAGTGAGTGAATTAGTACTAATTTAAATTCAACATTACATTCTACTTTTTTTTAAATGATCGATAAATTCAGATAATTCGCGAAAATCTCGATAATTTCGTTTTCCATCTCTACAATTGTGATATGAGTTCTGCTGATGACATTGTTATACGGTGAGCTGTAAAAACAATTAAAAAAAGATTAATGTTATGAATTTGCAGCCAAGTACTTTCTGGAATGGTCTACTGGAGGCTGGAAATTCACCCGATTGTTGTTAACGTTCTCGAGTCGGAAGACGATAAGGTTAATTTCACAATAAATTTTTTTAAACAATACTTTCAAATTAAAATTAAATTATATTATCCTTTTCGGCAACGGCTAACGATTTTTATTCCAGGAGAGTCTGCTAGCCTTTTGAAGAAATTTCTGCACAGATTCAGTCATAAATTTGAATCGGTCAGTGGGTCAATGGAGACAATTTTGGATTATCGGAATAAAAACGAGTTTAATCGAAAAATAGACGACCAAACGAAATCGAGAGTACTAAGATGTGGATGTGACTCGAGATTACGTTCTTCTCTGTCTGATATTTCACGAAAAAAATCATAAACCATCTACTTTCAGCAATGCAGAACCGTTGGTCCTTCTTCCCATACGTGGTGGGCCTACAGTTTCAGCAAGTTTCCTCCATCTCTACAGTGCAGAAGGAAAGCATTTGCACGAACACTAATGAATGTACTCGATATGAGATACGAATACATGTTGAAAGACTAGCGTGACATTCGTATCCCAGCATTGTTTCAGAAATCTCTACTCAGAAATGACTTTGATTTTTGCGAATAAAAAAAGATGCAAATGTGGATGGAAAAAAGTTTTCTTAAATAATAGCAAAAGATCTGAAGAGAGTGGGATTCGAACCCACGCCTCCGAAGAGACTGGTGCCTTAAACCAGCGCCTTAGACCGCTCGGCCATCTCTCCACATGTGAACTTGCGCGAAAATATAGCGTTTTGCACAATTCTCTGTCTGACATCATCGAGCATTTTATTCGGACCTTTCCCGAACTACCTTTTACATAATTCATTTCTGCATATGTATGTACACCCACGCTGACCTGAACGGCACTGCTTTTATGGAGAGAAATCGCGTGAATCAGCATTTGATCAACCTTCAACATCATTGTCCACTTTCATCAGCTCTCTTCTCTGTCTTATTTACAACCTGAATGCACCCATTTGAATGTCCCCCATCAGAAATCTGAGATGCCCGAAAATGGACACTTGTCGTTCTTCTCGAAATTCCATCAAATCTCTCACATTCGAACCGAGCTTCAAACTCAATTTACTTCCTTCTCCCCATTTTCTCCCAATTCTTCTGCATTTCATATCTGTTCCTCCTCTCAAATTCAAATCCTTGTGGTGGCCAACAGTGCAAAGAAGAAGGGCAATGCAATTTCCGTGCTCGATTTTTGCACATGATTTTCCACGCCGGTCTACTCTACAGACAGGGGTATGGAGTGAGAGAGCGTGTGAAATCGAGAGAGACTCTCTTACTTGAGTGAGAGAGCGTGTGAAATCGAGAGAGACTCTCTTACTTGAGCACACTCTCTCGTTCTTTGAAGCTATGACTGCACGACTTCCTTCTCTCTCACATAATTTTCGTCGGAGATCAAAACTCGATTTCCCCTCTCAAATGCCCATTTCTAATCAACTTTCATTGTCTCCAACCAAATTGCCGAGTCCAGACTGGCAAACTCACTAATTCAATTTGAATCGCAAGAAATGTTCGTGTATTCCCCTTGTTTCTCTCTAAAAGTGCACTCTTTCTTCTAGAGATTCATTGTCTATCACAAACTGACTTCAAAGTCTTACTGCCGTCACAGTAATCCCTTCCCTATTGACTCCGAACGCATTCATATTGCTCACTTTCTCCTTGGTTCTCCTACTCTCCTTAGTCAGAGTGGGCGAGAGAGTGTGCGAAAAAGTGAGAGAGTGCTACCAATTCTTGTTCATTTCTTCAGGAATATTCGTCTTCCCACCACTTCCTGACTCCATCTTGCACTCACATTCAATTCATCTTTACTGCAGATTCTATTTCAGGTCGAATCCCACTCATTTTTCGCACTTGATACCACTGACGCGAGACACCCACCATCTCTCTCTCTCTCTCTCTCTCTCTCTCTCTCTCTCAGCTTTGGCTTATGTGCTTTAGCTTTTTTTTCATGAAAAAAAACAAACAGTGGGAAGTTAATGTGCGCAACAGAATCTTTTCTTGATTAATGCAGGTTGTTGCCGTGGATTGATGTCTATTGTGTCTTCAACCCCTCCCCCTCCCCTCCTTCCCTCCTCCCTTCCCCCATCTCCCCCTCCCCTCCTCCTTCTCTCCTCCCTCCCCCCTTCCTCCCATCCTCACCTCCATTCATCCTCTGCTTCAGGTTCCACTCCAGTAGTTGCCATGAATGCCTGTCTTCGGGAGCCCCGATAGCCTCCCCTCAACACGACTTCAGTCAGATGAATACGCAATTACATCATCACTATGCAATATTCAGAGTGATGACGACATTCCCGCTGATACTTCTAATCGTCGCACAATGGAGCGCAGGTAAGCAGCTTTGTTTATTCCATTCTGAGAACTAAAATAAAATCAATCTCATTACAATGACGAGGGTAATATAGATTCCTTGAAACTCAGATTCACCACTGATAAATCATTCTGAAATAGCTCAAATAACTTCAGCCACTCAATGCCCTGGGGCGGCTTCCTCTGCACTCCGACCGAAATATTGCAAGAAGAATTGTGCTATCGACGATGACTGTAGGAGACACAAAAAGTGAGCGTTCTATTGCATCATCACTATGCAATACTCATTATCTGCCTCATCTAACGCACTAGCGTGTTATTTATGTTCTTACTCTGCTCCATGCAATTACTATGCAAATGGGCAGTATTCTTCTTATCCGAGTACTTCCCTATGTCGTCATCACTACGCAATTGCAGGTGTCTCTGTGACGGCGAGTGCGGCCTGAGCTGCGTCAATCCGGGTTTGTTTTCCCCTCATTAATTTCAACCGGAAATTGAACCGGAAGAGGGGTCAAAAATTCACATGAAAAGGGTCCAAATCATCCCGTGATCTCTCTCTCTTTTCGCTACGCGTGTCTCTCTTTCACTAAGTCTTTGGTTGATTAATCGTCCCCCTCAGGGTATCTTCCCCTCCGCTGATAAATGAGTATGAGGCAAGAGAAGCGTGATGGAGCCATTGATTCATTGAAGGGAAAAGAAGACGGGAGTAGAGGACTATACTAGTAATCAACAGAATTCCCCCTGTTTTCGGGATATTTGGATGGGACTATTTGATTCCAGAAAACAGATGCACATTATAAATCGGAACAACTGTTTGAATAAACAGATAGTTACAAAAGATCGAAGCCAGATACTTTGTTGGAAAAAAATATTTTTTAAAAGAAACATTTTTTTGTTTTTGAAATAAAATAATCGATTGTCAGGTCTATTGTGTCCAACTCTCTTCGATATTCCAAATGGTCACGTTCATTGGGGAGGAGAGGCTCATTTCGGAGCGAATGCTGAATACTCATGTGATGGAGGTAATTGCATCGTTATTTT
Organism: Pristionchus fissidentatus; assembly: GCA_036245785.1. Taxonomy (NCBI): domain Eukaryota; kingdom Metazoa; phylum Nematoda; class Chromadorea; order Rhabditida; family Neodiplogasteridae; genus Pristionchus; species Pristionchus fissidentatus. The sequence goes on from BTSY01000006.1 coordinate 15,741,781, forward strand.
TTTCACAAATTTCTCATTATTTGTATTATTTTTTTGAAGAAGTCAGTGAGAAACAGGCATAAAATAAGCGCAATTTTCCCAGCCGTTCTCTACTTTTGTGCAGAGAAATTGAATTCGTGAGACCGTCGACATGACACGTGCAATTTTCCTACCTACGGATCAAAAACAAGAAAAATATAAGATGTGCACGCACCTCTCTTACTATCAAATTAGTTACAAAATAGGGATATTATAATTTTTTTTTAAATCAAGATATTTCATTGAGGTTTCGTCCTGGTCGGTCCCTCTCAACGTCGCTGCCAAGGAAACAAAGAATGGAGTGGATCCCAACCAGTGTGCAGATTACAATGTGAGACGGATCTTTGTACAATTTATATTGACAAAACTGTGTATATTGGGGTAAATTCAAAAGATGCGAACGTCCATTTGAATATTCGCATCACTACGAGATATAGTCAATTTTGTGTTCCACAATGTTTTTTAACTGACGGCAATTGTCAAAAAATTAATGGTCCTCTTTTCTGCGAATAAAAGAAAATGATAAAATTCGCACTTCAAAGTCTCTCTTCAGTAAAATGCGGCGCTCCTCCGGAGGTTGCTTACGCTGTCCACGATGGGCAATCTTACAGTGGAGAGTACGAATTGGAATCGGAGGTGAGAGAGATAGTCGCCCGTCATTAGCTTTTCATTCTCGTTCTGCTTTTTTGAAATGAAGGAACGAGTACAAATGAAGTTGTTTCAGGTCAATTTCCACTGTATGGCAGGCTACAATCGATACAATCAAAAAGTGAGTATCATTTTGTCTCACTTCGTCCCATCGATCTATTCTAATCCAGGGCGCTCTCTCAGTGGCTAAATGTCTCTTGAACCGCAAGAACGTCGCCCAGTGGTTTGGCCCTGAGATAAAGTGCAAAGGTAGGCAAGTGATCCATCGAATCTTCCAATTTTAATAGAATTTTAATGCCATCAAAACAAATGTGAATTTCACACCCAGTTCTCTCTTGTGTACCCACAATTTATCAGAAATTCAGCGCCGTGGATTTACTCCCACCCGAATATTTCCTCCGCAGAATTTTGATTTATGTGTGACAACGAGTCTTTTTGTTTCAGCTCGAGCGTGCCCCGATCCCGGAAAACTCGACAATGGACAAAGGTGTGCATTATTAGCAGTATTTGTAAACTTTATTAGAAAATGTCTGTGGAATATCCCTAAAACACAAAACGGAATAAAGGTGCGAAAGAAATTTTCCAATTTCACAGGGAAGGCGACATGTTCGAGTACCCTCATTCTGTTCAATTCTCGTGTCTGCCTGGATTTCTACTGATTGGATCGCCGTCGAGGTTCGATGAGTAGTTATATTGTTATGCTGGAGGTGGAGAATTGAAGGAGTCAAATGTAATGGATCAACAGACCAGTTCATAGATGACATCGGAATAGGTTGGGTTTCTTCTTCTTCTCATTTCAATTTGTTCAGACAATGTCTCGAATCGGGCGAATGGACAGGCGAAGCTCCCACATGCAAACGTCAGTCGTTTATCTTTCTTGTTCGATATACGATTCGAACCTGGTCCATGTGATCCAGGAGCTTATAATCATTTTGCCAGTAATTAAATTTTGCCGCATTTCAGCAACGGAGTGTCCCCGTCCCTCGGATCCTCTCCATGGTCGAGTCCTCGGATCGTCCCTCACATTCGAGAGTCAGGTCTCATACTCATGTGATCCCGGTTCGTTCTCCAATCGGTTTGTATTCTCAGATACTGCTTCTGAATATTGCATCGGAGAGTTGTAATTCACAAAATTCATTCCAGGTTATCGTCTGGTTGGGCAAAAGCAACGAATTTGTCTGGCGGAAGGATTGTGGGCTGGAAGGGAACCGAGTTGTGAGGGTCAGCTATTCATTCATCTTAAGAGAACGAGACAGAACTTCGATCAATTGACGAGATCACAGACTATCCGTAGTTGAATACGTCTCATACTTGAGTTGATAATGAACACCTCTCTCCTCATTCATCCTAATCGAATTATTCTTTTGAGAAATTCGTTGTCCTCTTCTGCCTTCTCTTGTGAATGGATATATCGAGGGAGGAGACACTCACTATGGGGCCAAGGCAGTCTTCCGATGTCTAGAGAGCATGAGTCACACCGGACCCAGTGAGGTATGGCGGGCTGGAATCACATTTATTGCAGAGAAAAAAGTAGAATTTCTGATATAAGATACTTTGTAAAAAGATAATTAAAAATGAAATTGAATAAAAATTCAGGCAACTTGCGGCGAGAATGGAGAGTGGAGCTCGCAGCCACCGACTTGTCTCGGTCAGAACACACTATTTTTTAAAATTCTTCCTTTCTTTCCAATCCAAGATCCCTGTTTCGCACGAGATTCCAACGGATGGACCCTTCGCCATTGCCTATTCGACTATCGAGATCGTCTCTCATTTCCACTCATTCACCGACAAGATACCGATCCTCACTTCGAAAACCATTCAAGATGACTAAAAAATCAACCGAAGATACTGAGCCTTTTCAACGTCGTCAGAGCTCCTATTCGATTCCCCGTGAACCCGAATAGCCTCTTGATAAACGACTTCTAAACAGTAGACTAAACTAAACTAACTAAACCTTTCTTCAGATCTTTGTTGTTCCACAATAAAAATATTAAAGTGAGGAAGCTTACTTTTTCTTTGTCAGGATAAAAAAAATGTCCCGTGAGATGGAAAGAGATGGACACTTTTACTTGCAGCCTCTTGCATCGTTCCAACGATCGAGAATGGACAGGCGAATCTGGGGACGATGTACCTCCCACCGGGAAGACTCATTCCGTCTGGAACCAAGATCACGGTATTATTTGCTATTGATTTATTGTTTTTGCCGTCTGTCTATTGTGAAGTTAAAAATCGCCGATCGATATCAAGATTTGAATTCATGCGACTTCAAGGTTCTCAGTGGAGGATGCTTTTTGTAGTATTTTTTCGCGAATGTTCGAACAAAGATCTTTCTTCCCAAATATTTTTTGTAAAAAAATATATTTATTTAAATAAACAGTTTTGTCAGATGGAGTGTCAGCCTCGTCACTCTCCTTCTCCTTCTGCTCCGATGGAATGTCGCAATTCATCATGGAATCACGTTCCCATCTGCTCTCCATGTGAGTTCGAGTTTCATTGTACTTTCATGTCTGCGTGACTCCAGGAAAGGCTGTTAAGTTGACATTATCTCTCCATAAAGTGCATTGACTAACAAAAATACATTCACGAACTGTTTACTCTATATCATCGTAAAGAATTGTACAATCGTGCATAAAATAGGGTCGTTTCATCATCAAACTCAAAATTGAGTGGGTGTATTGTTCGAAAAAAAAATTAAATCAGTCCATCTACAGTAAACTGTCTCGAATGGCCTCCTCGAGTGAATCGTGCTCGTGTTCTCTTTACTAAATCGGCCCATGGATCAGTCGCTCGGTACACTTGCATCTCAGGATATCATCTCAACTCGGATAAGGTTCTTAAAAAAAGAGCAAAAAAACATAATTTATTTATCGTGTTTATCTTCTTCGTTCCGGAACTTAGGAAGATAATGATTTATCAAAATAACATTTTAATGTTTAAAAACAAAAATTTAAACAATTCAGGACACAATAAAGTGTCTCTACGGAGAATGGACAAGAGAGGGCGAACCACTCGCATGTGTCGAAAGTGAGGATGATCTTTGAACTCAACTTTAGTTTGAAAGAGAAGCAGACACAATTGATACCTGTCAATCATTACTTATTTTCCAGCATCATGCGCCCATCCTTCCGAGACCTTCGGAGATCTCCCAGGAGGAGCAATCATGTTGGAAGGTATACAAATAGTAGCTTTAATTTTTTTCCAAATACGTCTATTTAATAAAAAGTAATCGATCGATATTTCCGTGAAAACTACTTTTGTTCAGGTCAAATGGGGGCATACGACTTTGCCCATTACATCCAACGAGTGGAAGAGGGGCGATCGATTGTATTCCAGTGCCATAAAGGAAATTATCTCATAGGTAAGAATTTTTCCTTCCGGTGAAATTTCTTTAATTGCATTTTCTTTACTACAACACGATTTTAGATAAATCTGATAACCGATCAGCAGAGAAAATATGATATTCTAGCGATCAATCGCTATTTCAATCTAAATGAAAAAAATATAATAGGGCTAAGATTGAGAGTATGAGAGAGATCAAAGCTCAAATATGCAAATGTATCTGCAGGTGCACCAAAGGCGTCGTGCGTCAATGGTCAATGGATGCCACAGATCAAACCCATGTGTGTTTCGCAGGTTCGTCTTTGCACAAATTCAACTAATATGTTGATTCGTCTATATTTCTTTCCAACATCTTTATGAAAAATACAAAGTGTAAAGGCTCCTGCTGACATTTATTGTTAGAGCTCAAAGATCAACATTTAAAGATCAAATACAAATTGTAGACGCATCCTCTCATCGACGGTCAAATAGTGTGGGATCGAACTCGTCGAGAGACTGAGGAACGTCCGACAACCCCCCGACCAGCGAGAAAAGAGAGGAGAAGGAGAAAGAAGGTGAAGACGCGTTTCACGTTTACCATTTCGTTTGAAGTTATCATAGATGGACAGTGCAACTCACGTAGAGACAACATGAAATACAAAAAAAAACATTCGGCGGTTTTTTTGGAATTTTTATGGACTGGGAATGATGACGCGAGAGAAGGCAAACTAGTGTTACACGGTGCACATTTCATCCAATGTGAAGCGTTGAAAGGTGGTCGGCGTGGCCATCTGCAGCATAGGTAGTATCCCAAGATGAAAGAAATTTTTGGGGAACGCCATTTCGTAAATTTTTGAACAATGGACAGGAAATATTGAACAAAGAAATTGGAAGACCGGTCCATTGTTCAAACATTTACGAAATGGCGTTCCCTAAAAATTTCTTACATCTTGGGATACTACCGCAGCATACAAATATAATAAATTGTTGTTAAGGAACGTCGTCACCGTCCCCATCACTCAATTCTCGTCTCTCCTTCTCTCTGTCCCGTCATTACATCAGATGCCAATCGAACCGTCTCCCTGATCAGGGAAGGAGAGATTACGGTAAGCGACGTGTCTCACACGGATACCTACCGTACTATTCCTCAGATCAGCTGCCGAGCTGGATTATCGATCGAAGGCGGAGGCGATGGACGAATGAAGTGTGTCCAAGGACAATGGAGTCCCGCAGAGATTCCCAACTGTGTTCCAAGTCAATAATCGATTGATTCTTTGTGTCGTCAATCTGTTGTGCTGATCTACTCGTTATTCATCATTCAGTATTTATTTTTTTGGCAATTTTTGAATATTTTGCAAATCTCTGATGAGTACTTCAATCCTCGATGTTGTAATGTGGCGTGTTCTTGAGTGTCATGTGGTGAATAAAAGAGAATATCGATTGATTAGCTGTTTGTGCCTTCTGATATTACGGGGACTACTGTAGATCAATAATCGTTGCAGGATCCTGTGTGTTGCCTGTCAGACTGCACTCCCTTTTCGTTCTTTCACCACTCTCAGTTAGAGCCGAGCAAATGGTGAGACTGGGCAGTATCGCGTTTCACGATCAAATGATAACACTATGCGCAAAGCTTCCACAGTTCGATCAATCTGTCGGTTCGTAAATAAATAAATAAAATAGGGACCTTTCTTGTTTCCTACCGTCAAATTTCTTCTTTCTATCTAGATATTTCATATGAATTGTTTACAGGGCGTTCTTCGTCTACCCAGCTCTCACGGAGCTTCAAAAGTGACTCCAACTGAGATCCTTCAGTCGGGAGAGGAACTTCCCAATGGAAGAGAAGTATGATGACTTATCAAATTCTCTAATCTCATCGATTGAATCTTCCTTCCCAATTATACACAGAATTCGCAGGCTCGTCTCAGTTGCTTGCGAGGCTTCGATCTCACAGGAAATCACAGAACGAGGTAAATAAATAATTTAATAAGAAAAATAATTCCTTCTTATCTATTTTGACCGATTAATTAATTTTCAGATGCAATCACGGAATTTTCGAGTTTACCATTGGAAGATGCGAATCGAAAGGTGATTTCATTTCTCCGATTATCGAATTACACATCTCGTACATAAGTCATTGAACAAATTTTGGAATCTATATTGCATACCATAATTGTACTACAGCCTCCTGCTTCCTCCCCTCTGCTCTCTCTTCTCTTTTCGATCCTCCTCGATCGATTATCGACCATGGAGAAGAGGCAGAAACACCTTGTGGAAAGGTATTCAAACGATGAATAGTAAATGTGTAAAAGATGAATTGCAGATCACTTGCACTGAAGGAAAATTGTCAGAAGCTCCCGATTGTTTCAACGGTATGGTACTAATATCAGATGAATGATCTAGTGAGAATAGAACTATTAGTACTGAAGCACAGATCCACTTAGTTTCAAATTAAATCCGCCCATTCGGTGAATTTACCAGGGGGGAACCTCACTTGAAAAATATACTGCTCCTGATCTGGGCTACAGCGGATGTATCGATCGATATTCAAATTTCTTTAGGTACTTCCCTTCCCTCCTTCCGTTCATCTCTCTCAACTTCGTTCTGTGATTCACTCCTCTCCACTCTTCTCCCATGGCAAAGACTCAGTGCAATTCAAGCAAACTGCAATCTCACTTCGAAGGAAACGATAGGTCAGACATTTCTCCAGAAAGGGGTCGTGATCGAGGCTGTGGGATCGTTTGAGAGAGCCCTTCTGGATTTTTCGCCACCTCGATTTTGACCTTTTGGTTCTAAATTTGTATTGTAAATGGTGTGGAAATAAACATTTGAAAAATCGACAATTATTAGGGAAACCGAAGCGTATTCGATCGCCATCTGAAGCGCCGCCGGCATTTATTCACTCGATGTGCGGTCCACCACCGGAATTCGGAAGAGGTACGGTATCTACTGTAATTTATTCGTAAAAGATCCGATATATTATCTTGGCAAATCAAGAAAACCGAAAAAAATCGGAGGTCGTTGAACAATTCGAATATTAGCATGCTATGTGAAACACGAAAGTAGAAGGGATGGAACTCAGAGGGAAATAAGTGTTTTTTTTAATTTTAAAACTATCCGAAACATTTTTTTCTACATTCTAACAACAACATTTTTTGAGGGATGCGAGTGTTCAACATGGAGAACTACGTTCGCAATGGGAACGCTGCCTTTCCCCATGGAACTGTGCTGGAGGTGAGATAGCATCGAAAACAGAAACAAGAGTGGTCAAAGATGAATTAGGACTAGAAGAACAATGGACGAAAGACATCATCACCGGTTAATCCGCTTTAAAGAAGGTGTCCCACGAATATTTGGTCAACTGAGTTCTCACTGTGGGGCAATGGAGGTCGAATACCCGATGAGAGCCACGAAAATCGCATGTTTCAGTTTTTAGTTTGAAGAAAGTTATGTTTAATAAACTGTCCAAAACGACCAGAATTCTTACAGTATCTCACATTGAACCTGCAATATTTTCAAGGTGGGAGTTGGAATTTTGGCAAAAAGAAGTCAGAGAAAAGCAGAGAGATAAGGGGAAACGAGGAGGGTGCACGAGGGAAATCGCGCGTGCATTTGTGTTTCACCATCTTCTGATAACAAAAATGAAACATCGAACATCGGGGGAAATAAAAGGTAGAAATCATTCGTGGGACGCCTTCTTTAAAGATTGAGATAGATGATTTTCCGATACTGTCAATATTTGTGTTGTATTTCCACTAATCGAACATTCGGTGTTTTACATACATACATACATACATAGGATTTTTTTATGAACCTGCAATTGTTTCCTCCCATCTCATCTTCCTCAATCAGATTGGTTGTTCCGTTAGTTCTGCCGGTCGTTCTTTCACTGAATATCGATGTGAAGATGGAGATTGGGAACACGACGAACTCGTAGAGTGCAGCTACGGTAGGTATTTTCATTTTTCGATTGGTTAGTACTAGATAATTTACCCCAGTCTGGGATCACTGAGAAACCACAATTTCGTAGGTGTGACCCAACAAAATGTCTTCAATTGGCTTCAAAGTGGAGTAAATCTATTCCCTTATTTCTACCATAGAAAAGTATTATAAAATTTAAATCTAAAAAAAAACCACAATTCAGGTGGTGCTCCTTGTTCCTTCGTCAAGAGTTCCAAGTCATCTCTTGTCACTTTTGATGAGCAGAGGCAGCAAATCGTCCATTTCAATCAAATGTTCAGTGGTGAGCACTGCTATTACATTTTCGCTGATCCCTTTAAAAACACGGGTAGTGTTTATTCGAAAAAAGGGAATTGTTAAACGAATATTGCTCAGATGGTGCTCGACTTCTCTATCGCTGCACTAATATCGGCACTCAGAAACTGAAAGTTCGTTTGAATATGTTCACGTATTGTCGCATTCTCTGACTTTACAGACCGAAATCAACAGTAGAGGTTTATAGAAATCAGTTCGTAAAATTGAAAAAAAATTTTTGACATGGCACCAATTGCAAGTTCTAAAATATTGAATTGCAGGGTCGAGCGGACAGTGTCTGTTCAGATGGAGTATGGAATAGCAACACTCCCATTTGTGTCGATTTGGATCACACTGGAGTAAAACGTATGTTTACTGAAGAGTTAAATATTTCTCGAATAAAAGAGAGAAGAAGCAGCAGAGCAATATTTACCAATAAACGACACCTGGGAAATCATGCGATTCTAGAAACAAATGGTCTCATTTTGCAGCAGACGCCCTTCCAATTCACTATGAAGTTCTCAATGGAGCATCTTCCATCTCATCCAAGGGTAGGTCAACCCCCATCGATCGATAATCGTATCCCACCTCTCAGGCGAATTGCTTGTCGATCGATCGACTACCGTAGTCTTCTCCTGCGCGTTCCCGAGACGAATGGGACAACCGAGATGGGTAAATTTACGCCATTCCAGATACTGTACCGATCGATAATCTGTTCAGGAAGTCACTTCCACCTACCGCACGTATCCCAAGTCGTGGAACTCCATAGCCGCGTTTGGAAAGCGCGGAGTCGAAGTGTACCAGGTTCTTTCGTTTACTATTTTTTGTATCTTCCATAAAAAGGACTCCGATTTCATTTTCTGATCCTTTCCCAATCTCACCGCACCATCTCAGCTCACGGTGGCCGTTGCCCAACCCGAGGATAGTGGCGCTTTCTACTGTATTGCACCGGACGGTAGACGACACGGAGTGCGGGTTCGTGTGCTCGGTGAGTGGTGCACTTCTCAATTTTAGATTGTGTTTACAATTTGAGGAGTACACTGTACACCGCTCACCAATTCGTCGACGGCCTTCGTCCATCCCTCACTCCCACATCTCTCCTCCTTCTTCGTTGGCAGTCACGTCCAGTTCACTTGCCCTCGAGGTCACGCGATACGGTAGGTGGTGTGGTGCGAGACGACATTTCCCAATCGTCGCTCCAATCAGAGACGGCACATCATCTGCACTATGCACTGAGGGAGGAGAGTGGTCGAGGGCACTTCCGACTTGTCAACGTGAGACAACTTTGTTTTATTCCAAGATTGCGTTTAGGCGCTGCACCAGTTATTGAAATAATATCTTCTATTTATTGTTATTGCGTCTTTGAATCATGGAATTGCCGTGTTTGTGACTTAATTGCGATACAAGAAATATCAGTTTTGTTTTGTTTTTAAAGAAGACGTTAGATCAGTAAAAGCTCCTGGAAAGTGTGAGAGATCAGACAATGTGAGACAGAGCAATAGCGAGTGTCTCTCTTATTTTCGCACACTTTCTCGTCCTGACCCCTTTCTGGAGACTGATCTGTGTCAATTGCAGCCTCCTCCTGCCCTCCCCTCGTCGTTGACAGCCGTCATCTTCTTTCTGTCTCTGTATCTTCTTATTTATTCGGAGGAACCGCCCATTTCAAATGCAGATCTCCTCTGAGGTCTGACTAATCACTAATCTCCAAGTTGATCTTTGATCTCCAGACTCTCCCCGTCAACCCCGCCCTCCCTTCACTGTACCTCCGATGGCACTTGGTCGGGAAAGGCGCCTGAATGCATCGGTATGGAGTAGGGATGATGTATTGCGTAAGAATGACACAATCACAGTATTGCGTAGAGATAACGTATTTGCAGTATTGAGTAGGGATAACGTAATATAGATATTGCGAAGGAATGACGCAATCGCAGCTGAAAAATAATCGGTTACAGGAGCAAAGTGTCTGGATGCTCCGATGCCTCGCAATGGATATCTGCTGGGAGAGGCACAAGTGGCATATTCTGTTGGTGAGATTATTTATAGTTATTAAATTGTACTACATGGGTGGTATAAAACTTATTGGAGTGGCTAGTCAGGAATCTTGGAAGGTATTGAATTTTTACTTTATATCACAGGTGGAGAGAAGTTTCAGCCTCCTGATATATTCACAATCCAACTAATTACAGACAATAGCATTAAATCTCGCAGGATCAATCATCCACTTTGGTTGTCTCGATCGTCATTCGATGGACGGCCTTCCCTCCATTGAATGTCTCCCAACGGGCGAATGGAGTGAAATGAAGACGAGATGCAGACCTACTGGATAGACGACGGCTAGAGAGTGTGTGAATGTGAGAGGGCCAGAGAAAACCTTTTTGCCAAGTCGATTTCCTTTTCTGAGGCTGAGTTATTGTCGATGTTGTCTAACTGGTTGTTGCAGATGACAATTGGCGTCAAAGTATTATTTTGTCAGATCAGTTATTTGCTTTGGTCCCTTGCGTAGTACTTTAGTAATTATATATTCGATCCAATATCTACCACATTCTTTTTCCCCATTCATCGAATCCATGATTGCATTACATTTTTGCATTCCGTTCCATCGTTTTTTTTCGCTCCATTTCTTCCTTTGGATTGTCTACGTACTGGTAAAGGGGGGGGTGACATTTGAGCAACGGACATTTGAGCAACCGACATTTGAGCAACCGACATTTGAGCAACGGGTAATAACAGCTAGGAGTGAGCCTAGAGCTATGGGAGTGGTACCATTGTGATCAGCATCAGGTAATTGAGATTTCATAATTAATTAATTAATTAATTAATATCTCATTAATTATGCTAATTAATTAATTAATTACGAAATCTATTTTTTTCTGATGCTGGTCACAATGGTACCACTCCCATAGCGCTAGGCTCACTCCTTGGTGAGTTATGGCTCGTTGCTCAAATGTCGGTTGCTCAAGTCTCCGGTTTTTCAGCGCAGCTTGCGCGCGCGATTTGTGTAGGGTAAGACGCGGCATGCGCCGCACCTTACACAAATCGCGCGTTCCCTTTGAAGGTCTCGAACGGAACAAGCCAGGTCCGGCAAAAAGTCCGGCGCGCGTCTTGTAGAATCCCGCGCGCAGCTTGTGCAATTGGAATCGCGCGCACAAGCTGCGTTGAAAAACCGGAGGTGTCGGTTGCGCAAATGTCGGTTGCTCAAATGTCGGTTGCTCAAATGTCACCCCCCCTGGTAAAGAGTGTATCAACAATGAAAGTTGAATAGCTTTATCGAAGATTACGTGTTTCCCAAATATCTGGTGTGGTGTACGGAAAGTCGGCAAACTATTGTAAAGGTTGGTCAATCGATAAGTGTCGGGGTTACGGTAGAGGGCCAGATCGTGGCAAGATCTTAGATCAAGCGTCTGTCAGGGTCTTCTGCGTTTCCACGCTTGCTTCTTTCTGTGTCGCATCTGCTTGAACAGTGTGGTCTGATTTCGCCTGAATGCAAAGATTACGGTAATCAAAGTACGGTAGAATACTGTACGTGGAGTGGGATCACTATCGGCTACTCTACAGTAACCCATGATCTTCTCGCAAGCCTTAAGTTAAAATACTCTAGAGTAACCAACCGTTTTCTCCATTTTGACCGGTTTGACAACTTTCGGTTTCTTCTTCTTACTCCTCTTCACAGTCGATCTGGTGTGGTGAGTCTTTGGATCTCCCATGGTGGAACTGAACTTTGATCTTTGCATCTATCTTTGTATAACTCAGAGGAAATTAAGTATACGACTCTAGGGACTGCCTAGCGATGATTTTCAAAGTCTAAGCAACTCGCTCCCCTGCGTCTATTAGACTTTGAAGTCGCCGCTGGCCAGCTTAGACGTATGAAGTCGTAGACTTATTTCCCCATGAGAACTCACGCCAAGGAATCCGGTCCAGGATCGAGCGTTTCTATGAGTAGATCATTTGAGACGCTGAAATGAATTCAATCAAACAAGGAAATGGGACAGGCCTCAATCGACACGGTAACTGAATCGCGATACTGTATCCATACTCAGAGCGTGAAGTCTCCAGCTTTCCTTACTCTGGAGTGTTAACTTCTCCTAATAATGGGAGACATGATGTCTCCATCTCTCAATTTCGCATGCTCTCTCAGCTGGAGACAACATCTCCAGAGTAAGGAAAGTTGGAGACTTCGCGCTCTGTGTACGAAAATAGAAAGGTTTCAAAATTAACTCACGAGATTGTGTGTGTTCCTTGCGTTGTCTTCTGGGTTTTGATGGAAGAAACGCTCTTTTTGTTCGCTGTCAATATATATTCATTCGACTACAGTATTTTCACCAACATGACTACAGTAATCCTCTGCGTTCTTTCACCACCGAAAAAATCAAAGATCAATTTCTGACCTGACTCCGATACGGGGATCTTTCTGTCTGACTTCTTCGGTGGTTTTCCACTATCCATTTTCTCGTCACTCGATGGCTGACCGCCGGAGAGAGGAATTGAGGGCGGTTGAACTCCCTCAATCGATAACTACAGTAATCCTATACAGGTATTTGCGGGGGTACTCTGGTGATACCTAAACCAGACTGTGAGTTTCTGCAGATTTCGGATACCGTGACCAAATTGGTCACTGTATGTTTCAGATACCATAACCAATTTGGGGGTTACTGTAGTTTTCTGATACCGTAACCACATTGAGAGTTACTGTAGGTTTCGGATACCGTAACCACGTTGAGAGTTACTGTAGGTTTCAGATACCGTAACCAGATTGGGGATAAATTTAAATTTAGGATACCGTAACCATATTGGGGATTACTGTAGGTTTCGGATTCGGCAAACAGATTGGGAGTTACTGTAGATCTTAGTTTCTCACCAAGTCAACCTTTGAACTGCTTACAGCCGGTGTCTTCTTTCCACTGTGGCTCTCATTGCCATCTTGTGAAACGGAATTCGTCTCTTTCGTTGTGTCGCCTGTTTGATGCTGCAAACGGATACCGATCAGTCGAGAGTAGACGAATAAGGTAACCATTGTGGGTACTGTAGCTCAACCATGGTAAGTAGTAAGCAAGGTTGAGATACAGTATGCATCTGTGTCGTGTACAGGTTACTATATGCGACAAAAGAGATGCACACTGTAGCTCAACCATGATACAGTAATCAGATACCGTACCCCAGTGGTGCTTTTGTTGGCGCCCTTGCCTCCTCCTCGGCAATTGACAAGTATTGCGAGAGAGGCGAGTATAATGATAGCGATGAGAGGAGGGACCATAAGGAGTGGAAGAGAGAGGAGAGAATGAAAGGGAGGAGAAGGAAGAGATTCTAATCAATATAGGAAAAGATGAACAATAAGTGATTACATATTTAATCCATTCTGAAGAGATGATGTTATGCAAGTAAAATCAATTCCAACAACCGATTTCTATAGAGATCATTTATCGCAGTTATCCATACGTGCAAACCTTCGAAAATTGTAAACAATACGAATAAACCATCAACAAGTGCATAAATAGAGCGGGGGGCGGGGCTTGGTCCGAATGGGCGGGGCTTGAGAGTGGGCGGCGTCTTCACTTCTTATTGGCTGCAATCTCCTTTCTGGTCGCGTCTTGCAGCAATTGCGTGTCCACGTGCTCGGAGGGCAGATGGACGTATCGAACGACGGATCTTAGATGAGATTGCGTCATCAATAGGCAATGGAAGGCATTGCGGCATCACTAGCCAATCAAGAATAATTACAAAACGTATTAATTGTCGACTGTTCAGGTACGCGGCAACTATTTGTTTTCCTTTCCTATTATACTTGGAAAACCGATTTGCAACACTAACATCAACTAGTCGTCGTATCTATTGGCCTTACGAATGCGCCGAAACCCCGATGGTGCAGGCTGGCTGGCTCGGTTTTCGTGAAAGGGCCGATCGCTTACCCTATATCACCGTGAAACGGCGAGGGGAGAGAAAGCGGATCGTTTCACGGAATAAATAGTGGGACTTCTTTACTTTAGGGGGCAAGCCCCGCCCCTTTCCCTTATCACCCCTATCCCCCCACTATCACTCGTCCTTTCCCCTCTTGATCTCTTGACCTACCCATCTCGAGGGGAAAGGGGCGGGGCTTACCCCCTAAAGTAAAGAAGCGCCTAAATAGTCAACTGTCCAATTGAAATCTCGTCATGTCAAATCGATAATGTAGACTGTCTACCGTACCCTCGGATGAAGCAGTTCTTGACAGAGAGCATGTGAGGGAATCTGTCGGGGTCGGTCACTGAGATATCGAGTAGCTTCATGTTCAGATACTGATCCACCGAGTGAAGAGTGCCGCAAATGCTGAGAAGATTCATACTTAACCTCCCTTTTATTCGATGTTATATTAATAATTCGAAAGATATTTTTTTAGATTTGAAAAAACACAGGCCGGGTGGAACGCAGTTTCAGTCTCCCGATATCCTTCAAATTCTCACATGTTGATAATAGGCGTGTGCCCGCAATATGCAATTCAATACAGCAGTACATAAACTTCGAAGTGGGGAGTTACCGGTGGAGATTTATTGAAAATGAGTTTCGGGGGCTTTCTCGGAAACTCGTGTGATTTCGCAATCCACAACTTTGGAGTTACCGTACTCCTTCTTACCGTACCTGAGATCGTTCTTGAGCTCGACGACGACTTCCTTGCCCACCAGAGTTTTGAAGAAGGAGAAGAAGAGCTGAAATTTTTTTTTTAATTTCATGACTAAACAAAATAAAAGAAAGGAAGTACTCACCATCTTTCTTATTTGCCGAACAGAGAAGAGCTCTGTAAAAGAAGAAGCTAAAACTTTGCATTTCAGGTCAGATGCTAAATACAGATATTAGGATGGTCTCAGACCAGTACATTGAGAGCAAGAACACATTATATATAGGCATCAAACAATTTATCAAGCGATATAAAACAAAACAAAACAACGCGGAATGATTTACAGTTGATAATCTACCCGATCTCACAATTTCATCCCTATTCAATACTATCCAAATCCTGAGAAAGCAGTGGAGTATATGACTGAACTAAGAGATATTGAGGGTGAATTCCTCCACTCACAAATGCAATCAAAGCCTTTTTGCACACCTGAAATTGCGTCATCGCTAGGCAAAATTCACTACGGTGGTTCTAATTGGAGTATTATTTAGACACACGTTTTTGTATGAATCTCTATAACCTCTATGGAAGACAAATCTACCATGTTTGCCGGTACTTATCAATAGACTCAAATTTCATAGTGAATAACAATACAAACATAATTATAGTTATTATTATTAACCACTAAACTGTTCCAATTGATCTCACCTGATTGGATGTTCTAGCAAACGAGAGAAGAGAGGAAGACGAGTGATCTACTTCTGAATCCACGCATCTCACCATGAAATCGGCATGAGCAGAACCCGGAAGTCCTGAAAGAAAATTTTACAACTCAAAGGTTTGGAAGTTTTAACCACAATTCAGCCATCCATGGAATAGCCATGCTCATGTATATTTATCTACCAAATCTGCTCCCGAATCAGATTTGGTGGATAAAGTATACATGAGCATGGCTATTCCGGACAATATCTTTAATCTATCCCCATTGCCTTGAAGATCGAATAAAGATATTTATATTGATTCCAAACGAAGTTCAATTAACTACATCCGTTCTCAATCTGTCCATACCTTTGTACACGAGATAGTGGCAGCCGAATCGAATTCCGCTTGTGATGAAGAAACCTCGCGACCAGAGATCACGGAACACTACCTTGAATATTGAAAATGTTCGATGAGACAAAGAGAAATTGGTTGTAGCGACAAATGCAATGCAAAACTCACTTTTCTGATTCGAAACTCGGGATCTTCGAATTCTTCCGGAAACTCGATCGACTCATAGTTGTCATAGTGAGAAGAGCCTGCAGATAATAACACACATTTTAGCTCCAAACTGCTAACTAAATGAATGAATAGGATCCCCCGAGTCTATACCAAAACTGATATTTGAAAGTGCACGTACTCATCCGGATCATGACTGAATCCCTCGTTTGAGAGGCCGCTTGAACTTCTTTCAATGCCGAATCAAGTTCCTCGTCGGTAATCGAGGAAACATCGACTATCTAAAACATGCAAAAATAATAAGTGCGTCGGTTCATTAGAAAAATTCATAAGTAAACACACCTGTGGCACGGAGCTCCCAGTGTTAATCTTTCTCTTGAGATTCTTCTTCTTTCGCCCAAGAACAATTCGTCGTGCGAGCTCTAGACACTACAATTATTTTTACATAAAGTCACAGATTCGTTATCACCTCATCTTCAGGTTTAGTCGCTTGTTCTGATACGACAAACTCCTCGTTGCCCGTAGTTACCGGCCACTTGAGACGTAGAAGATTGATGAAACCTGAACTTTGCACAATTAGAGACTCATATCACGAAACAAAAACAAACCGTGTTCTAGTGATATAGCCACTTGCTCCGGCAGTAGATAGGAGTAGCAAGCATTGGATGAACTCGATCCTAGCTGTTCCATCGACGAGCCAAAATCGGCTAGCATACGATAGCGATCGCGCAAAGTATCAGCATCTATAATGAGAACCGATAGTAATGATAGAACGCAGAACGCAGCAGAACTATTCGTAAAAGAAGAAGAAATGTACCCGCTCTGTCAAAGACGACGAAAGAGTTGTTCACGAAGTGAACCCGACAGGGAGTGTTCGTCGAAGTCCCAGGAAGGTTAACATCGTCCGATTCCATGAGAAAATGGTGGATTCACGAGGAGCATGGAGTCTGCGATGAAATCAAAAGAAAATAGAGAATAAACATGAGAGAAAAAATCGATTAAATCTAATTTCGAAAATTCAAACAGAGGGAATTAATAAGTACAAAGCCGTTTAAAATCTAAAATAACAGAAAGTTTTTCTCATTTCCTTACAGTATTCGTTAATAATAATGTACACTAAATTATGGAATTGCAAACTGTTCTTCGTAATTTTTCGCTTTTTTACTTTTTTCACGTTTTGACATGTTTATTTCATTATTTTTCTATCTAGATGTCCGCCAGCACCATGTCTAAGGCGGATTACCTCAAGAAGTACCTCTCCGGAGGTGGTGGCGATGACGCGACCAAGAAGAAGAAGAAATCGAAGAAGCCGAAGCCTCTTGGCGCAGGGTGAGCTTGATATTTTAATGTTCGCACATTAGTTGAATCGTTTGCAGTATGTCCATCGTGGAGGAGGACGCCTTCCAGTCGGTCCACTCAGGAGTCAAAGCTGACATCGACTCGGATATGGAAGAGGAGATTCAGATTGAGGTAGAGTAGCTCTCTTGTTTCCCTCATGCATTCCTTTATTTGAGGCTGAAATCAAAAACAAAATCGACACGACCAAGGCCAAGTTCCGTCGCACGTTCGCCGCGTCCGATGAGCCGATTATTAAGAAAGGTGAGTTTCGAAACCAAAACTCAAAATGTATTGAAAGTATTGAGCAAAGTATTGAGCTATTTTTTTCCAGAAAAATGACCATTTTATTAACAAGTATTAATTGCAGAGGAACCGCCCTCTCGCTCGCCGTCTCCCGTTAGGCAACGACAGCGACGAGACTCAGGATCGCCGCCCGGAAGAACCAGAAGGTAGAGGTCCGACATCTCTTCTTTTCGCTGATTGAGATTATTTTTGCTGTAATACATACGTGGGCGCGGTCACGCGGGGCGGTGCATTTTTTTAGGAAACCTGATGGTGGGGTACTATGCAAAAGTCCAAGATATGAAAATTATGAAACGTTTTGGGAGTTGGTCAATGCTGGGGCACTCTGCAATCGAGTGAAACCGGGGCGGGAGCACTCTGCAAAAAATATCTATAAATTACTGTTGTATTTTTACTCGTTAATCAGCATATTTTCTTTTCAGAGATTCTGATGCTTCTCCTCCCCGTCGAACTCGTCGTGATTCTGACAATTCTCCCCCACGAGCAAAGGCTTCTTCCCCTCCGAGAAGGAAGAGAAGAGACTCGGGTGAGATCATTTGACATCACATTGGCAACACCTTCCGTTCCATTTGTGAATTTTGCTCGTTCTTTAAATGTTTCTCCATTTTAATAGATGCAGAATGCACCTTCCTTCTTGGAGGGAATAAGTGCATTCGCAAAGGAAGATGGATTATCTATATCGGGCACCACTTTAAGCGAAGGAATTATGAGTGAGACGCTAATGATGAAGCTTTCCAGATGCATCTCCTCCCAGAAGAAATCGACGAGACTCTGACAATTCCCCGCCACGAGCGACGAGGAGAAGAAGAGATTCTGATGCATCCCCGCCAAGGAGAAATATACGGTTAGTGGGGGGAGGAGGAGGGGGGCACTTGGGACAATGGAGTGCCGGTCGAGCAGTTTTACCTATTGAAGTGTCAATATTGCACACTATCTATGTGCAATCCGTGAAACACGGTTGCGCACGGTCGGGTTGCAAAGGGTGCATGTGGTGAATGAAAGTAGGGACAGCTTGGATGATTTATTTTCAGTGATTCTGATGCCTCTCCCCCTCGTAAGAGAAAGAATTCGGATTCGTCTCCTCCACGAAGGAAAGGAAGAGATTCGTCGCCCCCACGGAGAAAGAGAGGAGCCAGTCCCAATGGGGTAAGAAACTGAGAATTGAAATTAATCAACAAATATGATAATGAAGTTGTACCAGGTTGTATGAAATTCTCACTTCGGCAATATTTGTGCTTGTTTTTGCGCTCCCAGTTTTGCGTTCGTGTCCAAAGGACATTTGTTAGTTTGGAAGAAGCATGGCATATTATGTGGGCTACCCATAATAGGCATTATTTATCAAAGTTTATTATGCTTTATTAGGATCGTCGTCCTTCGTCCCCGAAGAGAATCAAAGAGGAGCCAGTGGAGGAGGAAGATGGGCAGGTGAAAAGGGATACGGTAGTTGATGAGTGGGTACTGTAGTTGATGGAAATGAATAGATACTGTAGGTAACAATAGTTAGGAGATACTGTAGTTCATACATTTTCGCCCGGCCCAGATCTCTCATTTTCACACACTCTCTCGCCTAGCATAAACACGTCAGATATTTCATAAACACGTCAGATTTCTATCGGAAGTTCGATAAAACACGTCAGATAGGGGGCAATTCTTACTAAACTCGACATTCTGCGCATTCCTAGATTGGTCTCGAGTCTCTAAACTGCCTAGTTCAAAAAAGTGTAAACCCAGAATCTGGGCCAACGAAAATGTATGCTGTAGTTGATGAAATTGAGGGTATGCTTTAGGAGATGAAAGAGAGCGGATACTGTATTTGATGGAAGTGAAGGGATACTGTAGGCGATTAAAGTTAATAGATACTGTAGTAGGCGAAAGTGAATAGGTATTTTGGTGACGAACATGAGTGGATACTGTAGCAGAGCTTGCTTCATAGTTTTGACCGTGCCATAGAACTGACGATTGAGTTGGTGATAGATTAAGATATTGAATTAATGGAATTGCTTGTTGCAGGCTCGTACACTGGACGGTAAGAGAGCTGGTTTGCAGTCAGCCAAGGACCTTAGAGAGGAGACACAAATGCTCAAGAATAGAGAAATCGAGGTATTTATATTAGCGAATGTAATATCTACTTTTAAACGCAACATTGACACTCATGTGTTGACGAAATACTGTAGATTTGGCTAATCGATGTAGCACGAAATTACCGGTTACGAAATACGTATTTGGGAGATCGAGCTAACACTGAATTATTTGTTTTGTTGTTTAAATGGATGAATGAGCCACCAGCATTTTGTCTTCCATAAGTTGTAGCTTTAGCAAGTTGTTGCAACACGAGACTGCCGGGAATTTAAATTTTGTTTTTTTTCTTCAGATGTTCACCAACCTGGCTGCTGATATCTCCGGTAGAGGCGCCGAAACTGTGACAAGACAGAAAATGACTGGAAAGGGGAGAGATAAACCGGAAGATAAGGTACGGTAAGAGAGTACGGTAGTTTTCTCACTGCGTGTTTTTACGAAAATTGATTACGGAAGTTGGCACTTTGGTACTCTGATAGGTCAACTTAGCGACGTGCAACAGTGCGGAATGTAGATAATGATATAGTTTCCGTGTTTGAAATATACTCATCATGTGATGTACAAAATTACGGTAAGTGCGTAATCAATCGATAATGTGCAGGAGAAGAAGGAGCGAGAAGCGATGAAGCAGGCAGAGTTGGATGATAAGTACAAGAAGAATTGGAACAAGGGAGTCGCACAGCAGGAGAGGGTACGGTTTTATTTATTTTATTAGGAAGGTGTCTACGATCGATCGTGCATGAGCTTCATCAAAGTGTGATAAAGTTTGTCAAAAATGAGCATCAAAAACCGAACATGCGGGTTGGGTTTTTCATTTTTTTTTCACCAAAATTTTTCACAATGCGGGTTGGCTTCGTCGTTTTTTACGTACCTTTCGACCTATGGCGATAATACATTGAAGAAACATTGAAACATTACCCGGATCTCGTGAGTTGGCCTAGAACTTCTAGACCAACTCTAGACTAGAAGTAGTTGATATAGCAGTTCAATGTTTCATCATGTCTTATCCCACTTTCCTAAAACCACCTGCTATCGCAGGCGGTATATACATGAAACATGTAAACGTGGAGAAATGCCTTACGGGTGAATTGATGTTACCGTGTTCGTTCGGGTCAAGTTCATTATTCGACATGCAACTGATTGAGCGAACCCCTCTTCTAATTATAATACTAATGAGGCTACCGTGAATCACTGAATCACCGCCCTTATTTGACCATAATATTTAAGTTGTTTTGATATTTAAGTATTTAATTTATTTCCAGCGTGCGGAAGCTCTAGAAGAAGCAGCTCGAGTGGCGGCTGAACCATGGGCGAGACCGAGAGATGACGATGCCATGAATGAGCATCTCAAGTGAGTACGGTAGATGGGAGAGGGGGTACGGTAGGTGTACACTGTACACGAATCGTTCCAGCTAAATTATTGACTTAAACTGGTGGATTGCGGCTGCACTACGGTTTGATATTCACGTTCGGTTATGGTTTTACTGATAGAAGGAATTTACGTAGACTTACATTTAGGCCAACTAATAATATCGGCGTGAGCTAGTGAATTACTGTTGCACTAGCATTCCACAGTCTTCTTTGGTTTTTGTTGTTGTGTGTGTTAGTAAGTGACAAATTTTGATCTGAAATTGACAAAATTAATTGCTGACACATACACATAGTAAATCGATATTGTGAAAGAAATGTAGCGCGTTTTCATTCAATCTGAAATATCATTTGAAATACCTGTTTTAAATGCATTTATGCTTTAAAAAATATTATTCAGAGATGTGATCAACGACAAGGAAGATCCACTGGCTGCTCTGATGAGGAAGAAACGACAGAAAATCGATATTCAGAAGGGAAGAAAAAGTGAGTAATATTTCAGAATGATCGTGATAATTATAATAACATTCAATGAATGGTTGGGAATAGTTATTGTTTTCTTTCTCCGAAGATTCTGTATTTGATTAACAGTTTAATGTTAATGAAGAGAGACGATGAACATAGTAGATATTCATGATTAACAGAATTTTGACGTCTTTGTGTATGTGATTTAGAGTTACCACGTTTTTACGAAAATGGGGCGTTAATGTCATTCACAATGTATGCTACTTGTAGTCTACCCGCAATACGAGGGAGCCTGGCCACCCAATCGATTCGGAATCGCGCCAGGATGTCGATGGGATGGAGTCGTTAGAGGTATTCATTTATTGATTATATTAAAAATACTTATTGATTATTCAATAGGTATTCTGGTTATAATTAAAATGTAGTTGCAATTTTCATTGCACATGAAAAGTCAAGTCAATTCTAGAACAAAATGTTAAAAATAACAGCTACATACAAAGAAATAGACAGAAATAACTATTTGATGTTCTAGGGGATATTAATTTTTAATGAATTAATATTGTACAGGTACCGGATACGAAGGAAAACTGGCGATC
Organism: Pristionchus fissidentatus; assembly: GCA_036245785.1. NCBI lineage: Eukaryota > Metazoa > Nematoda > Chromadorea > Rhabditida > Neodiplogasteridae > Pristionchus > Pristionchus fissidentatus. The sequence goes on from BTSY01000006.1 coordinate 15,763,966, forward strand.
GCCGGCAATGCGAAGTTGGCACAGGAGCAAGAATATTACCAGAATCTCCAAGTTTATGAATAGAAGAATGATCTTTGATCTTTTGTGTCAACATACAGTATCTATAACTTGTTTCCAGTTCTCACACATAATGGTTGTTGATTTGAATGATTGATTAATAAATTATATTTGAACAAAAAATATAGTTTTGTCTGTATACTCTGGTTTTATTCCAGTTGCATATCTCACCAAGATGGCATCGGTGTTGTACGACATGTTGCTGTTGTTCATTTACATACTGCTCCTTGTTTATGAAAAAATGAAGAATACTTGTAAAAAATGCTTGGACAAAAGAATCGGCCCACTTTTTTCTTATAACTTTTCAAGTTTGTGCTGAACGATTTAGGCTACGCAAATTTGTCATGTGAAACTGAATTGTATTCCGTGTTCATTTCTGACAATGACTCAATGAAGTTGAGATTAGATATCTGGTTGCAGTGTGATTTCAACTCACGGCGACTATTTGTTGATGAGACAGACGGGATTGAGAGAAGTGATGGAAATGGAAGAAGCTATGGCGGCTGTCGAAAGTGAGTAGAAACGATAAAAACACGGGGAAGGAATTGAGTGAAATATGATGTACTAAATAGTTAGAAAATATTTCCTTGACCTAGTGGGTTGAGGTTACACTACGGTTTCATAGCTTCTTGCAGTCAGGTTTTGCCGATACGATGAGATTACGTAGAATTAGATCAACTAAAATATTAACGTGAACTGGTAGGTTACAGTTACACAGCGTTTGGTAGTTTTGTTGATTATAATTTTCATTGATGAATAGCACGTAGGAGTTGCCCAACTAAGAACATCTATCTATGGGAACTGGTGAGATTCGGTCGCGCTTGTGTTTGATATTGTTCACTGATAGGAAACTGATACTGATACACTGATAGGTTAATAGGAAAAAATACGTAGAATTAGGCCAACAAAATTATTGACGTGAACTGGTGGATTGCGTCAACACTACGAGTTCATAGTTACGTTCGAGTATGGTTTCTCTGATAGATGTATTTTATGTGGACTTGCAATTAGACCAACTAAGACTATCATCGTGATCTGGTGAGTTACAATTGCACTAGGGATCATAGTCTTCTTTTATTTTCTTCGTTTTTGAATGAAATGAATTACGCAGAATTAGGCCAAAAAATATATAAGTGTGTGTGGACCGAAACCCACTAGTTCACTCCTACTTGCGCTTTCACAACGATTTATTGGTTGCCTTCAAGTTACGTTTACCCTGATACGAGGAATTTACGTGGCCTTATAATAATAAAATATATTTCGACAAACTGGTGACTTGCGGTTGCACTTGGATGACATTGTCATTTGGATTTTGCTTGGGGCGATATTATTACACAACATAGAATTAGAATAATAAAAGTATTTCTGGGAAACTTTTGTGGGAAACAACTTCTTTTGTACTATAAACATTGGGCCTCGCTCTCTTCTTTTCTATTTGGGAACGTTTTAGAAAAGATTCCCAAATATAACTCACGAGATCCGGATAATATCTACAGATAAAACTGGACGAAAACAGTAAAAGTTAGGTTCCCATAGGATCTTAAATGACGTTGAGTTAGTACAAAACTGGCAGTAAATTTCGGGAAGGGGGTAGATAGTGTGATGTCCCTTGTTGATTTATGTTCAGAGATGAGAGATTGATTGAGGTTACACGACGGTCTCATAGTCTTCATGAAAACATTTTTTGCTGATGGAAAGAGATTGCGTAGAATTATACTCACTAAATATTGATGTGAAATTGTGGGTTGCTGTTACACGATAATGTGATGTCTGTACTGAGATATATATTTTTTTGTTGATCAACATTATGGTTTTACTGATAAATGGAATGCACGTAAACTGACAATAAATAACGTCGGCGTGAGCCGGTGAGTTACGGCTGCACTAGGGTTTCATAGTCTTCTTTGATTTCATTTTTTTGATGAGAAGATATTACGCAGAATCAGGCCGGAAAAAAATATAGGTGTGATCTGGTAAGTCGTGGACGCAACTTGCGGTTTCATGATGGTATATTACTCAGGCTCGATTTGGGGTTCACTGATATGATGAATTTATGATACATGTAATAATGGAATAACTTTCGATTAACTGGTGGTTTATGGTTGCACTAGGATTTTATTATCATTTAGGTTTTGCTTGGGGCTATATGACGTTTGCCTACACAGTCTGGTTTGATTCCACCTGAATATCTAATGGAATAAGTGTTGCGAAGTATGTTGTTGTTGTTCGTATTGTTCGCTAAATTTTATCAATAAACTAGAAAACGTTTAAAAAATTGTTTGGAAAAAAGGAATCGAAGTGCTTTTTTCTCATAGCTTTTCATGTTTGGGCAGAAAAATTTATGCTGCGCAAATTACGTAGATAACTCTGTAAGGTGTGCAGCATAGTGCGTCTGCGGGTGAACTACGGACCATTCACTGAATATCTCGTTAGAGAGAAAATGTTGCTCTTGTTGTAGCTTCGAGATTCCGACTCACGACGATTGGCCTAGTGGATTGAGGTTACACGACGGTTTAATAGTCTTTGTGAAGTCAGGTTTTACTGATAGGAAGAAATTACGTAGAATTAGACCAACATTAGACCAATATCAGGTTGCACTTAGACGAGAGTTTGATAGTTATGTTGGACTCAATATTCGTTGATGAACATAAATTAATTAGAATTTCACCAACTAAGATCATCTATTTACGTGAGCTGTTTTTCTGCTGCACTTGCGTTTGATTCGCCGGATTGATTTTTGCTGATAAAAAGAAGTTACGTAAAACTTTTTTTTAAAATAACCTGGTGGGTTCGGGGTACACTATGATTTGATAGTTATGTTCGACTATGTTTTACTGATACTTGGAATTTACGTAGACTTTCAATTAATAGTATCGGTGAGAGATAGTGAGTTATGGTTGCTCTAGGTCTAGAGCCTTCTTTGATTGTACTTATTTTGATGAAATGAAATTGCGCAGAATTAATTCAAGGAAAGTATAGCTGGTAGGCGTGAACCGATAGTTTGAGGACCGCAACCCACTATTTACCGCCAACTTGCGGGTTCACAACGGCTTATTACTCTTTTTCAAAAAAGAAGAAACCTAACATTTAGAAAAATGTTGGTAAAAAGAATCGAAACGGTTTTTATCTTATCTCTTTCCAAGCTTGGGCTGATCTATTTATGCTGCTCCAATTTCACAGACAGCACTGGAATTGGCTCAGCATTGTGTTTCTGCGTGTGAAATATGGAACATTCGCTGGATATGTGGTTAAAGAGCTAATGTTGTTCTGTTTGTAGATTCGAGATTCCAACTCACAATGATGATTTATTGATGGGACCGACGGGATATTGAAGGAAGTGATGGAAAAGGAAGACTCTATGGCTACTGTTGAAAGTGAGTGAAAGGCGAAAAACAGGGGGGGGGGGGGCTTAAATGAAATATCTGGAAAATATTGGCCTGACCTGGCGGGTTGAGGCTACGCAACGGTTTCATAGTCTTTGCGAAGTCAGGTTTTGTTGATAGAAAGAGATTACGTAGAATTAAACGAACCAAAATATTGACGTGCACTTGTCGGTGGAAATTACACGAAAGTTTGGATAGTTGTTTTGATTTTTATTTTTGTTGATGATACCAATAGCATGTATGATATGAAACTAAGAACATCGATGTAAAAAGGTGATATATATATAGACTATGGGAAGTATCGAATGTACTTAAAATATAGACGTGTTTACGCCAACTTGCGGTTTACAACGGATTATTAGTAGCGTTCGATTTGAGTTTCACTTATATTTTCGTGAAATTATCAGAATAGAAAATGTCTGGGTAAGCCGGTGACTTGTAGTTGCACTAATGGTTTATTATTGGTTGTGTTTTGTTTCGGGCGATATGAGAACGTAGAATTAGAATAATAAAACTATTTGTTCTAATTTTTTTGTGAACGCCATTGGGACTCGCTCTGTTCCTTTCTATTTGGGAACCTTCCGGACCATAAGACATATTTCGCGCACTCTACACATAAAACTGGACGAAAACAGTAAAAATTATGTTCCAATAGGATCTTAAATGCCGTTGAGTTAGAACAAAAATGGCAGAAAATTTCGGGGGCAGATAGTGTGATGTCCCTTATTGATTTATATTCAGAGATGAGTGGTGGATTGAGGTTACACGACGGTATCATAGTCTTCATGAAATCATTTTTGCTGATGGAAAGAGATTGCGTAGAATTATACTCACTAAAATATTGATGTGGAATTGTGGGTTGCTGTTACACGATAATGTTTGTACTGATATATATTTTTTGTTGATCATCATCGACGTGCACTGATTAGTTATTAGTTCCGATTGCACTTGTGTTTTATACTCTTCGCTGAGTAAATCGTTATTGATGAGAAGAAATTACGTAAGATTAGGTCAACTAAATTATTGGCGCCAACTGGTGTATTGCGGTTGTACAATGGTTTTATAGTAACGTTCCATTATGATTTCACTGATACTTGGAATTTACGTAGACTTACATTTAGACAAACTAATACTATCGGGTTGGACGGTTGCACTTGGGTTTGATAGTATTTTTTTTGTTGATTTTATTTGTTTTGATTATTTAGTTAATAAGTCATTTATCAAGAGACTATTCGGGTTCACGGGGAATCGAATGTGAGCTCTGACGACGTTGAAAAGGCTCAGTATCTTCGATTGATATTCGTCTGAAGAGCGAGTCATCGGATTTCGAAGTGACGATCGGTCTCTTGTAGGTGAATGAGTGGAAATCGGAGATGATCCTAATAGGCGAATAGGAAACGGCGAAGGATTCATCCGTTAGAATCTCGTGCGAAACAGGGATTTTGGATTGGAGCTTGAGCCAGAGCCCTCCAAACTCGAGTCATCGATCTTAGAGAGAATCAACGAGTATAATGACACTGAAGATAAATTCAACTTGTAGGTCATACCCACGCGGCGACAACTCCGGCTTGTATGGGGATTCCAGTCATTTTTAGTCGATAGTGGAGATTACTAGGGAACCCGAGGCTTAACTAGGGGAAATCCACCTCTCCATCGGTCGAAATGGAGAGGCGACCATTTTTTTTTAATATTTTTTTTGTTTTGTTGTTTTTTATTTGATTTGTTTTGATAGGAGCTAAATATATAGACGTGAACAGATAGTTCATGCCAACTTGTGGTTTCGCAGTGGGTTGTACGATTTTGAGTTTTGAGTTGAGGAATTTTCGTAGCCATGCAATAATAGAATATCTTTCGATTTTTGAACTTAAAAATGGTGGATTGGAGTTGCACTACGGTTTTATGGTTACATTCGATTACGTCTTTACTGATAAATGGAATTCACGTAGACTTTCAATTTATAAATGTCGGTGTAAGCTCGTGATTTGCGGTTGCACTAGGGTTTCATAGTCATTTTGATTTTTTCCAAAGTCTAAACACCTCAATCCTCTGCGCCAATTAGACTTTGAAGTCGTCGCTGTCCAGTGTTGACTTATGGATCCGTAGACTAATTTTCCCGTGAGAGTAGCTGATTTTGATCTGGTTGCAGCTTCGAGATTCCAACTCACGACGGCGATTTATTGATGAGACAAACGGGATATCGATTGACGGAAGTGATGGAAATGGAAGAAGAAATGGCTTTTGTGGAAAGTAAGTTAAACAGGAAAACACGGGAGAGTTGCATGAAAGTGGAGAAATATGATGAATAAAAATACTGGAGAACATTGACCTTGAGGTTACACGACGGTTTCATAGTCTTTGTGAAGTCATGTTTTGCTGATAGGAAGGAATTACGTAGAATTAGGCCAACTAAAATATTGACATGAACTGGTGGGTTGCAGTTAGACGAGAGTTTGGTAATTGTGTTGGATTCAATTTTCTTTGATGAATGAAAATTACTTAGAATTTGACCAACTAAGTGTAAGAACATTGACGAGAATTGGCGAGGTTGGGTTGTACTTGTTTATGATACTCTTGGCAGAGTTGATCTTCATTACTTGGAAGAAGTTACATAGAATTAGGCGAACTAAAATATTGATGCGGACTTGTGGATTGCGGTTTCACTTCGTATTGATAGTTACGTTGGAGTATGGCAAACTGATACAAGGAATTAACGTAGAATATTAGAATGGAAGAAGAAATGACTGATGTAAGTAGAAAGTAAAAACACGGGATAGTTGCATGAAAGTTCAGAAATATCATTAACGAAATATTTGGAGAATATTGGCCTCACCTAGCGGGTTGAGGTTACAGGACGGTTTCATAGTCTTTGTGAAGTTTGTTTTTGATGATTGGAAGAAATTACGTAGAAAAAAAACAACTAAATATTCACGTGTATTTGTGGGTAGAAGTTACAGGAAAGTTTGATAGGGGGCAGATAGTGTGATGTCTTTTTTTCGATGAATTAAACTTGCGCAGAATTTGACCAACTGATAACATCGGCGTGCACTAGTCAATTTCGGCTGCACTTGTGTTTTGTGCTGTTCGCTGACGTTATTTTTGTTGACGAGAAGAAATTTCGTAGAATTAGGCCACTAAAAGAGAGTTACACTGGTGGATTGCGGTTGTACTGCGGTTTTATACTAACGTTCGATTATGATTTCACGGATAGATTGAAATTACGTAGACTCACAATTAGACGAACTAATACTATCGGCGTGAGCTAGCGAATTACTGTTGCACTACTGTTTCATAGTCTTCTTTTATTTCGTTAGTTCGACGGACAGTTACGTAGAAACTAAAAATATATATTTTTGATTTTGAGAATAAACGGGAGAGGGTTGCATGAAATATGATGAACGACATATTTGGAAAATATTGACCTAACCTAGTGGGTTGAGGTTACACGACGATTTCATAATCTTCGTGAAACCCGTTTGTGCTGATAAGAAGAAATTACGTAGAATTAAACCAACTAAAATATTTAAGTGAACTGGTGGGTTGCACACCAGAATTTAGATAGTTGTTGTGTTGGATTTAATTTTTGTTAATGAATAGAGATAACGTAAAATTTGTGATTTTTTAAACTGATAACATCGGCGTGCTCTGGTGAGGTTGCACTCGTATTTGATACTCTTCGCTGACTATGAGATAATCTTTGTTGATGAGTACAAGGCTGTGACATTCTTTTGTTCAATTAGTCTCCTCTCTTGTATAATATGCCAACATTTTCTCTCTTATTATTTCGTGCTCAAGCGTTTAATAAGCAAATAGGTTGCGTAGAATTATGCACGACAAATTATTGACTTGGTGGATTGCGGCTGTATTGCGTTTTGATAGTTACGTTCGATTAGTATTTCTCTGATTAGTGGAATTTACGTAGACTTACAATTAAACCAATTAATTATATCTTCGTGAGCTGGTTAGTTACGGTTGCACTAGGGATTCATAGTCCTATTTCATAGTATTCGTTTTGATTAGAAGAAATTTCGTAGAATTAAGTCAACTAAAATAGACTTACACTGATGGATTGGGGCTGCACTGTGGTTTGATAATTACGTCCAATTAGTATTTCACTGATAAGTGGAATTTACGTACACTTACAATTAAATAATCTATTAATATCTGCGTGAGTTGCGGTTGCACTATGGTTTCATACTCCTATTTGATAGTATTTGTTTTGATGAGAAGAAATTACGCAGAATTTGGCCAACTAAAAATTATGTGTGACCTGGTTGGTCGTGGACAGCCGCCTACTAGTTTTTGCAGTTTTACAACGGTTTATTAGTTACGTTCGATTCCAGTTTCACTCATTCGAGAAAATTACATAGTCGTATAATAATAGAATATCTTTCGAAGAACTTGGCTAATTAAGAAGAGCGAATTGAACTGGTGACTTTCTGTTGCACTTCTGTTTGATATTCTTAGTAGCCTATATCAACTACTAAATTGTTGACTTAAAGTTGGTGCATTGGGGTTGCACTATGGTTTAATAGTTACGTTCGATTTTCGTTTGGGCGGATGGCCTAGTGATGTAGTGCTTGCCAGACGAAGGGTCACGAGTTCGACTCCCGCCCAGGTTCACCAAGCCCTCCATCCCTCGGTGGCGGTAAAATTGGTAGCAACATTGATTGCGAAAGGTAACGTGCCCCAGAAGCCTGGTTAGCAGTGGATACGTAGACCTGTGCAGCAACCGGCCTTACCGGTCGGCCCGGCAGAGTGGTCGCTTGTCGACGTAAAGTCCTCTTGATTTTGGTAGCAACTTTACTTTTTACTTTATTTTGGTTTTACTGATAAATGGAATTCACGTTGACTTCCAATTAATAATATCGGTGTGATCGATTGCATTAAGGCTTCATTGTCCTCTTTGATTTTATTTGTTTTGATGAACGAAAATACGTGGAATTAGACCAACTAAAATATGGACATGGTCTCGTGAGTTGAAGTTACAGGAGAGACTGATAGCTGCGTTCATAGACCAAAATCGTATGTTCCATGAAGAATTTTAAAATGTGTTATTTTTAGTCTATCACGACAAAAAGGATCATTTATCAGATTTTGGCGACTGCAAAACCCATATTGTGCTCAAAATATTAAAAAAAAAAATTTTTCAAAATTTTATATTTTCAAAAATATTTTCCAAAATTTTTTTGAAAATATTTTTTCCCAATTTTGTGTTAGCTGAAAGCCCATATCTGATTACATCAGAAAAATGTGCAGACGCTTGTTAAAAATCTGCAGCCGGGATATTAAACCAGGCGCAACCCCGAAATGATGTCTGCGTTTGTTCCCTGGAACATACCTTTTGGTCTATGGCTGCGTTGGATTTAATTTTGGCTGATGAATAGAAGTTACTTAGAATTTGACCAGCTAGCACCGGCATGAACTGGTGAGTTTCTGTTGCACTTGTGTTTGATATTCTTCATTGAGATTATTGTTGTTGATTAGAAGAAGTTGCGTAGAATTTGGCGAAATAAGTTATTGACGCTAACTGGTAGCCTAGGGCAGACCATAGTGCAGAGTTACGGTTGCACTATGGTCCTCTTTAATTGTATTTGTCTTGATAGGAAGAAATTTCGCAGAATTATGCCAACTAAAAGTATATCTGGTAAAGTATAGGCGTAAACTGGCAGGTCGATGCTGACCACAAAACACACCAGTAACCGGTTTCACAAGTGGTTATTAGTTAGGCTCGAATTGGGTTTCTCTGATAAGAGGAATGCACGTAGAATTAAAATAATATATATTTTTTTAGAAAACTGGTGACTTCTGGTTGCACTAAGGTTCCATTACCATTCGGCTTTTGCTTGGGGCGATATAAATGGATAACGTAGAACTAGAAAAATAGACTATATTGAGGCCAACTTTTTTGTAGGATTGTAGGATAAAGATTTGGTCTCACTCTCATATTTATATTTTGATACCTGTTCGGATAATAAGACATGATTTCGCGCACTAAAAAGATTGAAGTGGGCGTAGTCTGCAAAGTTACGATTCCGATAGGATCTTATCAGGAAATGATGTCAACCTAGAGTAAAAGTGGCAACAAATAGTGCGGGCAGATAGGGTGGTGCCCCCAGTTGATTTATATTCAGCGATTAACTTTCTCTCTTCTGCGAGAGTGGCGAGATTGCTTTTCGATCTCCATACTATAAAATAGTGTGTTCTCTCCAATTTTCATTGATCGAACGATCTTTGCAGGGGAAGAAGAAGAAGAAGAAGAGGATGGTTGCAGTAGCGAATCTGAAGAGGAAATTTATCGATGAGGTGGGCATTTCCGATCCGTATCTAATTCAGTTTCACTGTAGTATGATAAGATACTTTTCCAGAATGTGTGATCTTTTACATGGTATACTTTATGCCGCCAATGTTGGTAGATCAAAACCCTCTTTGCAGAGTCGATCGATTGTTCTTTTCCTCCTCTTCACTCTCTATGCATTCATTCTCTACGTCTCTATCTTCGATCGACCTTTTCTCTCTCCTCTGCAAGAGAAGGTTGGAAATGAATCTGCACCAGGTGAATCGGAGATTCGTTGTCTCATGAATTGCTATACATTTAACAGCCATCACTTGGCTTGGTGGGGAAAGATGTGAAAATGAAAAGATCACAGTATTACAATTAGGAAAGAATTTAGCGTGTCCGACGAGCCCCTATAGAAAGCTTCTCACAGTTATCTATGCGTGAGTAATAGCTATACAACTAGTATGAAATGAGTAATATCCGTTTGAAGGGAGGGAGAAGAATAGTATGATCAAATACACACTCGCACACTCCTGACCCCGTTCTTGCGGTTTAGTCGAGCTGTGTAATGAAGTGATTACTTCTCACCTCTCAGGCGTGAATGGCGAGTACTGTAATGCGGCGGCTACAGTAACCTTGATTGTGCTGAGCTCGTTGATGCTTGCTAGAGCGACGGAATGGGCAAATCTTCCGCCGCTGTTGGGTAAGTTAACGTTGCGTCATTATTAGGCAATAATCCTTTATCCTATTTCAGGCATGCTTCTGGCTGGAATTGCTCTACGCAATCTCCCGCTCTCGATTCTATCGGATCTTACCGTACCCCGTGAATGGGCTACCGTACTCCGGAGAGCGTCCTTCGTGGTGATTTTACTGCGAGGAGCACTATCACTCGACGGAGAGTCACTAAAGAAGACTAAGGTTAGTTATCTTATTTTATGTGTGTAGCCATTTTTTCATTGTATATTTGGTTCGTGTGTTAAATCCAGTTTCACGAATGCTATCGTTCTCGTACTACCGTCTTCATTCTCAACTACAGTACTCTATAATCTACAGTATCCCCTCAGGGCGCGTGTCTCCGTCTCGCTCTCCTTCCGTGTACTGTAGAGGCTATCGTAGTCGCTCTTGTATCCATTCTCATCTTCGATGTCTCCATTCTATTCGGATTACTACTGGGGTAAAATTTCATTGACCAACAAGACGAGAGCCCTTTTAGTTCTGGCATCTTCCTTGAATCGGTGGAACACAAGATATTAAATAAATCGGGTTAAAAGACCAATAATCCTTGCAGATTCCTGCTGGCTGCCGCCTCTCCTGCAGTCGTCGTTCCATCGATCATCAAAGTGGCGGAAGACGGTAAGTCATTTATCGATTATAGATAGGTTGTAGGTTACCGTATCCTGTTACTGTTCTTTCCCTTCTTGAGGATACGGTAAGCATCTCTCATCGATGATCATCGCCTCGTGCAGTTTGGACGACGTTTACAATATCTCCATGTTCTCCGCTCTTCTCTCCATCATTTTCTCCACAGGTACGGTTGATTGCGTAGTGATGCTATTTTAAGGATTGCTTAGATCGAGCTTACCGTACCCGCAAATTGATTCAGGAGACAGTCTCGTTATCACACTCGTCCGAGCGCCAATCGAAGTTGTCGCCGGCTGCATCCTGGGCGGAATTGTCGGGTGAGAAGTGTACGGTAGCTCAAATGAGAATATCGATCTATCAGATATCTTGGACGATTTGCGCCTAGGGAGTCGAGATTCGCCTTGCTGCTATCGACTTCGATGGCAATTTATTTTGGGTGAGTGGCTCTTCTTTTTTAGTGTGGAAGAATATGATAGGCAGGCATGTTTCTTTCGTGTTTCAACAGTTCCTCTAATATGAAGCGAACTAGAGATTTGTGCTGGGATGAAGGGTTTGCCCCCCAAAGGAATTTTTAACGAAACGGACACTTTCCAACAATTTGTTAGCCGTTTCTGTGGTTATAAGAGTAATCGTATCGACGAAGCAAGCAGACGATTTATTTGTTGTGTAGAGTTGTGTAAGAGTTCGCAGACACTCGTCCGGAATAATGAAACGTTCCGCCACTAAACATAGAAATTATAGGCCAGACAACATGGCGAACTAAAAGAGACGTCGACTTATAGACAGAGTGCACACACAAAAGGTCTAATTCATGAAGAAGCATTTTAAAACTGTGATTGTAATTTGTTGCAGATGTGTTCATGTTCATGTCGATTCCACTGGAACAATCTCAGTGCTTGTGGCGGCATTTATGGCAATGGCAGAGTGGAAAAAAGACCACGTGAGAGAGAATATTATTACTATTAACTTTCACAGCAACGGTTTATCAACAGCCGGGTTTTCAAAAATAACTTGAAGGAGTGGTGCAGCGGGAAAGTACCAGGTCTTCTTGTGAATTAGTTCAATATAGGATGGTGTTCATTTACAATGTAAAATTTTGATAAGAAAATTTTGAAATAAAATGTACCCAGGAATTCTATTCCCTCTTCGCAGGTCGTCCTTCCCTCTGCTCGTTCCTCTCCCCCCTCAGTCTCAATGGAACAATCTCATCTCCGTTTCCTCTGGGATCTTCTCTTTTCTCCTCTTCTCTTTGGTCTCATTGGATTCGAGTTGAGACTGCAGATGCTCACCTGGAGGTGAATCACTTTGCATGTCTCTATTTTTTTTCAAAATTCGGAAGGGCCAAACATAGCATGTGAATGAGGGTGTGTGAAATAGTCGTTTCATTAATATAATTACTGAGGGAGGAAAACCTCAATGGAGAGAGTAGTGGACAGGCAAATGGTTTCAAGGAAAGAAGGGAACTGGTCTTTCTGGACTAGCCACTTTAGCGTTTCAATACTTTCATTTAGTTTATTAAAATCTTAGATTGCATTTTGCTACGTCGTGCGATTTCTATATATTTTCAATAGACTTATCTGTAATCGCCACTGTTTCTTCTCATCTCTTCTTCTATTCAGATTGGTTCTTCTCGGATGTGCAATACTCGCAATCGGTGTCGTGTTCAGAATGATCGTCGCCTTTTTCGCCGTGATGGGTACCGTAGATCAATCGATAACAACATCCTGAATACCGTATTATTCCTTCTTGATTTATTCCATTCAGGCGCCGGCCTCAGCACGAAAGAGCGTGCGTTTGTCGCCCTCGCTTGGCCATCCAAGGCTACGGTACAGGCCGCCCTGGCTACGGTAGCGATCGATATGACGGACAAGGGAGGATACGGTAGCGAGTACAGGGAGGCCGCTAATATTGTGAGTGCTCTCTTTTGGTAGACTTGGGATACGGTAATCAATCGATAACTTATTGTATTTGAGGTGTTCTCTCTGGCGGTTTTATCGATACTGACGACGGCTCCCATCGGAGCTGCAATGATAAGAATCGCCGCCCCTCTTCTATTGAATCGAGAAGAAATGAGAGATAAGGAGGAGAAGCAAACGGATGAAAGGCTATAAAGAAGAGATTGATTAATTCGCGCTATATTTGAGTGATAAATGTTCCTTTTTTAAAATTCCATTTTCGTTGATGTAGACATTACTGGTTCGAGACCAGGACATATCTAGCAATTCAATGCGATTTTTCCTTGTTAATGAAGTAGTTCAGGATGACGGAAAGTTCTGGTGGCAAAGCGGGTAAGAGGAGCATTCGAGGAGAAGTGAGTTGCTCTTAAAAGAGCATCCACGAGAGGCCGGGGCTGATATGGGATATCCACGGATGGCTTTTTTGCAACCTATCTCGATAACTTTTTTATGAAGTCAGTATCCGGAGTGCTGATATTTGGCCAAGTAACTAAGGGTCTGGGTCCCGTACAGAAAAGTTACAGTAACCCCAGGTTCTGATATCGATTTTTTTCGAGTTTTAAAAAGTAGCTTTTTATAGTGTTTCTAGATGTATTTTGCGAAAAAAATACGAATAAAACTACTTTGGAGGTGATCTGACAACCGTAAAGGGTCAAAATTTTAATTTGTCTCTGTTTTTCGACCGTCCTGAGAAAAAAATGCACATGTCCTCTGCACCATTTTGTGATTTTTGGATTCTCCATCAAAAACCATGTTAAGAAATTCACTTTTTGAAGCCGGAGCTGCGCTGCCGATATTCGTAAATGATGTCTGAAAGTTCGGATATTAGCGGACCTTTGCGCTTGTATGACGATATTTCTGATCCTGATTGCCAAATATCGCATGTTTCAAGTGATATACTAATCGCTTGCGATGCCTTGAACATGGCTGACGTGATGGTTTCATCACCAGCTGGAAAAAATTTCAACATTTTTTTCGACCATGAACCCGGGTTCATGGAATTTTCGAAAAAAAAATTTTTTTCAAAAGATGACGTTCCATTGTGAAATGTGTTCATTACTTGAAATGGAATATGTGTGCATCGTATTTGACTATAGATATTTCAATATTTGACTATCATGATGCAGCTTACGAAAGAAAAATACAGAGTAAAATTCAATACAAATACATTATTTCTGGACGTATCTAACACTTTTATCGTCAAATACGATGCACATATATTCCATGCCAAGTAATGAACACATTTCACAATGGAACGTCATCTTTTGAAAAAAAAATTTTTTTCGAAAATTCCATGAACCCGGGTTCATGGTCGAAAAAATGTTGAATTTTTTTCCAGCTGGTGATGAAACCATCACGTCAGCCATGTTCAAGGCATCGCAGGCGATTAGTATATCACTTGAAACATGCGATATTTCGCAATCAGGATCAGAAATAGCGTCATACAAGCGCAAAGGTCCGCTAATATCCGAACTTTCAGACATCATTTACGAATATCGGCAGCGCAGCTCCGGTTTCAAAAAGTGAATTTCTTAACATGGTTTTTGATGGAGAATCCAAAAATCACAAAACGGTTCAGAGGACATGTGCATTTTTTTCTCAGGACGGTCGAAAAACAGAGAAAAATTAAAATTTTGACCCTTTACGGTTGTCAGATCACCTCCAAAGTAGTTTTATCGTATTGTTTTCGCAAAATACATTTAGAAACACTATAAAAAGCTACTTTTTAAAACTCGAAAAAAAATCGATATCAGAACCTGGGGTTCTCAGGCAACTCTTTTTGAATCTAATCAGAGTTTGGTAGAATTTAGAATCTAATCATAGAGTTTTTAGAGTCTACGTTGAATCTAATTAGATTCTGAATTGTTCTTCAGCTTTTGAATCTAAACGGAATCTAATTAGATACTAAACTTCCTTCAAATATTTAGAATCTATTCCGATAGAATTCAGAATCTAATCAGAATCTAATTAGATTCCAAATTATCTGTCAACCCCGTCTCGAGTACATACCGTCGTGCCTACTCATTGCCTCGGGTCATTCAAGTTCGTATCAGGATTTTCCCTGTTGGTGATGTACTGTGCTGATATGTCAGCCATTTTTGGATCGTTTCCCACTCTCCCCTTCAATGCGAGAGTGGGGATCGCAAGCACCTTCCCCCATAAGGGACGAGGTGCCCCGCTGTGCCTGGATAGGGCTACATCAATTTTGGAAAAAAATGAGGACAGCTCAGAAAATCATCATCATACTAATTTTATAATCTATTCAGAATTCATTTAGAATCTAATCATAACGTTTTTGGAATCTAAACAGAACGTTTTTGGAATCTAATGTGAACGTTTTTAGAATCTATTCAGGACGTTTTTATAATCTAATCAGAATATCAAACGAATTTAGCATCTAATCAGAGAGAAATTATAATCTAATTTAGCCACGGTTAGTGTTAAAATTGTTCTGATTAGATTCAAAATTGTTTCGGATTAGATTCAAAACGAGTTGCCTGAGGTTACTGTAACTTTTCTGTACGGGACCCAGACCCTTAGTTACTTGGCCAAATATCAGCACTCCGGATACTGACTTCATAAAAAAGTTATCGAGATAGGTTGCAAAAAAGCCATCCGTGAGCATGCCCGACCTCTCGTGGATGCTCTCTTAAAATGAATTCAAAATTTATAATTTGCTTCATTTCTGAAGCCTAGAGTGGCTACGGAAAATGATTTAAATACTTCTGCTCGAATACTATTTTTACATCGATTGAATAAACCCAATAATTAGATGAATGGGTTTGGCAGTAAACGAGTTAATTACGTAGTGATTGTGCAATAGCTGTAAAGTGGATTGTAGGTGAGTGCATCACTCGATTTCATCTTCTTCTCTATCTTCTCGTACATTATTTTCGTTTCCCTATTCGGACGAAAATTTGTAGCGCCCTTTGCTGTGCCCACAGTAGGCAATTCTACGACGGATCACGGTAAGTGGTAGATCCACTCCCAGTGCACAATCAATGCTTCTCAGATCGGCCATTCGTCGACTACGGTAGCTCGACGGCCACCGTACTCTTCATTCTATTGATTGCCATCGCCCTTGGGAGAGTATCAGAGTGGGCGACTGGCCTGTCGTTGCTCGGTAAGTTATGGTTACAGAGTTTCCATTAAAACAAAGAATCATAGGTGATGCAATTCCGCATAGGGTAGTTTGATATAATAATTTCTACGATTAAGATAGTAGTTCTGAATGTTATGTTAGAATGAGGTTGAGGTGCATTTCTACAGTGTCCTCCCTCCTCCCTCGTGCCGTATCCCTCTCCCTTCGATTGATCTCTGCCTTCTCAGGTATGCTCCTGGCTGGAATCTCTCTCTCCAATCTGCCTCTCTCCTCTTCTCCTCTCTCCGTCCCAATGGAATGGAGTTCAGTGTTGAGAAAGGCGGCTTTCGTGGTTATTCTGCTGAGAGGAGGACTGTCGTTGGATGGAGAAGCATTGAAGAAGATGAAAGTGGGTCAATTATATCTTTTGGTATAGGAGACGCACAGGTATCGCGAATAGAGAGAATCAGAAATGAATAACTGTCCGAGAAACGTAAATCCACTAGGAGCCCACTGAAACGAGTATGAAGCGCTAAATGTTAGTACTTAATGTTAAATGCTAAATGAGTTATCTGATGATGAAAGTGAGCGAATTGGAGAATCTTGAAATGGAGATGAATGAAGATCGAGAATAGAGCGAATTGGAAAAGATGAGTTATTCAAGAAACGTGAATCCACTAGGGGCGCACTAAAATTAGTTGTGATTTATCCGGCCCGAAGTATGCACTTTATCTTAATAACAGTGTCAAAGAATTGTCTGTTGTGTGCAATTCGAAAGGAAGTTTAGGCCGAGAAACTTGAAACCGGCGGGAACGGCCGACTTTGAACAATCTGTTGATCCTGCTTGTGTCGTCATTAAAAAAATATTAACTGGTCGAGCCTCAATCATCGTGAATACAACGAATCCGGAAATAAGAGAAATCCAAGAAACGCGAATCCACTAGGATAACACTGAAATTAGTCGCTATTTATGGAGGTCCACGCAGTTTTTTGGACAAAAAAAATCTCATTAAAAGCAGTCAGTCTTTAGTCAAAATTATGGTTTGTCTTCTTGAGTCTTTGTTCTTCGAATTATGATTTGTGTGCGAATAGAAAGGAAGTTTAGATCGAGAAACGTGAAACTGGCGGGAATGACTGATTTTGCACAATATTTTTACCTGCTTGTGCAGTTTTTTTTAGTGGAGTGGTGTACTAAAAGCTAGTTTAACAATCGTATTATGCTATGAAGAGTTTACCCGACTAGTCTTCGTTAATAGTGTGAAAATGAGAATAGTCCGGTGTGGCTGGTCGAGGGTGAGGGGTAGTGAGTAGACCAGAATGAAGACTAGTCTGACCCCTCTTCCCTCCCCACTCATCCCCTCCCTATCATGCTCAATCTCATCTACAGTAGTTCATAATCTACAGTATCCTTCAGGGCGCGTGTCTCCGTCTCGCCTTCTTTCCGTGTACGGTAGAAGCTCTCGTGGTCGCTCTCACAGCCAAACTCCTCTTCGGAGTGTCAATTCTATTCGGATTGATGTTGGGGTGAGCGTTTCTGATACAGTCTATCGAATAGTCTAATTTTCTTTTGTAAGGAAAGAAAAATAATTAAAAAAAGTTTTAAAAAATTAGCTGGCGCTTTGGAGAGTGATTAGATTTCGAGCATCCTTACCAGCAAACCACTAATTGTCAATTCTTAGTCCCTGCGTTTGTTGACCTATTGAAACACGACATCTCCTGTCGAGCTCATCGATCTGATAGTGGAAATTCAACTAAAATGCATTTTTGAAAACAGTAAAAAATCAAAATTGTCTCCAGATTTGTTCTCGCCGCCGTTTCGCCCGCCGTCGTCGTTCCATCGATGATTCGAATTGCGCAGGATGGTGAGTATCGATAACTAATAGGAGTACGGTAGATCGATCGATGCAGGATATGGTAGTGGTGTCTCATCTCTCGTCGTGGCTGCAGCCTCACTGGACGATGTCTATGCCATCACTCTCTTTTCACTTTGCTTCTCCATTCTATTCTCCACAGGTATTGAATGGTGATGATGAAATATGAATGGGGGAGATATTTTCATAGTGATAATGCGAATATGATAATTATTGTTTTCCTGTTATATTTGGTGTTTATGAATGACTGGCCGAGCAACAATGTCAGTTGCTGCTTTGCTATTTATTTGTGAATCGTATGAAACACGAGATTTCCTTGTCCGACTTCAGATAGCTTTCACTTGCGGTTGGAATGTGTAGAATTTACTACCCTGACATTCAGGCGATAGTATCGTATTCACGATCATTCGCGCGCCTCTCGAGGTCATCGGCGGCTGCGTCTTGGGTGGAATCATTGGGTGAGAGGATTACGGTACTCTGTAGGCGATTATTGATTGAACTCTCAGGTATATGAATCGGTACACCCTTCGGGGCACGCGACTGCTACTGTTCCTGTCGAGTGCTATGGCGATGTTCTTCGGGTACGGTAGATGGACGGATACAGTTGACTAAATTTTTAGTACTGTAGGTGTGCTCGATTATCGATCGATTCCGCCGGAGCGCTGTCTGTCCTCGTGTCGGCATTCGTAGCCGCTGGTCACTGGAGGCAAAACGGGGTACGGTATCAGTTATCGATCGAGTAATATTACCGTAACTCTTTTAGGAAGTGGCAGAAATGGAGACGTCCCTCAAGACACTCTGGGAACTCTTCTTCCAACCTCTGCTATTCGGTCTTATCGGATTCGAGCTCACTTTCTCTCTGCTTTCATGGAGGTAAGAGATTGCATAATCACTATGCAATCAATCGTCTCTCTTCCTTCAGACTCGTTCTGCTCGGTCTGCTTGTGCTCGTAATTGGTGTGGCGGCGAGAACAGCAGTCGCTTTCCTGGCTGTGATGGGTACGGTATTGATTATTGATCGGATGAATACGGTAGCGTTTCTCTACGGGGAGTTGAGGATGATCTTGCAGGATCAGGGATGACGTCACGTGAGAGACTCTTTGTGGCTCTTGCTTGGATTCCCAAGGTATAGTTTTACTTGTTGAGATGGTGTCATTTTCTTGCTTTTTTCAACAAGAATGTGGGCTAATTAAAATATTTTTTAAAAAAGTTTTAAGGCAACAGTTCAAGCAGCTCTCGCACCCGTTGCATTGGAGATGACGAGAAGAGGCGAATACGGGAAGGACTACGAGGAAGGAGCATTGATTGTGAGATTTATCGATTTATTTAGATTGATAGAGATCAGGGATACGGTAGTCGATCGACAACTGATATTTTATTTGAGGTTTTCTCACTGGCGGTTCTGTCAATTCTCACAACGGCGCCTATCGGAGCTGCGGTCATTCGAATCACGGCTCCATTGCTTCTGAAGAAGGATACGGTAGAGGAAAGTAAGAGTACGGTAGAGATGAGGACTGGGAGTACGGTAGAAGATGGAGAAGAGATGGAAACACTCAAGAGTAACGGAAGTCTACCATAAGCAATTTCTCTTTTCCCCGAAGTATCTGTGTTTCATTCCATGTTTGTTAGTTGTCGTTATTGCACTGTTAGTTTCTTAGTATTCTGTAGCGTTAAACACTCCCTAATCTCTAACTCACACTTTGTGCAATAGCTTTCATTCTTGTTATGTGCCATGACTACTCACTCCCTGTGAAGTAAAGGAATCTCATTTATTATATGCGCATTTTCTTTGTGCAATATTGGTCGCTGACCATGTGATATCTCTACTGTACGATGACGTCATCACTGGGTAATAATATCGTCCTTTCGGATGCTTAAACTGAAGTGCGGAGCTCAGCAGTACGCGTGGGGAAAGAAGGGAGAGGAGAGTCAGGTAAAAGGGGATTATTATTCCTAGCCTGAAAGGGGGTCACGCGAAAGACGTCCACTTACTTTTACACACTCTTTCACGATTTCCCATTTTCCAGAGCAATAGTCGGAATGTGAGATTATGAGAGTGAACATGAACGAATCGATATTTGCAGGTAGCTCATCTTCTTGTGAGTGGACAGCACGAGAAGGAGGTGGATAAGGAGAAGCCGTATGCAGAGGTACGGTAGAGAGAGAGTGATGGGGTAGAGAGAGAGAGAGAGAGAGAGAGTGAGAGTGACAGTGAGAGGTATACTGTAGTCTATGAATAAAGGATTCTCGGTACAAACATTCATGCGATCAGTGGACGCAGAAACGATTCAGCTTTGTGCAATCTGTGAAACGGTACATCAACGGGCTGCACAGCATTTATTTTTGATTTAAAAAATCTCTCGTGTGAAATATGTTGAGATGGATTTTCCCTATTTCATTAGTATCTATGACATGAATTTGGGGCGATGGAGCTGACTATTTCGATTGGCGGTTACGATACTTTTCGGGTTACTGTATGGATTGCAGCTGTGGATGGGAGTGCATCCCAATTGCCCCTCCAAAGTGGTTAGAGACGGAGAGGAAGTACTTCTCTCCACTTTGCTCCAGAAGCATCCCGAACTACTGGCGGCCCACGAGAAAGGTACGGTAGTCAGGGCAGGTACGGTATATTGTGAGAGAGATGGGCACGGTATATGTAGTATACGATAAATAAGTTATATCGACTTACGTTATAAACAGTAGAATTCCGCCGGAGCGCAATTTGTGGAACCCGTTGAAATTGTGTTGCAATAGTTTTACACATGTGGCGGAGTTTGTACCTTCTGATTCGTCTTCCGAGGCGCTTGCATGTGGGAGCTACAAATTTATTGATAAATAACTGTTTAAAATTTTGAATCATTGATTGCAGGTAGTCTTCAGTTCCTCTTCAAAGTTCTCTCCGTCAATCAAGCCCTCTCCGTCCAGACGCATCCCACAAAGGTACGGTACACTCGGTTGCCAATCGATTCTTGAGAGCTAAAGTAATCTTCTAATTTCGTCTCAGGAGCAAGCAGTGCTTCTCCATGCTGCCGATCCGAAGAACTATCCCGATGCGAATCACAAACCAGAAATGGCCATCGCCCTTTCTCATTTCGAACTTCTCTGTGGATTCAGAGAGGCCAAGGAGATCGTCGAGCATCTCAGATGTACGATTATTGCCTAGTGATGATGCAATATCTCAAAGAGGAAATAAGTCTACGACTCTAGACTTGTGGGCTGCCTGCAACGATGTCTAAACGACTTGCTTCCCTGCAGCTATTAGGCTTTTAAGTCGTCGCTGGCAGCTTAGACTTATGGACTCGTAGACTTATTTCCCTGCGAGAGTTGGCACCATTACTTAGTGATGACGCAATGCACTTGCAGGCTACCCAGTCGGCCAAATTCTGGACAAGCAGTGGATTGAGACGCTTGAGAACGGAGCGGAAGCTGAGAAGAAGGAGGTACGGTAGTGAGCTGCCGTAGTCGATACAGTAACCCTTCAGGCCCTTCGATCGATCTTCACTTACATCTGGAAGCTGCCGCAGGAGCAGCTGACTCAGCACGTGGACACTCTTATCAAATTCATCGAGCACAGTTAGTTTTACTGATTCACACTCATATTTTTTTTTGTCCAACGGACAATGTATATATTTTAAATCGATTTGGGAATAAGCCGTATTACCCATTTTCGTCCCACGGAGAATTAGGCTTATTGCGAAATCTATAAACAGGGTGTCCAATAAAACTGGGAAGATCGCATTGATTCTTTCTACTCTCATCCTCACTATTTAATATCCCACACTACGTGTCGATTCTCAAAACTGCATCCATCAAAAAATTGTTCACGAACAGTGTCCGTGAATTAAATAGTATGCCTATTTCTACGTTATTTCTTCCCATCAAAACCAATAACATCAAAAAAGACTATGAAACCCTAGTGCAACCGCAACTCACCAGCTCACGCCCATATTATTAGTTGGTCTAATTGTACGTCTACGAAATCCCACATATCAGTGGAACCACAAGCGAGCGTAACTATGAACACTTAGTGAGTCGGCAATCCACCAGTTTTAGTCAATAATTTTGTTGGCCTAATTCTGCGTAATCTTTTCTCATCGAAACCAACAAAACCAACTAAACCAATTAACACTATGAAACCCTAGTGCAACCGTAATTCACCGAGTCACGTCGATATAATTAGATTTAAATCGAGTTCTTTGCAACAGTGTTGGTGGGACAGAAGGAACATGGCAAAACTTTTGAAAATGGTCATACTGCGCTGTTTTAAAAAAAAGTAGGTTTTCAATACAATGCCAATTGCATCATTACTATGTAATCGTTACAGAACACGCAAACAAAGTGGAACCGAGCAAGTTGGAGTTGCTGCTGGTGAGATTAAACGAGGAATACCCAGGTGAGAACATGTCAATCGATAGTCATTGGAGGGAACAGAAGTCCCATGGATACGGTAGCCTCCCATGATTATCGATTCTTTTCATTGCAGGAGGTGATGTGGGAGTGTTCGCTCCGCTCTTCCTCAATTACTTTGCTCTCCGACCCGGCCAGGCCACTTTCCTCGGTCCCAATCGACCTCATGCTTATCTCAAAGGAGGTGAGAGCCCTGAACACTGTAGAAGATTACGGTATAATTTGGGTACGGTAGCACTGTGGTAGCCAATTGGTTTGCAGACTGTGTCGAGTGCATGGCGGCCTCTGACAATACGATCCGAGCCGGACTCACGCCCAAGTTCAAGGTACGGTAGGAGGGGATTTTATCGATTTAACCGAGAGAAATACTGATTGTCTGCAGGATGTGAACACGTTGTGTGCAAACATGGACTACACGATGAGTGCGCCGCCCATTCTTGACAGGTCAGTTTGTGATTTACTTTTTCGGATACTGTAGGTCTGAAATATACATTTTCAGAAGCTCTTCGGGAGCGGCCAACGACACGTACGCACCGGCAACGCCCGAGTTCGCCGTCCAGCAGATTACTGTAGTATTGATTAGGTCTACCGTACTCAATTATTCTTTACAGGACCTGACGGGATCCTTCTCATCGGCCGATGCCTCTTCCATGCTGCTCGTTGCCAATGGAGAGGCAACTCTTCAGGTAGATTAGTGAATGATTAAAATACAAATTATCGATTGATATTCAAACTACAGTATCCTCTTTTCCAGGCGGGAGACCAGAAGCTGAAGGTTCGCATGGGAGACGTTGTCTTCGTTCCCGCGGGAACTGCCAGAGTCGATCTCTCGGGTGTCTCGTGCAACTTCTTCCAGGCCTGGAGGGCATTCACACCCAAACCCTGAGTACAGCATCCAAGAGATCGGGCTGGGACTCCAGGTTGTTCAAACTGTCGGAATATCCCGTCAACGTATGTCACGCATTTTATTCGCTTAGCCAGATTGCAATTAGGGAAACGGTCAACAATGTGCATTGATTATGAAATGTATCGATATTTACAAATGTGTGCAATTTTAGAGAATCGGGAGGGGTTGTAACTAGTCATGCTTCCATTATTATTCCTTGTCATGCTTTGATAAAGTGCATATTGGTGTAAATCAAACGAAGTTGTCATTTGCTTGATCACACGAACACCCAACACGCCGACAGATCTTGCATGGTTGCCATTGCTGCGAAGAGAGAAGAGTTACGGTAGTTAGCAACATACAGTATTCCTTCAGAGAATATTACCGTACCTCGTCGAGCTCAGAACGGGCTACGGTAACAACGGGAGTGGCGTAAACAACACACCACGCAGTCGAGGGACCGTGGAAGTACCCGTTACAGGCATTCTCCACCAGTTCACGATCCTTAGCGTTCTGGAGTACAGTAGATTACGGTAGTAGAACGGGATCCTGTAGACTCACCGGGTAACGCTGGAGATAGATTTCCATGTACATTGCGAGATATTTGCAGGTAAAGCAGTAGTCAGTCTGGTTATTGATTGGAGAAATTCGATTCGATTCCATCACTTGTTTCTTGAGAATTTGGAAGCTGGTGATGGTGGGTGCGACTTCACCCTTTTTGTAGGGGGAGCAGTGAACGAGAAAGATCGCCAGAAGAATTACTGTAAATGTAGGCTACCGCCCATATAACATCAGAAGATAGAGAAATAACAAAAGGAAGTAAATAAACGCACCGATTGTTTGTCTCATCGCGTGCAATACAGGTAGAGACTGAGATAAAGAGCCTGATCTGATCCGAGATCTAGATTTTCGATGCCACGCCTCTTTTTGATAGGAGGCGTTAATCGAGATGAGAAGTGTTCTCTGAGGCACACTAGTCTTTAAAGAAATGGAACGTGAGAAACGCTGATAAAAACTGCGATGGAGGGAGAGAGCCGAAGGGAGAAAGAGAGATTCTTCGCATCTCCTGAAAGATTCGCTTGATTTATGACAGAGAGAAAAGAACAAGCAAGAAGTGCTGTAAGATTCGTCCAGATTTTATCTCTCATCGCAGATTTCTAGATGTACGAAAAATAACGTGTTCGCAACGTTTGATCTACATATTCTTACTGTAACATTTTGTTCATTGCTGCGATCACTAAAGATATTTCAAATAATGAATTTGTTTTGCTGTATAATTATTATTCCTCTCTTTCTCTTAATAAAGTAACGGGAAACACACGAATATATGTATGTTCTTTAATTTGTAAAAATGCAATACGAATTAAACCCAGTTCGCGATAGGCACTTACGCATTTCATTCACTATTGCGCATTTCATTCTCGCCCTGGCGCATTTCATTCTCTCTTGACAAATCAGCTTGCTTGCTCTCTCTCGACGCTTTCACCGTCCTTGGAGAATGGTTCAATCGGCGGTTAATGTCATTAGCCATTAGCGGGTATCATCCGCTCTCTTCTCATACCATTAATCGTCGATGTTCGCAAATTCCTCACATTTCTTTGCTCTTTTTCCGCATTGCACTTTCGTAATCTTGTCACAAACTTACTCCAACATTGTGTTTGCTCTCATTTCTACTCCTTCCGTCACTCGACAGTTAATTCGATCGTTGGATAGTCAACTATTCTCCCCCTCGCCCATTTCACTATCACTACCTGTTACAGGTGATGCGATCCGGCCTCTAATCAGTAGGAACAGAGGTCGTTATAAGTATGAGCTTCCTTCCTCCGATAGTCGACGTCCAGCAGTACAATGCCATCGAGGTGAGTCAATTCCGTCAGATTCCACCACGAATCACGCGCGTTTTTCTCGCCTCTCTAAGCTCGGCTTAAATCCCCAGAGCACTCAACTATATTAGATACTAGTGGAAGGAAGGGAAGAGAAGACGCCCCTCGGGGTTCTCGCACTTTTGATATGGCTTTCGTTGGGAGGAGAGGGGCGACAAGAGGTAGCCTCTGGCGGCTGCTCAATGTTTCATAGTCGTCTGCATACATTATGGACTTGGCGGTGGATGCTTTAGGAGAGCGCGCGCATCGATAGTGAGATAGTGAGCACTTGGTTGCATAGGGCCTCCATCCATCTTCTAGTCGCGAGAAAAGAGACTGGACACTTGTTAAATGTCCCTGGCGGCGATTGTTGACGATTTGGACGAATGGGTGGAACAGGTGAGTGATTAGATTAGGAGGAACTACACTTTAATCAATTTTCAAAATTAAATTTAAAGCAATATTTAAAATTGTATTCGCAGGCCAAACTCGTAGCATCCGTTCGTTGGTTGATTGCACGAGTCTTCGAAAAGGAGATCCCCGACAAGCTCAAACAAGTCATTTTAGTCGACGATGAGGTACTTTTCCCATTTCGTTCGACGTTCTTTACATACTTTTGTCGTAAGACTCAGAAGATCAAAGCCTTTTTCATTGCTGTAGAGACACATAGCTCGGCTCATTGGACCATCTGGCGGGGGTTTTGTTGAAAACGAAAAGAGGGTCGAATAGTGAAGTGGGACAAATCAATCGATGATGATCACAATCGTTGCAGAACCGAGTGTTTCTCTCGGTGGCCGTGCAGACTGCACTCACCAATGGCTCGTTGTATGGGCAAGCAGCAGCCAGGATATTCAAGGATGGAACCATGCTTCACGTAAGTATTTCTTTGTTTCTTATGAACCGGATGACATTCAAATGTTGCTGGTCAATTCAATGTTTTAGAATATCTAGAAAAAAAATGTTCGAAAACGTTAGGATGGGCTATCAGTCTTGAGAACCTCTGAGCAGCTTGTTGTTTTCGTGAGGGGCGAGAACGAACCCTTTTCGACTCTCTCTCTTCTCTCTTCTGAGTGGCCTTCATAGTCGATTGTTATTCTACCCTCAGAGACCGCTATTTTGACTCTTCCCGCTGAACTCTCCATGCAATCGGCTTTCCTTTCATCATTCACGCTCTCTGGGGGTGATTGGTTATCGATTTTCGTCCTGTAACTTTCTTCTTCCCTTTCTTCCTGAGTACTAAGTGAGATTGACTCTGATTGGATCTCTCTCTCCACTCCTTTTTCTCTGCTTACAAACACTTGTGGGGCGCGGATAGCAAGAAAAACGACAGAGAACGGTCGAGATTGAGATTGAACGAGGGAGAGAGTGGGGGAAATGGAGAGAGTGCAGACGAGCAGAGATGCTCATGAGAAGGGAGAAGTGGAGAGAGAGAAGAGATAGGGAGAGATAGGAGAATGGAGTAAGAAGGGGGAAGTGGAGTGATCACGCATTCAACACGACCAACCCATTAACCACAATGAAAATTGACACGAAACCGGGGCTCCCGAAAGAGAAGGAGTATTGTCAGGCTGATCGACAATTGATTATGTTTGATTGAATTGTAAAATATGGACGAGCGGCCCTCTATTTTCGCCCCTCGTCTATTCCCGGCTCATGTTCACTACAAATTAGCGCAGTTCTCGTTTCCCGTCGGAGCTGCAAATTAGGAGAGTTGGAGAAACGAGGGAAGAAATGGAAGAGCCACATCAAAATTTCCGGAAACGAAGGAATGCACTTTTCGAAAATCAATATTTGCAGTACCGAGTCCATGCGATTCTCGTGGCTCTGGCACAGGCAGGACATGCTGCCTCATATCGATCAGGTACGGTAATCAATGTTGGACTAGATATTCCATATCAACCGGGGGTTCGCAGCAGTGCTGAATAATCCAAGCGGCTGTATGAGGTTCACATTTTAGAAGCTCTTAAATAGTGTCGGCGGTCCGCAAGGTATCTGAACGGTGACTGTACTCTGTTACTAATTGTCAGAGGTAAATAACAACGGAATTAGTGGCGTAGTGGATCATTGAATTAGGAGTGACGTTGACTAGTTGATAGCATTCCATTTTGTCCGATTTTAGTGACATTTTAAAGATATATTCTTTTCTGTGAATATAATTTGCTTATTATTTGCAGTCGGCATTCAAATGGTGCAGGTCACAGAGGAGATGCTCTGCTCGGCTGAACCATTCGAGCAGGTTAGATAATTTTTTTTTAAATAACTAATTTCAGATTTTTTATGCTCTAGCTAAAAGGGTTTTTTTCAATGACTGTATTGATTTCTTTACATTTGTGAAGAACAAGGCCTATATCAAAATACCCTAGTCAGTTGGAGAATTCGGGTTTCAGTAGTTTCACATCTGCCGAGATTTTAGTATTCTACCGATTTTCCAAACGCAGGGAGTGGTAATATTAACAGTGGTAATATTAATATTAATTTAACACCTTTATTCTCTCACTCTCTTCTTGCAGTTCGCCCACATCGCCATGATGGATGCACTCATGGGTCTCTACGTGAGAAAGACTTGCTCCATCGAGAGAGCCATCGAGTCTGTCAGGTACGGTAACTCCTACCGTAATGATTTCATCTAGTGCTGACGTTTATAGTTGTTCGACATTGTACACTAGCTGGTGTTATGATAGCAAGTTTTTTTTATCAGGTAGTTTTTTTAAAAAAAACTACCATAGCTGGGAAGTATTCCCCCTAGTTTGGTCGGGTTGTGCGTTCTGGTAATTCGTGGTGAATCCAAGTTGCAGACATATCTTAAAGCTTCTTTTTTCCACCTGACTAGTGCTATTGCGGCTACATGCTGTCTTGTTTGTAAGGCATTGTGTGAATGAGGGATCAAACTCTATGGTATTTCTATGTTTGTTGTTAATATCACTTACTAGTTACATTGTTGCAGTCGATACACTTCCGTGGAGGAAGGAGAGCGACCGATGGATTCGACTGATGCTCTTCTATTCTGGATCAATAAGATCTGTCTGCTGATCAGAGATGATGCTGAGAAGTCCCAGCAACCGTTGAAGGGTGAGCAAAAGACTCTTTATCGAGACTAAATCCATTTATGTTATTGATTAGACAATTTCTATCTTAAATAACGCGAGAAGTTCAGGCTAGTGATATTTCCCTCAAATCAAAATAGTTTATATAATATATTTTTAAATATTGTTCGATTTAACAGTATGTTTGAGCCTTGGCACATATCGGTTTCACTATGAGGTGATAGGCAATAATTTGGGATGGGCCGTGATTCGTTTGGCTTCATACATTCTAATTTCATTTTCAATTATAAACAAGTCTTCTGATCCATAATTACTTCTTCCTTTATCTAATCTAATCAATATCTCTTGAGGAGGAGCAGATGGAACCTCTGGAGTGATTCCCGAGATGGAGGATCTCTACGAGGATCTCTGTGATGGCTGTTGTGTCGCAGCTCTCATCTCTTTCTACTTCCCCCACAAACTCGACCTAGGAGGTACGGTTGATATTTAAACGGATACGGTAGTATCGATTGAATGATGAACTGATTTCCAATATTTACAAATAGATATTAATTACCCAGTACTGTGGATTGTGGGAAAGTGCAGCTGTGTTCACACGACTCGGCGTAATTCAAACTGTATCATGCTCTTTAAAATATACATTTTGTTGATGCGAGGCCTGCACATCTTTTCCTTCCTTGCAGAGATCAGTTTCAACGAGCACATGTCGATGACGGACTGCCAGTACAATCTGCTGCTCATCCAGTCAGTTTACGGTTTCAACATTGGTTCTAGAACGCCACATCTGGGGCAGGTTGTTGAGACTTCAGATTAAGGCATTGCTTGGTATAAAAAAATGCAACAGCAGTTTCGTGTTTCGAAGTTGTTACTTAATGCAAACAATTCCAGAAACAGTGATACTGCTCTTGGATCAAACAGGAAACAATTTCCTAATGTATTATAATAACTTCATTTCTAGACGATTCTGTGATTCGATTCCCTCCAATCCGTGGCATTTCTCCACCGAGGACATCCTCTACATGCACGAGTCGTTGCAGGTGCATTATTAATTTATTATTACTGCTAATTTTACTGTTTTCTATTATTCTTCTTCCAAATTTGGTTATTCAGGTGAACGTGAACGCGTTTCTCGCCGATCTCTTCGACGTCTGTGAGCCCATCAAAAACGGTGTGATTTTCAATAACTCTTTACATTAAATTCTTTTAAAATCGTGATTAAACATGCCTCACATATCAAGGAAAAAACCGTATCATTACTGTAGACTTTTACAAATAAAATAGTAAATAGAAATACCTATGTAATGTATATTTACAGAACCGCCCGATTCCTCTTCCTCTCTGGTCGCATCCACTTCTTCTCCCCGTCGTTTCGTTCCCATTCAGGGAATTCCCGATCTGAGAGCAGCCAATTCGGCCGCCAGACCAGCGCATCCACCAAAGGTGACCGATTATTCTAAATCATTTATCAGTTTCCTGCGGGTCGGTGATTGCATCCTCATTTCTTCGTAATGTGAATTCTACTTGCGAAATTGACAACCAATGGTTCCTATTTGAAAAAAAGCCAAACAATTATTATATTTAGGTTTTGACTTACTATTTATTTCACGCGCCTTTGAAAGGTAGTCACTGGTGAGCATTTGCTGAAAAGTTTACGATGTATTTGGGTTCAGAGTTGTTGCTAGGGAAGGATCGAGATTTTGACATTAGTGGGAACATGGGCTTTGATGCAGTTCAAAGATGTGTGCAAGAGAGAGAGTGGATAGAGTGTGGAAACAACGGAAATTGTGTATTTGTGCAGCCATATTCTCTCTCTCTCATATCTCCCATCTCTCTCTCTTTTTGTCTCTGCCGCTTTCCTTTTAGCTACAGTGAGTCAGTGAGAGGATTCACACCTCAGGGGGTTGAGCTGATGCATAACTATTTCCTCCCTCCCCTCATTCCATCGCAATATTGCCAGTTATTTATCCATCGTGTGCGGTCGTTATCTGGTTACTGTATTATTATAGTCATTTATCGTTCACAGTCTCGGCGGTTACTGTATTCTCTATCTTTTTCAGACGAGTCGATTCGGATCGATGACAGGCCCTCGTCCACCTCGAAGCATGAGTGTGATGAGTGCAGACTCGCTGGCTGGAGCACGGTATGTATGACATGTGATATTTTAATATGATTTGCAAGTTGATCAGCTGTTGCTTCAAGAACGAAACTAGCTGTTACATCAATCGTGCGAAACGCGAATTACCCTTGTTGGCTTTTATCTTAGCGTGGTATTTTTTTCTGGACGATGATTGGATACGGATTGATGCAGATCCGAATACAATTATTGTTTATCTAGTATGAAGCACGGGTCATCCGGGAAAAAGTGACTCGTTATAATTTTTTTTCTCTTCAGTCCCTCTCTTCCTCTCTCGGCGCGTCTGCAGCAAGAGCAGCAATGGGGAGGAAATGTCACCGGATTCGGACAGATGCAAACGGTTAGGAGATATATTTATTTTATTAATAATAATAATTACTTATAAATATGCAAATTTGACGTATTGTGTACAATAAATGCAACAAGACTGTCCTGAAATTTAACGCACCAGGCGGAGTTGTGTTCCGATAATGGTTGATAGTGCTTCCCTTTGTTTATATGTTATTAGTCCGGAGTTTGCCGTTGGATAAAATCAGCCGTAAATAGCCTTCCTCTCCTCTTCAGTCGTCCGACCACTCGAATGGCTCATCGACGGGTCCGAGTGGAATGGCTTCGTTCGCTGCTGCTTCCTCCATTTCGCCCATCCATTCTGCTACTGTGACGTCATCGCCCTACTCGAGGTCGGAATATGTCTTCATTCTTAAAAAAAACAATATAATGAGATGTGGGTTGTTGTTATGGGACTTGTAGCACACAGAGATAAGCAATTCATGCGCCTGATCGTACTTCATAAAACTGTGAAACCAGAAAGAGGCGAGGTTGTTTGTGGTCGCAGGTCGGATTCACTCCCGGTTGCATCAATGTCCATCCGATTGGCACTTGAGGAGAAGAGGAGAGAGCACGAGAGGAAGAAGGTCATGGCGAGGTGAGAATTATCGATTGATACTTCACGGTGGTACTGTAGCCGTGAACTGTGTCGATTATGTTGGGAAGTGATTAATCGATAATTCGAATCTGATTACAGTACGGCAACTGAAGCCGAGCGACAGGAGAAGAGCAAGGCCGCCTTCTTCGCCCTCATGAGCAAAGTGAAGAGCAATGTGAGTGCGAGATGTCGGTAAATTAATGATGGATTACTGTAGTTTAAAATGATAGAGTAATCGACAACTAGCTTTTCTATATTTCTAGGAAGTGGAAGCGTCGCCGGCCTACTCCGAGTCGGACAATCTGATGGACACGCTGAGCAAGCAAGTGATGGATCTGCAGGCGAAGGTACGGTATTACATTTTTAGAACGATACGATCAAACACATGTGTCAAAATAGTACTTCCTGTGTTTACCGAGCCGAGAGAACATACAAAATTGAGAGGGTCGCCGGTCTTCCTGTTTGATAAACATCGGAAGTTCGGAAAGTCTTTTTGTTATGATATTATAATTTTGTAAATGGAATAGTCTCGGTGATTATCGATTTATTGGCAATGGTACTACAGTACTCCCGCTAACCTTTTTGTTCTTAGGTGGAGCAGATGACGATGGAGCGAGACGGCGAGCGACTGGCCAGAGCCACGAGTCAGCCGAGCATCTACCATGGTGAGCATTGGTTACGGTAGACTGGGGATACGGTAGATTACGGTATCACACTATCGATTTTTGTAGATGTGAATGGTCTTCAGTCGGCTCGTCCATTCAGCAATTCGGGTGGTGCAGCAGCCATTGCTGCGGGACAATTTGCACAGGTACGATCATTTTAAAATTAAGTAGGGAGGATACTTGGCGACTCGGGGTTTCATTGGTAACTTGGATAAGATGAGTGCTCTTGATTCTGATTCACTCGAGTATTCCGACTCGACCACATTTTTTAAAATTTATTTTGCCGATCGAGAAATGTTGCTAATGTGTGTAGTATTGATGTTAGATAGAATAATGTTTTTTTATTCGCGAATAGGATTATTCGATTTTACAACACTATTGTGTGTGAATTGCAGCCATACACGGGTGCGAGCACGCAGGGCGAGTTTTACTACTCGGGCATGCAGCAGCCACAGCAGCAACAGCAGCAGTATGGATACGAGCAGCCACAGGTACATATTTTTCATCAAGACATTGTGTGAGGCCGAACAACTCAATACATTGTGTGAGGCCGAACAACTCAGATTTAAAATATAGCGTGGAAACGGCAATACACGAGGTGGAGTTCATATGGAACACTAGTTAGGACTACAAACGGAAGGAGATTTTTGAATGGAATTATTCTTCATAGCGCTAATAATTGAAATGATTCGCTTGTAAGCTTGTTCCGAAACAACAATTCAAACAATAAGTTTGTTTGTCTTGCGGATTTCCGACAAAAGTGAATTTCGAATTGCGTGCATACACCTTTCATGCGCTAAAACTAGAGGAATATTTTTAACTCGTACAAACGTTTTTACGATTACATGATTTTTTTTTCGGAGCTTCCGTCGTGTTTTGAATTTCGAGTTCGATAGGCTTTCACTTTGAATATATTGTTCATCGATCATAATGGAAAAGCTTGATTTGTAAAGTAGTGTAGAAACGGAAGATCACCAAGTACTTTCTCGGACATTAATTTAGAAACAAATAGCGCGCAAAGTTCAATAACTTTTCATTTTTCCGAGATATATTTCAATTGAAATAATTTAAAAGCCGGGGTGTCCGTGTGGTGTAAGCCACCGCTAATAATTCGAAAGGCCACGAACGATTCCGATCCCCGCCGAGGCCAACCAAGCCTTCCATCTACCCGGGTGGTAAAGTATTAGTAACTTTTATTGCGAAACGCAATGCGCCCTAGATACCTCGGGAAAGCTCAAGTTACGTAATCCCACATTGCATCTGGCTTTCCTGCTTGACCCATCTATCGTGGTAGCTTGATAACGGAAAGTCGCTTCACATTGAACACCTTTACTTTTTACTTGGCATTCTTATCTATGATAATGTGACGAAGAGGATTTATAGTGCACACGAGCTACAAATGCATCAAATTCCATGGAGTTCCCGGTCCGTCAAATATAATTCTATTTTTAAATTTGACGGACCGGGTTTTTTCCTTTGCAACCGTCTTTCTCATAGTTGAAATTGATTCCCCTCTTGCAGTTCCACTCGATGCGACCCTCGCTGTCCAATGGCGTCCTCAACTATCTCCCACCACAGCAGCAGATGCAGCAACCGGGCATGCAGCAGGGATATGATGGATACGGACAGAACCAGGTGATTGGGTGTCTCAATGAATTTGTATAACCCTTCTCTTTTTATCTATTTCGCTGATTCTTTCCAACTGGTAATGTGACCAATATATCTAGGGCTACTACACGATGCAGCCGGGCGGGCTCCACCACATGCAGCAGGCTGCTGCTGCAGCGCAGCCCATGCAGCAACAGCAGCAGATGTACGGAATGCCTCCTGTGGTCAGTTTTATATTTGTATCATTGTTGTAAATAGAAAAAATAACGCATTGCGATCTTAGAGAGCAAAGCTAACGGTCCTTGAATTAGTGGTGAAACAACATACTGCCGTGTCTCGTGAAACACATGTAGAGTAAGAGCGGATCAATTGTAGATGCATCAATCTGCTCACGCCTCATTCTCCCTTCACTCGACTCCGCAGCATCAACCAATGCAGCCTCCCCGACCACCCAGCACTGGACCATTGCAGCAAGTGAGCAGAGGGGGAAGGGAGAGAGAGG
Source organism: Pristionchus fissidentatus (assembly GCA_036245785.1). Lineage (NCBI taxonomy): Eukaryota > Metazoa > Nematoda > Chromadorea > Rhabditida > Neodiplogasteridae > Pristionchus > Pristionchus fissidentatus. The sequence continues at coordinate 15,797,986 of BTSY01000006.1, forward strand.
GAGATGGAGTAGAGTAGGGTAGTATTGTTATTGCACGGTGCCAGCGGTTTATTGGTTAAAGCATTCAAACCAGGAGGTATAGGCAACCTGAATCCGAAAAGTGACTTGTAGCTTGATTTCACCAAATAGTGTTTCACCAAATAGTCCAAATAGTAGTGAAAAAACAGAGATGTAAATTACAATTTTCAGTCGCCTCAACTCTCCAACTCTATGTCCTACCCTACTCAGGTATATTTTTAAAATGTATATTATTTATGAAACAATATTTGCATATCTATATTCGCGTGAATCAATAGACAATTCTTCCTAATGAATAACCTGTTCAGATCGCTCCTCCTCCTCAGTACAACGAGGCGATTGCCATGCAGCAGCAGCAGCACATGGTCGTCGATGCTGCACCTGCTGCAGCTGACGGATTCAGACTGCACCAGAATACGGTAGGCGATTATTTGGTTTAGGAGAGAAGTCTTTCGAATGATTGATAATATCTGAACACTGAGATCCTTTGGGACAGTGTTGATACATGGATAAACATGGTCTTGAAAATGTGTTTATTCGCAGACGCCGGTGTCCCGCCTCGATCCTCCACTCGAATTGAACAGGAATCTGACCAACTGGGGACTCACCTATCGACAGGTGATTTCATATTTAACTAACGCTTGAAATAATAGAGTTGAGATGTTCTGATTGAGATCATTTTCGTTGTTGCAATAATCGCTGAGTATAATGACCATTATTGGAATGTATTGTCTATATTTGTGATATCGATTAAATACTGCAGGGCCAGCGTTCTCGTCGTACATGGGAGAACGAGACGTTCGTCAAGAGTGAACACGATCTCGTCAATCAACCAGAGAATGTACCGTATGCTGAGGTGAGCTCATGAAAGCAACGTGGTGGTGATGATAAGCAGAATAACCACAGTTTGTGTTTTGTTTTAAACTATGAGTGAGGTTTAGAATCACTACGAGTCAATTGACACAAACCTATCCGGGTATATTTGACCATTTGTCGAAACATGGAATCGCATGGGTGTTGAAACAACATTTAACCTCTGGCTATATTATCATTATTATAAAAAAATCTTCTGCTGCAGGAGGCCTCGGGTCTGCAGCAGGGGCAGCAGCAATCTCCCGCCCCTCTCTCGGTGTTCTCTCGAAGTTCACGATCGAGAGAAGAAACACCCGCCAGTGGAATTAGTGCAGCCAGTGGAGGAAGCAGTGTGGGCAGAATGGGTAAGATCACTATTTTGTTTATTGATTGGTGGAGCCTTACAAGCGCAGAATTGATCAGGCTTACCCGATCAGCGAGAATGCCAACTACTGATAAATCGTTTATTCTTTATTGATGGGCCTTATATTTTGATCTCTAAATATTCATTAATTTATTTAAATAATTAACAAATGATCCATTTAGGCGGCAGCGAATCGGAGGGGCCGCCGAGAGACCCCGCAGTGTCGAGAGGAAGTGTGGGAAAGGAGAACAATGGAGAGGAACAGGTATGGAGAGAATGAGAGAGCCCTGCGAGATTGCAGTTTCGACTATGGCTTATAGCTGTTTCTAGTGAGACTGATTTAATGATCCACTTCTTTCCTTACGCGAACATTATTATCATTCATCATGCATCATGAATGACCTGACCTGATTGACTGCGATTCATTTTTTTTAATTAATAAAAAAACAATTTTTTAAAAGTTATTGTTGCAGGGTGGTCGTCGTACTCCATCTCAATTGGGAGCAGAGGGTGGAGGAACGGGATTCGTAGTGGAAGATGACGATGCAGCTGCACAGGATTTTGATAATATGGTGAGAGGGGTACGGTAGGATAGGGGAGATGGATTGAATAGTGAGTTTCTTAGAGGCAGTCCCTTGTAAGAAGTGAGAGGATTACGGTAATCATTATCGATCGTTTCAGCGAATGCAAGCGAAGCGAGACGCGCTGCTGGCGAAGACGATGAAGAGGAAGGAGGAAATTACGACTAAGGTACGGTAGTAAGGGGATACGGTAGGGAGGAAGAAGGGGTACGCTAGGATGGGAGGAAGAGGACGATTTCGCTCCTTTCTTGATCCAGCGTACGGTCGCACTGTTTATAGTTAGTGAAGGTAAACATAATTTTAAATGTGGCCGCAGGGCGGATTACGGTATTAGAAAAAAATATTGCATTGGGAAAGAATGCGAATGTTTTTTTTTTGAAATCCAATAAGGCGGGTACTTGGCAATTTTGGGTTGCACTGTGAATATTATTTGTAAAGTGTTCCTCATTGTTCAATACGGTCTTTATTTCCTATGTAGCAAGTATGTTCCTAAGTTCCTATGTTCCTAAGTAGGAAAGCATAGAATGGGAAAACGTTGTAGCGATTAGGAGTAGAATCAAGGCGACTGTGGTTTTCAACCTAACAATTACTTGGTACTTGTGCGTGCGAGTTGGTGCACTTGGTGCTTGGTGTGAGTACTTGGCGAATTTATGCTACATTGTGAATAGAAGTAAATTGCGATTTCGTTACGGGCTTAATGGAGAAAGTGTTCCCGCTATGTAAAATGAGGAAACGGAATCTAATTGCTAAGGTGACCGTAAGGCGGATCAGGGATATTACAAGAAATATTGCACTGGAAGTGTTTTTGTGACGCATTTTGTGTGATCAGAGACGGGGAGATTTTTTTTATTGAAAGGACGGTTCCTTGGCAAATTTGGGTTGCACAGCGAATATTAGTTGAGAAGATGTTCTTTATTGCTCAATACTGGACTTGCTTGTTTGTTTGCCAATAAACAATAATAATTGTAAGGTGGACAACATCGAGGCGCGTCACGCGGAAAGAAGAGCGGCAGAGAAGGCGAAACAGGAAATGGCTGATCAGAGGAAGATTGAGAAGGAAATTCAGAGGTACGGTAGAATGAAAAGAGTACGGAGGAGGTGGTGAAGAGGAATACTGTAGGGGGTAGACGATGGTACGGTATGAGAAGAACAGATGAAAATATCTAGTTATCGATTAGTCTTTGGTTGATAGTGAAGAAAGAGGTAGATCAATGTTGACCCGAGGGAAGAGAGTGAGAGAGTGAGGGAAGTCAATCGATAGGGCTAGTCTAGAGAAGTTGCCCTCACTGACTTTACCCCATTGATTGATCGATGCTTCGCTTGACGGTTCAGCCTGGTCTCCCCCTCAAGGAGTGAGTTTGTGTTTATTGATTAGTTTGCTGCTGTATTTCAATCTGGTTAAGTCAAGGCCCAGCTTTTCTCATTTCCCGGGACATTACTTCAAGTAACTTAGTTGTCTCTCCTCGTTCTCCACACTCTCTCGTCAGTCTGTCCTTGTTGATTCTAAGTAGTCTCTCATCGATTGCAGACAGAAGATCCTTGACGACTACAAGAGGAAGAAAGTGGAGAAGGAACTGGGAATGGACTCGGCACGAAGCACATCGAGTGTGGGAAGAGGAAGCAGCCAACCGCCGTTTGCACGCACTAAGAGTCAGGTGAGGAAGGGACGGGGTAAGGGGGGTACTGTAGGCATACTGTAGTCTGGAGACTGGGGATACTGTAGAAGTGATACTAGTGTAGGAGCGATCTCCCGATAGTCATGTAATATGACTTCTAGGGATGGGATAGATGGTGGACGAATTGCCTAATGATGACGTAACCTCTGATAGCATATCAATTCTCTCTCAGGGTCTGACGGACACTCCTCGTCTGGCAGCGGGGGGAAGTGCAGGAGGGACGATTGGTCGTGCGAGAGGACAATCGAATGTCGATGAGGCCAGGAAGATTAGTGTTGCAAGCTGTGCCGAACCAAGTGAGGACCACACTATTTATTGGGTTAGGAATTCAGGTACCGGTATTGGATTGGGTAGTGATGATGCAATGAGTCGAAGTATTTTAATTTCACAAACACTCGTCCAAAATAGTTACGTTTCGCTCCTAAATAACCGAGCTGCGAGAGGGCATGACAAAGCGAGAGATACGCCGTGGTATAGAAAGAGAGTGCATGCACCAGCAGCCCAGTTCATGAAGTATCATTTTAATTGTTTAATAATGCGTGGGTGGTTGCAGCACTCAAGTTGTACGCGAAAGCGACGCCTAAGAGCAATCGGAATCTGATCACGAACGCCCTCCAATTCTCCGTCTACCCCGGGGCAGTGAGTGCGGATGCAAGGAATAAGGTGAGTGGGGGGGGGAGAGAGAGAGATAGGGGGGACAAGGGAGGAAGAGGTTTCACCCCTGGTAGTTTAGGCAAAGGATGCCCTTGTATCTGAGGTGAGTAGACTTGACAGAAGGTGAATATAGTAAGCGATCATAATTCGTTTAGAAAGCCTTTTAATGAAAGCGGGTATACAAGGGGTGGATTTCGGTTTCAAACATCTTAGTTTAATTAAAGTCTTCGCGTTCCTTTCTGATTACACAATGTCGAATGGGGGAAACAAAATACAATTAAACACGTGAGTCAGTTTTCGGTTATTGAAGTTTATTATTAGTCCAAGCAGAATTTTTAGAGGCAATGTAGAAAAGTTGTAAAATATTTATTAGAGAAACGGAATGCGCTAGCGATACTGCGGTTTCACTGGGGTGTGATATGGGGTAGGAAGGTAAGTGCATTCGATTCTTCCCTGTTGGTACAGATATGAAAGAAACAAACAATGTTGTCTATTTCGCAGCTGTGTTTGCACATGAGTCTGCTGAACTGTAATAGAATATCTAAATTATGTAAGCTAAAGAGCCTCACTTGGTTCTTTCACTCCATCCACACACTCTTATCTCCTCTCTCTCAGGTTCTGGGCGAATTGGCCAAATCGGGAGCGAAGCACGTTCTCCTTCTGTTCAGAGACCACAAATGTCAGTACCGAGGACTCTACGAATGGGATCAAGTGAGTGAAGAGAGGGGAGAGGAATGGGGGGGGGTTGATGGATGCAGCGAACTACTGCAGTGTTCGGGACCAGCCATCGTAGATTGACGTCAAAGAATGAGTGAGGGGGGTTTTCGTTAAATGATTAATGGGTTTCGTTATTCAATAGCGAATAGAGTTGATAAGTAATCTGAGGCGTGAGAAAGGGTAATCGGATTTGATCTTTGATCTTTGTTGCATTGTCAGGTATCCGACACGGTGTCTCGCATTCACGGAACAGGGCCGAAGTTGATCAACGAGCCCATGATGAACATGATGTTCAAGTAAGTTACGGTAGCTGAGAGATATTGATTGATTCAGTTGGGAAGGAAGTTTTTTATTGCATAGTGATTATGCAATAATTGCAGGTACGAGTCGGGTGGCAAAGTCTTCAACAACATTCCCACCAAGCATCTGTCGGCCACAATCGATGGGTACGTAATACCATTGACCTTAAAAATTACATTTGCCATGATTTCTTTTTTTTATATTTTAATTATTCAAATAAAATGAATGTTTCTTTCAGATTCACGATCAAGGACGAATACTGGCAGAAGCCGAAGATTCCTCACTCGGGCGCCCCTTCCCACCGCGACAATTGAGGAGTACGGTATCTTCCACTTCCATCGATTGATCAGCTCCCTCGACCTGTGGTCTCCATGTAACCTTTACTCTCTATCCTTCTCGATGTGTCCAAGCATAATACCGTAGGTCCCTCTAATCGATCAATAGCCCCAGTGTAACCAGTCATCTCACCCAATACAGTAGTCTCCTCCAGTATAACCATACCCTTCTTTAATACTACAAACTACGAACGGTGCCTTACTAGTTCATTATCTCACTCTCTCGCTTTTTACTAGAGTACTGTAGCTGCTAACAAGGTTACGGTAGACGGATGTCTTTTTTATTCTGGATTTTGCGCTGATGTAAGGTAGTTTCGTCTGTGATTTCTCTATTGAATTGGTACTAGAACACAAGCAACTGTTGAACTTGTAACGACTTCTCGCTAATTACTGTATTCGGATTTTGTGGTGTGCATGCAACGAGTGTGATTATCCCCTTCTGCCTTTTGTCAATCCTCACCTTTCGCTTCCCTTCGAGTTCATTGCCCCCTCCAACCTGCGTGTGCTGTGCTTCTCTAGGTGTACTGTAGTTTGCTGCCTTCTCCCAATCGCTGTGTGATCGATTATATCACTTGTGTGTATACGGTAGCGTCGTCCGCTTCAATCGATAATTCGCCTCTCCCCCTATTGCTCCCTCTCATTTGTCGATTCGGTTATTACCGTAATCATCTGCAATCTTACCGTACCCCTCCTCATTTTGTGTAATTCTCTCTTTCTTCCCTTTCCCGCCGGTAACTTGACGAGTTCCGTTGTAACTTCCAAGATATTTCGTTTCTTAATTAGCTAATTAATTAGTTTTCTCGTCACTTTCAGTTGTGAGAGAGGTTTCCTCTCATCCTGGACTCTCTCCCAATCTCACACTCTCTCAATTTGTCTGCTTCTCTAAACTCTCTCAACCATCCTCACTCTCTCGTGCCCCCCATATACTCGTAGAATGACTTGCTACTTTCATTCCATGCACTCACCCTCCCCCTTCTCCACTCAATAATGTAATTCTCCATGTAAAATAACCCTCTCTCTCTCGAAATCATTGTCTCTTTCCACATAGTTGTGATGAATCTTTGCTATACTAAGAACAGATATTTATCAGATTCTCTATGACCTTAGTGTTTCTTCGTCGCTAATTGAGATTTTAATTTCGATTCGTTCTGGATTTCTAAATATTTCTGTTTCTGTTATTTCCCCTCTCATCTCTACTACTTCCGATCAAAATGGTGCATACTTATTAGAAACAAGCATAAATAAATTTTCTTAACCAACATATTTTGTTACAGTGAACAATAAGGGAATTCTGAGAAAGATTGTCTGCCTGGTGAAATGCTGTTTCACATTCAAATAAAAGCGAGGGGAAACAGTTGCCCCACCGACTAACTTTATTATCTTTATTATTCTCTTCGTCTCTCCGTGTTCTCACTGATTGATTCAATCAAAATCCTTTCTGTCGTCACTAGAAAAGAGAGAAGAAGAAGATTCAACGATGACATCATCGCTCCTTTCACAAACTGCGAAAAAAACTTTGCCCCCGATGAAGCTTTTTAAAATGTGAAGTGGATATTCCCACACTTTTTCAAGTCTGGATGCCTCCCTCGAGTTTTACCGGAAATTGGCAAGTTCCGATTTAGAGATTGGCGTTGGGCATATTTCTAGGATACGCGCTAATGCAAATGTTGCTGTTTGTTATTGAAGCATCAAAATACTTCCGGAAACGTGAAATCGGCGGGTGGAGTGTGCTTAGAAAAAGAAATCGTGCAAAGTGAAGAAGAAAACGTCAGATCTGTCAATTGCATTAGAACTTCCTGCGTAGACTACTCGAGACAATTTGTGATTCCTTCTGAAGTGATGCATTATTAGTCGGGTTTAGAACTCACTAACAAATTACTTTTAAGAAAAACTAGCATTTAAAAAAGATCTAAAAACATTTTGAATATCGAATATACACCCCCTCTTTCCACACTCTTTCTGCTCTCTGAGACCCGCCTACTTCTCATCTTTTTGTTATTGCTTTCTCACACAGTACATTTTACTTTCGAGAGTTAGTAGTCGATCGAAGTACAGTATAATCCTCCTTCATACAGTAATCCATCGAAGCAATTACCGTAATCCCTTTGGTCTCGACCAAACTACATTCAGTCCTCTTGTGCCCTCTCACTTCTTACTCTTTTCTACTCTTCTCTGATTATATTATTGCCCGTCTTCATTTTTCACACAGAGGTCGCACACACACGCAGACAATTCTTTAGACGTCCTTAGACTCTCCTCTTTTCCCACACTCTCTCGTCCCGATGACAATTCAATAGTGAAAGCAGTCTTTTGCGCGCCGCGCGACTGATCTAATTCCCACGAACATTTCCATATTTGCCCTCGGGCACTAAGCGAACTCGAATCGTTCTTCGATTTGTTAGTTCACATGCGTGGCGACTATTTTGCATTTTAAGGAATAGCGGAAATAAAAGTCTTCCTGCATTGGCAGACTCACCACGCTTTCTATCAAATGCTTTCCAAGCCCTAAACGCCGACCTCCATGAAGTTTTTGAGGAAACTTCTGCTGAGATTAGCGCTAATACTCGTGATATTTATGTAGTCTCCCTATAACTGTCGATTCAGTTTCTATGCACTTATCAAAATGTCGTTCTCTGGCGGGAGTGTATCTCACAATTTTGTCAATATCTCCTTTTGGACCTGACAGATTTGTGTTTCTCCACTCAGATAAATTCATTCTTCTCCGTCCATTCGAATCGATTCTCTTCCTTGCTCATCTCCTTCTTTCGTGTGGGAGGATGCGCTCAGATTGGCTTCGTTCCATATCGAGAATCTCCACTTCGACATGGACATTTCACGTTTTCGTCTCCCTCTTCTCTACATGAATTAGACAAATTAATCCAATTCTCTCCATTTCGCACACTCTTTCACTTGTTCTCGACAAGATTTTGATCAAATCTTTAAAATAGAGACCCGTACCTACACTAGAGTGCGAAATGTGGGACAACATCTCTTAATTTCGCACATTGTCCACAAACAGATGAGAATGCGTCAAATGAAGAGACCGTGGTATCACATATCGCACTATAACCGTACACTATTTATCTTCTCTTATTCACTTCCCGAATTCTGACACTCGGAGATCAGAGTGAACAGGAAATACAGAGATATGTAATATCTCTATCCCCTATCGTCTCCTCATTGTTGATCTGAAATGCGATATCAGTCTCATCTCCTCTAATATCTTCTTCGTTTTCTTCCTCTTTTTCTCCTCCTTCAAACTTCCTCAAAACCGTTCGTAGCGCGTGGAAATTGTTCCCACTTCCCACCGTCTTCCAAAATTCTTGCAGAATTTTCGAGAGAAATTCACGATGCGAAATTCCGCGATTCTTTGTCACTTCCTGTGCAATTTTCGACAGCGCCGAGCTTCTGATTTCCGCTGTTCGTGGAATTCGCCAATTTATGAAGTTCTCCTTTTTCTCTCTCTCTCTCTCTTTCTCTCTCTCTCTCTCTCAAGTTCCATCGTCACTCCTAGGATCGTCCCCTTGTTTTGACACCCAATCGTCATTTTGAGAAGCTCCTTTTCCCGTAGTCGAGAGACAGTGCGAGGGCGACTTGTTCCTATTGCTGGACTAGTGTTGTGTACGGAAATGCACTATAGAGAGACAACGGAATTAGTGTTGGAGACTCAGAGATCGATTGAATTCGGTAGAGTACAGTAAGAAGATGAGATGAGTGGTGAGAGCCACTGCATTTCAAATTAGAGTAGGAGAATAATGAACATTGCAATGCAGAATGTTCACAGAATAGCTTCCGGGTTCCAATTCATCGTTGTAATATTGTATCACATTTATATTTATATTTTATACCCTTACATTTGTAACTTCCGGTGAGCTCCGATCGCAAGTTCACTTTTCTCAGTTCTGTACTCTGTTCCCTCGAGGACTGTCTGAACCGTACACAAATATCTCTTATGACACGCTCGAGGCTGTCAGACACAGTCATAAGTCAGTCTAATGATGACACTCTTTTCGTCTCCCACGGTGGTCAGACAGAGCTAGAGATCAGGTGAAATCGAGAGAGGCAGACGATAAGTCGTTGCGACCTTTGGCTGACAATCTCCTCATCCGGTGACATCTCCTTTCCACCCATAGATCAGGGTTAATTCTCCTCATCTATTCTTCTCCCCCTTCAACACACATGGGAGAATAGCAAATGTTCCTCTTTCCCCTGCTTTCTTTTGACATCGAAGACCGTTTTCTGGTCCTCTTCCCTTCTTCTTTCGACAGTTCGCTCTCGTCTTCTAATTAACGAATCGTCTAATTAAAGAGCCTCTCACACACCATTCGCATTTCATCCCGAGGGGTTCATTCCTATCCATTTTCTTTCGTCACGATAGAATGAATAGGACAATGTACTTCGATCCCACGTGATCTACCTCTTCTCGAAGATCCCCCAAGCTCAAATATACTTTTCTTTTGTTTTATGCAAATTAGATGCAAATGAGGGATCACGAACGTTGCAAAAATAATATTTTCCTTTCACCGTCCCAACTCCGCAAGACCAAATTCGTCTCTTGTATGATTGTTGTTCGTTTAGTTTGGAGTCGAGTCGAACAAAAGAAATGACGGGAAGGTGAATGGAAAATGACGTTCTTTGTCGGCTGCAAATTGGATTGTTTTCAAATTTTGCAGCGCAAAAATAGGCTGTTTTCGTCGAGAATCTGAAAGTGATTGTGATAGTAGAAACGATTATTGGAAACAAAAGTATTTTCAAATTTGTTGTTGTGTAAAGTAAATAGTTGAAACTACTTTCCTTGTCTCTTTCTTCCTTTTTCTCTTAGTCATTTCCTCCCTCGTTTCTCTCACAAATTCAGCCAATTCTTGAACAATAAACAATTACTTCCCTCCTTTTTCTCTCAAGTCACTTGCCCTTCTCCTCTCTCCTTTTTCTCCTCTCTTATCACGTGAGAATCTCGATCAAATTGGACGATTTCTCATTTTCTTTCGTTGAATCAACGATACTTTTGTCGAGTAATGAGAAAGGCTCTTTATTATTCCCCGCCTTCTATTTTCTCCACAGTCTCGAGCAGAACCGAGCCTTTTTCCTCCCTCTCCTCCTTACTTTTCCCCCTTCCCTTCCCCCTCCTGCTGAGATATCATGTTGTCTCTCCCTCACTCCAATGCATATCAGAGTGACTGCGATTGATTGTACCATGCAGCAGCTGCAAGCAATTCATGCACACACTATGCATTGCTGGTGTTGGCACCTTGCCAAGTAGGTCTCGTGTTGTTCGACCCCCTCATTGTTATTGTCTAACCGCCGACTTCTCGTCCCATAAACCATAACCATCCAGAAGAGAATGAATAAGGGCTCTCGTCTGCCCTCTCTCTGACCCCTTTCTGGAGGTTCGGGACTATGCGATCTATCAGAAATGCATGCGACCCCATGCATTTTTTTGCTCGTTGATGTCCTGATTACCTCGGTGAGAGACGATCCCGACGATCTCGTATATCGTCCATGTCATAATAACATCGGCATCATCTCATTTCGTGTTCCGTTAGTCGTCTCAATTCCTACCTGTCTCCTCTCATTTTACTCCAATCGCGTGCTGAACCACCACTTTTTTGTCGTCGCTCGCCCGCTTTTCCACCGACCGTCGCACAAAATTTGGCAATTTCGGGCAACACACAACGATGTTTTGGCATTCAGTCGCCACGCTTTTTTATTCTTCTTCTCTCGATTGAAGGCATGATGGGAAGGTGGCAGAGTGGAGGGAAGCAACAGACAACATTCTGTGTTGGCATCGTACCAAGACTGTCTGAACCTCTCGTTTCACACAGTCCATCACCCACTCTAATTTGTTCTCGAGATAAGGGGAACAATGAGATGGGACTAGACACGGCAACCTTTCCGGTTCAACGAATGTACAATTTCTTTCGTCACTTCCAAATTTGAGTGGAAACCGCTGGTGGTTGGAAACGTGTGGAATATTTGATGACTCATCTTTTGCACAGCAGAAGACCCTCTTTTCTCAGTAGAAACTGGACGAAATCTTCTCCCACCTTCTTACTCCCCCCTCCTTCCCTTCCCTTCCAAGGATCATCAATCATTCATCGATTCTATGAGTGTTTCTCACTATCGCCGCTACTCATAGTAACCAGAATCCTCGATTTGTTTTACCCTTGCGTCATCACAAGGAAATCATCATAAAATATGTTTATGCACGTAGCGAGTAGAGGACTTTGACTGACGTCGTCGATACGAGACGCCTAGTGAAGAGGGGTACTGTAGATGGTCGATCGATCGATAATCAATCAATCTATAATCATCGGGCGCTTTGGTTCTTGGGGCGACGTTGTGCGGCGTAGAATCGACCAAACGGTGGCTGTGCCGGAGTGTCGTTTTTGCCGATGAGGAACGTCTGAAGAGGTGAAGATCAGACTACAGATTACATACTACAAAGATCAAAGATCGAACCTGTATGATGGCCATGCAGATGACCCAAGTGAGGCCGAAGAACCAGACGAGAGCGATCGGCGCCGCCAGCACGTCCCACCTGGAATTCCGGAGGAGTACGATAGTCAAGGATATCGATCGATAGTGAAGAGATACCGTACCATCCGACCTCGATGTAGTTGTGGTCAATATCGTTCGTCATTTTGGGAGGTAAGCGACCGCTCTTGATGAGGGCGAGTACGGGGAGTGAAATTAAGAGAGAAGAACTCAGAAAAAGAAGAATATAGGATTAATTGGTAAATTGACTCTCCTCATTTCGCCCAGTCTCTCGTCGGTTATGATAATCGATTCTTGCCCGATTACTGATCGACCGCTATCTTTTTTCATTCATATTTTGAGCTGTTTTCTGATGCATAACTTCCTACCCGATCTATTATTTGCTCCTCATCTTTTCTCAGTCCAGAAAGGAGGGCTATCGTCCTTCCTTCTTCTTCTCCTCTTTCGTCCTCTCGGCTGCTCAGTTATTCATCCGTTGTTCTCTTTGTTCTTCCTTTCCTCCTCCCTCCCCTCCCCCCCCCCCTTCTCCTCCTCCTTCCTCTCCTTCTTCTCCTTCACTTGAGATTCTCCATCCGAAAAGATGCAAATCTTCCTGCATAATTCATAGCTTCGAGTCTGCTCCTGAGAAGAAACGGAGCTTCAAGTTCACGCCGTTTCTCACACATTCGATTCAAACAGTCGCGATGCTCCGCCCCCTTTTTCGAACGCGTCCCTCCCTCCTCTTCTCTCTCACAGTTCACATCTGAACGTGTGGGGGTTTATAGCGGGGCGTCTCAAAAGGCCAAACAAAATTCGGTCGTTGAATGAAAATTCGAATCTTCTCAATGCTTGAAAAAGCGTGACGAAGAGGTCACAAAACGCGCTGTTTTTCGCTTCCTTTCGCGGATTTGAGGGAATCTAGTGATCTTTCCGACCGGCCCTATGACTTTCCCGTTACATATCGTTGCGAGCAGAGGTGTTAGCCGACAACATTTGCATGATTCTGCGGTTCTCACCTAATATCAAAGCATTCTCCCCATGTTGTCTCTGCATGCACAAGTTGTTAATATCTGATGCTAGACAGTTTCTCTGTTTCCCTCTCCATCAACAAGTGTTCGCCTTCTATAGATCTCGAATACATCTGTCTCTTCTCTCATTATCCAACCGCTGAAACTCAGAACCCGCATGCATCAGTCATATTTTCCCTCGTTGTCATTTCTTGTAAACGCGACCTCTTTCTCACTCATTCTGTCATTTGCATAAGCCGAGCGTTGGACAGCATTAATAATAACAATAAATGTTGTGTGGTCTGTGGATGTTCGAGGAAAGCGGGAGATTTCTCGTAGACAATTAGAATGGGAAAGACGTTTCCGAACCTCGTAAGACATAGCTTCCAGACATAACTCCGAAAAAGACAAACGGGTACCTGTGGAAAAGAGATTTTCTCTTTCTCTAGCCATCTCACTTTCGCATGCTCTCTAGTTCCTAACTACGTTTTCGAGTAGTTTTTTTTAAATGTCGATTCCTTTGGACTAACTACGTGAGTTTGCCCGAGAAATATTCCTCCGAACGAACTCATTCCTTCATTTCTCCTTAGTTCTTCTTCTTCTCCTCTCTTCTTCTTCCTCTTCTAATCCCTCAGGGCAAAAGACCCAAAAACCGCTCATATTTGCCCAGAATGAACCGTCGTCGCGCCTCGAGAAATTCTCCGATTTCTCATTGCATTCAAACTTCTGGCAAACAAAGCCACCCTCATTTCACTCTCAATCTCATTTCACACTCTCACATGATTCCAAGCCTAAAGTGTGCAAAAATGAGAGAATCCCTCTCGATTTCACGCGCTCTCTCACTAGAAACCCCTTTCGATCGTGGCCTGTGGGTTGACGTGTTTTCCCATTTCAATTCGCACCTCATTTTATCATTTTTGAAATCGTAGTTCAATTTCACATCAAGAACTCAATCAAATCCAATGGGTTGACTTGTTGCGTTCCCATTACATTTTGTTTTTGAACTCCCAGGGTAATTGTCGAATTGTTTTCCAGTTCTGGGAAAAGTGGTATGTCTCATTTGTTTTCTGGGAAAGTTTCAAATGAATTGTCGCCTACTCTTGCTCTTACTTTGTCAAAGTGACAACTTTTATTTCCCCATTTACACTTCGCTCAGTCATGAGCTTTTTTTCATGGCGAATGAAATCACCTGAGTATGAAAGCAGTAAATTTCTCCCCCCCTCAAAGTACATCATTTCCGTGCAAAAACCGTCACGACATGTCACTTTTTGGTTGAAACGCGGAACTTTGGGGGGGGACTGATTAATGGTGTGTCTCTATCTAATTGCATCTGCACACGCCTTGTCGCCCAGTCGTGTCTTGCAGTCTCGGCCACCAAGGAAGAAGACCCAATTCAATTCACTCTTTTGATCCACTCCCTCCCTCCCCAATGTTTTGGCAAAATGCCAAGATTTGATTAGTGCTAGACCATCCACTAAGGATCGAGCTAACTTTAGGCCCACTAACTTAGTGGGATGCCCCCTGTTTCACCCTTGCGGCCCACTAACTTAGTGGGATAAGGATTAGCTGTTTTTCGCGTAACAAATACAAAAGCACCTGTCTGTGATGTTTCATATCGTTCGGGCTGAAGGTCAGACGTATTCCAAGGCTACTGTCCTGGCTAAATAAGCACAATGTAATATAATTAGTAAAATAAGCGCGAAAATGCATTTTCATCCCCACTAAGTTAGTGGGCCTAAAGTTACCCCTGGTCCTTACTCAGACCATCGACCTGGCCCATGCTGTCTTCCCCATATCTATCTCTAATTTCGCATTCTCATCAGAACGCTGAGGTCTTATTTCTATGAGTTTTCCCCGCTGCTAAACCCATTGGTCGTTAGTGAGAAGTCTGTCCGGTTCAAAACGGATAATCTAGCTGTGTTTTTCAAATGTGAATCCCGATGGGAATCATCGTCCTTTTGATCCGTTTCGATTTCTGACAAATACCCACTGTTCATCGCTCGAAACGAGGTCGTTAATGGTGTCTCTCTGTTGAGAACTGTATGGAAATGTGCAGAAAAAAAAGGATGTGAAATGAAAGAGTCGCGTTTCAGCGCCGTAATTTCCACTCTAAACTCACAATGGCGCTTTTTGGTGTCTGTCTGCATACGGTTTTGCCAGATGGATAATGCCTCCTTCCTCCTCCTCTCTTTTCCTTCTCTCAGCACTCTTTACTCATTGCTCGACTATTCTCATGCCTTCTCATGTCATCTCTTGCCTTCTTCTGTGGATATCTCCAGTAATACGATGTCTTCCCATATATCCATTATTGTCCAGTCACCTTTTCTCTCTCCTCTCTCGATAATGTTGCTGGTATTGTATTCTAGATACAGAATGAAATTCAGTTGACTGTATCTAGTTATCTTTTTCCATTCTCTTGTTAACGCTTGTAACAATGCTCTGATTAGCATAGTGCACTATTCGTGCAATATTATCTCTGTTTTTACAGACTGTCTATAGGTACAGGTAGAAAACATGCAATGAATATTTTATACGTCGCATTTCGCACTCAACTAACTATTCCCCTCTTTTTGAGTGCCGTATTGTTCCATTCTCTTCCATATTTTCCGTCAGGCTCGTACTTTTCAAGAACCAAACTACGATTCTTCGGTAGTATTTTGATCTACCATCGTCATCCGGGGACGCAAATATGCATAACTTGTCCCCCTTGCCCTGGTGTTATTGTCCGGCCCCCTCTCAGTCACTCCACATCATGCAGAGAAATGGAGAAAAGAGAGGAAAGGATCATACCTAGAAAGACCCTAAATGAAATACTCCAACGACAAATTTAATGGGTGTCGTCCTTTCGTTTTTGCATTCGATTGGCAATAGACGGCGTTCCGAGAACCTCCAAGTGTTATTTTACTTCCTCCCATTAGGTTGGAAATGATTTCAGAAACCATTACTGATAATGTGCCGCTGTTTCAGAATTTAAACGAAACCTAACAGATCTCATTCGCTTCTAAAGATGGCGAAGTGAATTTGGAAAACTCGGATAGTTCCTTCTCAAAGTGAATCGTCTCTCCAAATCTCGGAAGGTTCAGACAAAATGTCGTCACTTGATTGCTTCACACAGCAAAATCTCGGAAATTCACTCGCCCCTTTTCCATTCTTCACAGAACTGTTGAGAGAGAGAGAGAGAGAGAGAGAGAGAGAGAACACAATGTCTGAGTCTCCCCCATCACAAAGATGAAAAGCGACAACTAGGAATTACACTGCTAGGATCAGTTACAGAAGACTGCCTCTTTACGGGTCTAGACCGATTGAAAGAACGGAACGGAAAGGCTGTGAAATTGGCGAATTCCGCCATTTCCGCCGAGAAATTTCAACATTTAAATTCACACCCGACTACATTTTCACGAACGTGAAATTTCGCATTATATTTCCCCCATGTGAATGTTTATCGCGAAAACCTCTCCCGGATCTGTCAATAATGAGAATTTCAACCGATTTCTCTCTTATTTAATTTGTGCGATAAACTGTGAGCTCCGATTCAATAATCACACCCGGTATTTACTCCCCCCGATCCTTTCTTCCCTGTGAAGAATCTCTCCTTTCTTATACCGTGATTCATTCATTCCTTATTTTCCTCTATTCTTGCTCATCCGCGAGTTTTAATGTTTTATTATGTTAATTAGTGTTAATTAGGTGATGACGAGATGAACGATTCGTTGTTTAACGGAACGTCGTCAATTAGGAATGGAACGGGATCTCCTCCGACCGGACCCGTGTCTGCACACACTCTTAGGTACGATGCACGTCATTCCTCCAGAAAGGGGTTTAGAGCGAGAGAGCGTACAAAATCGAGAAGGACTTCTTTTGCACACTTCCACACTCTATCCACGGTTTCGGACGATGTGGATAACAACAAAACGACAACTGTGAAATGAAAGTTGATAAAGTGATAATAGTTCATTAATTTGCTGCTTATCTCACTCAAAAATGAAACCATTTTCCTGCAAAAATCGAAAAGTGTCTGTAGGTATTGCAGCTGCGCGTCACAAGAACTAATCTCCTTTTTTTGCTCCACGAGATCAACAGGGAAATGGAAAGAACTGTATCTTCTAGACTGTAGAAAATTGGATTTGGGTTTCTTTTCTCCTCTCTTTCTCGACTAATTAGGAAGACCGTAGACTAATGAGTGCACGGCTTCCTCGCTTTTGTTTACGGCAGAGCGCTGGGACACTTTTTGTCTACTTTAGCCGGGGAGCAGGGGAAAAGTAAACGCCTCCACAATCCCTTTGCCGGTTCCGGCTTGGGATCCGAAAGAAAGCCGAGGTCCAAAATGGACAAAAACAGGCCACCGGTATGCATTCATTATCCGACCCTCTCACGATCACCCCCCCCCCCTCCCAGCACTTTGGACAAAAATGAACCTTCCGTTGAGTTCGAACCTTTCGGGCACACAAAGAACTGAATCTTACGTGGGTGAAAATGGAGAGAACGTCGATGTAACCACGTAAAGGGAAAGGGAAAAAATACTACGTCGAGTTCAAGGAAGTTGAATTTAACGAGGAAATGAGATGAGGAAGTGTTCTTTGTTTTGCAATTACACTTACCGTATTACAAATTCACAAGCACTCGTCGGAAAAAAATGTTTCTGCTGATAAACAACAGCGAGAGTGCATGCGTAAACGAGAGAATCAGACGGTGAGGTAGTTCTTCAACTAAACATTTTTTTGTAATAACCCATTCCTTGATTATAGATTGGCACTTACCGTAACCCATCTCTCGCTGGTATGCATTGGAACAGTCAATCTACTCGTTATTGTGCTGATTCTTCTCAGACCGTGAGTGAACTCTCCATACAAACTTAAATTCCTCCGTTTTCGTACCCCAGAAATGGACTTCTGACGTGTTTATAGAGACGGGAAAAAACCACGAACACATCTTCCTATAATACTAAAAGAAATGGAAAAGTTCGTTCTTCGCATGCTGAATACATTTGAATTAAATATTATCTATTATTAACGAAATATAGGCGACCGTCATTAGCAATCCAGGCGCACTTTCCTCGTGCCTACTTTTTATTGTGCCCCCATTATTATGCTGACCATAAAACTTTGTCGAGCGTCCACCAGGCATTCTGAATAGAAAGAAGAGACTTGGATGGGGGAATAATTAATACAAACTTGAACTCCGAGAAAGTTATTTCTATTTTTGAATTTCACATGATATCTTTTTTGTGGGTAGTGTATAGTGTAAGTGGACGTCATAGATTCGTCAATATAAACTACAAACTAATCGATATATTCGTCTATCTTTATCCCCTCTCCTCTCCTCTTTCCATGCGGCTCTCAATGTAATTATGTGCGCAACGAGTCGCGAAACAAAAAGATTAGGAGGAGAAGGAGGAAGAAGGGAAAAGAAGGAGGAGAAGAGAGAGGAATCGGGATTGAGAAGAGAAGAAGATACAATTGACTTCGTTGAGCATTGTTGAGAATGTCCTGAAGAGATGGAATGAATCAGACATAGGGGTTGAATGTTATGGAAAAACTGTGATGAAACCCTGAATCACTTGTATTTTGATTCACATGCAGTGCACTCTCTTAGTGTTTTCATGACTGTAAAATTGCTTGGCGTAAGAGCGTCATTCATTTTTTATCATTGATGATGGACCTCGATTTCAGACGATACATGCGATCGATTACCAATGTGTACATGATTGGTCTCTGCTTGGCCGATTTCATCTATCTCACCAATCTCACTCTCGTAGCTGCAACTCAATTGAGTGTCAGTTTTTTTATTGAAAAAAAACAGGAAAACAAAAAAAACAGGTCTTATAGACCATTTTCCACATGAGACATGCAATTTCGTATTCATGGATTGATGCATGTAGGAAAACGAATATTTATTGATTAATTGCAGGATAAAAGTTGGCCGTTCGGTTCAATGATCTGCACGCTCTATCACGGCACTGAAACAACCGGTGAGATAAATTATCGATTGATTGCTCATTTATTGATTTTATATTTCACGATAAATCGTCATCAGGAAAGTACGCCTCTGTGCTCTTCGTTGTTCTTCTTGCGGCCGATCGATATTGTGCCATGTGCAGGGCTAATTGGTAGGTCACGAATACTTTTGAAAAAAATAATCATTTCGCATCTTCTTTTGAATAGACTTCATTTCAAAGAAAAATGATATAAATATTTCAAAGATATATTTTTGAAAAGTTGTTTATAAAATCAGAAATGGAAAAAGAGGGGAAAACCTTTACAGACGAACAATGAGAAACTTGGAATGGTCTCAGAACGATTTATTTGATGTGAAATGTCTAGACTTCTCTTCATTCTGTTATGTCAAAGAATCGAATGCAGACAAACTTAGACATTTTGAAGAATAGCTGAAAATTAACGAGATAGTAAATGTGCACCTTTGTCCATTTTCCATCATTTTGAGGTGCGCTCGCTACCGTAACTATCAGACTGCAATTTTCTTGTCCGTCGTAGCATGGATCATCGCATTCTTATTCGCCCTTCCACTCTACACTTACGCCAGTCAGGTTGGTAATAATTGATCTTTGATCTCTCTTATTTCAATCAATTTCAGGTCTACGTTCGGTTCAAGGAGAGCGGAGCTACGGTAATCTACTGCATCGCAAACTGGCCGAGCAGTGATAGTGCGAGATGGTAGGTAATTTGAAGCATTGTGGTTACTTTTACTTTCTGGATAACTTTCCACTATAATTGCCTTCTCATGAGTTATCCAGCCGTGATTCAAAGACCAAACATCGACTCAGGCAACCTACGTGAGAAACCTTTTCCTATCCCGTCTTTCCGCAAACAAAAAGAGTGACGAAGCGCTCAAATAATTAAGCGGACGGACGTTTTTTTCCTTTCTTTTCGTGAAGATTTTAGTCCCGATCCCCCCCTATTTCGCACGCTTCAAAGTTCGCACAATTTCAATGATCGTTCGCAAATAGAATTCGCATAGATCCAAACCTTCAAACGAGCAAAAAACTGAGAGAAAGAAGGAGATTTTTTCTGATAATCATCTAGATTTCCTATCATTATCTTCGACTGTGAGATAACGTCTTTTGAGAAGCTCTAGAACACAGGAATCAAAGAAGGAAACAAAGTGGCACGAGAATACAAAGTACTTTCAATTTTTAATATGCCTTATGCAGTCCCCTAGTTACAATGAAATATCGTAGTGCACGATAGCATGCGTTTCGTTCGTGGTCATTCTCCATTTATTTCCCTTGTGGGAATTTAGATTTTTGAGCTCTCTTATGTTGTCTTCGAGGGTGGAAAACTGGCAGAATAAGGAATAGAGATCGCACATGTGGATATTATGGGAAATGTAGGAGACAATCGCATTATGATAGAACGGTCCGAGTGGAAAACTGGCAGGTTTGCCTGCACAACCGAGAATAGTTAGATAATATAATAATCTCCCGAGTCACGAGACAATACGGGTACAATATGTGAGAAACTGTATCAGAATCAATACAAGAAAATAACTAGTCAGTATTTAACAAAAATGCATAAATAGCATAATAAATAAAATTAGGTAAATTTGATTTCAGGTACATCTCTATTTCATCAATTTGTCTATTCGCCGCTCCAATGGTTTTCATAATCTACTTCTACTATCACATTCTCATCAAGTTGAGAGAGGCTGTCAAGGTTTGCATTTTCGATACTGCTTGCCAAAGCTGAATTACGAAACTGTAAAAACAATTTCTTAAGGAACAAGACTGAAACACAAATTCAGTGGTTAACATTGAAACACTGATTGTGTAACACTGACTAGGCTGCTAGGCTGATGAGTGATACTTCAAAATAATTGAATATCATCGGAATATTTATCTTGTCATGATTCCCCTATGTTGTATCCATAAATGGTCAACACCATATTCATAATTCGTACCGTCAGGGTTCGAAGCGTCTGCAACGTTCCTCCTCTACTCGTGCTCCCTATCAACGAGTAACTAATCTCGTTCTCTGGGTCGTCATTTTCCACGTTATTTGCTGGTGAGAGCAACCAATACTACGTTGCAATTGAAAATGATGGAACGAGGAGGGGTGAAAACAGTTTTACGAGTAGGGGATCTTTGCAATGGAGCAAAAAAATGCGTGAAAGGTGGTATGGGGGGAATAAAAATTATTCATCTTCGGAAATTTCTCATTCATTATATTGGTGGTGAACACTGCTTTGTGTTACCTGCATACATGAAAGTAAAACTCAATCGACATGTTTTGAGGTCTCCATTCTGGCTCTTCAATCTGTTCTCCTCCATCTTCAAAACACGCATCACCACGCATTTCGAGCGAATCGTAGTCAATATTTGTAAGTTTTTTTATAAACTGTGTAAAGCATAGTAGCAATCAAGCTTTCCAATGCACTGTAAGTTCATTCGACGTTGAAACTCGGAAATGACAAGTGATTTCCATCTCCTTTGATTTTGACCCACGAGTCCGGATCAAATTAGTTTACTCACTCTCTTGAAAACTATCAGTGAAAGGTGTAAAATTTGAAAGTTCCGAACCCGTAATTCAAACTCTACACGAATACTTCTCTTCTGTTGCAGTACATCTCTTCCCGTATGTAAATTGTGCTCTCAATCCTCTTCTCTACGCTGCACATGCAGAGAATTTCCGGCTAGCTTGCAGGTCAGATAATTATTTACGCATTTTGAACTTTGAAAATGGCGGGAAGGACTAAATTCGAGACGCGTATTGACGTCATAGAGGGTTGTTGTGAAAAATATGGTGGATCTCTCTCATCTTTGAGGCGGAAATAAATAGGAGAACTTTGCGTGTCGCCTCATCTTCACTGAATTCTCCAAAGTTCAATCTCTATTTTACCCTCTCTCGAATGAACGATCTACTGAGGGAATAGCCAATGAGATCGGATGCTATGAGCACTATGAAACAGAGATCCGAGAAAATCTGTCATAGTGCGACACTTTATCGTACCTTTCGTCATGTTTTCTTGATATTTTTATTCGAAAAAAATGGTACAATAGCAGAGACGACTTTACACTCGCGGTATGCTAAAATTACTTATTTCCTAAATTAATTAATAAATATTTATCTATTAGGTCACTGTTCGGCTGTGCTCTGCCAGAAGATGCGAACGTCAGAAGTGAGAAGTCGAAATACATGATAAACAATAATCGTGACGTGGTACACAAGGACTCCAAGTGAGTTCGCTTTGTTCTTCCTTGCTTGTCTTTGTTTTTCCCACTTCTACCGAACTGAAAACTAATTCGATTTCGAAATTTGAGTGCAATTGTAGGTACGTGACAGCGGTTATTTTGCCTGTTGACACAGAGGCGACGAATTACACTATTATTAAGAATACTGGTGAGAACACTTTTATATAATTCGAGTTTACAAAACTCCCCACATCATCAATCATGTAGATTTCTCTTTCTTTTCAATTTGGAGAATGTTCATGGAAAAAACATGTATCTCTTTCGTACTAGAATTCCGCATACCACAGATCGATTAAATTAGTACAAACTCTGTGTGGCTACATTTAGCTCTTTACAAAATCATATTTTTTGATTGTCTTTATTCACTCTAGTCTAGATACGCTCACGTACAATTTACTTGTAAATAACAATAAAAATATTAATTTTTCATAGTTGCAGAGAACCGTAGTTTCCTTCCTCCACCGGAAGTCCAAACAAATCGATCTCTGAGCGATTCGAATACTCTACAGAATAAACATGCGAAAATAGTGAGTGATTGGATATTTCTATATTTTGACAAAATGGAAGCCAAATGTTTGTTGCAATACCAGGAACACGTGTTATTTCATTTCCCACTTGGCTGTATTTTCCCATGCTATCGAGGCCTGTCAAAGCTGCAAAACGAAAATAATTTCGTAATCTCAAATTGCAGGAGGCTCAAAATTCGATCGCGAATACACGGGGATCATCTACATTCAGTTGCCATGCGAGGTACGAAAAACGGGATCGAATAATTTGAATTAATTACTTCCTGTTTGTATGCCGGTCTAGTCCAATAGTGGAAATCGAGTACTGACGATTCCGGTCCACTTTCCTCTGGGCACTATTGCCTGACATGATAAATAATTAAATTGAATTCAATAACTTCCTGGTCAATTTTTTTACTGTTTTCGTTCAAATTTCCTCCTTTTTGTCTCTTCCGCAATAAAACGCCGCAGAACTGTCAAAACAATATGAAAAACATCTGGGAATCATCAACTATTTCACAGCCGCTCATCACTCTTTCATCGTCAGACCAGCGCATCTAAGAATCGCAATTACGATTCGGAGATGCTAATTAGTCTGAAAAGCCTCATTGTGGCCCGGTCTAGCACCCTGATCTCTAGTCGGCTTTTAGCAAAATACCAGGGACCGTTTCATTTTGAGCAAACGAGATGAGGAAAAAACAAAAGAATTCCTTTGTACAGTTACACCAATTAGTTCCAATCATCTCCTTTCAGGTTCGGTGAGCAATGCCACCCGCTTCCGGAACCTTCTGGATGGCGGAAATACTCCGAGTTGGAACCTCGTCCGGAGGAGAAGCCAGTGACACTTCGAACTCCTCTTTTGGAAGACGATGAACCTCCTCAGTCTCCTCCTGCCTTCTCTTGCCAGTCATCGATTGTACTCATGAAAACCTCCTTCGATGATGAGAATGACGTCAAATTGTGATAGAAACGACTAAGATTCCCCATAGTTTCACCAAATATCCAGAAAAATGGGAGGAAGTAAGATAGTTTTCTTAGGACTTTCTGACTTTCTCCCCTTATTTCCTGGACATTTGGACGTCTCATTGTCAGGTCGAAACACTGGTATCCAAATCAAGCAGAGGAAAGAGAAGTACATAAGTGCGCCAAGGAAACACAAATCATGACGGTTAGCCCTTAGGCATAAACATCTTCATCTTCCATAATTCATCTTCATTTCGTTGTGACCACTAGATTGTCTCTTGCCCTCCTTTCTTCTTCCCTGACGTGACCAAATCTGATCACTTTGATTCGGTGAACGGGTATCAGCCCATCTTGTGATTATGTGTGCGTGCACTCCTTCTAATTACAATTGTACTTGATTATGCAAAAGTTATGAATAAAAGGTTTGAATGAAATTTGGAAAAGTAGTATCGATTATAGAGTGGTCAACAAAGTAAAAAGATTTTGTAAAGTTCATGAAACAATTTCACAGTGTTTGAATAACCATGTGCATTACGATATTCAAAATAATTAGTCTAGAAACGATAGATAAAAAAAGGGATGCACTAAGACATGGATAAAATTGAGAGATTGGGAGGAGAACGAAACATGTGCTTCTCATCTTGTAGAAAACGATCGAACATCACACTCTCACTTTCGTTTACACACCGACTCAGAAAAGTGAAGAGGAACGCAGAATTTTGCAGTGGAGAAGGAAAAGGTTGTGACGTCCTCATTCCTAGGTTCAATTCCTTTTTAAACTCTTGGACTTTGTGACCTTCTGTCATTTGCAATTCTAGTCTGGATTAAGACAATGCTAAACATACTAGAATCAAAGCATGATGTCTTCTCTCAGCTCAATGACGATTTATGATTGATCACAGCGCCATAGTAGAATGAAAACAATTGAAGGAGTAATAGAGAGATTACGGGTAAAGCTGCATCTAATCGTGTTGTGATTCCACTGAAGTGCCCCTTCTTCCCCCTCTTTTCTGTTTGTGAAAGTCGATTGAAGTTGTCACTTGGCTCCCCCCCCCCCCTGGTCACTGTTCGGCTACAACTTCTTTTCTTCGTATTTGTATCTTCAATAAATTTTGTATCCGCTACACAGTAATCTCTAGGAGCTATTCCAATAAAGTCTCTCGCTCTCTATCCCTTTGATTTCAAGAACTTTTTAGAATTGTCAAACGTTGTCTTGATGATATTGTTTCTGCTGTTCTGTTCAACTGAAGCTTGGAGATCACAACCTTCCCATTGTCATCTTCAGTCCAATTTGTCTTCCTCAAATCACGAGAACTTTTTGTGTTCCTTCAACTATTCTTATCTGACAGCTGCATCTCAATTCCACCCAGAACATCCTCCTCATCTCTTTCTCTACTCCAAACTTTTCCTTGACTAGCGGGTCTCTGATATGCTGGAAAGCGACAGTCGCATGGCAACTTTGGCCCGTTCCACTTAGTGTAGTCTCTCTTATCCCACATCTGCATTGTATTTGCTCCCGAAATTTCCGGGTCAAAATTTCCCCCTTTTTGCGTGTTTCCACCCGTCACTCAACGGCCTCTGAACACACGAGGTTTTGGCGTGAGAGGAGTCGAGAGTTCAGAGAATAGGAAGAACTCTCTCCATTTCGCACATTCTCTCATCAGTCAGAGTCGACTAGAGAGTGCGTGGAAGTGAGAGGGTCAGAGAGAGGAGATCGTTACTCGTCTCTCACTTCATTCATTCAGGAAGAGTTCTAAATTGAATCGGAGGGAGAGATAGAGGGGATGAATCTATCGTCGTTGATTTATGTCCTCCCCCTCAATGAGCCGCTGCTATTTCCTCCTCTCAACAGACTAGAGCCAGATTTCCTTAGCGATCTTCCATTTTGCAGAACTTTCACGAGTTTGGTTCCCCCAGAAAAGTCCAACTTCATTGCCCTAATGATGGCGCCTAATGGTCAGGAACAAGTTGTGATTACTCTCTATTTCACTCTCGCTTCTCATTGCTTTCCCTCTCAGGATGTTTCATGCATCTTTACCCGCGTCGTCTGTTTTGGAACGTTACACTTTGTGTCTCGCATACCGCCCTTATCAATTCAAGTGCAGAATCATCCATTTCGTTACTCCTTGTCATCTTACGCATTTCTCTGACAATGAGAAACCTCTAGAATAGATTATGCAGAAAACCTTGATCCGCGTCGTGACATTTTTTATCACCCATTCCGTGAAATCAGCATTCGATTGCGTTTTTACTAATCTATCAGTTTTCGATGGTGACAAAAGAGAGCGTCGTAAAACAGTAATCAGCGAGAGATAAGCGGACAAAGGACAGTCTCATTATTGACACGACGACGTCGAGTTTTGCTCGTATTTCTCTCTAAAGATCGCCAGATTTCGAACACGACACTTGCCAGATCGAATTTCTTCTTCTAGCAATCCGACCCCGTTTTGATGTTGCACTCTTGCCAATTTGTCATTCGACTTTCCGATTTCGCAAATGCCAATCGCATCTTTCTTGATTTAGTTCGCAATCTGAATCATGCACACAAAACGATGTATCGTCTTCAAATTTCTTTTATTTTTTTCTCGCCAGCCAGTTTCTCGAATTCCTCCGAGCTCGGTGTAATTTCTACAGAAGTTTGTAATCTGAACTATCTATCCTGAAAAGTGAAATCGCCATTAGATAATAATCTCGCTTGTCTGTTCCTCGTTTTTCGTGATCTCTCTTGCTATCGAACTGTTTTTGAAGGCACCATTTACATGTAGTGATTATCAGGGATGAAACCATCGGAAGCGTCGCTTTCCTTTGTATTTTTGTCGTTGTTGACGATTTCACAATCGATTCTCAACTCGGATTCGAGAACGTCAAAACATTCTAAAGTGGACATTTCACTGAGAGAAGGAAAAGTCGCGGGACGAATCGAAGGTGAGCAGTGATATATCCGTATTATTGACAACCAAGTGGAGAAATGAGTTTAAATTTAGAATGGACTCGTGGAAATCAATAGAAATCTCTCATTTTACCAGTAGTAACAGTCTAGCGATGTAGAAAATGTGAACAGACGTTTGTTCTCAAGTGATAATGACCACTACAATGTGATCATGAGAGGAAAACACCAATTGTTTTGTGTGCTTCTCGAATATTTCCCATAGATTTTACGCGACCTTCTCAAAATTAAATTATAGACTAATATAATTTGCTGCACATGTTGCAATTCGCAGGACAAGAATGTTGCACATCGATAACTTTTAAAAAACAAAACAGACAAAAAGAATAATTTGTTTGACAAACTTCTATATTTCAGAAGCTTCGGAAATATTCGGGGAGGTATTCCATTCCATTCCCTACGCACAAACACCTGATCATGAACTGAGATTCGAGGTGAATAATATAATTTTATAAAAATAATACTCTTTTTTAATTTTATTTATTCAATCGATATTTTGTATATGTTTTGGTGCAGTGATATTTAATTTTCAGTTTTATTTGTATTTAAATTCCCGATTACTCTCAGTTGCCTCGTCCGATTCAACCATGGAATGGAACTCTGGACTCGTCTAAATCCGCTCATTGCTATCAATTTTCTCATCCCGGTCAAGAAGCGACGCACACGACGATGGATTGTCTCCACGTGAAAGTGGGTTTCACTATTTGGGTAAAAGTTGAAAAGACGGAAACGAAATAATCTCTCTGCAGTATCTGTTTGGAAAATATGAATTAAAATACGAACACGGATGCCCCCGTCATACACACTCACTTCTTCGGATAGAGAATATGATAAATTAAGAGACGGTATTTTTATTACAAGCTAATGATGTCAGATAGTGGTGCCGCTCGATGAGAATCGTCGTCGTTACAAGGAACGACTTCCGGTGTTAATGTGGATACACGGAGGGTCTTATCAGGTATTGAGACGAGTTTGATTGCGAATTACTTCCAAGTGGGGGACAAGGGAAACAATCATCCGAAAATGAGAAAGTAAAATAAGAATTCCCGAAGAAATTCCAATCGAGTTTGACTCTTATCAATCACGAATGTAGATTAGATGTGAATCACAACAGGTGTGCGATAAGAGAACAAAATGTTACGCCGAAAATCAATATGATCACTATGTCTACAATAGGTAAACCCAATCAATATGGTTTGTTTTCTAAAATATGCTTTAAAACAATTAATACTTGTACAGTATCTCGGGAAGTCTCTCTACAACACCTCGGGAATTCTCACTGCTTTCTCCTCTCGCAAGGTCATTTTCGTCTCCGTCGCTTATCGACTCGGAATATTCGGTGAGAATTCAGACTCATCAAATAAAGGAAGAATCACTATTACCTGTACTGAAATCTCGATCGACTCACAGCATATACATAATACATTCCGTGCCGATATCGATAGAATTTGATCACCACAAACAAAAAGTGTAACGTTCCATCTGTGCATTCTCTGATTCATCTCTCGCAGGTTTCCTCTCTCTTCTCCATCAAGATCTTCCGGGGAATTTTGCCCTCCACGATCTCACAACAGCCATCAAATTCATCCATTCAAATGCAGATTCAATCGGAGCTGATCCAAAGAGAATCAGTATTGCTGGTTAATGCTAAACACTTTTTTCCAACACTGTAAAATTTAACGCTGCAAATATAGAGAGTGAGCTATCCTCTTTTCTCAAAAAGATTATCAGACAGCGGGCAAATAAGAGAGCAGGTATCGATGAATTCTTAGTCGTTCCTTATTGTGCGAAACCTCACGCATTCTTATCAGTTTACATCAACATTCAACCCTCCCCCGTTTCACACGCTCGCTGATCACTACTGATATTCTGTTATCAATTCGACTTCGCGCCGATTTCCTTTTGGTGTTGCCGAATTTTGTGAAACCACTTCGCCGCACCTTGTCTTTGTCTTGCTAATCCGCTCATGAGACGAGAAAACCCTTTATGCTTCACACGTATGATCACTGAGTATCGACACAATCAAAAAGAGGTAGTAAGAGTACTGTAGAAACGATTACTGTATGACTACAGTATCCTTATTGCAGGAGAATCAGCGGGAGCTGCGGCAGCGAGCATTCTCGCCGTGTCGCCACTCACTAAGGGTAAGTGATCACTCACAGCAACGACGTCAGCACAAGCGCCATGACTGCGCCAGCAAGCGAGATTCCTGCCGTGCTCGAGGTGGTCGGGGTGATGGTCGTGGAGCTAATGGGAGATTCCGAGGAACCAGTCTCCGCAGTAGTCTCATCAGGAGTCGGAGTAGTCTTCACTGATTCGACCGTAGTTGTCTTCTCAACGGGGATCACGGGCTCTGCAGTGGTAGTCGGCACTTCCACAACAACCGTTGTTCCATCGGTACCAGTCGCGGCATCGGTAGCAAAGGTACCATCGGTTCCAGCAGGGACGTCGGTTTCAGCAGGGACGTCGGTTCCAACAGGGACGTCGGTGCCAGCAGGGACGTCGGTTCCAACAGGGGCATCAGTTTCAGCAGAGTCGTCGGTGTAATCAGGGACGGGGGCGCCAGTGGTTCCATCGGGGACGTCGGTCTCCTCTGATTCGGATGTTTCCGTGGAGTCAACGACAGGAGCGGTAGTCTTCTCCTGTTCGGGTGCAGCAGTGGTCGGGTCTTCGTCCTCGGTAGTCATCGGTGCTCCCTTGGTCGTCTCAATGTCGACGGAGTCTTCTGTAGTCATCTCATCTTCTTGTGCATCAACGGTCGCCACAACCTCCTCCACTTGACGTTTCTGCAATAACATATCATTACTTAGTGTTGTAAAGAAACCTGATACCACTACCCCACGGCACTAGGTCGGCCGTTCAGAACCTACTAGATGAGAACCATATTTTGGAGAAAAAATGCCACCTCAGAAATCAAAAACTAAATTTAAGACTTGGTTTAAGTTTAATAGGTTCTCATCCAACAAAGTTCACTCTTTACATCATTGTCATTCTTGAGATGATGATGGCTGGACAGATTAGCTCGAAGGGTAGTATAACTCACGACAGGATTGGCGAGTGTCGAAGTGGAGAGAAGGAGAAGGAGAGAGGCGCAAAGGAGGATCTTCATTGTGATCAAAGGATTGCTGTGATTACTTACTGATTCAGCCTTTCTTTTATATCACAGCAAGGACGAGGTGCGGTCTCTCGACTCCGCCCTCCGTCACTTTCCATCTCAAGAATGGGCGTTATGTAAGGAGGCAATCTTCTTATCACAAATGGGAAGAATTCCGAGGTTCTCGTCATCGGTGTTTGAATCTTCTTCTTTGTTTTCGAACACAATGTTTTCCACGCTGGAGATGATAAGAGAACACAACAATCAGATCAAAAGTGGCGACCCCAATCCGAATCATTCTCATCCACAGAGAGGGACAGAACACTCGGCATAGTGAAGAATTAGTTGATGCCCTATACATACGAAGAGTAGATTACCTGTTCCGATACTACGTCGCCTTGCGAGATCCATCATGTATTGATTCAATTCTCCAAATCTTTTGATTGCAGGACTTCTCTTCTCTTCCTCTTCCTTCTCTGGTTCAATCTATGCTCCATGGGCAGTGAGAACCATCGGTACCTCCGATCACTCAATTGCACTAATTAGAAAGACGGGATGTGAAAGGGATTCTGTACTTGAGATGAAGAGGTAAATGATTTTGTTCACTTTAATTCCCGCCCATCCAATAAAAGATCAATCAAATTGTTTAATACGAACACTGAAGATTGTGGTACACATTGTAAATAAATTAAATCAATTGTTCATGATGCGAATGGTCGCTCAGGATAGAAAAGATCTCACATTTTGAGAGTAGGTGATGTTCTCTATCTCTAGATCAGGGGCACCAAGTGCATCATTAGAGAGTGCGCACTCCTGAGGTGAACTTGTGTTTCACTCTTGACATATGTGATAGGGCAAATTTGGATAAGTAATTCCTGTTCACGAAATATACTTGCAATTTAAAAAAAAACTTGATATATTGTCTCTTTTTAGATGTCTGCAGCAACTGCCCCTGGATGAGCTGCGAAGACACGAACATCAATTTATGACTGAGACTGAGAAGGTACGAACAAAATCAATTATTTTGATCGAAAAGGATGAGTACTTTGTGGAGGAGCTTTCACTAAATGTGCAGTCGTTATGTACATAAGTACACCAAAAAATATCGATCGGAACAGATTGAGCACTCATAACAATTGGCATACAAAGTGTGTGAAGAGAGTGGCACGTTTTAATACTTATTTTCAAAACTATCGTTAGCTTAAAGCGTTAGAACCGGAACTATCAATTCGCTCTTACATGATCGATTTTACGCTAAGAATGAAACGTGTATTCACGCGGAAGCACGATCATGTGTCAAATACGAGCTCACATACGTTCTACGGTGGACGATTCAGTTTTCTAAGGGGAACGATTTTTACATGTTTTATTAATTTATATTTGAGCATTTGTTCGAACTCTATCGCATGGGCTGTGCTGCATTCACTCCTGTTGAAGATTCCTTCATGGGAATTCTCAGCCAGATTCCAATCGATCCACGAAGATTGAGAGCAATCGAAGGAATTGTCAGTGTACCCGTTCTACTATCGACGACTACCGATGAGAGACTAGTGGCCACCAAGGAATTGGGTTAGTGAAGAGTGACAAGCAACAATCGTGTTTCAGCAGATGATCTTCCAGATTAAAACATTTTGGAAATGATAGAAAACAAATATTTGTGAAATAATTCATCTAATAAAATATGTTCTGTAACGGGCAGGACCTGTGTGACCCCTCCTCTCCTGCTTCTCATACAAAAGAGTTGCACAAATTGGAATTTCAGTGAATTCTGAATTCGAGAACGTCGGTCGATCGGTGATTCGATTCCTTCCTCTAATCATGCAAGAAGGACAACCGAGTCTCGCTGAGGTGAGGGATTAGAAGAGAATCGGAAGTGAAGGAGAAATTTCGGAAGAGCCGTTTCGAAATTAGCTTTACTCAGATTGTGACGACTATCGCAAGTCATTATTTCGATGGAAAGGCGAATATGGACAATGAGACATTCGAGAAATTGCTGACGATTTCACAGAATGGTGAGTCAAATAAAGATGTAGATTAGGTTTAAGATAAGAAAGTGCTTTTGAAACGAATTTTTCACTCTGGTCACAATAAAGCTCGAAAGGAGGTGTTAACGATAGATTAGGCAATTTTGTGAAGCTGTTATGTTTCGATTGTTATAATGAATTGTATAATCACTAATGTATGTATGGCCAAGACATAAGAAGGAATCAGTAATATATCTTCATGACGATGATCACGGAGTACTGTCTAGTAAAAAATGACTAATTGATGCAGGAGAGCAGTATGCTGCCGCTCACTCTGAGGCTCTCGACTATGCGAATGCAGACAAGAAAGTTTACGTGATGAAAATGGACGTCCATGACGGAACTTGTTAGTGATGTTATTCTTTTTTCAGAACATTATTTATTTATTGTGTTTACCCACTTCTTCATCCAATTGGATGACGTCACCTTCAATATTGGGGTGCGGGAAAACAATTGCATGTAATCTCATAAAAATGTCATCAAAGGCCACCCGCATTTCTAGCTTTTCCAATTCTCTTACGAAACTGGTCAAGGCATTTCGAGACTCTTCCAAATCGTTTCGCGATAGTGTGCGCTTACGTTGCAAGACCAGAAAATATAGAGAATATTTCGAAATGTTCGTTCAGTTTTCTGTATTGTTTTCAGTCCCGACTTGGCACGGCGTCGACATTTGGATTCTATTCGACTGCTTCGATATGGCCAATCGATCTGGATTCGCGAAGTAGGTGGATTTTGGATATCGTCGAGAACAGAGACTGTGCGAAATGAAGAGAATACTTAATTCTATTCAGAAAATCTATATATTTTTTCAATGACAGTTGACGCAATAAGTACTGTAGGTTAATGTGTAAATACCCTTTCCAGTTGGTCGTATGAAACATGGCGGACCTTCGACCTTTTCCGCAACAAACTTGCTGATACCATTGCTGAATTTGTGACTAATGGGTGAGTGAGACAGAGGATTTCACAAAAAAAACGAAAAAGCATTCCCATTATCCGGTGTCATTCTGAAACTTTATTGTTATATTCATTTATTTCAACCTAAAACTTCTCGAACTCGGATTACTTCGATGACATTGGCATTTAACCCATGTGTGAAACCAATTTTCACACGGAGAGCGTCCTTTATGAAAATTCTTAAAGCACTCTTCGACACAAGGCGAAATTCACCCGGCACTCTAGAGCGGCAACGAAGATTTCAAATAAGGACATGGTCACAATCGATGCTGATACGGAGGATTACTATTTCTGGTATTATCGATTTTAGAATAAAGATTACGGTAGCTATCAGGATGCGAACTCTACCGTACATCGAGTCACTCAACAATTCGTCAAATCTGCGAACAGCAATGAAGAATCTCACGTGCGCGAAGCCGTATCAAATTCCTTTTTATGTGGCGACAACACTGTT
This sequence comes from Pristionchus fissidentatus, assembly GCA_036245785.1. Taxonomy (NCBI): domain Eukaryota; kingdom Metazoa; phylum Nematoda; class Chromadorea; order Rhabditida; family Neodiplogasteridae; genus Pristionchus; species Pristionchus fissidentatus. The sequence continues at coordinate 15,831,114 of BTSY01000006.1, forward strand.
GGTGAGATGATTTCACATTTCTGACAATTCCAGAAAAAAACTTCTTAGAGCATAATTATCGTTTATTTTCATAAAGTAACGGTGTGTTTATGACATTGTCATAAGAGTTGCATTACTTCACGAACGCTACTAGGGTTACCATGGGAGAGTGAAACGGCACTCTACCTAGTTTATCGCAACGGCTGTTGAGACGCACTTTTAGCCATAGAGCACATTTGCAATGGCATCCGCTGAATTGGAGTGTCTTTCTGATTTAACTGATTTAGCAAAAAAATTGAGAAATTACAGATCGCCTGCTTTGTCGCGTGCGGATTCCTCTTCTCTCAACGGAAACGACGTCTGCACAGAGACAGAAGAGCAATGAGACACGTGCAATTGGGATGAAGAAGGAAAAGGATTCTGAGATACGGATTTGCAAAATATTGGTTTGTATTTCTACACACAATTCCCACACGACTATCTGCGCATATAACTTCCTGCATATGTCCGTTTAGTGAAACGCCATTAACCCTTCATTTCAGCAACGATTACAATTCACACTTTTTTAAATGACAAGCAACCGAACAGCCCGACCTCAGTTATAACCCCAAAGAATCGTTTTCTCTTTTGATCCCTTCTGAGTAAGTACCCCTCTCCATTCAACAAACTATCTCCCCAGTCAGACGGCGCGAGGGAGTGTGTGAAATGGAGAGAGGCAGACGCTTACTCATCCCCTTCTCTAGTCACCTTGTGCAATCTCTCATTCTCCTCGGGTCTTTGCATGTGTTTTTCTGCAATCATCAGCTTTCACACTAGGTGCCAAATAGAGCTCACTCTCATTTCATAATATTTGTAACCTATTTGTTATCTTCCCGCTAGCTGACGTGTAAACTTCCGATCCTGTCTGTACATGGCGATAAAGGCGTTGACTATTGGGTTTGGTAAAATGATGAAAACGAATAAACTCGTCACCCAATAACACACAAATTCAACCCAATCGAAAACACAATAATTAATATGGGTGTGAATCAGTTTCTGTTATCAGTCACCCAGTCCTCTTATCAGACTTGCAATCAAATTCCCCATTCGGGTGGGGTCTTTGTCATTGTTGGATGCACTTGTGCAATCAAAAACTCGCGTCAGAGAAAAAAGAATGATTCATTCCCCCGAGGAATCACGGGCATTCCTGATAAAACAACGTGAACAATCTCACAACAGCAAACAGTCTTTAGATTAGGGAGGGATTACAGGTCACTCGAAAGCATAACAATTGAAATTGATAATAACATAACAACGGTGACATATTTGTAACTTTGTACTCTTAGGAGGGAAAGGAATGAGGATGGATGACCTACTTGTTCTCTGGATACATCACATCTCTGAATGTCTTCTCTGCATATTGATCCTTCACAGTCATTGTCGATTCTCCCGTGAGAGGCGATCGAATCTTCTCGTAGCATAGAAGGCGTCTGCAATATTGACAGAAAACTGTGATACAAACCTTTGTTTCTAAAAATTCAATTCAAAAGTCAAGAATAAGAAGTTTCTAAAATCATTATCTATCATATTTGTTTCCTACAATAATGACGGAAAGGAGAATCGCTTCGAAACCTCGACCGGGATTTATCATAAAAGTGTGAATCACCTTTCTAGCGGGTGGGATTCGAGCCATCATATTACGGAGGTTTCTTAGATAGCGGATAATTTGAAATCTAAACAACAACAAAACAAAATTTCTATGTTCTTGATGTTCATCGAAAATTGTGACTATAACATTAAAGTTTTTTTAAAAGATATCTAATATAACTAAAACTCGACTGGAAAATATATTTCAGATGGGAAACTGCTCTCTACCGGGAACACTACGACTTTTTTTCTCTGCATATTTTTTCCCGAAGTTGACGAGTAGAGGTTTTTGATTTTTTTCACTTCTCAGATCTCTAAATGTCCCGAATTCCCAACACTTCTCTCGTGATTTCGGGATAATGGACCCATCTCAAGAAAAATACGTGCGCGGGGTTACCGAATTTAGGAAACGTGAGAAACACTGCACATCGTAATTAATTAATTTCCCACCTGCTCGTCTTCAGCGTCAGCGTCTGCTCGCAGTTCTCCACGAGTTTCATCGACGGATGGGCAGGGAGAACATCGGTGCTGTATCTGTAATTAATTAATTATTCCAAATTCTCAATTTAAAAAAATTCAGGAGCATTTCTGCACACACACGTTTATCTACTTCCATTTTTTTCTATTATCCATGTTCACTTTTTTCTCTATTGTTTCCGTGTTCCCTGCCATCTGTTCAATCCAAACCTATCTCACTTCCTCTCCCTCTCTCTCCATCTCCATAATCCCCTCAGTGACATCAATCGTACATCTCTCTCTCCCTCTTCTCCCTCATACGTCGTTCCAAATACTCTTGAATAGCCCCTCTGGCACCCCTCACACGTATCATTCTTATCACTGTGACATCACTATTTGTAGTATCTCTGACTCTTTCGTAGAGTCGAGAGAGGGTATCTATTGTGTTCTCCTCTCGTCTCTTCTCAAACAGAGTCTCTCTATGGCATGTCCTTGCTGGCGTCATTCCTGGCCCTCAGGGTATAAATGGCCCCTTGTTGCACATCCAGACTCTCCAGATCCCTTCGCTCTCGAAATCACTTACAGTAACCACTCTTACTGTATTAACCTACAGTATCCGCCCTACCGTAATACAGATAACTCTTCTCGTGCTCAATTCATTACAGGTCCTCATCACAATCCATCATGCACGTCCATCTCTTCGCCCTTGCAACATCTCTCCTCCTCGCTAGCACCGTCCTAGCCGGTGAGTCTCCGTTTCTCATTTCCACTATCGACGGTTATTTCTCATAGGAAACGATGTGAGCACGAAAATCTCTTTAAAAAGCCATTACGTAGCACAAATAATATTATCTTCCTAACTTTCCCCGGTTATTTCATCTCATCCTCTCATCATTTACCCCCTCTCTTTCCCCCCTCTCAGCTCCCTCATCTGCCGTCTCCCACTGCTATCATCCCTTCCTCGCCCGTCTCGACACTCCCACTACGTGCTCCTCCGCCAAAGGTTCACTGTTTCTCGTTCTCCCCCTTCCCTTCATAATTCTAATATCGATCGATATCCTTATTCTCCTACCCTTACAGACTGCATCGTCTCAAATGCTGCATGTGTCTACTCTCTCCAAGCCTCCGCTCACGTTTGCTGCGCCCCCAGAAGAGACGCCATCCAACCACGTTTCTTATTTGATAAATACCAACCCCCGGATGTATTTTTATTTTATTATCTCACCAAAACCTAGATCATGAGCTAAGGAAACTTGTGGAAAGATTGAACATCTCACAATCTACCCTCAATGAATTGGACTGTTGAATACTAGCACTTTAGCACTTTAGATAGATTATTAATGAAACAATTTTTTAAAAAATCCATCCTAGGTCTTCCTCGAACCCTTCAATATTCCATTCAGGTTGTCCTCCTCCTTCCTCTCCCTCAATCTCCGATGGTCTCCCTCTACTCTGTGATCCCACGTCGACTAATACTATCGAAGGCGACGACTCGTGTCCCGATGTCAGTTCAACTACCTACTATATTGTAAAATATAATATTAGTTTTCACAACCGTAATGCAGTGGAATAATGAATCCATCCACTGAGCCTAAACTCTTACTCCCTCTTCGAAACACAAAAGTAACATCCACTATTCAGGGTTTTGCGTGCACCGAAAGCGCCACGGATTTCACGCGCGTGCCCGGTGCGCCCGCGTTCCTCTGCTGCGCTGCACTATGAAGATTACAGTAACCCTCCACACATTTCCTCAATCAGTGATCTACCCAATAACCCTCTATGACTACGTGTCCACCTCGGGTCTGCCTGCCACTATTTTCTCTCTTCGATAAAGAAATATAAGAAACCGTAAAATAAACCACACATAATAGCACATAGTGCTCCAAAAACAAAACAAAATTAAGTTGTTGCAACAAAAATTCACTAGATTAATTTTTACACATCACGACTCCGAGAATTATAGAAATTTTCTCGTAGTCCAATTAATCCTAGCTTTGCAACCCAATTTTACCAGCTACACAAAATATGACAATTTCAAATCGCAAATCTCAATTCGGCAGTTGTGATATCCCCTCGTGGATCCCCGTTTCACCATTATGCATATCGAATTGTATGCACTCTTCACCTATCCTATCTTCACTAATCACGGGGAACCAAAATGAGACTCGTACTCCCACTCGCAGATATCAAAACACCCTAATACTCGTTTCAAAAAATAATTGTTGTCACTACGGAATGCATCAACTAAATGTCGCCATCAAGTGAGCCTAATCTCTTACTTCCTCTTCGAAGCACAAAAGTGGCATACTCCCTTGCAGGGTTTCGCGTGCACCGAAAGCGCCACGGATTTCCCGCGCGCGCCCGGTGCGCACGCATTCCTATGCTGCGCTGCACGATGAGGACTACAGTAATACTCTCTCAAAATCGACGATGACTACAGTAACCCTTCATCTATTCCCTCAATTACAGATCTACCCAATGTCTCTCCATGCATGTCTCTACGTGTCCCCCTCGGGTCTACCTGCCACTATTTTCCATCTTCGATAAATAAATATCTGATGCATTGAAATGGAAAACGCATAATATCACAATACAGAGAAGAACAAAGCATAATCCAGTTGTTGCAACACATTTCCAGTAAATATTTTTTCACTCTTCACGGCTCTTTACATCGCAGAATTCGATCCCAAGTCCGATTTATGCCAGCTTTGCAACCCCATTTCACCAGCTAAACTACATACGACTTTTCCAAATCACTAATCACGGTTTTCAAATGTTCTATTCCCTGGTTAATCCTCGTTTCATCAGTCTTCGTCAATCACTCACTCTTCTCTAATGACGGGGAACCAGAACGAGACTCGTCCGCCCACTCGCAGTCGCGATGCAGCGAAATCGACGAGATCACAGAAGACGGAGGCGAGAGAATAGACTTGCTTCTCGGGGAAGTGCTGAGCACTGCAAATGAAATAAGATATTGTTTCAAACAAAATGGAATAAATTCATGTACGAAACACCGTCCTCCTTCTTATTCTAGAATTTATTAAAATAATACAGCTATTATTAGTGTCAAACACCAAAACGCCGGGCTGTTCGATATCGGAAATTCGCCCAAAAATGTGCAGCAGTTTGAAAATAATAAACGAATGTATTGTGTTCGGCTGACTCGGATTATAGGAACCTGCAATTGGAATTAACTTGAGATTAGCACGAAACGCAAATCGAACGGGTGCGCCCCAGGAATGCTCAACGTACTGTTCACTGCCGGGTAACGTCCAGTGTTCCTTCCTCTCCTTGAATCCGATCTTGCGACCCTTCTCACGAATTCCATATGGAGCTGCGAAGGAAGATATTGAATTCTTTTTTTAAAATTATACTAAAATTGCATTAAGCAATTGTTTTCTGGTTGCAAAATTATATTTTAATTTTACCTCTACGAACGGTTCCCGATTGCATCTGCTTCAAACGCATAGTTAAGATAAACAGTGAAACACCGGATTAGGATAGCATTGTATTTATAGATTTAATTAAGAAAATTCTTACGATCAGAGACAATTACGTCGACAAATTCGTCGTCCTTCCACATATCGTGTCGACTAGCGTCGCCCATGAGAATGCACAGCAGTTTCTGAAGACATAGATTGCGTCATACATAGGGGAAAAAATGTGAAACGAGGTATTTGATTAGTGAAAGGTCGCCCATACAACAGTGGGAATAGCAAGAATGTTCAGAACAAGCAACGCTACCGCAAAGTATTTTATTAATGTCTAGCGGACTATTACATTTTCAGCACTGCGTACTCTCGATATAGAATTGTTACCTAAACTATTAATATTTTATGGTCAAAAATGTCTCACATGGCTCAATCCATACTGCTCGAAGTTTGCTGCAGTCGACTCGTCGGCGCCTCTCTTGTCAACTCCCGCACGAGAGGAACGACCTGATGACAAGAGAATACAATATTAATACTATTTACCAAAAGACCGGTTCCGAATCATCATACTCCAGACATGTGAGAGTCTAGATATGTCGGTGAAACGCAGATTCACCACAAAAGTCATACGTTCAAAACCGCTTAGTTTATGGAACAACCGATGATCAAACAAACATTTTTTTTCCGATTTTAAACATGGAAATACGAACGTGTTTTGTTCGTTTTAAAAATAAATTTTCGACATAAATACTTTATTTTGAATGGGAGAACTGTCATAAGTTCTAATAAATGTATTCAAATGGTCAGTCCGTGATCAATACTCACCGACAGCTTTCGCAATCTGATAGTTGATCTCTGATCCCATCACGAGGGCGCCGAATTTGGCTGCGGGAAGAAGAAGACCACCTGCAATTTATTCATATACATTCATTAATCATTTTGTCAATTAACGTAGTACTACAGTAAGCTCAATACTATTAACTGGAAATAATACTTGACTCGGCCATAAAGATTAAGTGGAAGGACTGACCAGTTCCACAGAACGGATCGATGACGACATCGGCCGATTTGACTGCAGATATATTCGCCTGCAAGATTACCGTTTCACCAACAGCACAAAATACCCACTCGGGGAAGATATTCGATAGTAGTCTGAACATCGAGAACAAATAGAGAAAGAGAACAATAATAGATCTGTCGGAAATATGAATTTCTTCTGATTGAATTAGCATATATTGCATATATATATAATGTCGTTACCTGAATGAATGACAATTCGGGGTCCATCGTCGTGTTTCCAATGTAGATTCGATCTTGCAGATTGAAGTCGTTCTTCAGTCCAAATTGACCATGGCCGATCTGAGAGATTAGACATGAAGCTTTTGGGACTTCTTTACTTTAGGGAGCAAGCCCCGCCCCTTTCCCTTATCACCCCTATCTCCCCACTATCACCCCTCCCTTCCTCACTTGATCTCTTGACCTACCCCTCGTGAGGGGAAAGGGGCGGGGCTTACCCCCTAAAGTAAAGAAGTGCCAAGCTTTTTTCACCCATTTGATTCATTTCTGCTTTTACAAGCATTTCTTGAAAATTCCATTTTCAGTATTCATTTTATTATTGAAAGCAGTTATTTCTCACTCACCAATCGACAGAAAAAAATCCGATCGGGAGCCGGCGCTTTCTCGTGCAGATACTCTGAATAAATAAAAATGTTTCTAATAATGAATTTAGTTAACGTACAATGAAACAATAACGAGAAACTAGTCAAAGGCGTGATTCTTGTTTTAATGCAGTCGCCCCTGATTTCACCACCCGGTGATTTCGCGCAACTGTAGCTCAATATCGTGAATCGTTAACGGAACTTGTTGGTCTCCCAATGTTGTATGCATAATAACCAAACAAACCTTCGAGAATGGTGAATGCCGTATCAGGATTCTCCAGATTTACGGGAGCATCGGCCATCGGCAGGCGACTGCCAACCTCCTGCAACGACCACCCGGTTACGGTATTACCGATTTCCCTATTATTCACCCATCGGTCTTCTGCCTCACTACAGAACTCTATTTGACAATTCCTTTAACATGCGTAGTAATTTGCTTTCTACCGTACTCCTCATGTCTTCCTACCGTACTCAACTCAACTCTACCGTAATCCTCTCACCCTCGCTCTTCCCAGTGCATTCACTCCCTTCTTTCTTCCCACGGGACGAAGACGAACGGCGAATGAGAGATCGGGAGTGTTGTACGGCTGAAAGAGTTAAATTCTAGACGAGTGCATGGTACCATTCCAAGATGAAAGACAAATACCGCAGCAGTGCCTAACTGATGAACATTTCTGAAGAAAACACGTACTCGGTGCCCAGTGGGTACTGCCCATGTACAAGGAATAAATAGTCAATTCTACAATCTCAACCAAAATCCCATATTTATAATTATTAACGACCTCGCAAATCACCATCGACTCAATTCGACGTCGAGGTTCAATAACCCCCCATGAAACCCCTTCTCACCTTGAAGTATTCGTTCCTCTCCTCGATTCTCCTCTGGAGTTCCTCATAGTTTTCTCCCTGTTCGATCCATTCATAGGCCGATTTGAGAAGCATCGATCGATTGAGAAGAAGTGACACAACTCGAAACTCCATTTCGACCAAGTAGATTGCACGCTCAATTCACAATATTGATCACATAGTAATTGAGAGTTAGGTTGCCATCATAAATACATGAGCAGGGGTGTACCCAGCAACAGAACCCCACCGCTTTTTGCCGAAACCCCTCCAGAATTTGGTTCAATTTGTCATTAAATACACCAGGTTTTGTCGCTGAGCCTGCCGTTTTTGACCTACCAGCAACAACCCTCGCCCATCTAAGTTCGCCATACAAATAAATTTCCCCGTTCCCGAATGAACAGTCACACCTAGCTAGTCTGATGGCTGGCCCGTCGACACTCCAGATGCTACAGTATTCTCACCTCAACGCCTACGATATTCAGCAGGAGCGTCGGATCGATATCATGAGCTCGGCAGATTCCCCGTAACTCTGCTAGACGGAAGTCGATGTGCTGTTGAGAGAAGAGCAGAACGCACTTCATCCTGATTATCGATCCATTTATTCAAGTCATCTAACGTACTCTCACCCCGGTCATACTACGGTTAGGAAGTGCCGTTTAGGATTCCGAAAAAAAAACATCACCAAATGTTCTGAAACGTATCACAAATAATTCCTGGAAACAAGTTGATGGTTCTTAAACGGCAGTTCGAAAGCGTCCTATCATCCTCAACATTTATTTTAATATATCCTATTGTACCTTTCCTTGTGAGTCGCACAAATACTATTATTATTATTATTATTATTATTATTATTATTATTACACACGTAGTCAGATGTCTTCCAGATATCGTCTTTCGAATTACCACGAAGTTTGTTAACCCACAATAACAACGAGTCATTAATTAATCACTACAACTTTCTTTATTCCGTTCACGTACAATTTTCTATTTATAATAACAATTTATCGTCTACGCAACGAATTAGGGCGGAGGCTCAGGTCGGATCGGGGCTACCGTAGTCAGACAATCGCTTAGAGACCGGGCTGCAGTCTGAATCCGGGGCCGGGAGGAGGAGTGGTGAGGGAGGTGAGACCGCCGTTGGGTTCGGCAGCCAGACGACCCGATCGGGGACCTACAATTATCGATGGATTGACATACGGTAATTGTCCTAGTATTAAATTCAAAGAGGAAAATATCAACACTTGATTTAAATAAATCAGTTATTCCTATCGAACAACAATTGCATGTCTCCGCGTAAAATACTAGCCGGAAACGGCAATGTTCCTAGTTCGGTAAAAAAATATCTTCAATTGGACTAAGCGTGTCTATCTGTGTATAAGAATCAGGAGCCGTTGTCCAAGTGATACAGTATCATAATCGTTTTTGCCTACGATACTCTACAAACATGTCCGATGTCTCACCAGGGAGGGGTCTCTTTCCAGCCTTCAGCTCATCGATGATGTCATTCACGTCCTTAGGCTCCAAATCCTCGTAGTAATCGTCGTTGATCTGCACGTTTCACTTTGGTTTTATGGTTGGATCAAGATTTGTTTTATTTCGAGAAAGCAAATTTTATAGTAGCATAAGTGTAGCGCTTAATACGGTCTCACGATCTAGACCGCCTAGTACCTAACTATGATGGGAACTTATTTTCAAATAGTACTTCCTTGTATTTTTATTGTTAAAAGTAGTATTTTGTTTATGGTGTAATCTTCCGAAAGTCAATGCAGAGGCCGAATTGGCACCCATAGACTACATCATCGATGTATGACATTGTCTCAACTTGTACTGCCTCTCACCTGGATCATGGGGGCGTTGACGCAGGCGCCGAGGCACTCAACTTCTGCCAGAGAAAAGAGACCGTCGGACGTCATCTCACCACACTTGATACCTGCACGAACAAGATATTAAGCAGAATCTAGACTAATGTACTTCTATCGGTGGCGCTGTTTAAAGAAATTAAAAATACTAATGTCCAAGAAAAGCCAAAGTAGGAAAAATCATACCGAGCTTCTTCTCGCACGTCTCAATGATGGTCTCAGCTCCACGGAGCATGCAGGGGGTCGTGCCGCACACCTGAGATATTGTACACCTTTATTTATTTGCATAATAATACGGAGAAATACTTACACGGGTTAAGTCACACTCTCAAACATAGATTACGATATGATCAATTGTCAGCTAGCAAATGTAGACTGGGTGACTGCTTTCTCTACAATGAGAAATGTTGATAAGATGTATGATTTACTAATTAAAGTGATACAAAAATCTATTGATACCCACGTGCCATGGGTAAAAGTAAACGTGACGCACGGAAAAGTACCTCCACACATAGAGCGGCTCCTAGTGAAACGCTTCAATGCGTGGCAGAAATCAATAGCAGTAAGCTGCCCACGATTGACGCGCGAGTTTGAAAGTTTAAATAGACGTTTCAGATCAGAATTGATTCGATACCAGAAAACTATCGAGAGAAAAGTTATTGAAAGTGAGGACAGAAATAAGTTCTTCCGTTACATGAAACGCTGTGTCAATAAACAGAAGGGCGTAGAAGGTTTGAAAAATAGCACCGGAAATCTAATTCTAGATGACCAAGGTAAGGCAAATTTGCTTGCTGAAACCTTTGCAAGCGTTTTCACAACCGATAATGGAAAATTACCGACTACAGTGCGTTCAGCAATACTAGGATATCAAGAGCCCCTCTTTTTGGGACACGAAATTTGCGCTCTTATTAGTAAATGGAAACGATCATCCTGTAGAACTCCTGAAAACATTGATTTAAGCTACATTAAAAAGATAGCAGTCCCGATATCAGAAGCATTGGAAATAATCTTTCGTCACTCATACGAAACAGGCACCGTGCCTAGTCCTTGGAGGCACTCGATAGTTACTCCCGTAAAGAAATCTCCTCCTTTTTCTGACCCCTTAAACTACAGGCCGATCTCGATTACGTCGCTTTTCTGTAGAGTATTTGAGCGCCTTTTATGCAAGTCTGTCATAGACCACTGCGAAAAACAGAACATATTCCCCGATGAACAATACGGTTTCCGAAAGAAGAGGTCCCGCGAATTACAAATGCTTGATGCGCTTGAATATTGGACAACATCCATTAGTAACGGAGAACCAGTGGAAGTTATATATTTCGATTTTGCGAAAGCGTTCGATAGAGTCTCCCATCCCAAACTAAAATTAAAATTGGGAAATATTGGTCTCTCCTCGAAAACAGTTAGTTGGATATCAGGATACTTAAATGATAGGACTTTCCAAGTCAGAGTACGTGAAAAACTATCAACCCCCCATCCCGTCTCTAGTGGAGTCCCACAAGGTTCTGTGCTTGGACCATTGCTCTTCCTAATATACACTTCCGAAATACCATCCCTCGTACAAAACAATGGTGTCATTGCACGAATGTATGCAGATGACATAAAAATATATCGAGCATTCAAAAAGAGTGATTCCTCTGTCCCACTACAAAATGCTATTGATAGTATATCAAATTGGTCTGCAGAGTGGCAGCTCCCCCTAGCATCACATAAATGCAGCTCACTTCACTTAGGACGGGCCAATACCAAAAAGGTATACAGTATCGGCACTTCCAAATTAGCCCAGAACGTCGAAGTAAAAGATCTAGGGTTCATAATTGAGAAAACACTTACTTTCACTAAGCACTGTAGAACAACTGCAATGAAAGGCAAAATAGCCTGTCACATTATACTCAGAGCACTCAGAACGAAAAATGTTGAAATCCTCGTGAAAGCCTACTCGATATACATAAGACCCATCCTAGAAAGTGCGTCCACTGTATTTAACCCCTACATGATCCAAAACAAAAAGGTACTCGAAAAAGTACAGAATTATTTCACTCGCCGACTTTTCATGCGTTGCTACAATATGACGCGAGAAACTATCCCAAAAGTAGCGGAAAGGAATAAGAAATTAGGATTAGACAAATTAGAAAAGCGTAGAGAAGCGATAGATTTGAAGACAGCCATGAATCTTCTGAGAGGCAAATACAAAATCTCTAAACTCAAACCACATCATTTCAGTTATTATTACACAAGAAATGGAATAAATTTCGCTAATGCTGGCTCACATGCCAACTATAGACACCATAGTTTCTTTCCCAGAGCGGCTAGGCATTTCTCAAAACCCGGTAATCAAATCAGTTTCTCTGCATGAGCGAACTTCATACATGACCCCCGACCTCTCATGATCTCACTACGTTATCGTACATTCTTCTCTCATTTTATCGTTTTCCTCTTTTTATTTGTAACCGCGTTTTCTTTGAACACGCATAAATATATATATATATATATATATATATATATATATATATATAGGTCAAATGGGATTCTCGCACGTATTTCGTGCCGAAATGACTAAAAATCGCGTGCCGAAGAGCATATTGCCCAATTTTCGATAAATTTGTAAAAAAGGGGGTCGGAAGTGCGTGAAACATTCAAAATGCTCGTTTGTCGACATGGCCTGGACGCTATGCAGAAGTGCCTATCTTCGCTAGCGAAAACCCATTCGACCTATGCTCTCAAATATTAAAATACACTCTCACACTGTATTTTAGTGTTCATCCAATTAATAATTAGATATATTTCACCTGGAGGAAGTACTTTCCGACGGGTTGTCTGTTGTACATCGTGTAGAAAGTGGCCACCTCGTATGCACGCATGCGAGGAATTTCTGCAATCTAATACTGCGCGTGAGTCGCGAACCTTGCAATTTGAAATTAACGCTTTGCAAAAGTAGATATGTTTCTGGACTTTGGAGAAAACTATGTATCGGAATGCGCAGGCTTCAGCGCAGACTCATCTTGAGTACCGAATAGAGCATGAGAGGTGCTCAAGGTTATTTTGGTCACATTTGATTCAGTAACTGTGCAATTAGTCGACTGACCAAGAATGCGGGCGACTTCGTGCATCGCAGAGATGGGCAACCATCCATATTGACGCTGAGCGAGATCGAGAAGGGGCATCAGAGCTCCCGCCTGAAACGATTGATTGATCATAAGTAGATTTATCTAGAGAAGAATTCGCTGGATACGAGAATGTGTCGTTGACTTAAGTCACACATAAAGCAGCGCACCTTGTGTCCCTCAGGGTAGATGGCCATGATGGCGTCCACTCGTTTCAAGTTCTCGGGAGTGAACTCGAACTTGATCTGTAAAGCAGCAACTGATTGGGTTAATGTCGAAAGTGCTTACGAGACATAATAGGCCTGAGAATGGAAAAGCAATCGCAGGAGCAAAATATCACCTTGGCATTGTTCTTCTCGGTGTCGCGATGCACTGCAAGGCCGCTAGCTGCAAATATTTCATGTTATTCTATCATTCCAAAAAAGCAATTAAAAGATAGAAGAAAAACGGCAAGTAGGAGTCATAACCTACACGAAAATCGCTTGGGAGCGACGGCCTGAGAAGCGGCTCTAGCCAGAGAAGGAATAAGCCGGTTCATACCTGAAATATGCAAAAATGGAAAGAAAGCAAGTTAAGTCATAAGAATTTGGTTTACATGAGAACTACGAAAGGGGCATGTGATACGACTAGCAGGGGCCACGCAAGAGGATGTGTTTCGCGAATGCCAACACGAATCATGTTAAATAATCGACAAATGCAGCAGAAAACAACAGTAAAAAAGGAGCAGAAAAATTCTTTCGAGACAGAACGGCCGCAACTGCTAGCGTCTTACGGTGATAATGCTATCGCAAACTGGTTGCACTTATCACGGACTGCGTTTTTTTTAATTGTTGATCGTGTTCTGATAGTATTAAATATTCCAAGGTATATCATCATTAAGTTGCTCCTCCCTCTAAAAGGTATCGATCGCCTAGATGAGGTTTGATCTGCATCTCCTTCCGCACTACTACGCGTCGTACGTATAAACTCAGAGGGTACTGTACCGCGCTATCACGGGGGCTCAAAAATTCAGATCCTCTACAAGAGAAATGAACAGATAATGGTCACGAGCGCAATGCGTAAATTTCCATTGCTTACTACGGTATTGCGATGAAAATTGCGTATTGCGATGGCTACATCAAGCATTATACCGTAGTAAGTGCAGCTTATTCGCGGACCGCTTTTTTATCCGCCTTTGAGCCCCCGTGGCTATCAAATTCACACATTGGTGAGTAATCATAGCACGGATGGTTAAACGCTCCGAATGCTGTCTAGAACAACCAATACTGTTCCGATGGGTCAATTAATCACTCAAACAGCTTGCCGTCATTCAGCCAGTCATTTCTTGTCTCGAATAAGTATCAGTAATCAAACGAAAATTTGTATCGTATTTTCGGTATACGGCGTTGAAAGTGGGAAAATAATCAATCACAGTGTATTTTTCAGAATAACATGGAAATTGTTTATTCCGAGATTTTCCCAAACAATTACAAACATGAACTTCATTCGTAAATATCAAAAGTATCCTTATAAAACTATAAGCACAAACAATAGAGATCAAACATAGTAAGACAACCTGATACAAGTGCAAAAATAAATCAATCAATTCTATTCCCGCATCAAAAATCACTTCAATTCCGCGAATCTTCGACGCAATTTGTCACGCATTTCCTTGCTTGCAAACTGCACCCACAAAGCAGTTCCGTCAGCCATCTTAACGAGAATTAATTGCGATGACGTCATACATTAGTCATTTATTATTACTATAGCCAAGGACGTCGACACGAATCAAACTATAATTTACATGTCTCAGCACACTACCGTACCTCAATCCCATCTCTGACATCTCTCATCGTAATTTTGTGTCGCGCTCTTTGAGCTGTCGGATCTCTGCAATCAATAAATCGATATCGTAAACAGCGCCTACAGTAATCTCACGTAGTCGTGTTTAGACGCAATGATCCCGAGGGCGACACGAGATACGGTAGACGGACCTGCAATTGATTGGTCCACTTCTATACAAATTACAAAATTAGTGGCGAAAACATCAATGCCAAATTGAAAATTTTATAATATGTGTATTACGCTAAAGGATTTTTTTCAAATACGGTAAATTGGTAGCAACTTTGATTGCGAAAGGTAACGTGCCCTAGATGCCTTGGGAAAGCTTGGGTTACGTAATCCCACGTTGCAGCTGGCTTACCGGCTTGCCCCATCTAGCGTGGTAGCTTGCTACTGTAAAATCGCTTGACATGGAACACCTTTACCTTTTTTTACGCTAAAGGAAGAAAATCTACACCAGAAATCGATACGAACACCGATTACATCATCACTGTGCAAACCTTGACAGCGTCTTCGATGATTCCTTTCAGATGAAAGTTGAGAGCGTCTCGAATTATTGTACCCGAGTCTTCGTCTATCTGCATTTCAAATATTTTAGCATAATTCCAGCAGCAAAAACAACCTATTTGTCAAAGCAAGAAAGGATGAACTGAATTTAACTCTTGTCGTATCAGTGCATTTAAGATATTTCAGAAACTATTACGACATCAAGGATTTCGCGAATTCAAACATGATTCATGTAAAATAATTGGCAATTACAGCAGAAATCAACATATAATAGCAAACATGGAGCAGACCATTACATTCTCGAATGAACCGACTCACTTCGTTAATTCCTTCCACTGCTCCCATCAAATACAAATGAACTGTGATGAGAGACTCTGATGGAATCACGTGCTCTTTCTTCTTTCCCGTCTTCTCTTCCATAGCCGCTTTTCCGATTGGAACCTGCACATCAACATGTGATCTAGCGCAATCCCTCTCCATGTCCCACTACATTCTACAGTAGGGCAGATTCTAATCTACAGTAACCCCAGCTACCGTACTCGCCTGTGATCCATCGAGTAGATGAGTGAACAGCGTTTCGTGTGATTCTCGAACTTTCATCGGCAGATTTTTGGTTGCGAATTCGTCGATTTCCATTAGAGAGGACCGGCCTCGTATGAATCTTGTCAGTAGGAAGATGTAGCTACAATGCCATGACCACTTACGAAGAAGAAAACATTAGAATTTGAATCACTACAGAAACACTAATGCGGCGGGGGCGACTCTCTTGTTCTCATACGCTTCCGAACATTAGTATTCATAACCACTAATTTTGACATAGAATATAATGTTATTAATTTATGAGTCTTACTAACTTCTTGATAGTTTGTTCATCGTCAACTCGATCTTTGATCATCTTCATACAATCTCTCATTTCTGCATAAATCTTCCTCCTTTTTGCTTTCTTCGACTCCACATCTTCCCAATCATTCATTAAGAATTCTGCAAGAATCACACGATTTAAAGCATACAGAAACGGATCAGAGCGAGAGAGTATGTAAAAGTGAGAGTCTAACTTGGTTTTACACACTCTCTCACTCCAAATCCCATTCTAGGGCGTTGACCTGCATGTGGAATGAAGTGGGATTAATAAAAAAATATCATCATACAGTCAAGTATTTCTCTCGCAGAAAGATAGCAACTCATATTTCACACCAAATCTCCCACAAAATTAGCATACTTTATTATAATTACCAGTTAGCAAAAATTATGAACAGAATGAAACATTGTAGAGCTTCAAATGACAGATAATTAGTTTGGTAATTAGAGATAGAACAAAGTACAATGTACGACCCACAATCATTATGAATCGTTCTAGAATCGGTGAAAATATTTAGAAACTACAAATGGATTAGTATTACAAAACTACGTTCCCAAAAACATACAAAACAAGGCATTTTTAAACGACTGAGAATGCATAGCACAGTTACTTACATTATCTTATTACTTATCATTCGTGATCTATCTACAACATTGAGTATACTGGAATACTTATGGTTACTTCTGAAGCAGTACTTCCTATCTACAACTAATTACAATTGACCAAGACAGGGAA
This sequence comes from Pristionchus fissidentatus, assembly GCA_036245785.1. NCBI lineage: Eukaryota > Metazoa > Nematoda > Chromadorea > Rhabditida > Neodiplogasteridae > Pristionchus > Pristionchus fissidentatus. Next base: position 15,847,995 of record BTSY01000006.1, read on the forward strand.
GATATAATCAAAGATAAAAGATCACGGACTCTTTAGAGCAAAGTCTTGATGAATTCTATGGCGGATCTGAATTGAGTCCACCAATAGGCATCACTTCCCGTCATCTGATTAGCATAGAATCCCTCCACGTACTGAACATTAGAGAGGAGAGCTGCCGGGTTCGCCTGCAATCGATAATATACTAATACAGTAGTCATTACCACATCAGATTAAAGTAATCGGCATGAAAAGTACATTTCATCATCCCTATGCAACTTACCATGAGGACGACATAGACGAGAATGGGAGTGACGTCATCAGCAGCAGCGGGTCCCGATGAAGTCAGAGCGAGAAGATTAGAGATCGTCTCGCATGCACGACTGAAAGTAATTGATTATTCATACTGGCCAAGCAACTGAAGAGTCCCAATTTTCATAGACTTAACTCACCCTTGAAACTTTAATCAACCATTTCATTTCCCAATTACAGTTACTTCTCGATCGTCTAATCATACAGTAATCATTCTACACTCACCTAATACACGCCAGTTTGTCTCTGGGCGACTTGAATGCATTGATCACTGCAATTTCGTGTTGTGCCGAGGGCCACGGACATTCTCCACGAAGAGACTGAAAATATGAAGTTAAGGGACCCGGAATTTCATCCGATATTAACGATAAGACAACACCCGCAGTTTTTGAAGCAACTTGGAAACATGAAACAACGCGGTGTTCTCTGTTATTAACAATTTTAAGACATGATTAAATCGTCAAGAAGTGCTCATTCAAAATTTGCATCACTCATGAAACTACAATATTCCCGTATCGCCAATATCTCATAGTTTACATATTTACAGTTGCTATTAGGAACAGCAAAGCGAGAATTGATTGCAAAAGTCCAACTCTGTTCGACTTTACATCACTCATGAAACTCCATTCCCCCTCCCCCCTATATCTCCTCCTTTCTCCTCTCTTCTCACCTCAGGAATTGCCATTTGTCCGTGTTCGGGTGACACCGTCGATGCCAGTTGTTGCAGGGCCTTGTACAACACTCTGAAGGGTAACGATAAATGAGAGATCAACCATCATGCGGCTAAATTTTTAAAACAAATGTTCCATAGTCTACATGGGTGATGCGGACATCATGTTAAATCATTGACATTGCGTACCAGATGACCTAAGGAAGTGGAATGATCAACCATGAATCAGTAGTAGACCATGAACTCACTCGTCTCTATAGATATCAGCATCGTTATTGGGATAGAATGCCATGTGGTAAATTCGAGCCATCAACGTCCTCTCCACGCACTTCCTCGCGTATTCTCTCTGTAATATTAATATTATTAATATTAAATGATCACCTCTTCTCCCTACTCAGATGGATCACTACAATTCCCAACTCTAAATCGCAAGGAGCATTCACGCTTCACTCGCAACACAAAATAGTGGCTAAAGAGGAATAAAATAATGTGACGCCACCCTTCACCCTACCATCTTCTATCCCATCTACCAATCCATTCCTCCTCTCACTCACATGATTTGCTCCTGCAGCTCTGAATACTCCATCTCCCTCCATTTGTCTCCACAATCTCTCAATGTGTTCCTCCGCCCACTCCGTCTTCTCGTCCTGCACGGAATTAATATTGATACGGTATCTTCACAGACCAAGCTACCGTAATCTTAACGTGAGCTACACTACGGTATAGTAATCCAGTTCATTTTTTACAATCAATTATTCCGTACTTGTGCGTGCAGCGCTACAAACTGCTGTTCCAATTGACCGAGCAGAGAGGGTTGGCGGACCGGGAGATAGAATCTGAGAGATAAACAATTAGCATCCAATCATTACCGTATCTAAGTCCACCGTATCCCTACTACATTACAGTAACTCTCACCTATTGATCCACATTTCGACAAGACATTCTTCTGTCAATGACTTCTCCCGCTTAACACGAGCAGTTAATCGCTCCAGAGCCGCCTGAAAAGAAGTTATTGTTTTTTGAAACATCGATACTCCAACTATGAGAAGAAGCGTATCTTTCCCTACCGTAACCGTTCTTCGGAATCAATCAATAACCTGTCTTCCCTCTACCGTACCTGGAGTCGTAGCAGGGATAGTCTCGACTGCTGCAGATACAACGTGTACGAGGCGCGTCTCCGATGGTCCTCTTTGAGTGAACGAACCAACTTGCGCACCCTGAGTATTGTGGATAGTTAGTCAAACATTTTGAGATTAATTTCCGGAGAACGATTCTCGTTGAAGTAAGTAATCATTATAATACATATGCTATTAGTACTGTAGGAACAGCATACAGGGGAAGCAGTATTATATTTTCCATAGAAGTCCTTCATAAAAATGCATGGTGAAACACGAGATCAATAAGATGCAAACTAACTCTCTGGGAGTGAATACTCCTAGACATCGAATGGTCTCTCGAATCTGTGCACAGAGTGCTCGCTCCCTCCCATTGACTGCTTCAGCGAGGAATACCTGTAGGTATTGTATTTAATTATCCGTTTAAAAGAAATACATACATACATATTTATTCAAGATTCGAGGTCTGTGCCTGTTGAATGATGCAGTTTTCTGTTGTTGAATTGTTAAAAGAAATATCTTTCCTTATTTACGAAAAAAAATAAATGAGCAAAATTAAAAGAATTACAACCATCAAAAATATTTAAATATTCTTACCTGCAAGAGTGCGACAAGTTCCTCTTTCGTATCATCTTCACCACGCGATTTATCCCTGCAAATTAAACCGTGCAAATTGATGTTTCAAACACTACTCAATTGTTGTATAAATGTGACGCTACTGATTATCTATTGATGAATATAATATTTTATCTACCAATAGCTGAAATCATGCGCCTCTACAAACAACCCGACTCTTTCATGATTCACATTTTATTCAACTTCCTCAAAATTAGGATATTTTAATAGCATCGTACAGAGCGTTACATAACATAGAACATTTGAATGATAGTAAGACAACTGCACTTACGCCATAAATAATCTTAATATCCTTATATTTATATATAAACTCCCACAAAAAATATATAACGCTTCTTTTTTTTAAAATACATACCTGCTACTGGTGGCACTCCACGTCGGAAGGAATCCCACTCCAGAAAGAACGAATCTCAGTTTTTTCTTCGCATCGAAGAATGCCGCACATTGAGTGAGATTGTTGGGAGAGTAGTACGGACGAGAGGGGGACTGCAAACATATAATATTAGAGATACTCCTATATCAAAAAGAAATAAAATAATTATTAACTAACTTAATTTAATGAGATTAACAAATCTTATGAAAAAAAGAAAGTACGAGAAAAAGAAAATGAACGTGACAATTATGAATCTGACTTGACTCAAATACCGTATCCTCCTATACCGTACTCATCTTGACCTAGGCCTAGGTCGTAAACCTCGCCCTCTCCGCTCTCTCGTTCTCTATACTCTCTCACCCTCTCCTCTCCCTCATTCGAGCTCTGTTCTCTCTCCCCTCCTCCCCCTCCCTCCCTCCCTCTCTCTCTCGCTCCTCCCATCATGTCCAACAGTATCGTCCTTCCCGAGTTTCCAGTGAGTATTACAGTATCTCCTACTGTGATGTCGGGCAAAGTGAATCGTATGATACTTTGAACATGATTAAGAGAGTCTGAGAGCATGCTCTCACTGATTTTAAGGTAATTTTTAACAGTGATTTGTTTACATTTTAAAAATCTTTTTTTCTCATTTAAATATTAGACTGCGTATCGCTGCTAGACAAAATTAAATGTAATTATTTTTGGAAGATCTTTTTTTGCATCGTCAAAATAAAAATAAACTAAGTTTTCGTTTTAAAAGGCAATGTTCGATAAATTGCGGTATCACATGACTAATAATTTCTATTCTTTCAGACTCGTCCCCTCACTCACTCATTCGTGATGACCTACGATCCCCTTCCCTCTCCCTCTCATTTCTTCCTTCTCGACTCCCGTCTCTCTCCTCCCATCCTCCTTCTCACTTTCCCTCCCACTCCCCATCAGATCGAGAGTCTCATCCAAATCGACATCCCCGATGCTCGATATCTACACCACAGGGAATACTTTGAACGTACGTTGCAATTTCTCTTTTTATCTGATCCACTAAACCATATTCTCCATAACTGAAGGATTATCACATGCATACCAGGAAGTAGTGTTGTCAGATCGAACAATCCTATTCGTGAATAAAATTGCATTATTCTCGAATAGAATTATTCTATCTAACAACAATACTAGGAAGTGAGTGCTTATCTAAAAATGTCATAGTAAGGTTTTCATTCAATATCTTTCAGATTTCTATGCCACCTTCCCTCCCACCCACTCTCCATCTGATCAGACTGCCCTCTTTCGTGCCTCAATTCCTCTCCTGTCCTCATTCCAACAGGAAAAGGCACACAGACTGCAGTCTCAAGCACTTGGTCAGTATTATTTATATTTTTAATAGAACATATTGGCAAATATGTGCTTTCTATGCAGATAACTTCAAAGAATAAATAAATGGTGACAAATTTTAAAAAAAAATTAATATGTTCATTTCAGGTGCTCCTTCTCCCTTCCAGCCCCTCTCCCTCCCTTCTCGTCTCCGTACCAATTCCCGCATGAGAGACCCCCGCCAGTACAGTACCCTTCCAGAGAATATCTAATTCCCCGTGCCTACCCCCTCGTGTACATACCCTTGTCTTCATGTACAGCCCGTAGTCTTGCTAACTAATATCTGTAAATATCGCATGGTCCAGTCAGTTGTTACTTTGTTATTTTCTGTTGCTTACTTCCCGTTACTCGTTGTTATTAATATTGTTTCACCCAGTGATTTATGGCTGCAAGCCATCCCAGTAATATTTACTACTAACAGATCCCTACTAATAAAGAATTTCCGCCCCCTCCTCCGCGATGTGAAGCACGTTCAGCGATGACAGTGAACGAAAAAAATTGCAACGGATGGGCCATTATTGTACAGCAAATTGGTCGCACACATATAGCAAAGGATCCATTTCAGAGGAAACATAGACTGGCACATTTTTGTACTTTTGGTCTATGATCGCACTATCGTCTTTTATTTAGCGTCCATCTTCTTTTTAAACTCCTCTTCTTGACATCGTATTATACTGTATCTGCTCCCCTCTGGCAGTGCATCCGACTCTTCCCTCCCTCTCCCTCCCTCTCTTTCCACTCTTCCTAGCGTCTTTCCCTCCTCTTGAAATGTCTTCATCCATCCTCGACTCTTTTTCCATGGCAATCCACACTCTCCCCGATATCACCGTGAGCTCATTTTTTTCAATTCAAGGGGAGAAATAGCATCAACAGTTCGGTGTTGTATGCATAGCACAATCCTTTTTATTTAAAAAAAAAGGCTAGATTGTCTCTATAATGGATAAATACGATTCAAAATGGTAGATCACAGGGTTAATGTGTCCAAACCACCGTCACTCTCCAACTTCTCCATTCAGACGGACGACGAATGCCACTATTTCGTCATTTCATACTCTCCTTCTCCTTCTCCTTCTCCTTCCTCATTCTTTCTCATCTACGAACATCTTCGTCCCCTTCCATTCATGCATCTCAAATTCCCGCCAACTCCCGCACAGGTACAGTATTTAATCGATTGATCGGAAATATATCAGGATGGATATCGATTGACATTCCTTTAGATCGCTTCCCTCCACAATGCGGGAATCGCAGAGGCCTACACTCTCACTGACAGGAGTCAATTCGATGGTTGGTTCACCTTTTAACTATATATTTTACTGCAAAAGGACAATACACAGCACACGATGCGAAATCACTCTCCCGATATCACATCGGTGAAAGACCTCCCCCTTTGCAGCCTTCTATCATCTCGTTCTCTCCTCTCAACCGCATCTTCCCCTATTTCCACTCCCTCCTCTTCTCAAATCCGCCCTCTCCCTTATTCCACGTCAAGAATTCGACGACGCCGTCAATATGATCACAACCAGACTTGGAGGTACGGTAGTCACTTACAGTAATCGCCATCTTGACGTGCTTATCGTATAACTACCCTGTCTCGACACATAACATGCACCCTCTTTCAGACGCACACCGCCTCTCCTTCCCACCTCCTCCGCCTATTCAAATTCCCATCGACCACCCTGAGTTACCTGAACACGATCTACATCTCATTTGATTCCAAAAAAAAATGTCCCTACTGTCATTTAAAAAAACCGAAAAAAAATTTTCGTATTACTTCTTACAAATAAATGCATAAAGACACTTGCTTCCACTTCGATTGCCTATTGATGACGTAATCTCACCTGATCGGGTATGGGAGGCGCCATTTCCTCTGGTGGCTGAGCCAGTTCATCACGAGAATCCGACAAATCGACGAGGACCACAGGCTGGAAAAATAAGTTATTTTGAAAGTTATTAATCGAAATAAAGGGATGGTGAATAAAATTGGTCGACGTACAATGCATGATATTCAATCAATGGACAGCTAAAATTTCAATCTCATATTGGATTGCACCAAAGTCGTTAAGAATACATAACACTTATGAATCATTGATATTGCGAGTTTGTCAGCATTTTGAGCAAAATGATTAGCAATTTTATTGCGATTTTGCCTTTCAATGTGAATAAACACTACACAGGCGCAGACAATAAATGAACATTGTGAAACATGCCATTACCGCGTGTAAAAGAATGTAATTTAAAAATATCACGAATAATTTCAACAAATATCCAATTGTGCTCACCTGTTGCATTCCTCCTCTCACTCCTCCCCTCTGGTACTTGGCCAGAATATCGTCGGCCGACGGCTGATCCAGATCTACAATCAGAAATTTTTGTTATTTTATTTCCTCACACGCTGAAAGTTATCAAATCGTTCCAAGCAGTTTAGGTTTAGACAGCTCCTTGAAACACTAACCATGCTTGTTCGATTGGGAGCTCATAATTAAGCAAACTAAATCGATTGGGAAAAATCAAATCATTCCAAGCCCTTCAGACTTTGACAGATTACTATATATTAGAAAATGCTAACGTCTGTCTGTCTGTCTGTTTTTTTTTGTTATTCCTTCCGTTGCAAATTTTTCGTTTTTTCGCTATAAATCGCTTCAAAATCACGCAATCTTCTCAGAACCTTTTGCATATGATAACTGACCAGAACTGCTTTAAAATTTTACAAAATTTAAATCACCAAATCCATGGCCAAGTGGGTTACGCGCTGGACTAGCAATCCGACCGACGCAGGTTCGACCCCCGCCGCGGGCAAACCTTTTGCCGCATTTTTCGCGAGTGTCAGAAACCGTTCTAACACGTTTTTGAGTTCCGTGAAACGCGTTTTCACCTGTTTTGCCGAGTTTTAACGTGAAAAATCGAAAAATTCGAAAAGTTCCAAAATGATTCAGAGAGCGTAGGGGATCACAGGAAGAGTATTTTGCGATGTCAGAAACGTGTTTGAACGTGTCCTGACACGTTTTAACGTGAAAAATCGAAAATTTCAAAACCTTCCAAAATTATTCAGAGAGCGTAGGGGATCACAGGAAACGTCTCTGAAATTGTTCTAAAAGTTCCGAACACACTGTATCCTGCGTTTCCGTTGTGAAAGGCTCGTGAGGCTGAGAGCGATCGAAAAAAGTTGCCACGGAGCCACGAAGTGGCGTAGTGGCAACTTTTTTCGATCGCTCTCAGCCTCACGAGCCTTTTGCAACGGAATAAGCCAGTACTCTTTGTAGCGATTAACACTTCCCAACATAAGTCGAGCTTCAATGTAACCTGGAGCCGGCCATCGAGCTCCCCCTGGACCGAACCCACACCCAGAACTATGCATAGAGCGTAGTGCATTTAACCTCAATACAACCCCGCTAGTTGTGAGCTCAAAATGTATTTTTTAAAATAGTTTAACTCACTAATCAAATCTCCACTGGATCTGCTTGCCTCGACCATTCTCTCCTCTTCTCTTCTTTCAACGGTCGATGAGAAATCGCCCATTGTAGCAGAACCACGCATAGAATTGAGACCAGCCGAGGAATTACCTGCAAAAAAGTAAAGAGTTATTGATGGTTCAAAGAGAGCTTATCGATTGAATTAGGAATACCTACGGTAACCCCCTCCCCCCAGATATAGCGTACCTCTCTTCATCTTGTCTCCGATTCGGTGCAATCCCTGCAGGATCGCAGCCTTCTTCGAACGCATATCGATCGAGAACTGAAATAGCAGAGTTACTGTAGCTGCTAATATCGCAACTTATCAGATCGTACTGGAATATCAAAGACATTGTATTCCCAATAAATGAATCGCTAGAGTAACAGTAATCTCACCTTTCCCTTCAATCCTCCAGATGGAGTGGTGCCACCCTCCAAATCTCCCTCTATTCCATCGATGAGACGACCGGAAGGAGGAGAGACAGAATTCACTGAAAGATGGGCTCTTTACTTCTAGCCAAGGCTACTGATTTCGTCATCACTGCGCAATCAGTATCCTTCCTCTTCACTCACACTCTGGTAGAGGCGGGGGAGGTCGACGGTGGATGTGGGAAGAGGAAGGCGCGTCTTCTCCCACTTCCGAAGTCGGCTTCTGAAATGAGTGGGTTGAAACAGGAATGCTACTGTTTCTAAGACATTCATCTTGATTATTCTAGTTTTTTTTAATCCACCGTCCGTTTTCACGTTTATTTCGCAACCCATGTCTAAATTATTTCATGATCGTCAATATAATAACATCAGTAAATATTAACTCGGCATCTGAAATGAGTGAGTTGAAACAAGAATTCAGCTAATTCTAAGATATTCTCCTTGATTTATCAACTAAGCGATTTTTTAAAATCCGCCCGCCATGTTCACGTTTCAATCGCAACTCATACCTAACCAATTCCCTGTACTATCAATCGTATGAGCGCCCATAGTACAAAATCACTCAATATTCCGTACCGAAAGAGGCAATTGTGCCCCTCCTCCTCCTCCACTTCCTCTTCTTCCCTCCTCCGAATAGAAGGAACTTCCACTGCTTTGTCGACGCATTCGCAGACTACCTCAAATCAATATATTTATTTTTTAACACCGTAACAGTGCACATTCGAATACATCCCATGCATTTCTACACCCCCTCCGCACATTTGGGTTTCAACTGTATTATATCTTGCTTTCATTTCTTTCTCACCATCCTCATTCCTCGGTGCTCCTCCACTCGGAATTCCATTGAGAGGCATCGAGGGACTACTCGACGAACCATTTGATGGCATGGGGAGGGACACCTGCAATAGGGACAATTAAGGGTGAAGCAGAGATCACAGATCAAATCGATGACGTCACTCACATTCTCGCTTCGATCGTTCCTATCTGCCTCCGAATCACTGGCCACAGCATCGAGGGACCACGTGTCGCTCTTGTCCTCACCACCTGCAACTTTCGTGTCTCAGCCTCGTTTAATAGCACAGCGAGATGGCAAGCCATTACTAAATGCATGGTTTCACGTACAAAACGGAAATATATGAGCAGAATACTGGTAGCGTTAATCATTGATTCTAACGAACATTATCAAACGTATGCGTCGCGCGCCCATTTCCGTTTTTTGGCATGATTGTCTAAACAAGTTAGTGGCAATCATTCTCACTGACCAGTAGTGCTTCCATTCCTGAGACTGCCACTCCTTGCATGTCTTCCTCCTCCTGCAGCAGCTGCAGCCACTCCGACCGCCTGCTGTGCAGCATTCCCGACCGGAAGCAACTGATTCAGCTGATTCATCGGAGGAACCTGAATACGAATGCTACAAAATACAATCAATCATAGATCAGATATCACCTGTGGCAAGAGTAGCACGGGTCCCTCGTGTTCCGATGGAGCGACGTCGGTCGACCACGAATCAGAGAGGAGTGAACGCTGATCGTCTCCTGCAAAGAAGGATTACTGTATCTACTACCGTAGTCGAATCGATAGTTTCCTGGCTACCTTATCTTGTCAATCACTCTTCACTCACTGTATCTATTCCGATTGTCATTGGGTGGTAGTCCGAACTTTCCAAACTTCTCCTCCAATCCTTCTGCATTTTGTTTCCTCACAGTGACGGGAAGTCGAGGAAGGAGCGCCTCTCTGGCTGCCACTTCTGCCGGTCCTCCGTCCACTGTAGATGAGGCACCCGCTGCTGAAAAAGGAGAGAATGGGGGGAGACGGGTGAAACTACCATGTAGTCAACAACTTCACAAGATCGAATGTATCAATCAGTTCATGAGATTGACGTATCACACGTTCGATTCGCATTTATGACATCATGGCAACACCAAATCACAAAGTAGAGCATTTACCACAACCCACCTTGTTTCTAACACTTTACTACTCACAATGGATGGTATACTTAGAGATGGATGGTATACTGAGAAGGTGAAACTACCATGTAGTCAACAACTTCACAAGATCGAATGTATCAATCAGTTCATGAGATTGCATGCGTACATGAGTTTTTCGTGTTGTACATAAAATCGAAGTTCTATTCCTAATCAACTCCACTCCATGTAGCGCCAAACCACCTATTGTTAGGTGACATTTGCAAAAAAACTTCTTCAAAGACAACGATAATAGATTTTTTTTAAATTACACCGTCATGCAATAACCCTACGCAAATAGAACTCCGTTCACTGACTTCATTCATAAAAAGATCTATTACAGTACTCCTCCCTTCTCTAATGTATCCCTTACCAGCTATGGTGCTCTCTCCTCCATCGGGAGTGTCTCTTCCCGACAACGAGGGCGACGCCCTTCCACTCATTGCTCCCATCTCGGAGACGTTGTCTGGTAGAGTGGAAGCACCGTCCTCGTCGAGAAGGAGAAGTCTGCAAGAGACGAATAGAGACAAGTGAGAAGAGATATTAGGATGGAATTAATTTAGGCACGCCAATGGAACCGCAGTAACAACCCGATAGAGTGTACTCTTTGACTTATGTGTGCAACGCGGTTTCACCCTGCCGTACCACCGTAAATAGTTTTACTGGTCGTCTCACTCGAGTATTGAACCAAACGTAAATGCAAAACACTTCATAGGACCGTGCAACGCCGCTTCACCGGGTTTGCTCTATAAATATATCGCCCTCTTGCCCGTTTCGTTGTTTTGGAAATATATATAGTTCGTATGTACTTTTTAGCTGATAGCTTGCAAGGAATTGACGCAATTCAAAACCTTGAGTACTTGGCAGATGGTTCCAACCTGCCTTCACCGGCTTCACACTCGAAATATCTGGCAACCCCCATACCCTCTCACCTATCAGCCCTCTCTTCCTCCTCTCCATCTCTCTCTCCACTACTCGCCAGACTGGCTACATCTTCTCCCTCTCCATCGTCTTCTTCTTCTCCCGTATCAGATCCACCCTCAGTAGTACACTCTGAGGGAGCTGAACCCACTGCAAATATACAATATTAAATAATCCGAATAATTTCCGGAATACCACTAATGCTATATTAAAAACGGGTTTGGAAATCACACAATTATCGATTTTTTGCCATAACTCGGTGATAGAGACTTGCAATATCATTTTCCTATTCGAACCTGCATTTTTAACCTAAATTTATAATTTCAAGTCCCTAGCATTACTGGCCGTCGAGATATGGCGAAAAATCGATAATTGGATGAATTCAAATACTTTATTTTTCCAAAGCGGCACAGCAAAGGGGCGAAAATCACTCTTCTACCTCTAACAAGGTTTATCTGAAACTCGTGAAACCACTAAACGCAAGGTTGCAAGTAACCGAGCAAACATTAGCATTCCCTATTTATTTATCGGGAACCGTATATCATACGTGGGCGTTGACGAATATTATGGGCACTGTGCAAATGAGGATAAGGGCTTTCGGGGACACCGTGCAAAACTGAGAATAGTAAAAATCGAGGAGGAAAATTATTCGAATTTTCGGGGCACCCTGCAATGAACTATACTATACTGGTTTGGGGGCACTGCGCAAAAAGGCTCGGACAAGTGCTGCCCACATATGCCGTATATAGATACCAGAACAGGAATTGTTACTAAAAACGGCAGCATTGTAATTCTTATCACAATTATTTGAAACCAGCATCCACAGTTCCATTTCCACTCACCAAAACTGCTCTCCTCCTCGAGGAATCTCGTTCTCTTCTCATTCCCCTCACTATTTCTCTTCTTTCTCCTTCTCAATCTACTCAGTTCCATGAAGGATTCCTCTGATCGAAGACCAATCTGCAATTGAGAACTATAAATAGAATCAAGTATTCGAAGGAAGGGGTGTACTTGGAATCATGTGCTTCAATACAGTTTCGCCTACCGTAATCTACCGTATCCCCTCTCACCTTTTCTTCACTATCATCTCCCAATGTGAACACAACCACATCGACCATCTCAGGAGGGACTGGGATCGGCCCTCCTCCTCCTCCTCCTCCTTCTTCTCCTCTTCTTCCTTCACTCGACGAGGGACGACCACGTGAAGATGCAGCTGTACTCACTGAAAACAAGAAAATACATTTATTTCATCATTAGAAAGGAATATTCAATAATTTGATTTTATAATTGAAAGACCGCGACTGAGATTCCCTCGTGTCATTTTCTTCCCACATACAACGTCACTGAAACACATTTTCACATCGCGCAATGTTTAATTCCAAAAAAAAATCTCATTGTTCATCGTATTCTTGCGACTTTTAGTATGCAAAAAATACACCGGTAATTTAAATTTCTGCATATTTCTTTAAAATTCGAATAATCGAATCTCTAAAAGTTCTCCCCCCCTCAACTCACTCTTCTCCGCCAGATTCCTCAATGTTCCCGATCGAGGGACGATCGTCGATGGACTCGCCGTCGTCGATTTCTCTGTGGGAGCAGCAGTTGAAATGAAGGGAGAAGAGGGGAGACGACGAGCGAGAGATGAGAGTTCCTGTGAGATATTAACAATTATTTAATGACGAGAGTTAGTCAATAGCCAAGTATCCAAGCACATTCGTTGTGCGCAACATATAACAACGTCGCAACATCAAACCGCCTAGTGTTGACATTTGCGGGATCTCTTATTTTAATAACGTACACGAAGAAATATCAACGGGAACATGAATATCAACGGGAATATAATTATCACATAAGTTTTTTTTTATTTAAATAAATAAAATATGTGTGTACCTTGCTTAGTCCTCCCTCGCTGAGCATCGCAGTCGCCTGTCCCTTCACTGTCGACACCTGCAACAACGCCGTTTCATAATGGGCATATTTTTTTCCAGTTTTCTCAATGAATCGCTTCTTCGATTGTCTGCCGTGGAAAACTCGAAAACATTAAACAAAACAAAAAAAACTTTAAATATGAACTAAAATAAATTAACTGCGTAAACTCACAATCGTGTTCACATCCGCCACGCTTCCTATGAAGTGCGCGCGTCTTATCGGATCCTCGGATCTGAAAGCACATCATCATATTTCATTCCAGATTAATGATCATACCACATTGATATGACAGATCAAAGATCAAACTACATTTAACTGAGAGATGAAAGATCAAACTCTCTTAGATAGATCAATTCTGACCTCGATTGAATGGGTGCATATCTCTCTCCTTCCTTTCCTCCATCACTGGCCGATGCCGTCCCCGTAAGACCTCCTTCCATGGGAGGAAGAGTGAGTGAGAGAACTCGATCCACTACGAATATGATCGGACTCTGAATGAGGGAGGAGAAAATATGGATGCTTTGGGGAGAAATAATATTTTCTTTAAAATATGACATGCGAGGCATGGCATGAAGATATTGAACAACCCGAGATATTAACAAACTTGAACCACCCTCGTAACACGAAAATCGCTGGTTTTGTATAATTAGGTTCTAAATTGGGGGGAACCCGAGTTCATTGGGACGAATAAATTCAAATGTTCATAGATAGTTAACAAGATTGAACAACCCGAACTATTAATATTCTTGAACCACCATTATAGCCGAAAAGCTACGGGTTTAGTATATGTTTGGTAAACTGCCGGTATATCAATCCTCCCTCCTTCTCACCTCTTCAAATTGCCTCGTGAATACGTGGAACATTGCTGGTGGAGGTTCGTGTCTGCTCAGAGCGAGAACTTGCACCAGTTGACCGATCTGCAAAATTAATAGGGAACGCTTAATAGTAAGGAGTTGCAATCATTACCACTCACCATCATGTTCACACCAAATCTGCCCTATGCAACATCAAATCATCAGGGGCAATTGAGCAACGACACCAACCTGTATGAGATTCGTCCTCGCAACGGGTGATACGGGAGTGTCCGAGATGATTCCGTACTGCAATGAGAGCATTGGTTTTACATATCAGACTTCGTGGTATTCCGAGGTTTCAACGATATGATACAAGCAAATTCAAAATAGGATTCCCTTTGCCTTCTTGTATTTTTCACAACAAAGAAATCATATCATGCTGCGATGATAAAGACCAAAGGAAAGTCAATCGATAAATCCGTTTCCGGCAGCCGTTCAATCGATAACTACCATTTCGGGATTGGCGATGGCGGCACAGAGAAGATTCGTCACGAGGAGATCCGTGCAGATTAGTGCAGCCTGAGATATCAAATAATGAGTCATACAGTATTTATGTTCTATATCAATGTGACCATATCATACCTCCAAAAGCAAAACAGGTAATTACATCATTTTGTAATCAACCGTAATCCTACCGTACCTCTCCCTCTCCGACTCTCTTGCCATCGACGAGTGCAGTGTGAAGTTGTTGCACGAGCCAAACAAGAGAAGGAGGAAGAGAATGGAGAGCATCGACAATACCTGAGGAGAGAAAAGAGATAAGAGAAAGAGAGAAATGAAGACAATGTCTTTAGAAATTAACCACAAAACCGTCATTTTCAAGGTATACTGTTACTTGAAGTCAACGATAGAAAGTAATCTGAATAGAAGTGCTACACTAGTGAATCATAAATTGGGAGGATGTGAAATGGTATCGCTTGTTAATTTTTTTTCCGATTCCAGTTCGCAAAAATCGCTTGCATCAAAACTTGTCACCTTATCGTTTCATTCTTCCAATAATTAACCCTCGAAATCGTGCGGTGTGATTGACGCAAATTTCCGTTCAAAACAAATGTACAAAAAGGAAACCACCTTCTTTTAGAAATACTACCACGGAAACCTAACCAGGCACTCTCTCGTTCCATCTCATCATTAAGTCTGGAGTAGGCTAGTGGAAACAATATGTGTTCTGGTAATTTCCGCAAAGCAACTAAACAAGTAGTAACTCACCCTTGATGAAGCTGTGAGTGAGCAGAACGAGCTTCTCCACCATATTCCTCCTATGGCTACTCACTCTTCTCTCGTATTCTGCTGTTGTTGGGTCGGCGCCGAATCGACGACTTCTCTCAGAGGGAGGGAAACGGAGCAGCATCTGGGAGCAAGAGTGTGATATCGATAGATGATTCATAATTACCATATCCTATGTTTAAAAAAGAGAGAGATAAATTAGATAACAAAATAAAATGAATTTAGACTCTGACCTTATTAGGATCGACATCGAGATAGGCGTCGTCCTGGCACAAGACGAGCATAACTGACTCGTGTAGAGCCTCAGTGAGGAAGACCTGAGAGGAGAGAATAGTGGATCGAATTTAAACAACTCAAAGAATCATAGGTCAAATGGGGTTTTAGCAAGTTCGCAATTAGCATATGGCGAGGGACGTCAACAGAGGCCTTCTTGTGTCTGTCCTGCACTCTCTCGCTACGTTAATCCGGTTTACATGCAAAGTGCAGAAGTGCCTTTCTTCGCACGCGAAGACCTATTTGACCCATGCAAAGAATTATTTCTGGAACTCAAATCAGTTCCAAAATGAGATCTACTGGTACATCCTACCAGTGAAACACCATGTCAACTAGTGTTCTTCGTCTGATGATCGCTAATTTTGCTCCCACTCTCCTTACTCCACCCCATCAATCAATTTATTTATCATATCAGACGGTAATCACTCAGATTAGTATTGATAAGTGAGCTCACCTTGACAGCATATAGTCCATCAGTGAACAATCGGAGCAATCGAGGGAAAGCAGCAGTGCCACGACGAAGAATGAGACGAGGATCGGAGTGAGGAACCAATTGGAGATGGACGAGGGAACACAGCACCTGAGGGGAGGGGAAGATGTTAACCAAGGGAATATGGCAAAATTATAATCAATTTTCGTGCCCAGAGATTTCACAGAGATGAATATGCGCTATGTAAGCGAGAAAATAACAGACGAAATTCTGTGAGAAAATTCACTCGAGTATGTCTCGTTTCACACCTGGCACATACTCAATTTGAATTGAGATAACATCAATGTCAGTCGCATCATTCTCTAATCAAATAAAACTCTTGTAAAAATTAGCTCATAATTCACCTCGACTAGCAGCATTTCATCTCCGGGGAATACACAATGACCATAGAGAAGAGAGTGGAGAGCACGAGTGAGATCATCTGTTCCCACGGGAAGAGGAGCAGAGGAGGAGGAAGGAGAGTCCTGAATGGAAATAATAACACTCATTCTACTACTACTACTACTATTAATAAGAACGATAATAATGAATGTGAGCTATGGCGAACGAACTTCATGAGCTGCATCTCGTGGCTGATTTGTAAGACAATTTCGAAACTTTTGGGGGGAAAAACAAAACTCAGTGTATCGCTGTTTCAACAAATTGGTAAATGTTAATGGGACCCCGCAGAGATTGATAACTTGATCTCTGTTAGTCAAATAGGACATGCTGATAACGGGAAAATAGAGATAAAATTATCGGGACTTTGTGTTTCGGGATATGCGCAGTTTAACTGTCGTGGCGTACGAATTCGACGTTTCCAAATGTGGTCATAACTTAGAGGAATGAACATGACATGCCCTGAATTCTGCTTAGTAGTCATTCAGGACATCGTAGGCATTCATCCACCACAAATTTTTGGAGCTGAGATACTTTTGAAAAGAAATTAGGAAACGTCGAATCCCATAGCGTGTACCTCTGGGAGTCACCGTAAACCACTCCCAATGAGCCCGAAATTTTATTTCTTATTTTCCCTTTATTAGTCGACCAAATTAATGCCAAATAAGTGTGTTTCACTATCTATGCATGGTCCCTTTAATGTAGGCGGATGGTCGGATCAGCAGCGTTTGGACCATCCTTTCCACTGACCACATTGACTGGCATAGTATCCGTGATATGCAGCAGTTCTGCGACTCCTCGTGGGGACGAGAGAAGGGCGTTGAGAATGTCAGCTACGGTAGAGTGATGGTGACCCAGACGACGGTAGGCCTGAGAGGGGATATCGATTGATCATCATATTTGTGTCACCAAAGAGACATATACGGCAGATTGAAGTAGGCCGAAATGAAGATGAATAATGAATAGTGGATCTTCTCACTGGTTCGAGTTGGGCCGAGTCGATTGTTGCCAGTACTCCGAAGGTGCATTCTGGTTGCACGGAGGGATGAGATCCAAGCAGACCGGAGAGTGTCCACTAGAACAATAGTTATTGTACAACCAAATATTAAATGACTAACAAAAAATTGTAAGGTGTAATATAGATTCGCGAAAGAGCAGCACAAAATAAGCTATTTACAAAGTATTCTTTTTCCTCACCTGATGGAGTTTCGTGCTCCACGCGAGCAGACCCAATGTGTGCATTCGCTCCTCGATCGATTCATGCAGATTCCTGTATACCGTCGATTATTGATTATTTCACTACAAGTATTGACCAGCAAATTGCCCAGATCTATCGGGTGATGGTACGTGTTGGAACTCGCGTTTAGGAACCTGGCAGTTTCCGGGATTCGCTTTGGGAACGTTCCCGAGCATTCTAATTTGTTTTTTTTTCGGATTTCTCAACGGAAGATCGAAATCGAACCATCACCGATCTACCGTAATCACATTTTCTTCTTGGGACTAACCTGACAGCAGTGAGCTCGCTCGTCACCATCAATTTCTCTCCTCGTAGTCTCTCACAGAGAATCCAGACTCCTCCTGATCCCAGCACGGGAGGGGCAGAAGGGGACAAACCCGCCATCGATCGATACGAGTTATCGATTGATGAATGATCTACCTTTAAGTAATGAAACACTTCAATAGTTCCAGGATAGAGTGCTAGAGATATGAAAGAGTCAATTGAACTCATGAGCATTTAAGAAAAGCTGGCAAATCGCATAAATAACTTTATCCTTACTTACCACATTACGAATAGGGCGAAAATGAGAGAACCAATACTTAATGAATAAATACACGGAAAATTACGGATACATTAGCCTGCTGCAATGTTACACGAATTGCAAATTATAAAAACGGTACTAGTTGAGAAGCTACCATTGGGATTGCAATGTAATGTAAACAACGCTATTCCAACTGTGATTACGTGAGGAATCGTGACGATTGCACGGTAAACATCGGAATTATTCGTAAATCGTTGGAATATAGTCAGAAATAGAAAGAGAGAAATGATATGAAAGGGATCATACGATAAAAAGAGCAATGCATGAGAGGTGCTGGAATGTATCCGGGAAAAGTATGGTCTCCAAACTAGTCTAGGGAAATTTGTTCTAGTATGACAGGCAAATGTGGTGTATAGGGGAAAGATAACCCGTGAGGGGAAATATCGATTGACGGGAGAAGAGACTGGGTGATCTACTCTTTCGTCTCCACATGAATCATCTCAGATCGAGAGAATCCGAGTTGAGTAAGACTTTCCTCAGTACGATCAGTCGAGTATTCCCTCTGAAGAGGATAAGATTAGAGGAAAAAAATAGAAGTTGAAGAGGGGGAAATTGTCATTCTATAACCCAATCGATTATTTTACTATGTTGTTCAAAGTAATCATACAAACTGAGTCAAATGGCAGTATCCAATTTGCAACCCATACGCATTCGTGTCTCCCGAAACCATGAAACATGCACTCAGGAGGTGCAACATAATAACACAATGTTGGTAAATAGCATTTAATAAAAAAGGACTCAAAAATTTCCGACTAAGTTACCCACGCCCTCTCTGATTGCGGCAAAGTTCATACATTTTCGCCCGGCCGAGATCTCTCATTTTCACACACTATCTCGCCTAGCATAAACACGTCAGATATTTCATAAACACGGCAGATTTCTATCGGAAGTTCGATAAAACAGGTCAGATAGGGGACAATTCTTACTAAGCTCGACATTCTGCGCATTCCTAGATGGGTCTCGAGTCTTTAAACTGCCTAGTTCAAAAAAGTGTAAACCGAGAATCTCGGCCAACGAAAATGTATGGCAAAGTTTAAATTGCTCATATTCCGGTGAATTTCTCCCCTTGGGATACGAGAGGACGAAGACGTGATCCTCCGGCATGAGAGCACGTCCACGAATGTACTGATGGAGAGCCTGTAATAATCATGCATTAGGCAATCACTTATCTATTACTTTATAATATACATGTAACAACTATCAAACTCACGAATAGTCTGGTGGATCCAGTAACGTCCACTACGTGTTTGCTTCCATCAGGGAAACGAAGCATCACCTTGATCGGATCTCCTCCCTTCAAATAAACAAATAATGGTACATAAAAATACAAAAAGAAATGTAATTTTCAATCGATAATATTTGAATAATCAATAATACTAACAGGAACGACATGCTTCTTCCACTCGTCCTCATCGCACATCGTGAGTCCACGAGTGCTCTCCTCCAGCATACGATCCATGTCTGCAATATTATCGATTGATTTTTACCGTACCCAAGTAGACATGACTACCGTACCCTTATCATCCATCATTCTCGATCTCTTCCCGTCTCTTTCCTCATCTCCTGACCCCTTCCTCTTCCTCACTCCATTCGTACTCGTACTCGCACACTCAACCATCATCTCGTCCATGGAGATCTACAAATGAGAGGATTATCGATTTGTTTTCTCTGGAACGCTCGTTGACCAACCCATCGTAACCAGGAAACATAACATAGTGCACCTACCTGAGCCTGCGGAATACAAGTTGCAAACACTCATTATAGCCACGAGTTCAGAGACAATGACGATTATGTAAATAACATAGAGGAAAAGAGGCATTAGACGGTACTACTTTTACTTTACTTTTTTTTACATACCTGAGCCTCATCAGGTACGGGTTCCAGATCAACGGGAGCAACGTGGCCAATCAGAGAACGATCGCGCGTCGCGAAATCGGGGAAGTCATCCATGAATCGAGTCACTGGAAAAATTAAATAATCTAAATTTTATTTACAAATGAATAACTCAAATTTAAAATAATACTCGACGACGGACATCTGCCGACTCCACTATCGACAATCTACAAAGAACTCACACGAAACCCCTAACCCTGGAGGAATAAATAATTATAATTGTAAAAATTGTAATTTACTCACGCTTGTCACAGATCGACACGGCATCCTGGGACTTGAGGGGAACCTGGACAAAACCGAATGGTATTTTACAAAAGAGAGCAAAATGTAAAAATATTTAGTAAATTCATAATGTCCACTCACATCAATAACTTTCTCTCCGGTTCTCGGGTCGACGATGAATACCGTAGGACACGCGTGGACTCCGTAGTAGCTGCGCATCCTCTGACCATCCACCGAATCGAGACACACCTGCGGGATACAAGTTACACCCACTCATTAAAACCACAAATTCAGCGACGATTGTGATAACATGGATGGAAAGAAATTAATATACTAACTATAACAGAAAATAAACTAGTAAGCATAGTGTCTCACCTGCCAGAAGAGGAAATTGCTCTTCACAAGCTCCTTCACGCCACCATTCGACCAGACGTCGCTGTAATCAACAAATTGAATAACAACAAAAATATCTCAAAAACTAAAATATAAATATTATTAATAACATTAAACAGTTGATTTTAAAGCTTACCGATTGAGTGTCTGGCTGGCAAACTCCTTCATGTCTTGTACGTTCACGAGAATCCAACACTCTCGTTCGAGCGCCGACGCCTGTAATGAGGTAAAATTAGCTCTCTGTTTGATTGAATAAAATGCCTACTTAATAAAATCGAGCATTTGCTCGTATCATTGAAATGGTAACCTATCTAACATATCGTTGGAGATGTTTTTTTTTCAATTTAGGTTTATCCTGTTCCGTACCTTGGCCGATTCCCAATCTCCTGCATGTAGTATATCAATGGGAGGTCGGAAGAGTGACTGGAGTGATTTACTCTTTCCATCTCCCCCTCCTTTCAGTACATTCGATCGATTATTAGTCACTGCCGATGTCGATGCCCCATTCTGATCTAATCGATTGCGTAGAGACGCCTTCTGCTGCTCTGCAAATATAATAGCAATAGTATTAATAATTAAATTAAGGTGAATATAATGTATTCACACACCGAAGGCACTCATTAGTTAACATCTACCTGAAACAAGAAATGTATTGTTTCACAACAAAACATTAGAAGAATAATATCTATGTGATTCCTAGTTACAAGGGTGCTTCAAATTAACATATTAAAGATGGGCGTGGAGGAGACAGTGCACTGACCGGCGAGTGCACGGAAGTCCTTGATACCGTCGAAGGCGCTGTTCGGAACATGATTGCGGGCGTGGATTCCTACAATTAATTTCAACAACAGCGGACTATGACAATCGAAATAAACGGCATTATGCTTTCGCAAACCACCGTAAGCTAAACACATACTGAAAGCCTTGAACAATGAAAGCATTATCCTTGGTAAGAAACTGCTGACGTACCATTGCCGTACTGCTGCTCCAGTGTGTGCTGCACGATGGGACCACTCTTGAATGCCATCGGAGCACGAACGTCGTCGTCGTCAATACTCTACAATTTAAAAAACCTTTATTGGTATAAAACGGTAGAGCACAAAATGAAAGTTCCACCCACACGTTATTTACTGTTCAAGCAAAGCAAAATAGACATGCAAAATAGTTTTGCCAAATATGTGAGTATAGCAAACTCTAAATAACTTACGACTTCGGGCACAGGTTTGGCGGCGGCTCTGCCGTTTCTCTTTGGTTCGACGACGTGTTTCACATCTTCTTCATCATCAGACAACGTCACTTCGACGCGCGACGATGGACCGGCGCCGTTTCCATTCCTCTGAGGACGACCGTTCTGACGACTGCAGAAGCATGTATTATTAAGTGGAAGAAACGTTGATGCATATCGACTAGGCTACATTTTCGAAAATAATAAAAAGAATTATGGTGACAATAAAAGTAATTAAACGCACGTAGGTTCTTTTCGTCTTCTCGTGCTGGTATTGTCAGCTGCTCGTGCGAAGAAGAGATCGACTGCAGTGGAGACATCCCATGTAGCTGCCTCCAGAAACTGCTCCACCTCCAGATCATTCTTGCACTCTGCAAGCACCACGATTTGAGTTAAATGCCAAGAACGTTCTGGAAGAACGAATAGAGACGATATTTTTGCTTTCACTAACTGTCTGACTCACTTTTCGTAAACCCGATAGGTCACCGCCCAGCCGACTTCAACATTCGCGTACACTCACGTGAGCTCACTCCGCGAACAAATTATATGGTAGCTACACCATTATAAGTGTATCAGGAATAGTAAGACAATCGTATTATTGGCATTATGAAAGTTCAAAAATGTTTCAAACTGGCGAATTTGAAACTCATCAAAGAACAGACCACGACGAACCTGTGATCGACTTGAAAGTCTCCTTGAGCTGCGCTTGCTCAGCTTTGGACGGCATCGAGGACTTTACTCTAAAGAAACACGAGAAATTAACAATGGAAACTAGAGCTTACGGGAAAACAAGCTACCGTATGTTGAACGCGTGATGGCTACACTATCCGACTTATCACAAAGTTCTCAATACCGCACCACAAATATTAGCAGTGAGAAATAACCAAATTCGATTGGTTTTAAAGAAAACGTTGCGTTACTAGCAACGAATAACAAAATTACACGAAGAAAAATTGGGAAACCGGTCAATATCTATATTTCGAAGAACAGTAGGCGGTAAAAAACACAGCTTGCAATAAATCTTGCCCGTGACATTACGGTAGGCGGATGTGTTTTGCATATTCTTTTTGCTGGTTATGACACTTCCGGATATTTACCGTTCCGTTATTTATGACCGGTTTACTATCAATGCGGTAAATTCAAATCCAAATCGTGGCAAAGTTCGATCGATAATAGCCTCTTTTTATCGATTTCTGGGTTTCCCCATTGTTTATTTCTGTGCCATAAGTTGGCCATTTCAAGTATCTTCATTCTGCCAAGCTTCTATCAATTATTTTCTGTTCTCTCGCCGCTTGCGTGCTATTCTTTACTCAAACTTTTGTTTATTGCTCCGGATGTCCCGGGGGTGTGTTGATTTTCAACCTCCTCCTCGTGCCAGACTCACGTTTTACTCACATGTGCTGACCTGAGCCCATCGACATCAGGTGGCACATCACATCACCGGCTGTTCGCCTCCGCTCCCCTCTAGCTCTTCCCCCGTCCTTTTCACTATTTCCCGACCATCGATTGCTTTTCCCAATCCACTTGCTACTCGGTTGATGCCCGAGTGTTGCTTAGCATCCAATTCTTTTCACGTGAGAGTACCGACTCTTTCTCATGAGAGATCCCTTCCCAAGCTGTCCTTTTCAGTAAATAGTAGCCATCTGCCTCGCATCACGAGATCCCTGTTTTCTGTTTTGCTTCTCCTGATGTTTTTCTAAATTATCCCCTTACTTCTTACTTGGAAATTGCGATGACTATCAATATCCCTACTACGGCGCCCTCGAGATTGTAATCTGCAAGAAAAGTTTTTCTTTTTCGCGCTGTTTTGGTGGAAGATGTCAACGAATAGATAACTCAAAGTAAGTACGCTTCGACCTTTAGTTCGGCGTGTGAGATAGTGCTGATAGAGCAACCCAAATGGGTGCCACTAATCAGGCAATTTGACAACTTTCCCTTGCACAAGTGCAAAAAGTGCCGCAATGATCTCGTTTACGCCCCTTCCTCTTCTCTTTATCTACACGATGAGAAGAGTGAGAGGTTGAAGACACATTGCGCACTATCAAAGCGTCAATGTGTTTGATGATCGCCTTATTCCCACCCCTGAACTCGCTTTTTCTATTGAAGTCCCGGCTTTTATGGGGCTAGCTGTCTTACTGCCATCCTAGTAACAGCATTTTATGTCTGACAGTGAAAGGCAATATTTTAAATCGCACAGATATATCTTTCAGACATTCAACCCCTTCGATATTTAATTTCCGCCTTGCTCATATCTTAATATCTTCCGAGAATTCGGCAGCGGATAGACTCTTGAATATCTTTTGTCTGGAGCCGACCGTTTGCAAGACGCAAGAGATTATCCGAAAGGTGTGATAATCCCGACTCTTATCAAAGAGAATAGGAACTATTCTTTCCACGAGGCTCTGATTCTTTGTAGTTTCTCATTGATGAGTACTCTTATCATTAGAGTGATATCAGTGAATTTACAGACTGGGAGAGGGCTGTCAATCGAGGCATCGACTCACCAATGGTGAATTGTTCTCAGAAAGAGGATTGATCTTTTTTTTTTTGCCTCTTATCGCCCCCTCCCTTTTCCATTACTGTACGATGTCCAGTGATCTTTATATTAGCACACTTAGGGTGAGTCGAATGAGGAGAGCCGCTGAGGCAACTGGAAGGATGCTTGTTGATTCCCTCTTCTCCCCTCATTCCCCACATCCTTCGCCCCTGCTTTTCCACTACTTTCTTCATACATCTGTCTTCTCCCTTGCCTGAATGTCAGAAAGACCAATAGAATTGGGCGAAAGAGAGACAGAATCGGAGGCACTTTGTACTCAGTTGCGAGGAGGTTCAACTGAGAGGTGCGATAGGAGAGTGAGATTCTGTCCTCCCCTTGCTCTTTCTTTGTGTCCGGGAAGTGCAACCCTCTCCTAGTCATCCCCTCTCTGGTATCTCTCTATTCACCACACTCTCACTTCCTCTCTCCTCGGTTACTCTACTATCTAGTAGCATCTTGGAGGGAGAAGGGAGGAGAACCTCCCCCTTCCCTCTTGGTTTCGCCCGTCCACTCTCATTCTGGCAGGTTTAGCACGGCCTAGAATTCGATGGCCTTTGTCCCCTCTTTGACTACTCTACTCTCCCGTGAAATTACGTTTGCACGTAGGATGATGTGTTGAAGATATGCTAAACCCCTCCTCATTGAATCAGCTTTATGCAAGTACCATTAGCTCCTAGCCTAGATGCCGCAATTCTGATGCAATGGTTAGAGTGGGCGATCTATGTTCTCCCCCCTCCCCCTTCTTCATTCTTCTCCTATCTTCCTTTGAGTCTTTCACGTGCTTTCTCTATGAATAGCGGTCGGAAGTGGCCGGGTCTTAGAGGAGTCAGATGCTCCCTCGTGCTATACGTCCTTTTTTCCTCGCTGACCTTACCGCTCTAATTGCTCTTTCTTCTCTCTCTGGCAATCTCAAATGGCTGCCATTTCTCATCGAGAGTCAATTGACCGTCGAGTGTTTACACGGAAGAGAGAACGTGGCAAAGCAAAAATGCATAAGAATTCGTTCCCGGTCCCACTTCTAAGATCGCGGCACATCGTTCCATGAAAAAAGTAGAATGTTAGTGAGCGGGGTCGCCGGTGAAAATTTCACCCTGGAATTCTCTTGTCCGTCCTTTTCAGGACTTTCCAAAGGAATTCAGTGGCGAGTCGATGTCACATTGTGGACCCGGTAGTTGCATGCTGCACACTATCAATAAGTTGGCCGGCGCCCGACCATGTTTTGGTCCCTGACACTTGCACGCTAGTCGACCAAATCGTAACCCCGTTGAATGGATGGGGAGAGAGAGACCGGCACGATAGGGAAGGGGTTTGTTGTGTGGCCCCAGTATCGAATTACTCTGCCCCTCCTGAATCCCTCTTACATCGCCTCAGGGTTCGTCCATTCGGTCTCGTTCTCACAATAAGATGAGAGAGACAGCCGCACTAATGTAGTTCCTGGTAGGAAGAGGTGAACTTACTGGAGTTACTCTCTCCATCCCTCTGCCATTTGGTACTTTATGAAGTCGTGCCGCCCAGGTGAGTACACGTGGGAGTGTGTGGTGAGTGACCACAAGTCGCATGAATCTCTCCCTCCTTCCCTATCCCCTCCTCACAATCTTTCCCTGTTTATTCAGAGAGCATATTTCATCTCCCCTCCCTCCACTCTCCGTCCTCCTTTTCGTTTCATATGGCCCTTGTGCTTCTCCTCTTCTTCTTCCTTTCATTCATCCATTCCTCCCAAATGGTAGTGAAGATTTTCGCTGGTCGGAATTTCCGGTGTCTAACCAGTTTATACTTTTTTCCAAAATGTGATTTCAAGGCTCGAAGTAGATCTAATCTCTCATGATCTCACTACGTTATCGTACATTCTTCTCTCATTTTATCGTTTTCCTCTTTCTATTTGTAACCGCGTTTTCTTTGAACACGCATAAATATCAGGGCTGTGCGGAAAATGATTTTCGGAAAATTTCGGAAAACGGAAATTTTCCGAATTTAATTTTCGGAAAAATCGGTAAATTCGGAAAATTTCGGAAAAAGTTATTTACGATTTTTTCTCAATATTTTTAGTTTTTTTTTCTCACTTTTCGACTTTCGATTTTCCGATTTCCAACAGTCCCCCGATTTTCACTAATTAAATTATTTTTCTAAATATTTTTTTAAAATTATCTATAATAATCTAGAAATTTTATGATAAATTAATATTTTTTTCTGAATTACAGGCAATTTCGGAAAATATTCGGAAAAAGTTTTCCGACTTTCAAAATCGGAAAATTTTCCGAAGTGATTTTTTTCCGAAAAAAGTCGGAAAATTCGGAAAATCGGAAAACGGAAAATGCACAGCCCTGATAAATATATATATATATATATAATGTGCGGGAGGTCAATATTAGTAAGGATCACCCCCTATCGGACCAGTTTCCATCAACTTGCGGTATAGATCTGACGCGTTTTGTTGACTTTCTGACCAGTTAACTTGTCAGAAATAGCGTTATTTCTGGTTGGACGGAAATGTATGAACGGTGGTGAACATTAGTCAGAATCATCATACTGATATTGATCCTCCATCGTTCTTCTCCTTCTCTTCTTTCCACTCATCGCCGCCTCACTCTTTGTTTCCGTTAGTGAATCATCTTTGATTTACGTGATAGTTCACACTACGAATCACTTTTTTGTCACTTTTGCTTGTAAATGGCGAAAACCCCGGCGGTTCTAGGCTTCACTGGTGCTTTAAGCAGTTGAGAGCGATTTTGCTCGATATCAAACCACGCCGACACGGGCTGTGTCCTATCAGTATATCATCTCTTCTCCCTTGCTCTCGTTCGATTTCTCTTCTCCTTCTCTCCATTCATTCTACCGTTGCGCTTGAAATGATATTGATAAGGTGATAAGGGATAGTGTCTCTTTACTCTCTTCGCTCACTGCTTTCTATCGCTAGTTGATGATCGGGGGGGGGGGGGGGGGAGAATGTGGGCAGGGAAGAGAGTGGGGGTAAAAGTAGGAGGAGCGGAAGGGAGGACAAAGGTCTACCCAGAGTCTCGTAGTTCGAGAGAAGGGAAGGTCCGATATTCCCAGTAGTCCTACCGGCAGATAAGAGAGGCAATCGTGTAGTCCCCATTGATAGATACTCCAGTGCGTGATGATACGAACTCAAATTTTAAATGTCCCGATCCCTGCTCATTTCCCCCCATTTTTTTGTATACTGCGCCTACCACTTATTAATTTTCGCAATGTTCCGTGTTATACCGTAATGCCGTGTCTACCTACCGTATCTCGTCTATCGATCGCAGAATGACTCGATTGGTGCCGGTGATTCCGGACGGAGGCTGGGGTTGGGTCGTCGTCGTTGGCTCCTTCCTCATCCACGTTCTCGCTGATGGATTCGTCTATTCATTCGGAGTTCTCGTCGAGGAACTCGTCAAGGTTTGACCTACTTTATCGATTTATTTTGAGTTTCATATTTCCCGCGCTTAAAAATATGTAATATCTAGTATCTGAGTAAGGATGAATGAACGTGGTCTGTGTATTCTCCTGCTGGTTTGAGGTTTCCGTGAGAGTGTTCTCACGATGTCCTGGAAAAAGGATTGAGCAGTCTGCTTGCGCAGGAAAGCTCTCGACTTTGGAAGTAGTCAATCCGTTGAAAGACACCACTGATAAGGGGCGATGGCAGTGATTACAAAGATTGGTGATTATAAGCAATCGATGGGGAAGAGGAAGGGACGCGTCCGTTTTGCTGTCGCCGGTTCTCTTGACCCAATGGTGTACTTTGGCGAAATGAAGAGGTGGATGGGAAGGAGATGAACGAAGACAGCTGATGTCTAATGGAGGGACGGAGATCGAATGAGAGAGAGGAGGGGGGGGGGAGTTGACGTAAGGCACGTAAGATCAAGTGGTAGTAGGTGAGTAACAAGAGGAATCACACGTTCCGTTTGCCCTCTAGTTGTCTCGTGCATTAATGGTAGTAATTGTAAGGGTACATGTGTACTATTTGAAATACCCATATTTGTCGAATCAGATACCGTAAATCCTCATTCGACGAATGGTATTTTGAAACCATGGGTCAAATAGGTCTTCGCGTGCGAAGATGGGCACTTCTGCACTTTGCATATAAACCGGATTAACGTAGCGAGAGAGTGCAGGGTATACACACGAAGGCCTCTGTCTACATCCCCCGCCCTATGCTAATTGCGATCTTGCGAAAACCCCATTTGACCTGTGTTTGAAACCCATTATAGAGATTGTTGTTGTACAGATGAAGAACAAAGGAGGGGGGGGGCAGGAATGAGTCAATTTGAACTTGGGATTGAGAAATGAGATGCCTGTTTGTCTAGTTGTTTATGTGCGAGTGTGGGCTGTTTGAGAGACGTAGAGGTGACAGAGGAGAGTAGAGAACAGGAGGGAGAGGGGAGGAGATAATAGATAGAGAGTAACGATCGGGCATCAAATGAAGATTGAGAGTGGTATTAGACGGGGGATCAGCGTCATTGGTGATGGGTCGTGACAACAGTATAGTCGAGTGATCAATCAATAAGAATCAGTGCGACTACCGTATTTTCTCATTTCAACATTCTGTTCAGGAGTACAACGCGTCGAATGGGTACGTGGCCGTGATTCTCTCTCTGCTCACTGGTCTCACACTCGGATTCGGTCCCGTCGCATCGGCCGTCACTGACAAGTACGGATGCAGGACGAGTACCATCGTCGGATCCGTCATCGCCACCATTGGGTACTGTAGCTTCTCTCTTTTTCCGATCGAGAACTGATTTTGCAATGAATATTACCTAGTGATGATGTAACCTTCTTCTCTTGTTTCACAGTCTCTTGTTTCAGATGTGCTCTCACCTTCTGGGCCACATCCATCTTCTACATCTGCATTACTGTAGGAGTGATCATGGGAGTCGGCATCGGTCTGATGTACTGCCCCGCCATCGTCATTGTCACCATGTACTTTGAGAAGTGAGTGGAGTTACGGTAGGAGGGGGAGTATACGGTAGCTGCTGGCACGATGCCAAACGGTTCCTCCGTGCAGGAGACGCGCCCTCGCAACCGGACTGGCCGTGTCGGGAGCCGGAATCGGAACCTTCGTCTTCCCCGTCGTCTATGGATACATTCGATCCAATATGGGATGGAGATACGTCTTCGTGCTCGGAGCTGGTGAGTCTTGGCACAAAGAGTTACTGTATTCCGAATTGGTTACGGTATTTCAATCAATTGACTGCAGGTTGCATGGCCTTCTGCGGTCTGTGCGGATCCACCTTCCGTCCCCTGCAGTTCATCGAATGCGATGATGAGGAAGAGGTACGGTGGACGATCGAGGAATGAATGATTATTGTAGTTATCGATTCCACAATAATTACCTTAATACATTGATTTATTACAGGATGGAGCGATCAAGAGCGAGAGCTCGGCCAAGGACGGAAACGAGGTTACCAAGGTATGTTTTGCTAAATTTTTAAGTTATTAATTTGTTTCGCAATTATTATCGCAATTATGTTTAGGAATCTGCTGCTCTTCTTGCTCCTCCCATTGGATTCAAGTCGTCCGTCAACTCTCTCCACAAGTACGAATTACGACATCCATAGCAAACAATTGTTATGCCTTTGGGCTGCTGTCCACGGTGGTTACATCAAAACTAGGCAATAGTTAATATATTCCAGGTCCCATGGCGATCTTGGAGCTGGAGACGCCGAGAACGGAGGTCACAGAAGCAGAGCAGGTACGGTAGAGGGGATACGGCAGAGATTACTGTATGTATTACGATTTTATTATACATCGTTGCAGGAACCATTACTGAGGGCACTGGATATCTCTCGGTGAAGGGAGTCCGATACACTGGATCCATCACTGACGTCGCCGAGTTCAAGGAGAATCCCGACAAGTACAGGTGAG
Organism: Pristionchus fissidentatus; assembly: GCA_036245785.1. Taxonomy (NCBI): domain Eukaryota; kingdom Metazoa; phylum Nematoda; class Chromadorea; order Rhabditida; family Neodiplogasteridae; genus Pristionchus; species Pristionchus fissidentatus. The sequence goes on from BTSY01000006.1 coordinate 15,878,295, forward strand.
ATTACTGTATCCGAGTACGGTACTACCGTATTTACTAGAAACCCAACCTCCTCACCTTGAATACGATACTGCACTGTAGAAAGAGCACCCTGCCTGAGGGCCTGCCTCCTCACTGGCCATCCACCACCTCTTTGCACTGTTTCCTGTAAGTGGTCGGTGTACTGTGGAACATCATACAGTACCCTTCTGCCGTGGTGCGGTGTGTCACATCCGTGATTTGTTGTTCGTTACGTGGTTCGTGTGGAATTGTGCTGCAATGGACTGGCTTCACTGTGTCTTCTTTACCTTTATTTTTGTTTTCTCTGGAGTGCGAGTTGACAATCATCGTCTACCGTATCCCTCGACTGACCTCTCTCGTTGTGTCAGATCGATGACTTCCCTCCACTCGGCGCACCACAAGGCCTCCAAACTCGGCGATCTCAAGGAGGTGGACGGAGACGACGACGTTTTCGAGGCAGAGAAGAGCGACGAATCGAGAATCTCCGGCATTCTGAGGTACGGTATGAGCACACTAGAATACTATCGAGAACTGACTCAGTAGTAGTGTACTGTAGTCTGTTTTTTCGTACTTATATTAGCTTGTTTATGCATCCGTCAATCAATCAATCAATCAATCAGTACACATTTATCATTTCTTGGCGGTTAAGCGCTTCAGATGCGAAATTATCAATAAATCGAAATTTATAATTTCTCGGTGATTTCACGTTTCAGAGGCGAAGTTATTGTTCTTTAGCTTCTGGGTGTAAGATGCACAACTATTAATGGTGGTGATTCTACCGTAATCGGGGTATACCGTAATCTCTTTCCAGTTCTGCTGCCCGTATGCTCAATCTGAATCTTCTTATCGAGCCAGCCTTCGTTCTCTTTGCCATCTCCAACCTTCTTACCTCCGTCGGTTTCAACTCTCCCCTCTACTTCCTGCCAACTCACGCCACTAAGGGACTCGGACTCCTGTCGGACCAGGTAAGAAAAGAGAAGAGAACAATTTGATTATTCCTCCGGGTGCTGAATGGTGCTCGAAATGCAAGCTTTTATGGTACTGCAAACATAGCCTTCTGTAGTATGCAATTCATAGCAATGATAATTTACGGTTTCACTTTGAAATTGAGTTTATGCGATTTCATAATTATCATTTAAATAATGCATAAGTGTTTGATGTGCAGGGTGACAACGTGCTGTCGGTGTTCGGAGTGTGCAACACTATCGGTCGTATAACCTTCGGTCTCGTGGGAGATTGCCGTCTGCCCTTCCTCCCTCGTGGATGGGGAAATGACACTGCAAGGAACAGACTCTGGATCTACAATCTCTCCCTTACGGTAAGGGAGTATTGTAGTCTGTACTAGAGAGCTGCACCTTTATGTATTTTATGGAGAACCAGGCGATCACCGGTTTCAACCGTTCAATTATCTCTGTTTCAGATCTGCGGTATTCTCACGTGCATGTCGTACGTCTTCGACAGCTACTACCTCCTGTGCGTCTACGCTGGTGAGTTGTCGTCATCATTATGCAACAATAGTCGTCTCTTGTTTTAATTACGTCATTCCTATGAAATCACTTGCTGCCTTCAGGCGCCTTCGGTTTCACCATCTCGTCGTACATCTGTCTCACATCGGTGATTCTGGTGGATCTCCTCGGTCTCGAGAGACTCACTAACGCCTTTGGACTCCTCCTTCTCTTCCAGGTAAGACAAGGATAGGAACGTGCACGCTGCACGAGTGGATAGTGGGTGAACTATAGAGCAGGAACGTCAATTATCGATTACTTGGTTGTAGGGTGTGGGTACGGTATTCGGACCTCCTCTCTCCGGATGGCTGGCTGATATCAACGGCAACAACTACAACTACTCCTTCTTCTTCTGCGGAGTCAATCTTCTCGCCTCTGGTGAGTGGAATAAAGATTGCGTAGTGATTACGAAATATCTACTTATGGCGCTAAGGGAGCGAAACAGTCATACCTAACACTCTCTGACACATAAATCACTGTAGTACTATTAAACAGACATGGTTATTCATAAACAAATTTAATTACCGTGACTAATTAATCGATTGACTGCAGGTCTGATGATGTTCGCTACTCCGTTCCTCCGCAAGAGCACGCCGCCCCCCTCATCCAACGGTGCCAAGAAGCCCGTGATGATGCACTAAATTGAGAAGTTCACGCAACACCGAGCACCAGAGGAAGTGCTGTGAACATTCCCTCATTTCCACCTCTCCCCAACTCATTTCTTGATACGAGACATCTCTGTCATTCCAATATCTCACCCTCTTTCCCGCCCTTCTCTCTTTCCATTTATTCTGCGAGGTCACCACTTCCGTGAATATCGATTGTTCAACCAAGTATCGATTGATCCATAACTTCTTTCTTCCCATTGAATATTTCACTTTATTCAAGTCACGGATAACCAGTTGTTTTATTGTCGCCTTTTCTTTTGTATCCTTCAGCATACAGTTAGATTAGTCTAGACGCAGATTTGATTCTTCCCTGATTACAGTATTTCCGACCCTGTCAATCTACCGTATCCCCTGTCGAAATCTAGCCAACACAAAACTTTTGCGCCAATCTTTGCACACCCCTTCCCACATTTCGTACTGTTACATTATTTGATATTAGCCAATCAAAAATCCTTCCATGCACCTCAAACACGCCCACATGATCAACCCCCTTTGCGCACTTGCCGCGTCAATAACTCCCCTTCTCTCTCCTGTGATAGACTGTATGATTTCAATCAACGTATATCGTGGACCATTCACCTCACTTGCGCCTTGCGCCAATCTGATTACGCTCCCTTTTCCTTCTCAGTACAGTAGTTGTTAGTTGTTTGACCTACCAGGCCTTCCTGTTCTGATTCTGAACCTTTCTCTCTCTTCCCACGAAACATTTCATGACTCTATGTACCGTTTTCTCAGAGTGTGTTTCATCATTGCTGATTTCGCATTTTGTGTTCGATTGTGGACCGTGTTTTATCGTAGTTTGCATACCATCGATTGTCCTCACCACTCCACCAGTTATCGAATGTTGTTGAACCTCCGATTCAGGTCCCACCCATCCACATCAATAATTTCTTATTGTTAATTTCACCCTAATAAAAAGATTTTGAAAAAAAGAGAATTTATCTGACCAGTACATGATAAGAAGATAAGATATCACAGTGGGAGATTCAGAACAAGAGGTGCAAAGGCAGATTAAAGGGGGATGGAATAAATAGCTACCGTACTCTACGGATCGCTAAATGACCTTATTGCTGCTTCTTGGCGGGCTCAACTCCGAGCACCTTCTTGCGCTGACCGAACATGTAGAAGTACATCTTGGGGAAACCTGGAATTGCCAAGGTGCCAACATTTGAATTTGGCGCTGTTTTCGATCTCGACCTGATAATCAGACATTATCTACCTGGGATATAGTTGAGCATGAAGATGATAAGGAACCAGTAGAAGGAGAAAGAGACATTGAGCATATTCGGCATGTCAAGAGAGTACAGATTGCGCTGAAAAGAGGAGTAGTTGCGTCATACATAGGTAATCGGGCGAGGAGAGATTTCATCATGTCTACGCAATCTTTTCACTCACCGCTTTTACAAACGGAAGACTGCGGAATACGACGAAGAGCTCTCCACTGGCTCCCATTGGATAGAGGATGATGAAGAGGGTGTATCTGAGAGAGGGCAGATAACTTTAGACATAATTTTCACGAAAAATAGAACCACCCGGCGATCTCGTGCTACGCACACTGTTCATCTAAACAAAATATGCGCTATCTACAATTGTTTGCATCTTCGAGCACAAACTCTCTACCAGAAAGTAATCAAGAATGGTGATCGGTTAACCACTGTATCAACAATACCGTACCTCTCATCTGAGTCATAGTAATTACTTCCCATGAAAAAAAAAACCTTTCTCTTCTTGAGAGACTCAAATCACCCGGTGATGTCGGGCTACGCACACCTTTCTTTTGCACACAATACGCGCTATCTACAATCTTATGTATATTTAAAGTGAGTATTAACTAATCCAGAATGGCGATTTATGTAGCAACCGTATCAGCAGTACCGTAACCTCCACTTTTTCCTCCTACCGTACACCCATCTTCTACCGTACCTGAGCCAGATGAGTGCGTGGGGGACGCATTTGAAGATATTGAGGGCGTAGAAAGAGTATCGGATGACTTCAGTGATCGACCAAGCTATGAGAAGCATTGGAACACCGATCGAATCACGAGACTGAATAGAGAAATTACTGTATCTTTACTACGGTAGCATGTTATCGTACTCTTCTCTGCAATCGTTCTGCCTTTCAGATTGTTCGGCACTAGGCCGGAGTAGAACCAATTTTTTTAAAAAGATGCAATTTCATAATAAGTTATTGATTGAAATAAAGCTTTTGAGATGTTTAGGAATTTAGGATTCTAAATTTTTCACTATGCAAGGATACAGTATCCCCTACGATCCACCAATCAATATCCGTGATTCGAATACCATAATCCACCGTACCTCCTTGACGGGATGGAGAACGAGCCACAGAACGGCGACACGGGAGAATACTTGCATGATGGTGGTTCCAATGGGAGAACGGACGAGGCCAAGAGCACAATGGGCGATCTGCATTATGGAGTTTAAGATTATAGATTGAATATCAATTATATAATAAAATGGTAATGTATAAAAATATAGAATGCATTTCAATTTAGCGATTAGTGGTATCTGAGCAGGCTCTGCGATCGATTCGGAACGAAATGACTGCGAGAACGCCAATTATGTAGACGAGGAGAAACACAAAATCATAGAGATTTCATCCGTACACTTTCGTGTTTCATAACCTCTATCTATAGCACATAAATTTTCTATTTCTTTGATTATCTACAGAATAAATAGTAATACGAATTACCAATTGGTGTATCGTATCTAATAATTATCAATCGATAATCCTACCGTACCTCGAGTACAGCTGCAGTCTGGAATACGTCGAGCCAGAATTCGACGCCCTCGTAGGTTTGAGTGAAAGTAGCCCCTGCTGCCAGCGAGAGAATCGTCTTGATGAGAACAACAGACCATCTGAGAAAGAGGAGACACCGTAACCAGTCAGATAGAAAGGAGATACAGTAACCAGCCAGAAATACAGCAACCCTTACTAGATAAGAAGGAAATATTCACGAAGATTGATCTAATTTTCAATTCCACTAATCTCGTGTATTAAAATGTATAATTTAACTCTCACAATCTCTAGTATTCGTAGAAAAGTAAAAGTCGGCATATTGGATTTAACGTCAGAACTAGAGATCGTCTCTTATCTCTTTGATAAGCAAAATTTTCTGAGAAGAGATGAGAATGAGAGTGATAGCCATTTTACTAATCATTCTACAGATCAAGGGTCAACTATTTAAAACATATGTGGGCACGATCACCCGGTGGTACTCTGCATTTTCGGGAAACCTGGTGGCGGGACACTATGCGAGTGAAAACCGGGATCTACCTGGGAATGAAACTTTTCCAAAAAAAACTATAACTTACTGCCCATGTCTGATTTAAATCGACGGAAAGATCAAAGACCAACTCACCCTCCGACCTGGACAGCATTGTAGAGGGCCAGGTAGGCCTCAGCCGGTGAGACCATTGATCTACAATTGAGAACATGGATAAATACTCTCTCTATCTACATTTTCATTCCACAGTCCAGTCAAGTAAACCTCTTGAAAAGGAAGGGAACAAAAAAAGGCGTAAAAGTGAAAGGTGCGCTCTCACTTTCACACGCTTTCTCGTTCCTGACCCCTTTCAGGAGGTTCGGAAGAATTGTGTGATCCGTCCCAGCATTGTCACAAATACAAGTGAATATTGTTAGAAATAAGGATAAAATTGTTAGAGCGCGCGATAGGAGGAGAGGAGGGAAATTTCTTCGATTATCAATGAGAAATGGTGCGATTGTTAGATCTGACGATAGGGGGCAAGCGGGTTCATGCTACAAACTACGTCCCGATCTCGAGTCTACCGTACCCATGCACACATACAGACCCTATCCTTGTTTGGGTCGATCGATAATGGCTACCGTAATCACCTTCCGACAAAGGACAGGGAGTCCAGACGGGACCGCTTGCCGGTGCGGCGGGCCCGCTCGATGAAAACTGCTCCCGCGCCCGTGGTTGCTGAGCATTTACTACGTTTTCGGGAGAGACTTACTGTGTTTAGCAAAATATGGAACTGTGAGAGAGAATGCGTGTTTCTTGCAAACAACACAGTAAGTTGTGGTTGTGGGCGCAGAACCAGTGAGGCTATCAAGAGTGGGGTGACACGGACAAAGCATCGACGTCTCTCTCTCTATTTCTCTTTCTCTCTGCCATCTCAATACTCTCCCCAGTTTACACTCTCTCTCTCGCCTCTCTCTGATCAATGGAAACCCCACCAATGTTGCCAACCACACGAAAAAGCTGCAATCACACGAGAAAGAGGATAACACGCGAGGAGATAAGCAGATAATAAATCGGTCCATGCGTAACCGTCCAATACCGCCGCTAAACACAGTAAACAAACTCGACATTTTATCACACCATTTAGTGTTAATTTAGATTAGCTTTAAACATTAAGACAGGCACAAACAAGGGGAAGAGGAATGAGAAATGGATGAACGGGAGTGAAAACAAACTGCACAGATTAGAGTTGAGATATAGGAGAGATTTGGAGCAAGGCTAAACAAGGAAAAGGGAATGTGAAGAGGGGAAAGTAGGTATGAAGAAGAGTTGGAAATCTAACTCGAGTCTCTCCATTTCACACACACTCTATTGACCAGCCAGTCGTGAAAAGTATACGAAATGAAGAGATGCTCACTAGGAATTCCAAACTCCATAATGAAAGGAAATATCAATATGAAGACAGTAAAAAAAAGTCTAACCGACAAAGATTGAAATACAAAGGTGGACGGATCAATGAGATCTCGGAATTCAGGTAAACAATTGAATGAGATTTCTCTCAATGATGACATTTGTGGAGAAATCTATCTGTCGATCCGTAGTTGAAACTCACAAATCACTTGAAAGAAAAATACTGGTAAAAAATAAGAATACAAATGTCTATGGAAATCATGCGGGAGATCGGATAAACTCGAGATAGAGAGGAAAGAATGAATGGGATGTATTGCACCGATGGAATTTGAAATGATGATAAGCTCTGATATACTGTATCACATGACGGAAAGGGGAATGGAGGGTAAAGGGATCGATCGGATAAGAATTGCATAGTGAGATCTACTGGGAAACAACATATTGTGACTACTGTGCTTGTACCTATGCTTTAATATTATGAAGTAAATATTGGCAAGATGCCAAGATGCTTCGGCACGATGCCAGCTCGCCCGTATCTTCATGGACAGAGGGGACTCTGACTCGAGTCAGACCCTCCTCCCATTCTGCAATCTTCTTCATCGTCGTCCTCTTTCTCCATCAACTCTTCCGTTCGAGAGAGTTTCTTGAATCGGGCAGCCAGAACGATGCCTGAATCAAGGGGAACGGGGATTACGGTAAGTATCATAACCGGGATACGGTAATGGGTCTTTTTCACTAAGTATTTCAATGAAATACAAAAAAAAAAGATTTAGGGCAATTGATTCTAAAGAAAGAAACAGGTGGTCTGAAGAAAAATATGTGGCTCAGCTTTTAAGTTCGAAACCAGCAAGATGCTGGTTTCGAGTGACTTATAACAGTGAAACCACGGTCAACAAGCTGATTCCAATAGTTTGTCGAAGACTAAGAAAACTTAGGCTAGTTTAATTCACTCATTTTTGTATAACTACCGTACCTTCTTTGCTGGTGAGTGTTCTCTCTCCAGTCGAATCCACGTCGCTTTCTTCCAGAACGGCCGGAGGCACACTGACCTGCACATTGCGTCATTAGGCAATAAAGGGCATACAAAGAAACTATTTCTTCAGATATATTTCATACCATATTTGAAACGAGAATCGAACAGGCTGATGTGCAATTACTTATGAAGTGAACTCGACTCGCAAAGTGAGATTATTTGCTAATTGAAATGTTTTATCGCAAACTCATAACCATGTAGGCACTACTTGAGAAAACCTAACGTTCTCAACCCGTCGTGCTATCTCAACCTGCCATGCCCCAGGTATTTCGCTCGCATCGATTTCTATAGTACCCCCTCCTACCGTACCATCTGTGAGAGGGGCGATCCCAATCTCTGGTTGCTGCTGCTGCCCGTTACTTCGTCTGGATCAGTCACATCTTGCGAGTTCTGCGAAAAAAATTAAGTTTCAGCAAATGGAAAATTAGTGAATAAAGAATAGAGAGAGAAAACTTGCATTTCTTTTTTTCTGGGTTTGACGGAAAAAGAACGAAAGGAAAAGGTCTGAAACCACAAAGTAATGTTTTCGGCAACAATCTGAACATCAACTAAACGGATCACTCCATCAATGACCCAGAAATAATTTTAAAAATCGTTTAATTTATGAACCAGCGAGTTAGGGGTTTCGAGTTGAATGTATGTGCGACACCCAAATCATTGTAACGGTGATCGTCCTCTTCGAGCAATCAGAGCAGCCATATAATGACTATAGCTTGACTATATCGAGTTCTTCAACTACCGTACCCTGTTTGCCACTTACCGCATCCAGATTGGGGTAGCTTGCATCGGTCGATCGCTGGAAACTGCGTTTGCTTCCCGATTTGGAGAACAGTGTCTGAACAAAGAATGGAAGTATTATAGAATTAACCAGTTTTAATCTTTAAATTTAATCAGGAGTTTATTCGCTGAATTTCTACGTTTTCATGAAATAGTTACTTATATTTCTTCTGCAGTCCATTTGGCTACATCACTTCACACTTAAGAGGCAATTGTATCTGCCCGGTTAGCTCAGTCGGTAGAGCACCAGACTCTTAATCTGGCTGTCGCGGGTTCGAGCCCCGCATCGGGCTGGCATTTTTTGCCACCTCTCAATTCCATTTACACTTAGTTTATTTGCATTCATTAAAAATGGTGGCTGACACGCACTTCTTGATCCATGTTTCAAGACGGGTAAGATTTACATTTAGAATGAAAAAAAACTACACGATATTCGACTTTTGCAAAACTGTGGCAGCCCGATGCGGGGCTCGAACCCGCGACAGCCAGATTAAGAGTCTGGTGCTCTACCGACTGAGCTAACCGGGCACGTGTTATCACGCCCTCGGGGGTTTGTAAAAAAAGGTGTCTCACCTGTCTGCTCGACCCCAGTAGCAGAGTCGCCAGTCTTCCTCTCTTCTTGTACTTGAGCTGCTCTGTCCCAGTGCTACTGCAGCTGTAATTTACTTAATGTGGCAAATTCAATTGATTATTTATTTAAATTAAGTAAATATTTTCAGAAACAAATATTTTCCAATTTCATTCAGTAAATATTTTAAGAAACAAATATTTTTCAATTTCATTCAGTAAATATTTTCAGAAACAAAATATTTTCCAATTTCATTCACTGTAATGTACTTCTTCATTCTTCATTCTGTGCCTCGTGACGGGCTGTCGACAGTCTCCCCGCTCCTCTCCCACCTCAGTTTGGAGAATCCTTGCCAGTCAGCTTGGGCAACCCGGCAAGTATTTCGCCCACCCGGTACCACTTCGAGCAGAGGACTCGGATCGACTACATATAATTCAAGTCGTCAACTTTCAAGAAAGGCCCCAGTCGACAAGACTATGACGTGAGTTCCCACTTTGGTTGATACACGCTAGTCAGGACGTCACTGGAAGATCTACTTCTACGCTCAATGTCTATCGTCCAAGATCGGCACTACAATTGCCAAGGAAGCCAAGCATGATCCATTCCCTTGACCCAGTTGCCTCGAATTCGAAGATCCCGACCACCTCTGTCCCCGAATGATACCTCCTGCAGGCCCTTGCCTTGATGTCAGGATAAATATGTATATGTATGTATATGTAATGTACTAGGAAAGGTCCGCAAAAATGCGAATATCCGACTTTCCCTTGTTCTAAAGTGCTACGGTAAACGAACACTCCCATCCGGAATTACTATTACATATTAATTCATGCATCCGTTCAATTTCATTTAATTCCAACCTGACAACACTGCTAGTATCATCGACTTCTCCCTCTTCTTCCATCCCTTCCATTCCTTCTTCATCCATTTCTCTCACAGTCGAAGCACGTCGAACGATGAATCTCGTATCGTACAATCTCAATTATCACAACCATAGGATTTCAATTTTTCTTTCACAATCCAATTTTTTATTCAAAACTGGCCCAGAAAATTCCGAAATTATGGTAGGCTTTATACTTACATGTCGACTTATGATCACAACCTTTTTTTTTAAATGCGCTCAAAAATCGAAGATTTGAAACGTCACAAACAAACAAAAATCGGGACGTGTGAGGCTTTGCAGCTACGGATCGCAAAATAGGCAGTAAGCCGACCGAATGATAGCCAAGGAACTCATTAATTACGGTCACACGGTACCCTACTCCCAGTAATATACTTACAGTAATATAGTTGATACCGTAGTGGGAGCACAGCATCAATTTGGGGCTTACTTGTCATTGATACACTGGCCCGCCTCTGCTCTCGCTTCCTCGTCTTCTGATATCATAGGCATCTCTTCCCACACTGCTTCTTTCACGGGGATACTGTAATTGACAAGAATAATGACATAATTAAGCCATCCACAACATGGCTATAAACTAATTACCGTAACATTGCACACGATGGAAATGGGAATACGCTATTTAAACACGCTTATGGAATGAAAAACGGAAAGGAAAACTAAATTGAAAAAAAAAGTTCACAACAGACTTGAGCATTTGAGTAGACCCGAGGAAAGCCTCTTTTGCCTTCTTGTAAGTTTTAGTCCCTGTAGTATACGGTACGTCGGGATCTGTTGAATCCCACATGGTGTCCCGTTGCAGTTTAGGCTGCTGAAAATATCATACCGCAGTAATCAATATCAGATATGCACCGTACCTTCTGATGCAGAGTGTCGGCAAGCAGATATGCCACTTGCACGTTGCGATCGATTATCCCTGCATACAGTAATTATCGATCGGTTGCGTAATCGCTTCAGGACTCACAGTTCAATTCGAAGTCATCATCATCCTCGCCGAAAGGGCAGATCATCGATTCGGCTACCTATAAATGGGTTACGGTAACCATGACATATATCCCCGACTACAGTATACCTTCAGCCACCCCACGTAGAAGCAGAACTGGAAGATAGTGAATATGGGAACGTAGTAGTCGAGAGCATTGGGAGACGAGGAGGCTGAGTCCTGATGAGAACAGAGATCAAATATTAAGTGTAAATGTTTGACAGACTACAATTACTAGTCAACAATTAAGAAAAGGTCAAAGAAAAGCCTAAGGACATGGTGATCAGTGTTTCGGCCCTTGGTCTAGACACTGACCACCTCCCTGGGGGTGGGCCTCGTCAGTAGACAAGCCCCAGGGACACGTTTATGTGAACAAGAATTCATAGCAAAAAGATCAGACTATAAACTACAAACCGCAAAACGCAAAAATTGTCGACCGAAGGCGCACGCGAGGAAGAATGCGTAGACTGCGATCGTGACCACCTCAATCGATAATTCAGGGGGGGTAACTTTATTCCAATGATTACCTGGGTATACACGAGTGGTACACTGATCCAATCATAGCTCCACAGCATTCCGCACTGACTTCGAAACGCCATCATTTCCTGATAAATTGAACTCATTTTTTTGTTTCCGAAGTGGGATCGATGTTATGCACTGCTCACTGGCATAAGTTAATATATTAGGGGGGCTAATATATTAGCCCCCCCCCCCTGAATATTCCCACCATATAAGCCATGATTGCAATATATTGATCCAAACATCGTACTACGAAAACCAAACATGAATATTCAGTATTTATTCGAGAACTGATCCGTGGTTTACTTTTTCTACTTTCACTACTGCTTCCTTTCATTGTGTTGGAAAGCCACGGAACGGGTGCGAAACAACTTGAAATGTGATACTTCGGCACATCTCAAACTCCTCTTTCACACTCTAATGGGCTATTGAGGACATTGCAGCTAGGAAACACCAGAACATACTGCCCCACTCGTTCAGCATATTTTTGTTACATTTTAAAATATCGTGAAGGGAATTTACACATTTACAAAATAAATAAATAAATAATTAAACTGACATCGATCAACGATTTGAGGTGCAAATCGTCGTGGATTCTGCCCTCTTTCCTTGCTTGCGCTGCCAATTGACAGAACCAATGGGCAGGGACGAACCTGCATAAAAGAGGACGGTGAAACACAAATTGAAGGGGCACATTAACATTAGATAGGGATGGAGAAAATTGGAGAATGTTCCATTTCTAAACATGCGCATACTATGCACAAGAAAAAACGCCTCCATCTCACGTATAACTAAAGTCTGTCTACTCAGACTACTACACTACCCAGAGAATAATACCGTAGTGGCGTACCATGTTCCCTGAGGCGAATGAATCTCTTCCAACGTTTTCCTCTCTTCGACCGTCAGTAATCCCGCATCCTCCAAATGCTCGATGGACGGAAAGCGTCGCTTGATTACGGTAGAAATACTCTGCAATCGATAACTGACACTTACTGCTCAATAATCACTCAGTGACGCCGAAAGCTATTGTGCGCCAGACACAACACACAAATTGCAAGAGTGATTCACTTTTTTGAACGACAAAAGTGCCCAAGAATAAGATTGGTGTTGAAAGAACTTGTTTTCTTACGAGTTCTATAACATGGGGCATTGATAATACTATAATCTTCAGTAAATATAATATATACCGAACCTGAAACGTGAAAACGGAGAGAAGATTGGCGTATCGAACGAGCGCCCGTCGGATTTTTCGACCTTTCTCGTCCGCCCCACTCACGTATGCAGACACTTGCAGAGCGATTCTGGAATAGGAATATTAATAATTACGATATTAATTCCCTTGCAATACACTTGAAATAGCTATAAATATTGTAGCTTAATTATATTTAAATGTTAACGGTGTTTAAATTGTAAATAAAGTTATTGTGCCATCTCGACTATGTATTTGCTACGGCTGTGTATGTACAGACTACAGTATGTTATCTGGTCTAATTAATTACTTCGTATATATACCTAATGACTGATTACGGTAAGTACTCGCCTATCAGGCCACGGGATGTTCATGTATTGTTGCCACCATCGACCAGCGACAAATGAGACGTAGAATCCCATGACGAATGTTATCGGAATGGTCAGAGTGAACTCGCGACAGTAGAGAGCAACCGTCTCGAAGTGTCTGAAACAAGCGTAATTACGGTAATTAGATAATAGCTCAGTGCTCGTGGGGTATACATATCTATTTCAGATAGAAGACAAAAATCAGCATAGAAAGTAGAGCTACGTCAGCTTATAGAGCCGAACTTGTCATGATTTCTAGCTACTTTATAGCTGATTTACGTCTTCTACATGAAGCAGCTATGCTTTCCGCCAGAAGTAGCTATACAACATCGAGCACTGAGAAACATCCTGCCCAAGCAACATTTGCCTATTACATTACAGCCACTGACAATGATCGAATGGCGAAATAAATAATTGTGGTTGTAATAAGTGAATACTTGTGACTCACTTCTGGTGTTGCTCAGAGAGTCCCCATCGATACACGGCCATTATGAGATAGAAGAGAGTGAGGAATGACGTCATCTCGCTGGAAATGATAGCATTTTCAGTGCGGGACGGCAGTAGTATAAACAAAGTACTGACAGATACATCAATCGATATATCGATCCTCTCCATCGCAGCAACAACTTGGGGAATCCCCAGAAGCGAGCTCGACTCACTTCCAGGGTGTAGGTCACCGTCATCTGCAGCATGAAACGTAGTACAACATCCGAAAGAGTATCGACGAGATCGACTTGGAGAAAAAGGGAATCATCGAGAAAGTGCGCGAAACCAGAGAGGCAGACAATGAGAAAAGTTCTTGGCGTGCTGCCAATTCGATGCCGTGAATTAGTACAACAAGATGTTGAGATACTACGACGAACGGTAAAAACAAGGTGGAAAAGAATATAGTCTCGTAGCAACGCGATTGAGGAGCGGGGGGGGGGGGGGAGAACGAAAAGCCGCGAGCGCCAAGAAAAACACACCAGTACTGCAGTATTAAAGTGAGCGAGGTAAGGAAACTGAATTGGCGGACACTTCAGAGGCGGGGTTAGAGACGATGTTGTGAGAAGGAGCGACTATTGCTCAGTCGAACGGAATCTGCTTTGAATCGAGAAGGAACGTTCCTAATTGTATGTGAGTGAGTTTGTGCTTTCGGAAGCGGGCTAGTGAGGGATCTAGATGAGTTTGTGGATTCGCCAGGCAAAACAGTGAGAGGAGGGCGGAATTGAGGACTATCGAGATGGCTAGAGAGGGGGAAGAGAGGGGAGAGACGGCGATATTTGTATGAAGCTCCCCTCTCCCCCTCGCAACCACCAGATGGACTAACCTAGCGCTCTTCGAAAGATTACCACAGATGAAAAAAGTTGCAAAAGTTGAGGGCTAATAGAGACCTTTGAGAGCGGAACGGACGCTGTAGGGTTTCCCCACCTACATAGATCTACTTCATGATGAAAATTGACGAAAACATTTCAACAAAATGACGAAACTCGAAGACGATGACCGAGCTGACAAGAAAATTCGATATCTCTTTTTTCACAGTACATATTTCAACCTACCGTAATTTTTGAGCTATCATAAATTGATGAGTTTTAGATAAATCACTCTTGAAAATTTATATATATTTATTTTACATGTATAATTAATTTTTCTAGTTCTTCATCATATAATAAAATATTAAATAAATAATAACAACATTGCAAATAAGAAGATACGAGTATTAAAAGAAATTGGACTTACGGTGTTTAGCGTGATGGCTTTTTTCCAAGCTCCGCCTTTTGTTCGTATTCCGAACCCAAGCCGACCTTTTCGTTGTATATTATATACTTGTTATTCCTTGTTTTCGTTAATATTAAAATTCCATTTCAACTAGAATCGTTCAGACTTTCAAAGCCTCTTACTCATGGGCAACGATCGCCACCTGAAACGCGAGCGTAGCAGCTCGGCCAGCAATGATTTCATCCCGTGAGTGATCATTTTGAAATTGCCTTGTTGCAAATTGTATTAGCTTCAAATTTTGTTTTATTATATTTTATTTTGGTGTATTCAGCATCACGAAATACAAGCGGGCGAGGAACGCTTCCGATCGCACGATAGCGGCGAACAAACGGAGTAGAGACGAGCGTGCCAGAAGAAGATCCGAAGAACGGAAAGACGGCAAAAGGTTCGTTTCTTCTGCTTAAAAGTTACCGAATGTTATTCACTCAACGATATCTGAACTGTGTGGCGATTTATTAATGAATTCTTATCAGAATCTTACATAATAGGACTTTGAAACTTTGAAATTTTAGGATTCAAATTATTTCAGTTTTCTTGTCGTTAATGGATTTGTTGTCTTTTTGCGATTTAAATCTTTTAAGTAAGTTCATAGTAGTATTTTATAAATTCAAGTAGAGGTAAATTTTATAATTATATCAATATTATCGGTGCGCTTATATTGTATGACTAATGGGCAGCAATTAGGAGCGTCATTCATAGTCGTCCTTCAGTTTTCACTCTGTCACAGTTTCAATCACTATAGCAACTTCGCTGTACTGCGCTTCCCGCTCTCGCTGCTGTACTTGCAGTGATTCTGCCATTCGGAATAGATAATTTTAAATTAATTCGAAAATGCAAATGAATGATAAGTGTGTACAATGAGACTATCAGCAGAAGCCGGTCTTCTGGATCGAGAGATCGGAGTCGGAAGAAGGAGAGAGATAATCAGAAGAGAGACAGTGAGAGAAGCAAGCAATCTGATAAAAAGGTATGCCAATTGTGATAATTGAAAGTTTGATGTAAATAATAGTAATATTAATCGAATACATTCACTAATTTTGGAAACACCCGCTTCACAAATTTATGATCGAATGTAGTTCTTAAATAAATACAAGTGTTGAGTCCGATAAATAAATTTATCGCACTTCTATCATTGGTCACTGATAAAATATATTTAAAAAAAAAAGATTTTTTAAGTCTTCCCGATCACATCGGCCAACCAATGGATCTTCGGCCAAGCATGCATCCAACGGAACCAAGAGCACATCTAAGGTAATGCGTTCTTCTTCAGATTAGCACAATGATAATCATGGGTCGAAAGGTACGTAAAAAGCGACGAAGCCAACCAGCATTTTGAGAAATTTTTGGTAAAAAATGAAAACCCAACCCGCATTTTCGGGTTATCATGTCCATTTCTGACTGACAAACCCAATCAGCATTTTCAGTTTTTCATGCCCATTTTTGACACACCCAACCCGCATTTTCGATTTGCCGCAACGTACCTTTTCGACTTATGATGATGCTTATGACGGAGATAAATTACCTTATATAATTAGCCCGATCATATTTACTTTAAACAGCTAACCCATAAATAGTTTTTATTAAGTAATTCAAGTTGGTAGAATAAATTCAGCACTGTACTCCTTCTTTTGCACACTAATAGGTAGGTAAATTACAGTGCACAACTTCCTTGCACTTTGCAGTGCATTCACTATGTAATTTTAGTTTTTATGGAAACTGAAGATGACTACTTTCATGATATAGCCTGCAAACGAAGAGAGAAACTCGCATATTTCGATCCATACATTATCCGATTTTTGCTGTATCGAAAAGCAAAATATTTAATTACAAGTGGTAATTGAAACGGGAATTGGTATGGTTAATGCAATGAGAATAAAGGGGATGGACAATTGAAAGAGAGCTATTTATATGTATAAAAAAAACTAAATATATATAATAATAATTTTATTGATTATTTTTCTGTAGGCTACTCGTGACTCGAAGAGGAGCGACAACGGGAAGGAAAGGGAGAAAAAGGATGAGAGCAGAAAGAGAAAGAGAGAATCGGAGAGGGAGAGTGTAGAATTCATCCAAGTCGTCCATAGAGACTCAAAGGTGAGACATTACTGTAGTCATTGGGGATTCAGTTTCCGATTATATATTGTCGATACATCTACGAGGTAGACGATTAGTTTAGTTTGGTATGATAAATGGTCGGTAGATCATCAAAATAGATACGGTACGATACGGTATGTTTTGTGTACTTTGAAAAATAGTCGGTAGTCCATAAAGGGATACGGTAGGAAGTGTGATTCGATCTTTGTCTCGATAGACGAGATTGCATCCTGTGACGTCGTTGTTCTCATCTTTCGACTTCCTTATCATTTGGGTAGGCACTCATAAATTTTTTTCCTATCGGTTTCTCGCACTAATCACAATTATGGCGGCTGGCTTCGACTCTCTGCTGGATTGAGTCCGTCCTTCTGCGACCTTAGTTGACGATTATTCGAAACCTTCAAGTTGCACCCCTCCCCCTTTCACAATCACTTATCTCTACTACTTCTCGGACTTGTTATTACTCAACCCGATTGATTGTCTCCCCCCCCTCCGTCGAGTGAATCCATCAAGTCTCCACTTCCGATCACTTCCTTCCCCATCTCTTCTATCTTCTCATCTACTAATTATCGTCTTCGTTGTTTCCTCTCTCGCCTCTTCCCTCAACTTCTACCCGCCCGTGTGTAAGATGTGACACGAGAGCACGACGAGACGATTTCGAGAAGAAAAACGAAGGGGAATCAAGACGAGAGGTAGATCAACATTAACGAGGAAATCGATCAATGAATTATTGATTGGTTGTTGACTTAATCGCCGTCGATCAGTTGAAAGTCCCGACTGAGTCTCATTGAGGACGACAGATCTGCCGACTCTCTCTCTGTGAGGGAAGGACAGAGAGATAGAGAGGGAGAGAGAGAAGGGTGTAAAGTATAGCGGTGGGCGTAGAGAAGAGGGAAGAGAGCTGCGGTCGTGGCCGAGAGGAGGCAAGGAGAAGGCCGGGAGGAGAGCAGTTGGTGATCCCTCTCTCTCTCTCCCTCTGACTGAATTCTCTCTCTCTTTCTCCCCCGAGGTTATCGACTGATCATCTCAGAATTCGCCCGTCTGCCCGCAGGCTAGTTCCCCACCGACCTGTTGACAGTCATCGATCGATCGAGTATTCGATCGATAATTCCCCCAGTCATCAGTCATCTACTCCTCCCACCCCTAGTCGTCCCCTCCCCTTCCCTCCAGTGAGAAGACGTGGATCGTCGGCCTCGTCCCACCACGTCGTCCACTGCTGCAGCAGCTGCGACAGCTGCAGCTGGTAGTGGTCGCAGCTCGCGCGCGCCCATCGTCGACCCGGCGCCCGTGAGACGCCGCGCCGCGCCTGGCTCGGCTGCAGCCGGGGCTGCGCGTTCCGCCGCCCCGCCTCTCAACCGTCCGACACCCGTCTGGCTGCAGCAGCCACAGTCTGCAGCAGCTGCAGCAACTCATCGTTCTCCCCTGTTGACTACTCGTCGAGTGGGAGCAGCACCCGACCCCTCAGTCTCGCCCATCCTACCTGCTGGTTCCCGTCTCCGAGCCCGTGTACCCGATCCCTCGCCCTCGTCGCCCCTTCTCCCACCGCGTAACAAGGAACGTGCAGCAGCAGCAGCAGTCGGAGGATCGGCGTCAGTCCACTACAACTCTCGTCGACTGCCTCACACTCCCATCTACAGCAGCGGCCCATCGGTGCAGAACGCGCAGCTTCTGCTCAGTCCTGCAGCCAGTCCGACCCCTTCTGGAGGCTGCAGCAGCAGCAACCCCGACCACGCCCCCATCCTCACCCCCAAGAAGATGCCCCGACGACTGCCACTCGTGGTCATTCCAAGGAGGAGGAAGTACAAGAACTACATATCGAGAAGGAGAAACGCCCATCTATTGGCGACTCTGAGACGATGCTCGAGTGATCCCCATCTCTATAGGAGCTACGATAAGTGGGAGCAGCTGTGTAGACCCGATGATCCTCTTGTGCAGCAGCAGCCGACTGCTGCAGCTGCAGCTCTTGTCGCACCTCTTCCTCCAGCCATGCCCCCACCGACACCCAAGGCTGCGCCTCTGGCACAGTGTGAGATGGCGGAGCTGGATGAACATCCTCAACCGGCCGCCCTTTCTGCTGCAGCCAAGAACGCGCCACCCCTTCAGGCTACTGCAGCTCCGGCCCCAGCAACGAAGCAGATCAGCGGGAAGCTGAGTGAACTCAAGCGTGCGGACGCGGCTCGCGCCAGCTTCAGAGTCGCTGCCGTAGCGACAAAGCGAGCTGTGGATGCAGACGCGCCGCCTGCAGCAGCTGCGACAAGTCTGGCTGCAGCACCTGCGGCATCTCAGTCCATGAGTGCGTCTGGATTGGCTGTGACCTCGCCCAACTCTGCGACCACATCGACTTCCTCTGACACTCCTCCAGAGAAGAAGAAGATGCCTGAACCCGAATTGGAGCAGCAGCAGCCTTCGACGTCGACTGCTGGCGAGTCTGCAGCTACAGCGCCTTCAGCAACTCCAGTTGCTGCGCCTGCCGCACCTCCGTCAGCATTAGCACCCATGCCCAAACCCCCGTTGACTTCGCAGAACTCGGTGAAGGAGAACCTCGTACCGCCGGCCACGAAGAAAGATTCGACGGCATCTGCGACTGCTGCTCCAGCTCCTTCAGCCGATGCAGCAGCTGCAGCACCCAAACCCGTGACGCCGTCCGCCCCGAAAGCGCTGCGGAAAGCATACGCAGCAGCGAAAGGAGCGACAAGTATTGTGGGAGTGCCGGATGAGGCGAGAACGATAGAGAAGAAGTTGAGTCTGAGGAAGAAGAAGGAAGGAGTGACACCGATGGGAAGTAAGAGTGGAGTGGATTTGAGAGGAGAGAAGGAAGGAAATGGAGGAGAGAAGAGCGAAGCTGATGATTATGAGGCCAAGAAGACTGCAAATGCTGTCGTCGCTGCATTCTCAACGGCGAATGTGAGTGAGAAGGTGAAGAAGGAAGAGGAGAAGAAGGAAGAAAAGAAGGATAAGGAAGAGAAGAAAGAGGAGGAGAAGGGAGAGAAAGGAGCGGTGAAGGAGAAGGTCCAGAGTCTGAGACAACAATTGGCATTGCCCGCCACTGTAGCTGCGAAGGTGAACAAGATCATTGAGGGAGGACCGACGATTCCGAAGAAGAAAGAAGAGAGGAAACTGGTGGTGAGTGAGGGCCAATTTGTAGATGAAAAGGGTGGAAACAGTTTAATTTAAGTTGATGTGAGGGACTTAGAGAAGAGCATAGATCTTTTATGAAATGGGGTGAGCATAAGTTAGGGAATTTTAAAACAAAGTAGAAAAGATTAATTGTTGTGGTTGCAGAAGAATGCGTCAAACGACAAGTCGAGAAGAGATGCGGCAGCGTCGTCAAGCAAACCGCCCATTCAGGTACGGTAGATGAATGATTATTGATTGTGCCTTTTTTATTATGATAATATCTTGTGAGCAGCCAAAACGGGCTATTGATGCATCTTTATTGCTTTTTTTATGTGATATCATAAAACAATAATTGTGTGGTTTGCAGGATGATCGTGATGGCCATCTCATCTACACGATCGGTGACATCATTTCCGCCGGAAACGCCCAATGTACGTTTTAATTCTCTTTTTTTTTTTGCTTTTCATATTTGCCCAACATTGCGTGGAACACCTTTGATCTATCAACATCGCCCGATTGGCGCTTTTTTCTGATTTTCAATGATTGCCCCGTGGTTATTTCTTGATTATGGTTATTGCTTTTGTTCATTTTCCCCCTCTCATTATCTCAGACATTCCTATGGGATTATTATTACCAAATCTCTTTCTATTCTTATTAATTTCTCTATCATTTCATAATGAAAATGCCCTTTTACCTTCTATAAAAGACCTCTTCCCACTCCTTTTGATTCCATTTCATAGTCTCGGCCTTCCGTGTCGATCATTTGTTGAAGTTGGTTTTCTCCTCATTCTTCGATTATTTAAACGTATCCCCGTCTTATCTTTCTACCGTACCCTCCTCCTAGTCTTATCTTCCTACCGTACCCCTCTCCTCATCCCACCATCCTACCGTATCTCTCCCTTCAGACACTCGAAATGCTTTGTGCCCTCGTCACTCTTCTCCTCCTTCTGGTGGCCGTTTCCGTGGTTGTTCACTGCGAGGAGGAGGCACCGGCTGACACCACTCTACCACCTGCACCCACAGTACCCGTGGTTGGATCTACTGCCGGTGGTGCTGCACCTGGTGCTGCTTCTGCCAAACCGTCGGCAGGCGTCAACACCAATTCCTCTGACTCTGGTTCCACCACAACTGCCTCATCGTCCGCCGCTCTCGCCCTCATTCTGCCCATCTTCGCTGGTTGGTTACTGTAGTCGACTGGGATACGGTAGGTACCGTAATCAATGTGTGATGTTACAGGACTCGCCCGCCTCTTCTAGTCAGTCTTCCGTCTTTCCCTCCTCGGCCCTCCGCCCAATCGATACGCATCCCCTGTTGTGAATAAAGGATGAGTGTAAATTGACCGATCGAAAAGACGGGAAAGAGGGCGAAATGAATTGGGAGTGGCTTTCATTGCATTCTCATGCTTTCTCTTCTCACTCACTAGTTTCATGGTAATTGGGTAGTTTTGGCTACGACTACCACCGCCATGCCTATCACTAACACTACCACTCCGGCAGCACCTCCTCCCATTCGCACTCCGGCAGCTGCGCCTCGCACTTGGCCTCAGCCTTCCACTACCACTACCACACCCCCGCCCATTACCTCTACTAAACCCACCGGTGCTGCCTCAACTGATTCTCCCAGTGGATCGGAGCAAGGCGCCAACTCGGAAACTGCTTCTCCAACGAATTCTTCGTCGACCGCCGGTCTCCCTCTCGCCCTTCCCATCTTCGCCGGTTGGTTACTGTAGCCGAATTGGATACGGAGGTGCCGTAATCAACGTGTGATGTTACAGGACTCGTCCGTCTCTTCTAGTCGTTCTTCCATCTTCCCCTCCGCATCCCTTCACTCAATCGATTGTCAGCCCTCCCTCTCGAGACTCGTTTGTTGTGAATAATAAAAAGAATTGACCGATGGAAAACACGAGAAAGAGGGCAAAATGGGGGTGGATTTGATTGCATTCTCTCACGCTTTGGAGTCTCTAATCAATCAATGAATCTCTCTTCTCCCCTCTTTCTCTCTCACTCGATCAGACAAGCAGGCTTCATTTTAAAGTGCGCGTTGTCTCTGTGCTCTCCTCAGTTGCCACACTCTCTAGTCGTCTTTCACTCTCTATCTCGAGCCCGATCTCTTCTTTCCACATACTCTCTCGCCACGGAGTTCCTGGAAATGATATCGATCCTGCCTGCTGTTTCTTTGCGAGAGAGAGAGAGAGAGAGAGATCGGGGGAGGATGTGAGAAGAGAAGAAACACGGCTTGTGACTTGTTGTTGAAGAGGCAGCGATGACATCACAGAGGGTGTTATGACAGAGGGAGGCAAAATGAGTGGAGGGTTCAGTCGAGAGACGTGGTGGGGCAGATCAATGGTGTTCCACCCAGATAACATACCTTTTGGTAGATCGTCCCAGTCGAATGGCGATCGATATTCACTCGAAAAGTGAAAAAAGTCGAAAATAATGAGTATTTGATATTGATGGTTAAATGATTGCAGATGAGATTCTGGAGCAACTGGGCGAGGGAACATTCGGGAAGGTGGTGAAGGTAGTAGACAAGGAGGATCCAGCCAGGAAGATGGGAGCACTCAAGATAATAAAGAACGTCAGCAAGTACAGGTACGGTAGGAGGAGTGGGGTGTACGGTAAGAACTGTGGTTTGATGATTGATACGTGTAGAGGGAAATTAGAATGAGAGAATGAGATGATGACCAACTTGACCTTAAAATATAAAAAAATTGAAATTCGCTGTATTTCAGAGAAGCAGCGAAACTGGAGATCAACGTGCTGAATCATCTGAAGAACAAGGATCCACACGGGAAGAAGTGAGGAAATTGAAATATTTGTTTTATTTTTTAAAACAAAATTTTTAACTTGAATTATGGTACTTTTGAAACAGTAATTTCGGAACACGCAAACATATATATTTCTATCTGTCCTGAAACGTATCCCAAACAAATCCTCGAAAAAATTATATGGGGGTTTCTAAACGGCAGTTCCAAAACGTTCTATCACCCTTGTATGACTGAAAGTATTTGAGTCTTGCTAGTTTTGAGATTCAATAGCGATAAATCTGTTCTAATCTGGTCGAAGTACCCAATAGTAGAAGGTTTATTATTTATCTTGTTATAAAAATCTTAAGTAAGCGCTGAAAATAGGATATTCCTGCGGTTTTTCATGCCCATCTCACTCAGTGATGCTCATGAATCCCGAAATTCGGCAGCACGGGGGGGGTCCGTGCCCCCCCCCCCCCCCCCCCCCGCAACCCCCACTCGTGCGGGGGATCCATAGTACATGCACCGGGGACATCAGCCATCACATTATTTTGGATCAAATATATCAAAACAGTATTATTTTCACCTTTTTACCCTGCTCAGACCCCCCCCGCGCGGGGGGGTCGCCGAATTTAGGGACAATGAGCATCACTGATCTCACTCCTTCCATTTGCAGTCTCGTTATCCAATTGCTCGCTCACTTCGACTACTACGGTCACACGTGTCTTCTATTCGATCTCCTCGGACTGTCCGTCTTCGATTTCATGGTAAGTTTGCGTTTCGATGAAAGCATGAATTACTTTTGATTTGCGCAATAGCTTGATACTGTTAACTCTGAATGTTATCCGTTATTCTGAACCTTTCGTACCAGTCATCTCGAGTACAGTCTTTAAAAAAAATTAAATGAATGAAAAGTTAAGTAATATACAATTAAGTTGTATTTATTGCAGAAGATGAACCACTACAAGGCGTATCCGATGGATCAGGCACGATACATCGCTTTCCAGGTACTTATTTTTTTTTCTTCTTTTTGTGCACTGCCATTTGTCTTTGATCAGAGGCATTTTTATTAGTGATGAGTCATCGGAAACGCAGAGCCCTTGAATATTTACCTGTAGTTGGAATCATAGATTAAATATCTATCTCCAAGAGTTGCGATACCACAACGTAGGGTAATAATGCCGATAGAAAACCGTGGTACTATTTTTGCCATTTATTAGACCAAACATATCTGGTAATCCCCTTTTGTTTGCTCTCGAAAACATAAGGTAGGAGAAATTGGACCGTCAGCTGACGGAATACTTTAATATGTGGATAGAATTTTTGTGATTGGGAACTTTATCTTGTCGTCTATTATTCTGAAACATTTTATTTTTGATTAGATCAGTTATCAATTTAAAAAAATCTTTTCCAGTTGTGTCACTCTGTCAAATTCCTGCACGACAATCACCTCACTCACACTGATCTCAAGCCAGAGAATATTCTGTTCTGCAATTCGACTTACGATGAAATCGAAGACAAGAAACCACGGAAGGTGAGCACTTTTTAAAATCCTTTTTTATATTGAAAAATTGGCACTTCTGCAGTGTTTGGGACTAGCCAATTGACGGCAAAGAGTGAGTGAAAGTAGAATAGAAATCAGAAGGATTTCTGATCTATTCACTCATTCTTCGAGGCTGGTCCCAAACACTGCAGTAGTGCCAAAACATTATACAGTTGAGGCAATTATTTCACTTTTCTTTTTTTTGCACTGCCACTAGTGGTGAGTGATCGGAAACGTAGAACTCGTGGCCTGTTTCTCCACAAATTGCATTAGTTGCTTGAAAAATTTGCGAAATGTTTCTTTTGTTTTGATTAATCTTTTTTTGGAGTCTGTATTTGGTAACGATGAATTGACAATTATCGTATTATGATTGCAGCCGCAACGCGTGATCCGCGACGCGTCAGTGCGGTTGATCGATCTCGGATCGGCGACATTCGACCATGAGCATCACTCGACCATAGTGAGCACACGACACTATCGAGCACCCGAAGTCATTCTTGGTGAGTGTAAAACAATACGTAGCCACTAGTGGTGAGTAACTGTGGAACAGTTGATATGACAACGGTGAAACATGAAAATAATGGGTAGGTAAGAATTTTTGGTTAGCCTTACGTGCCAGACGCGCTCCTTTGGATTCTAAATGTGGCAACGATCAGTGATTTTCATGGGCCCCGAATTCTGGGAGCCGCGCGAGGGGGTCTGACGACCGGGGGAGGGGAGGGGGAGGTCGCCAGCGCGGGAAATTCAATTTTGATTTTTTAAATATTATCACAACAAAAAAAAGAATTCGAAAAAATATTTACAATAATCACCAATGTTGAGAAACACGTTTACATTGATTTTCAATCAAGAATATCACCATTATGCGACCCTCTTTATCCCCTCGCAATCACTCTCCCATGTAACTAGACATGCCGTACGATAACTCCTGATATGTGTAAGAGTCCCAGTTGGGATAAGTTTTGAGAAATTAACGTCTACTTTGGCAGGATTCACACTTTTCTTAATTTTAGACTGACCATATCTTCTGAACGCAATCATACTCACACCTGTGCGAAGGGGTTTCTTGTACTACACGGCAAAACCTATCGACTGAAAAAAAATTGATCGAAAATCTTTTTCCAAACTTGAGATATCTCATTCCCAAGAAACACCCGAAATGAAATATTTTTAGGGTGGATTTCGGGAATGCAATTTCTCGGAAGTAACCCAACGTATCATTCAAACAATTTCAAATTGCATATATACACCATGGTTATCGATTTACCCCTTCGCAAAGCCATAATATTCAGAATTATTTAAATATTACAAAGAATAGGGCAACAAGTGAAATATAAACAGTTGGCGATTCACTTCGTTCGGTATACTGTAAATCAATTCGTCTACCTTTGCGAGGGGGTTCCCTTAATCTGAGACCATGAAAATCACTGGCAACGATGAAACATGAAAATCGTGTGTTGAGGAGAAAGAGAAAAAAAACTATCATGAACAGAAATGAATTATTTGAAACTAGCGATGTTGTGATTACAATCTTTCTGTTCAGAATTGGGATGGAAGCAAGCGTGCGATATCTGGTCCATTGGATGTATTCTCTTTGAGTTGTATCTCGGAGTGACGCTATTCCAGACCCACGACAACAGGTATGTTCAGCTTAATTTACTTATGTTATCATTATTTTAAAATTTATTATTTTATTTTTATTGGTCATTTGTGGGGGCGGCATTTATCGGCATTTCATCCGAAATCTGAATCCTTAAGCACTCAGTAAAGCACGAATCATCCTGGCTGTTCTGTTTATGTGACTGTTCTTAGATTTACCCTAATATCTCTTGCAGGGAGCACTTGGCGATGATGGAGCGTATACTCGGCAATTTCCCCTACAGAATGTGCAGGAAAACGAAGTGAGTTTTTTTTGGTTTAAAGTAATTTAAATAGATAAAAAATCATAAAAAAGAGTATTGGAGTTTAAAGTAATTAAATGCGTTTCAGGACGAAATACTTCCACCAGGGTCGATTAGAGTGGAACACGGGGTCGTCCGACGCCCAATACGTCAGAGAGAACTGCAAACCACTCAGGGTACGGTACTTTGAAACCAGTTATCGATTGTTAGTACGGCAATAAGCATTAACCTGGTGAAATATATTACAAAATTAGATGTAGGTCTTATAACGATTTGTGGATCAATTGGCATGAATATGTGTAGGTTGAAGCAACGAATCATCTGGAACGTTTGTTCTTTTTTTCTTTTCCTCGTGACCTTCTCTTTCTTAATTGAAGTCAGAATCACACTAGAGTAAAACGGACGTCTCTGTTAAATATATTCATTCCAACTGACTTGTTGCTTCAACACACTTAAAAAAACTATTATTTGCATGCATGACTAAATCGACCTATCCATTTCAGAAGTACATGTACGACAATAAGCCGGAGCACGTGGAGTTGTTTGATATGATCGAGCAAATGCTTGATTATGAACCGGAGAGAAGAATGACATTGGAGAAAGCACTGAGTCACGATTACTTCAAGAGACTACCAGATCATCAACGGTGAGTGATTACACATTACCAAACACTCGCCCGAAATGAAGAAAAATAATCATGAGCTTGTCATTTTAAAAAAATGTGATAGAGATGGAGGGTAGGAGAAGGGAGGAGATTGATTGGTGATTGCGGAGTGTTGATATGATCTCCCAATATGGTTTTATTCTTCATAGTTTCTTTATTTTATTTTGTGTCCTTCATGGGCGTAAATAAATGTTTCTGAAAAAAATAAATAATGAATGAAGCAGAATTTGTTATTACATTTTTCTGTAGAGACTGTAAAATCGTACTGACTTTTAATTAGGTTTTTGAATACGTTACGTATTGATGATGCAAGTTTATATAATTTGTGTTTGCAGGGAATTGGTTGTGAACGGTGCTCCTCGCGTGAGTTCAGTGAGGAACGGAGTCTCATCGGGAGCGGCTCCTGTCCCATCCTAATCTACCGTACTCCTCTCCCTCCATTCACCCAATTATCGATTGACTGATGACAATAGAAGACATGCCTCTCCGACAGTCCGGGTAATCTCTCTCTCTCTCTCTCTCTCTCTCGCACTTCGCTTCCTTCTATCTATTGTGTATCGTCTCTCTCTGTCTTTATACCTTGGTTGCAACGAAAACTGCGGGCTTCCATTATATATGCTGTAAATTAATCGATATTCTGTCCTCTGACCCTTCCACATTCCCCCCGCCCCTCCATCTCCGTGACCTACCGTACCTATCGTATCCTCGGACCGCATACCCCGATCGATACACTGGGCAAAGCTCGCTAATAACAAATCCTCTCACTAGATGATACAGCCCAGTTCGCCTCTCTATCTACTTGTAAGTTTCACTGATATTATAGAATTGTTTGTATTGTTCGGGTCCCTCTTCTCATTGTCTATTACTTTCATCTCCTCTTTTCTATCCCTCTCTTCTCTCCTTTTCTGTCTTAGTTTCTGTCTTTTTCTCTCCCTACTGGCCAGTTTTAATTTATACAATTGTATTGCTCGCGTCGCATTTTTTCAATTGTTATCGATCCTTTTTCTTTAGTTCGTTCAGTATTCGGTTTCTCACGTCTCAGATTGGTCTCAAACTACCGTACTCCGTACCCAACCGTACACCGTACACTCGAATGCTCCATCTCCCCCCAATTCACGCCTTCTAACGTTGCTAATTTAGGATATTAGTCGACACTTCAAGCTGATAGGACCATAGGTTCCATGAATAACGATCTTTCCAATTTACTACCAGCCTTTTCTTTGTTTATCCCATTCTTGTTTTTTTTCCGATGTCAAACTTTATTGAAAATAAAAGTTTATAATATTGGACGAAAGTTGCAGTACAAACTCGGTTTCAATCCTTCATTTTGCGTATCTTGTTAATTTGACGACGCTAAACGTAGTGAAGGGTAGTGTGTTATGGTTATCTCTCCCGTTCGATCTATCAATGTCATCCTTCCTCTCACTGTATCACAGTCTCTCTGTCTTCTCTCTTCTCTACCCTTTTGACCCCTATCTTCCCTCTCTCTAAACAGTCGATCCACACTAGTGGACACAGCTTCTCGCACTACTTTCTATCCACTATCTTTCTATCTTTTTTTTCTTCCAGAATGATTCCTCTCTTCCTCTTGTTGGGAATTGTCGGAACGAGGTCAGTATTTATTGATTAGTGTTTGTTTATTCATTGACTCTTGAACACTTTAGCCGTTGTCTAGCGGGCAGATCAAACCTTGAATTGGTTTGATCTACCGTCAAACCTACTCATGCGCAGAACAATTCAAAATTATTTACTTACTTTAACGATAAAATACGGTGACTTCAGTTGGGCTTCTGATCGAACCATCTACGACTTCACAGTGAAAGATGCAGATGGAAAGAAGGTTTCGATGGGAGAATATAGGTTAGAAAAAAGTGATCTTTAATCTCCAGTTAATCAATTCAATAATAATATCAATCGAGTTGAGAGTACGCCAGAATTGTAGATCAATGCAATGTTGAAATGACTCTAGATCGGGTGAGAACCTACTGCATGAGAACCAACAAATCTCTCTCAAAAGCTTTATTTCAGTCAGAAACTTATTTTAATTGTTTTCTTACCAAGTAGGTTCTCATCGTTGAAGTGTTAGATAAGTAGACTTCTTAAACTCCAATTTCGCATTTTAAAAAATTCGAATGAACCAGCCCAACGAAAGTCTATCATAGTCGACTAATAGTATTAGATACATGGAGAGTGTTATTTACCGTACTCCTGTCACGAGTTCGATCCCCGCCCAGGCCAACCAAGCCTTCCATCCACCCCGGGGCGGTAAATTGGTAGCAACTTTGATTGCGAAAGGTAAACGTGCCCTAGATGCCTTGGGAAAGCTTGGGTTACGTAATCCCACGTTGCAGCTGGCTTACCGGCTTGCCCCATCTAGCGTGGTAGCTTGCTACTGTAAAATCGCTTGACATGGAACAACTTTACCTTTTTTTCAATTCAGAGGCCAGGTCCTTCTCATCGTCAACGTCGCTTCGCAATGTGGTCTGACCGACAGCAACTACAAGCAGCTCAAGGTATACGGTAGTGTGGAGGGGCGAAGACGGAGTTCGTCGGGTCAGATAACTGATTGATTGTGCATCTTAGGTGCTGGAGGACGACTATGCACAGCGGGGATTCGCCATCGCCGCCTTCCCCTGCAATCAATTTGGATACCAGGTATACTGTAGTCGAGTGGTTTCTGTAGCGTGTTTACTAATTGAGATATTGTATCTTGTCTCTCATGGATATTGTAGGCTCCGGAGTTAGCCTTGGTTCTTACTGCTGATCTGAAAATCTATCTCGAATTTACACAATATTTTTGAGTCTTGAAATGCGTTTCATGAACAGGGAATTAATTAAGTCACTAGTCGATATCATTTTTGTCCTCACTCGTTATTTCCTTCTTTGAGGAACCGTCGAGTGAAGCTGACATCAAGACATTCCTCAGTGAGAAATTCGAGTACCGACCTCGTCTCTTCGCCAAAATCGACGTGAATGGAGACGATGCTGATCCTTTGTGGACATTCCTCAAGGAGGTCAGAGAAAGATTACTGTTAGAGCTCAAATTCCAAGGAGGTTAATCGGTTCCTAAAGCGTGAACATGTTGATATATTGTTGATGAAGCGACAGTCTACCGGGTAGGGAGGAGGGTGGATCAACAATAAGGCTGAACAGCATTAGTCTGAATAATCAGTCTGAAAATACTCGGGATTTCGATATAAGATGCACGAATCATGGATGAGCCGGGTAGAAAAATGTGCCGGCATATCCTTTCCGATTGATTACATGATAACAGTATTAGAACAGGTCTGTTAGATTCGCCAACCACTCTTGAAATTAGACAAAATAAAATTGAACACGATTTCAGGAGCAGGGCGGCACTCTTGTCGATGCGATCAAGTGGAATTTCACCAAGTTCCTCGTTGATCGAAATGGAAAAGTCGTCGCCAGGTGATTTTGAATTTCAATGAACTTTCATTTCTTCGTTTTAAATAATGTCTTGATTGGCGATGAAGACCGGTCATGAAATTACGAGAAAAGTATATTTATGCTACATGAAAGTAGTTCCACTTTATTATAATAACCTTTAAATTGACTGAAAATAGATTTATTGCTTTTATAGATATCCTATCTCTTCAGATTCTCTCCAACTACCGAGCCATTCGCCATTCGAGAAGAGATTGAGAAATTATTGATTGGAAAGGAGAAGAGAGTCGATCTGTGAAGGAATACGAGTATTGTACGTTGAAATGATAGATAAAGTTGCCAGTCCAAACCGTATCGTGATAAATCGTCGAGGAGGAAAAGAACTATAGAAAATTGAAGAGGGATTGGAAAACGACAATCAATAATAGTTCTGTTTCGCCCAATCTCCCGGTGTAAAAAAACTAAGTGCATAAAACTGAGCGTACTTTTTTCACATGCGAAAAAACACCTGAAACACAAAAACATGACAAGGAATCTATGGATTAAGTGTCGATGTCGTGTCTTTTCTTAACTCATGGAGATACAATCACACCATTTATGCAATGAGGGTTGTATCATTGATTTTACTCCTTCTTCAGCAGAACTTCTTTATCGCAGCAGAAAGCTTTCGATCCAAAGAAACACGGTCTGAAGAAAGGATCTTTCTTTCTCTTTTTGTATACAATGTTAACCGGAGTTTGTACATTTGAAAACCTTCGCATTTCAAAGTTTGACCTGTTATCATCCTGTCTCCAGTTTCTTCCTCTGAATATTTCCACAGTTCCTTCGGGACATTCTCCAGCACAGACCGGTGCAGTACCGTACCATCCACAGTGCTGGAAAGAGGAGTGGTAGCTTTGAAAGTGACAATTCACTGAAATACGAGGTGGATTAACTCTACCTCTGCAAAATCGGCTCGAATAACGTCATTTTCACAACCAGTAGGACTTTTCTCCTTCAAGACAACCACTGAAAAGTCCATAGTTTTCGCACGAATTTAAAGAAAATGGGAAATAGACAAGCAAACTGACTATCCGAATTCTCCAGTGTACTCCTGCCTTTACATTACGGCAACTTTTCTCGTTCCCTTAGGGCATGTCGTATAACCACACTTCGGAGACTCACCGTGCCACGTGCAACCCTGAGATAGGAGAGGGATCAAAGATCAGATAGATATGGTATTTGTTATATTTCAATAAACGAAATTTAGAATTCCCACTTCATATGCAGATTGAGCAAAGACAAAAGTCAATGTGAGCAAGAGGGAAAGACGATTGGAGATCATAATTGAAATATTCAATCGATATCAGAGACGATAAATGAACCGCCGACCGCGCGGAATGAAGAGGAACTAATGAAATGGAAAAGAGGAGAAGGGCTGGAATGGGAAAACATGTTGTTCTCATAAGAAAAACAATATGGAAACTCATTGAGAGTAAACAACAACAACAACAACAAATCTGTCTCGCCTAACAACATGATCATCTGAGAATGTACTACGTGATTCTCGTCATGGTTATATTGTTAATTGTAAGGTCGAATGATGAAACAATAATATGCCAATGACGTTGTGATGTCTGCCCGATATATTCCATCTATATAAATATAAAACTCTTCTCGTTTCCTCCTTCGGCCATACAAAAAAGGCCAACAAACCAAAAAAAACTTTATTTATTTCTTTGCAAATAATGTGAACGTGTATAGGCAAAAATATAGGTTCATCTGGGATACTACATGATCAACATTAATCAACGATTCTAAGAGGTAGTATTTCAGTTCATAATCATTATTTTATCCCTTCATATTTTTATTGTTCAATTGGACTAAGAAACAATCAATATTTCTCAATTTCCCACAATGTTCTCTATAGTGGCCGTCATACTTATTACATTTTTGTATGAAATACAATTACATTCTTTATTTAGGAAAGGTCGTATAATTTAATCTTTTCTGTACTTGAGTAGAACTTCTTTGTCACAACAGAAAGCTTTCGATCCCCCCAGAAAGCACGGTCTGAACAGAATATTATTTCCAGATAGGAATGTAAATCAAAGTGGAAATGTTACCTATTATCATCTTGTCTCCAATTTGTTCCTCGGGCAATTTCGACTATTCCCTTTGGACATTCTCCAACGCACCACGGGGAGGTAAAATGGAAGTACGTTTAATAGAGAAAACCATTGTTCAAACAGTAAAGATTGCTAAATAAATAGAATACTATTCCCACTAGATAGATAGAGAGCTAGATAAGTTTGAGTAATTTAGTTATTATACCTGATTCGCATTGTTTTTCAAAAACTACGGTATGCAGTAAGTGCATACTATGCAATCTTTTTGTATGTTCTCTTATTTTCCGTGATCCCAGTGTTCCCTTCCCTTTTCCCAAATTGTTCGTTGATCCGCCTGTTTGTATCTCGATGCCTCCCCTCCCTCTCTCCTCTCATTTTCTGCGCTACAAAGGGAATTAAAAGGAGCACGAAAAGAATGAGCCCACAAGTGTTCAATTAATTTCAACAATGTGAATTTAAACAAAGTCAATAAAATAATTCAGAATAACGAAAATAAAATAAATATATTTTAAAAAACACGAAATCATATATTTGACACGCGAGCCTCATTCTGAGCCAACGGTAGATAATAAATTCCGTTTTGAATTTGCCGCGCGTGACGTAATCGCGCTGACTTCAATAGGGACCCCCAAAGGCGCAATGAAACTGACTCTAAAATTCCAGTTTTAGCATTGTTGGCTGCTGACGGTATAGAGAATCATTGTTTTCATAGTTAAATTCACGCAATTTCTATTATCACTTGACAAATTGCGTTGCAATTAGACTCCTTTTATGACGTACGCGAAGCTCTTTTAGCACGACCGCAACGCGCTGTACGCTGGGTCAACTAGACTTCGCTGAGTCAGATCCGTCGTTTTTAGCTCATTTTTCATTTAGTATAATCACTAGATTTGTTTTTGATACCTAGTAGCCTTCTACACTGCATCAGCCACAGATATTTCTATATTTTCAGTTTGAACCACGATCAGTAAGGGTAAGCGAGGAATTACTGAATGTCCTTCTTGTTTTCGTTGCAGCATGTCCAAGGCGGAGCGCAGAATGCTATTTTTACGATATGTTGTAGAGCATGCTTTGCAGATGATCGTTACAGCAAGAAAAAGGCACAGAAAGCACTTGGTCGAGCTTACACGCAAAAAATTCAAGTTCACTGTAAGAATGCCCAACCTTTCGAAGCGAATAGTAAAAATTTGAACTTGACGGCATTCTCAAACTACTTATACAGCGATGCGCGTGTTCTAGGTGATCATGAAACCACAAAAATATGGGTTGTCCCATGTGCTAGTTAAAAAGTTATACGCAAATTACCGACTGAATAGTAACAGTATCCGATCTCTGGAAGCGCATAGCAAAAAATTGAACTTGATGGCATTCTCGAAATACCTATAGAGCGATG
This sequence comes from Pristionchus fissidentatus, assembly GCA_036245785.1. Lineage (NCBI taxonomy): Eukaryota > Metazoa > Nematoda > Chromadorea > Rhabditida > Neodiplogasteridae > Pristionchus > Pristionchus fissidentatus. The sequence continues at coordinate 15,912,162 of BTSY01000006.1, forward strand.
CGCGTGTTCTAGGTGATCATGAAATCACAAAAATATGGGTTGTCCCATATGCGGGAAAAAAAGTTATTCGCGAAAAACATGATTTTCACTATTTGAATTGCCGCAAAAAATAAATGTAGGAAAGGAACACACCATCCTTGTCTAAATGCCGGTCAAAAACCTGGTTTGGTGGTCCCTAGACTTCAACTTACTTCCTGTGATTTCGCACGTCGCTTACTCGTGGCCGCGCGTTTTCTCACTAGTTATTCTGGCCCTTTCCTTCTCCCCATCGCTGACCTCCTTCTCCCTCCTTCTGGGTGCTTTTGAAGCTTAATTCAGCGCGCGTTTGCAGCAGATTTTGAGCAGCAGCTCACTCATTTCCCCCGGTTCCCTACTGATTCCTTCTCTTTTTTCCACGTTGTTCTTTGATCCGTCTGTTTGTATCTCGATTCCTTCCCTCCCTCTCTCCTCTCATAGTCTGCGCTCTCTCCTACTGCCATTCTCTCGTCACTGATCTACCTATCTAGTCTCACATTGATCGCCCCAGACATGTTGTTTTCTGCACCTTGCTTCCCTCATTTGTCATCTTCTCCCCTCTAATGTCTTTCCCGTCTCGACTTGAAGCTTCTGTTATTGCCGTTCAGGTTCATCAGATGGTATTGATTGTTCGTCATTCTCGAGTCTCGCCAGGACGATACTCGAGGATGGCTGCCCTATTGTCATCATTTCTGTTCTGCTCTCTACTCGACCTGCGCCCGTTGTTTCTTGTTTTTGTCTATCTCTTATTCGCGTAATCCTGGCGATTTCAGCTCCCTTCCAACGATAATCACATGCAGACGTGGCGTCAGAAGTCGACTGTCATAGTCGTCCCGATGGACGTCATCTCACCTGAAGATTAGTTTGTTCATCTATTTTTTTACCTGGGTTAAGCCGCCGACCATTAAGTAACTTGCGTACGGTCTCGTAGTTAGTCGCGCATTAGAGGCCACGCGAGCATCTCCTCAGTGAGGGGCGGAGGTACCAGTCTCCCTCGCAGGAAACTGATACTGTCGGGACGGTGTAGAAGGCCAAAAGCCTGACAAGAGATATGTGTTCAATCCCGCACACGGTTTCTGACTGAATTCTGCACATCCGCTGAATCGCGTCCGGCAGTAGCGTGACCTACCGAGCTTTCGTGGCCTACTTTAGTTCAAATCTGCGCCTTCTTTCTAAATGGGGTGGGGAGGGGTTTGAGGGGTTATTAACTGATTCACGGTGGGTTAAGGTCGAATATTTCACGTTCACGTCTTGTTTTGTTGTTTCAAACTTGTACTAATCCTTCCAAATCTTGAGATACACTCGTAACGACTGGAGAGAAGAGTTGTGACGGAGTGAGCGAGGGACGAAGATGAGAAGAAAAGAGAAGGAATGAGTGAGGAGAAGATGAGGAAAGAAGCGATGGATGGAAGAATATGAGAAGAGGACAGAAGAGATCAGTGCGAGTGAAAAGAAGGCCAGAGGAGCGACGTTAGGGTAATCACCTTGAACACGTAGCATAATTGACAACTGGTAGTAATCTGGCGACTTGCAGTTTCATCGCCCAGTCAAGGACGTCCGACTACATTTCGACCTCCTCCAATCACACGCCCCGGAATTGTGAACTCGCAAGGTGAGTAATGATGATGAGATAGTGGATCAGATGGTTAATATTTCCATTTCTCAGATCCGTTTCTTTCCCACTCAATGGGAAGGACTCTTCGAGAAGAACAATCGACCACATTTCAACTGCTAATCGGCCGCCCCAAGGTTGCTGTGGTTATCGAGCGATTATCGATCAATAAATACCAAAAGTCCCTGTCAACTTTCCATAACACGTCGATTTGCAGTTTCGCGGTTCTTCAAGTATCTCTGGGCGGGCCACGTCGTCATCCAAACTCCCCTAGGACTCGCTCGGTGAGTAAATATAAAGATGAAATAGTGGAGCAACTGATTATTATTCCTCTTTCTCAGTTCCCTCACCATCCAATTGATGAGAAGGACACTGGATGTCGCCGAGTTCAAGTGTGGATTGCTCGTGCCGAGGTTGGTATTGTAGTTTAATGATTATTGATCGATAAAAGCACGGAAAATTTTCCCTGCCAATAACCCGGAGACTTGCAGTTTCATCGGTTGATACTCAAGTACGTCAAGGCTCCGTTTCGCCCTCGTCCACAATTCGTATTCGACCAATCGCCCACGGTGGGAGAAGATCGACCACCCCGAGGTTCGTACGATAATTGGGATGCAATCGATCAATAATTGTGATTCAGTGGAACGAGGACGTGCCGTCTGGGAAGAGCGACCGAACTACGACGGATCTCCTCTGGCCACGATAGGTTAGTTTCAATCGATAATGTGCTTCAAAATGTGGAAATGGTGTAAATATTTGTCGTCCAGATTTCACGTCCCAACCGTCCATCTATCGTTGATGACTCTTGATGATCTGGAAGAAGAAGAGATAACTCTTTCTGACACGTTGGGAGGTTAGTCTCTCGCTATGTTACTTTTATAAATGACGCGTTTTTTTTCATTCAGGTTACGCCCATCTCTCGTGTTCCCTCGAAGTGATCCAAGTCGGAGTGAGTACTGCCATATGTGAAAGGTGAGTTGAAATGTGAGTCCCAATAAAAATAGTAATATATCCGAATATCGATTCATTTCAGATGAAATAGATGTCAACGGGCCGTTCCTCATCTCTTCTTCTCCATCGACAATCGCCATATTAGGTGAGTATTGTCTGCTGCCAGGGAAATTCTCAACTCTTGCGAGGTTGCGTATCTAAATATACCAATTTATTTTGTTTTAGATGTAGCCGATTGCCGTACTGTTCCTTCCCCCTACAAACAAGTTACTGTCGAAGAGGAATGAGCGGATTTAATCGATTGGTGAGTGTACGGATTACTGTAAATTGATATATCGTATAATTTCAATTTAGATCGGCCTGTTCTCTACTACTGTTGCAGCCAGCCCCCATCCACATATTGCCCCGCCCTCTTCCTTCTTCGGTTAGTTCTACTTCCATCCAAATAACTATTGCAAATAAATAACATGATGGTAATGAAATCAAGTAATTTCAGATGTGGCTTTGGAACACGTTCGGTCCCTCGAGATGATCTACATCAGAGGTGATTTGAATGAAGACGGGCAGAAGAGAAGACTCAAGCCCCCGATTGCTGCTAAGGTGAGTATTCAGTGGAGCTTGGAAATTGGTTCAAAAATATTATTGTTATATTTAAATATAATATAGTTCTCTTCAGGTCTACCAATTCTCCGCTCGGTCGAGCGACGTCTCTTCCTTCTTTACCCGAGGTTCGTCATTGCATCTCTCAGAAATGTTATCGATGGACTAAATTGCTCACAAATCATCTGCGATTCATCCTAGGCCATTGAAGGTTTTTTAAAACCTCATTTTATGTCTTGTGTCGGCGTTTTCACATTTTAGTTGCATGTAGAAGTGGAACAGCGATCAAATTTGAAATGTAATTCTTTGCAGGTGCGATCTACTCACTGTTGAATGCATGGGCTCCTCAAACGGGGATGTCTGTGATCTACAATTATCGTCCTTCTATCCATCGTATCGATTGGTAAGTGTATGGAATATTGTTGATTGATATCGTGAAAAACTTTACTTCGTCCCGTCCTGCCTCAATCCTACTTATATTATTTCAGAATGATATTCTAACTTCGTGTCTTCAATTATCGATTCTTCTACGAGTGCTCATCTCTCGCCCACCGTTTTCTTCCGTCGCGGTCCGTACCCTCCTCTCAATATTATTACGGTAGTAGTTGAAAGAGAAAAGGCCATAAAAGAGCCGATGGTGAATGAAATTGAGAAGATTAGGCATGTGAAGTGAGTGAATTAAAGGCATGTAACGTGCAGCTCGTCTTCCCTCTCGGATCGTGCGCCGACGACCTCTCCACGACTACTCATGGTCTACTCGTGCGGCCATTCGATACGCAGGTTGGTGTTGTGAACTGGGCTGTGCGGAATAGAATTGGAATTTTTGATCCCGTGCTCCTGAGTTTTAAATAATATGTGCATCCGATTCAATTCGTCATGAGGATTCGATTAAATTTGCAAAATTTCGGAAAATGGCTGTTGACATCGAGCTATGCCGAAAATTTTCGGTTGTTCACCATCAATATAGTTTGAAACTGATAATTTGAAGTAACAAACCAAAGCACACTGGTAATATTCGGCTCTTAGAAAATAATCATTCAGTTAGTTATGATTAAATTATTCCGAATTCATGCCGCTCTGCCCAGGTTGTCAAGTCGAAAATTTGTTCATTAGTGCCTAATTGCGCAAAAAATTAGGCTCACATCGTGAGAGTCGAACGGGGAAAACTATCACCAATTTTTGAATTGTCATAGCCATAATCCCCTCCACGGCATCATGCAATTTTATTTAAATTGGATCAATAATAACCAGCCAGGGGTATGCGGCAAGGGAATTTTTCGGCAATTGGGTGCTGATCTGTGGTGGGAAATCTATTAGGTCCAAATAGATTCCCCTTAAAAAGGCGGAATTCAAATTTGGACGGAGCTTATTGCGGACGGAATAGGAGAGGAGTTGGCTATTCGGACTTTGCGGGCCGCAATTACTCCCCTAGATTCGGGCGAATTTGATGTGTTTCTGAAATCAAAATGCAAGATATAAATTTTTGTAGTTTCCTCCTGATACTAATTTCCTTATTCGGTCGACAACATGAAATAAATTAAATAGTAAAGATGAACGAAAAAAACGCAAATTGAGCTCGAATTGAGCTACATTATACTTCTAAAGGCGCGAACTATTTCCGGTACATTTTGCTTCGAAACCGATATCACAGATGCCACCTGCATCCAACGAAAATACCAAATAAATTTATGTTTTTCGCCTTGTTAACTTTGAATCAAAATAAATGGCATCAGTCTTCAGCGTCGAAAGTTACCCCAGGTAGCAAATTATGATCAATTACGAGTTTTCATCTTATTTAAGCCCTCCTCACGCGGACGGCATCGCCTCATTCACAATTTGAAGAAAAAAAATTCGACCTTGTTTTTAATAAAAGAAAGTGAAACCCCCTTTTTTCTCGCCCACGCTGGATGAATGTGTTGTTGTCCATTAGTGTTTATTAGTACCTATCTACATTTCAATATCTTTTCTGATTTCAGTCTCTGATGATCACATCACGCCCTCCACTCGTCTTTTCAACCGGATATTTCTGTATTAAGCTGATCGTCTCCATCCACTTCGATTTTTTGGTAAGTGTCCTTCTATCCCATTTGATGAGAAAGGGAGAAAAAAACGCGGTCAGTTTTCTATCGAGTACAGTGAAACCCTTTTGAGAGAGGGACTCTGAACATTCCATCAAAACTCTATGGGCAGTGATTGGCGAGATTATATCTTCCCTGAGGCTCATACCGAGCTCGCACATTGCGCGCAAAGTTGGGAAACTTGATTTTTACAACTTTTCAACCGTTTAAGATGGGACTAATTTTTCTTCATAAATGTGTTAGGCATGTCTCTGTGACGCAAAAAAAAAGTTTTTTTTGTGTCAGAATCACCTGGGCTACAATCTCTGATAGGTGCCTAGTTGCGGAAATGTCTTACTTGTCTGCATAGGTCAAATAGGTTCTCGCAAGCTAGAATAGGCACTTTTGCACGGCGTTCTGACCATATCGGCAAACCGAAATTTTTGAATGTTGCATGCGTTTCTAACCAATTTGTGACAAATTTATTTTAAAAATGGGCAACATGCACTTCGGCACACGGTTTTAGACATACATTTTCGCCCGGCCGAGATCTCTCATTTTCACACACTCTCTCGCCTAGCATAAACACGTCAGATATTTCATAAACAGGTCAGATTTCTATCGGAAGTTCGATAAAACAGGTCAGACAGAAAAAAAGGGACCATTCTTACTAAACTCGACATTCTGCGCATTCCTAGATGGGTCTCGAGTAAACTGCCTAGTTCAAAAAAAGTGTAAACCGAGAATCTAAGGCCAACGAAAATGTATGATTTTAAACATTTCTGCACAAAATAAACATCAATAAAATATTTACAGAAAGTCGTTCTCACAATAGATTAGGAACTTGTGCCCGCCATGTTTTATTGCACATTAAGCATGCCTAACACTTTTATGAAGAAAAATTAGTCCCATCTTGAAAGGTTGAAAAGTTACAAAAATCAAATTTTCCAACTTTGCGCGCAATGTACGTGCTCGGAGCCGGTCTCTTGACACTTTCGCAGATGCCGATCAAAATTTAATATGTACTATTACTCACTAATTACTCTCCTGATATGCAAATTGTAAATTTTTCATCTTATTTTATGATTTTAACGATTTCTCAAAACTTTCTTGCTAAGTCTCGGACTATGTTCGTTAGGTTGCTATTCATACAATATACAATCAGCACAATTATGTCTTCATTACATTTGGATATTTCTAGGATAAAGTAAATATCACCTCAACTAGGTTATGTGGAAGACACCTAGCAACCTACCATTTAAAAATGAGCTCAATTTTGTTATAATGCCGTTATTATTTTTGAGAGAGGATCTCGTTGACAACCAGCTAGTTTTATAGTAAAGTTTCCCATTTTTCTTGAGCTTATTCCCCAGGCATTGCAAATGGTGAGATCGGGTGGTTTGCGACAAATTACATCAACAAAAATATGTTACTCGACGTGGATACACATTTGAGAGCGCACATTTAAATGGAATATCGGTCCATGCTAGTTTCATGCATCACTAATCAGAATTGTCTAATATTCTATTTCCGCCTAGAAACATGTGAATACATAGTTCTGAAGGCGTAATTGTTTTGAGTGTTTTCTTAGAGACCCATTGAGCCCTCACAGAAAGTGGGCAAGAAAGTTAACGTAAATCTGGCTGGTGAGTAGGGAGTAATTGCACCTACTTCAATGTGATCAGAACTTTCAAAGGTGTCGAAAACATCACAAACGGCCTCATAGTTATGTGGATTTCTTCGACCGGCCTGTAGAATTTCCCTTAAAGGGACCTTGCATAGATAGCGAAAGTCACTTATTTAGTAGTATTTGGTGCACTGATCATGGGGAAAATAAGAAAAAAATTGCAGACCCTTAGGAAAGGCACTACGGCTTTGCCCTCAAACCACACCACGTTGCATCTAAGAGGGCGACTTTTCCTAATTTATTTTCAAAATTGTCGCAGTTCTAGAAAATTCGATACGGACGAATTCCTACTGCATGCTGGCAACTAAGTGGAATTATGAGCGTTTCATCTTCATTTCCCGTACTTGTGACTTCATTAGGAAACGTCGAACTTCCACACCACGAGATTCAAAATTACCATATCTCGAAAGAGAAAGTTCCAAGATTTTTTTCTCGATATTTTACTCATATTCCGGGGGGGTGACATTTGAGCAACCGACATTTGAGCAACGGGTAATAACTCAGCTAGGAGTGAGCCTAGAGCTATGGGAGTGGTACCATTGTGATCAGCATCAGGTAATTGAGATTTCATAATTAATTAATTAATATTTAATTAATTATGCTAATTAATTAATTAATTACGAGATCTATTTTTTTCTGATGCTGGTCACAATGGTACCACTCCCATAGCGCTAGGCTCACTCCTTGGTGAGTTATGGCTCGTTGCTCAAATGTCACCCCCCCCATATTCCACTAATAGAGCTCAAGTTGCCAATCTATGCCGGGTCCCTTTAAAAATGTAAGTATTATTTGACGATAAATATTATTTGCAGGTTTCTTTCTTCTCGTCCTTCGATCGACTGCATGGACTCGTCTCGTGGTCATCTTGCTTCCCGCCAGCGGGATTTCTCCCGTCCCCTCTCTTCCTCCCTTATTACAGTCACATGACAGCCGGAGAAAAAAAACGTTTAATCGACTTCAGAAATCCATTTTTTTTCTCGAAATTGCCCGTGATCCTAAATATCTTTGATCTTTCTCCGGCTTTCATGCGGCCCAATCCCCGTCTTATAGTCACTGGGCCATATAAGCGCTCAGTGATTGCATGCTAACTTTATTCTCGACAAGCCCTTTACCTCCTTCCCCCTGAAAGATAAGTTCCCCTATTTTTCTTCCAGAAATCATCATGTCGAGTGAGGGCCGCCGCTTGAAGTGCATCAACGTCACCGCGGAGCTCACGTCCGTTGCCTCGTCGCGCTGACCCAGGTTTGCGTTTAATTTGTGGTACGAGTGCCCTATCCCGCGAAGCCCATGCCCAATTTTTTCGCGCCCTTAATTGGAAGAGGCTTCGCGTAGTGGTCATCAACGATCATTTGTTCTGCTTCTTTTTCTTCTGCACCACTTTGTTTTCGCAACTCCTCTGGTATTTATTTCTAAGCTGGATCCGGGTTCCCAGCCTGGAATCAGACAGGGATCCAGCTAGGAAAAAATACCAGATTGATCGGAAGGCGCGGAAAAAAATGGGCATGAGCTTCGCGGGAGTACAGTCCCAGAGAGGAAATTAAATGCCAACCTTTGAGAACTACGATCGTGATTCGGTCGAGCAGCCGACGCCCTCCACGGTGGATCTCCGTCTGCTTGGATAACTCCTGGAAGGAAAGTAGTGTGAACTTATCTTTCGAAGGACGCATCGACGTCGGGCATGGATATTGGAGACATTGGGGAATCTCGGGCAAAATAAACATGCAGTCACTGAGCGCTTGTAAGGCCCGTAGGCCACATGACAGCCCTTGAAATGAAACGAAGCGGTTTTTTTTTAAATCAATTAACTACTATCATGTGGCCGAGCATGGAGGTGGGTGGGTGGAAGACGCGGCCATCCCTCTACAGACGGCGTAAGAAGAAGGAGAACATCGATGAGAAGGAAGAAAATCGATCCAAAGGGAACAGAGACCGTCTGCAAATAATTAATATTCACACAGCACATCTGTCACTCTTCTAATTATTTCGAAAGTTTAGGGACAGTAGTCGTGCTCAGTTTTATCCGAGAAAAATTTTTTCCGTCCAATATTTTGCCATGTCGCTCTCACCGCGAATTTAGCAAACACTTTTCTTCGCAAATTCGCGGTGTACCTAAGAAAGTGACCGGTATAACGGAATGCACCAATGTAAGCATCGCAGTTAACTACCCTATTAAAAATAATCTATCATTTAAATTTGAGAAAGCATTTTTTACAAATCTTTTCTCGATGGTCTACGAGCACTAAAAGAACTCTCGATTATTGGCACTACTGCTGAAGGCCCGAATAATACAAAAAAGTAATCTATGAACAATGTCATTTTAAATGTTAATTTCAAGAACGCGTCGACTATTTATTGACCTGTTCCGGGCTTCAGCAGTAGTGCCCGATTATTTTGTGTAATCCTGGCCCGAGGCCGTCATACCAGCCCTTTTACCCATACCCAAAGGATTCACCGATATGTACCATTTAGTTTTCATCCATTATTTACCTTTTCTGGGGACGATACGTTTGGAGCAGAATGTGAGCGAGTCTCTCATCGAAGAACGTCTGTCTCAACTGGCAGCCAGAGAGGGCAAGATGGATGGCGAGACTGTAATTCAATTGATAAATAATATATTTTGCCTCATTCGCGACTCGATTATTCATTTTCTCGAATATCCCATATATGTGAATATTTCTTCCATTATTGCCACCTCCTTTTCTCACAATCGACAGCTCATAGATTTTAAACCACGGACAATTTTTATAAACACGTTTTTGAAAGAGACAGTTTCGGCACTCAAAAAACATCCAGAAATACGTGGAAGGATGAAATCAGAAAGAATCTATTTGAAATCTGACCAATTTATGGTATTCGAACTGTAGTTCTGACAATTTTCATGCGAGATCTGACGAGTTTATAAATTTCATAATAAGTCGCATTGTCTGTTGGCCTTTGTCAGTCTTCGAGCTTTTGTCAGTCGTCACGAGCGGTCGCCTCTCCATTTCGTCCGATGGAGAGGTGGACTTTCCCCTAGCTCAGCCCCAGGCTCCCTAGTACCCCTCGTCTCTACTATCGACTAAAGAAGACTGGAATCCCCATCAAAGCCGGAGTGGTCGCCGTGTGATGGTGACCTACAAGTTGAATTGATCCTCACTATCCGTATACTTGTTGATTCTCTCTAAGATCGATGACTCGAGTTTGGAGGACTCTGGCTCTAGCTCCAATCCAAGATCCCTGTTTCGCACGAGATTCTAACGGATGGACCCTTCGCCATTGCCTATTCGATATCGGGATCATCTCTGATTTCCACTCATTCTCGACAAGAGACCGATCTTCATTCCGAAACATAGACCAAAAAAGTTTGTTCCCGAAAGTCCCAAATGATGTCTGGTTTTTAGGGTTTTTGGGTGAAAAATCGAAAATGATGTCTCATTTTCAATTTTTCAGGCGCTGCCGCGCCTGGATATCCTGAAATGATGTCTGATTTTTCGAAATTTCACATCAAAAAGTCCAAAAGCTGTCTGCGTTTGTTCCCTAGAACGAACTTTTTGGTCTATGTTCCGAAAACCATTCAAGATGATTCGTTCGTCAGACGAAAATCAACCGAAGATACTGAGCCTTTTCAACGTCGTCAGAGCTCCCATTCGATCCCCTGTGAACCCGAATAGCCTCTTGATAAACGACTTAAAACTAAAACTGTCTGTTGGACGAAAATGTATGAGGCAGTAGATAAAATAACCTATCTTCTAAGGTTGGTCAAATTAAGAATGAGAGGCGAGTGACTCTTAACCGAAAAATGAAATATAAATAGAGGAGTCAAGTTACTCTTGACTTGACTATGGACAGTTTTCGTAAGGTATAGACAAAACAAAAGTTATTTTTTTCATATATTTTAAGAGTCCTTGCATACAGTAGCGCTTTTTGAATCGGCTATAACTTCTGAACCTGAAATGTTATCAAACTGGAATTTAGTTTGCTTATGTAGCAAATCTATTGGCGGTTATGGCACTGATATTTAGGTAGGACGAAATTATCGATTGATTGCATAGTGATGACGCAATCGCACCATACTTTTTCAGAAGATCATTATTCTTACATGCATATTTTCCAGCCCGTCATACTTTTAGAGCATAAAGTTTAGTTGACGGGCTACCAAGAAAAATGTTTCAAGTTGCTGCAAATTTGTACATTCGCTGCAGCCGTGCTGCAATTTCGCTGTCGCAAAATGTATCTCTGGTTCTAGGCAAGCTAGGAAATCGTTCTAAGAACCCAAATTATCCTTGGGAGAATTGATAATGATTCTGGGAATATGATTAGTCTAGGTCAGCAATTGCCCTTTTCTCAGGGCACCAAATAATTTTTTTAATGACCCATTTTCAGTCGATTTCAATTATAAGCGAAAAAATGGTAAAAAAAATCTAATCATTGAGTAGGTGTATTAAAAATGTATCGCAGAACTGATGCCTAGCTTTGTGTAGGGTTGGCGTTTGTTTGCCGGGCGCGGCGATCGATTTTCGGAAGGACACACGACAGGCCACGCCCTTCACGACAGGCCACGTAAATTTGTCACAAATTGGTTAGAAATGCATGCAACATTCAAAAATTTCGGTTTGCCGATATGGTCAGAACGCCGTGCAAAAGTGCCTATTCTAGCTTGCGAGAACCTATTTGACCTATGCAGACAAGTAAGACATTTCCGCAACTAGGCACCTATCAGAGATTGTAGCCCAGGTGATTCTGACACAAAAAAAACTTTTTTTTTGCGTCACAGAGACATGCCTAACACATTTATGAAGAAAAATTAGTCCCATCTTAAACGGTTGAAAAGTTGTAAAAATCAAGTTTCCCAACTTTGCGCGCAATGTGCGAGCTCGGTATGAGCCTCAGGGAAGATATAATCTCGCCAATCACTGCCCATAGAGTTTTGATGGAATGTTCAGAGTCCCTCTCTCAAAAGGGTTTCACTGTACTCGATAGAAAACTGACCGCGTTTTTTTCTCCCTTTCTCATCAAATGGGATAGAAGGACACTTACCAAAAAATCGAAGTGGATGGAGACGATCAGCTTAATACAGAAATATCCGGTTGAAAAGACGAGTGGAGGGCGTGATGTGATCATCAGAGACTGAAATCAGAAAAGATATTGAAATGTAGATAGGTACTAATAAACACTAATGGACAACAACACATTCATCCAGCGTGGGCGAGAAAAAAGGGGGTTTCACTTTCTTTTATTAAAAACAAGGTCGAATTTTTTTTCTTCAAATTGTGAATGAGGCGATGCCGTCCGCGTGAGGAGGGCTTAAATAAGATGAAAACTCGTAATTGATCATAATTTGCTACCTGGGGTAACTTTCGACGCTGAAGACTGATGCCATTTATTTTGATTCAAAGTTAACAAGGCGAAAAACATAAATTTATTTGGTATTTTCGTTGGATGCAGGTGGCATCTGTGATATCGGTTTCGAAGCAAAATGTACCGGAAATAGTTCGCGCCTTTAGAAGTATAATGTAGCTCAATTCGAGCTCAATTTGCGTTTTTTTCGTTCATCTTTACTATTTAATTTATTTCATGTTGTCGACCGAATAAGGAAATTAGTATCAGGAGGAAACTACAAAAATTTATATCTTGCATTTTGATTTCAGAAACACATCAAATTCGCCCGAATCTAGGGGAGTAATTGCGGCCCGCAAAGTCCGAATAGCCAACTCCTCTCCTATTCCGTCCGCAATAAGCTCCGTCCAAATTTGAATTCCGCCTTTTTAAGGGGAATCTATTTGGACCTAATAGATTTCCCACCACAGATCAGCACCCAATTGCCGAAAAATTCCCTTGCCGCATACCCCTGGCTGGTTATTATTGATCCAATTTAAATAAAATTGCATGATGCCGTGGAGGGGATTATGGCTATGACAATTCAAAAATTGGTGATAGTTTTCCCCGTTCGACTCTCACGATGTGAGCCTAATTTTTTGCGCAATTAGGCACTAATGAACAAATTTTCGACTTGACAACCTGGGCAGAGCGGCATGAATTCGGAATAATTTAATCATAACTAACTGAATGATTATTTTCTAAGAGCCGAATATTACCAGTGTGCTTTGGTTTGTTACTTCAAATTATCAGTTTCAAACTATATTGATGGTGAACAACCGAAAATTTTCGGTATAGCTCGATGTCAACAGCCATTTTCCGAAATTTTGCAAATTTAATCGAATCCTCATGACGAATTGAATCGGATGCACATATTATTTAAAACTCAGGAGCACGGGATCAAAAATTCCAATTCTATTCCGCACAGCCCAGTTCACAACACCAACCTGCGTATCGAATGGCCGCACGAGTAGACCATGAGTAGTCGTGGAGAGGTCGTCGGCGCACGATCCGAGAGGGAAGACGAGCTGCACGTTATATGCCTTTAATTCACTCACTTCACATGCCTAATCTTCTCAATTTCATTCACCATCGGCTCTTTTATGGCCTTTTCTCTTTCAACTACTACCGTAATAATATTGAGAGGAGGGTACGGACCGCGACGGAAGAAAACGGTGGGCGAGAGATGAGCACTCGTAGAAGAATCGATAATTGAAGACACGAAGTTAGAATATCATTCTGAAATAATATAAGTAGGATTGAGGCAGGACGGGACGAAGTAAAGTTTTTCACGATATCAATCAACAATATTCCATACACTTACCAATCGATACGATGGATAGAAGGACGATAATTGTAGATCACAGACATCCCCGTTTGAGGAGCCCATGCATTCAACAGTGAGTAGATCGCACCTGCAAAGAATTACATTTCAAATTTGATCGCTGTTCCACTTCTACATGCAACTAAAATGTGAAAACGCCGACACAAGACATAAAATGAGGTTTTAAAAAACCTTCAATGGCCTAGGATGAATCGCAGATGATTTGTGAGCAATTTAGTCCATCGATAACATTTCTGAGAGATGCAATGACGAACCTCGGGTAAAGAAGGAAGAGACGTCGCTCGACCGAGCGGAGAATTGGTAGACCTGAAGAGAACTATATTATATTTAAATATAACAATAATATTTTTGAACCAATTTCCAAGCTCCACTGAATACTCACCTTAGCAGCAATCGGGGGCTTGAGTCTTCTCTTCTGCCCGTCTTCATTCAAATCACCTCTGATGTAGATCATCTCGAGGGACCGAACGTGTTCCAAAGCCACATCTGAAATTACTTGATTTCATTACCATCATGTTATTTATTTGCAATAGTTATTTGGATGGAAGTAGAACTAACCGAAGAAGGAAGAGGGCGGGGCAATATGTGGATGGGGGCTGGCTGCAACAGTAGTAGAGAACAGGCCGATCTAAATTGAAATTATACGATATATCAATTTACAGTAATCCGTACACTCACCAATCGATTAAATCCGCTCATTCCTCTTCGACAGTAACTTGTTTGTAGGGGGAAGGAACAGTACGGCAATCGGCTACATCTAAAACAAAATAAATTGGTATATTTAGATACGCAACCTCGCAAGAGTTGAGAATTTCCCTGGCAGCAGACAATACTCACCTAATATGGCGATTGTCGATGGAGAAGAAGAGATGAGGAACGGCCCGTTGACATCTATTTCATCTGAAATGAATCGATATTCGGATATATTACTATTTTTATTGGGACTCACATTTCAACTCACCTTTCACATATGGCAGTACTCACTCCGACTTGGATCACTTCGAGGGAACACGAGAGATGGGCGTAACCTGAATGAAAAAAAACGCGTCATTTATAAAAGTAACATAGCGAGAGACTAACCTCCCAACGTGTCAGAAAGAGTTATCTCTTCTTCTTCCAGATCATCAAGAGTCATCAACGATAGATGGACGGTTGGGACGTGAAATCTGGACGACAAATATTTACACCATTTCCACATTTTGAAGCACATTATCGATTGAAACTAACCTATCGTGGCCAGAGGAGATCCGTCGTAGTTCGGTCGCTCTTCCCAGACGGCACGTCCTCGTTCCACTGAATCACAATTATTGATCGATTGCATCCCAATTATCGTACGAACCTCGGGGTGGTCGATCTTCTCCCACCGTGGGCGATTGGTCGAATACGAATTGTGGACGAGGGCGAAACGGAGCCTTGACGTACTTGAGTATCAACCGATGAAACTGCAAGTCTCCGGGTTATTGGCAGGGAAAATTTTCCGTGCTTTTATCGATCAATAATCATTAAACTACAATACCAACCTCGGCACGAGCAATCCACACTTGAACTCGGCGACATCCAGTGTCCTTCTCATCAATTGGATGGTGAGGGAACTGAGAAAGAGGAATAATAATCAGTTGCTCCACTATTTCATCTTTATATTTACTCACCGAGCGAGTCCTAGGGGAGTTTGGATGACGACGTGGCCCGCCCAGAGATACTTGAAGAACCGCGAAACTGCAAATCGACGTGTTATGGAAAGTTGACAGGGACTTTTGGTATTTATTGATCGATAATCGCTCGATAACCACAGCAACCTTGGGGCGGCCGATTAGCAGTTGAAATGTGGTCGATTGTTCTTCTCGAAGAGTCCTTCCCATTGAGTGGGAAAGAAACGGATCTGAGAAATGGAAATATTAACCATCTGATCCACTATCTCATCATCATTACTCACCTTGCGAGTTCACAATTCCGGGGCGTGTGATTGGAGGAGGTCGAAATGTAGTCGGACGTCCTTGACTGGGCGATGAAACTGCAAGTCGCCAGATTACTACCAGTTGTCAATTATGCTACGTGTTCAAGGTGATTACCCTAACGTCGCTCCTCTGGCCTTCTTTTCACTCGCACTGATCTCTTCTGTCCTCTTCTCATATTCTTCCATCCATCGCTTCTTTCCTCATCTTCTCCTCACTCATTCCTTCTCTTTTCTTCTCATCTTCGTCCCTCGCTCACTCCGTCACAACTCTTCTCTCCAGTCGTTACGAGTGTATCTCAAGATTTGGAAGGATTAGTACAAGTTTGAAACAACAAAACAAGACGTGAACGTGAAATATTCGACCTTAACCCACCGTGAATCAGTTAATAACCCCTCAAACCCCTCCCCACCACATTTAGAAAGAAGGCGCAGATTTGAACTAAAGTAGGCCACGAAAGCTCGGTAGGTCACGCTACTGCCGGACGCGATTCAGCGGATGTGCAGAATTCAGTCAGAAACCGTGTGCGGGATTGAACACATATCTCTTGTCAGGCTTTTGGCCTTCTACACCGTCCCGACAGTATCAGTTTCCTGCGAGGGAGACTGGTACCTCCGCCCCTCACTGAGGAGATGCTCGCGTGGCCTCTAATGCGCGACTAACTACGAGACCGTACGCAAGTTACTTAATGGTCGGCGGCTTAACCCAGGTAAAAAAATAGATGAACAAACTAATCTTCAGGTGAGATGACGTCCATCGGGACGACTATGACAGTCGACTTCTGACGCCACGTCTGCAGTGATTATCGTTGGAAGGGAGCTGAAATCGCCAGGATTAGGCGAATAAGAGATAGACAAAAACAAGAAACAACGGGCGCAGGTCGAGTAGAGAGCAGAACAGAAATGATGGATGGTGTGTTCCTTTCCTACATTTATTTTTTGCGGCAATTCAAATAGTGAAAATCATGTTTTTCGCGAATAACTTTTTTTCCCGCATATGGGACAACCCATATTTTTGTGATTTCATGATCACCTAGAACACGCGCATCGCTCTATAGGTATTTCGAGAATGCCATCAAGTTCAATTTTTTGCTATGCGCTTCCAAAGATCGGATACTGTTACTATTCAGTCGGTAATTTGCGTATAACTTTTTAACTAGCACATGGGACAACCCATATTTTTGTGGTTTCATGATCACCTAGAACACGCGCATCGCTGTATAAGTAGTTTGAGAATGCCGTCAAGTTCAAATTTTTACTATTCGCTTCGAAAGGTTGGGCATTCTTACAGTGAACTTGAATTTTTTGCGTGTAAGCTCGACCAAGTGCTTTCTGTGCCTTTTTCTTGCTGTAACGATCATCTGCAAAGCATGCTCTACAACATATCGTAAAAATAGCATTCTGCGCTCCGCCTTGGACATGCTGCAACGAAAACAAGAAGGACATTCAGTAATTCCTCGCTTACCCTTACTGATCGTGGTTCAAACTGAAAATATAGAAATATCTGTGGCTGATGCAGTGTAGAAGGCTACTAGGTATCAAAAACAAATCTAGTGATTATACTAAATGAAAAATGAGCTAAAAACGACGGATCTGACTCAGCGAAGTCTAGTTGACCCAGCGTACAGCGCGTTGCGGTCGTGCTAAAAGAGCTTCGCGTACGTCATAAAAGGAGTCTAATTGCAACGCAATTTGTCAAGTGATAATAGAAATTGCGTGAATTTAACTATGAAAACAATGATTCTCTATACCGTCAGCAGCCAACAATGCTAAAACTGGAATTTTAGAGTCAGTTTCATTGCGCCTTTGGGGGTCCCTATTGAAGTCAGCGCGATTACGTCACGCGCGGCAAATTCAAAACGGAATTTATTATCTACCGTTGGCTCAGAATGAGGCTCGCGTGTCAAATATATGATTTCGTGTTTTTTAAAATATATTTATTTTATTTTCGTTATTCTGAATTATTTTATTGACTTTGTTTAAATTCACATTGTTGAAATTAATTGAACACTTGTGGGCTCATTCTTTTCGTGCTCCTTTTAATTCCCTTTGTAGCGCAGAAAATGAGAGGAGAGAGGGAGGGGAGGCATCGAGATACAAACAGGCGGATCAACGAACAATTTGGGAAAAGGGAAGGGAACACTGGGATCACGGAAAATAAGAGAACATACAAAAAGATTGCATAGTATGCACTTACTGCATACCGTAGTTTTTGAAAAACAATGCGAATCAGGTATAATAACTAAATTACTCAAACTTATCTAGCTCTCTATCTATCTAGTGGGAATAGTATTCTATTTATTTAGCAATCTTTACTGTTTGAACAATGGTTTTCTCTATTAAACGTACTTCCATTTTACCTCCCCGTGGTGCGTTGGAGAATGTCCAAAGGGAATAGTCGAAATTGCCCGAGGAACAAATTGGAGACAAGATGATAATAGGTAACATTTCCACTTTGATTTACATTCCTATCTGGAAATAATATTCTGTTCAGACCGTGCTTTCTGGGGGGATCGAAAGCTTTCTGTTGTGACAAAGAAGTTCTACTCAAGTACAGAAAAGATTAAATTATACGACCTTTCCTAAATAAAGAATGTAATTGTATTTCATACAAAAATGTAATAAGTATGACGGCCACTATAGAGAACATTGTGGGAAATTGAGAAATATTGATTGTTTCTTAGTCCAATTGAACAATAAAAATATGAAGGGATAAAATAATGATTATGAACTGAAATACTACCTCTTAGAATCGTTGATTAATGTTGATCATGTAGTATCCCAGATGAACCTATATTTTTGCCTATACACGTTCACATTATTTGCAAAGAAATAAATAAAGTTTTTTTTGGTTTGTTGGCCTTTTTTGTATGGCCGAAGGAGGAAACGAGAAGAGTTTTATATTTATATAGATGGAATATATCGGGCAGACATCACAACGTCATTGGCATATTATTGTTTCATCATTCGACCTTACAATTAACAATATAACCATGACGAGAATCACGTAGTACATTCTCAGATGATCATGTTGTTAGGCGAGACAGATTTGTTGTTGTTGTTGTTGTTTACTCTCAATGAGTTTCCATATTGTTTTTCTTATGAGAACAACATGTTTTCCCATTCCAGCCCTTCTCCTCTTTTCCATTTCATTAGTTCCTCTTCATTCCGCGCGGTCGGCGGTTCATTTATCGTCTCTGATATCGATTGAATATTTCAATTATGATCTCCAATCGTCTTTCCCTCTTGCTCACATTGACTTTTGTCTTTGCTCAATCTGCATATGAAGTGGGAATTCTAAATTTCGTTTATTGAAATATAACAAATACCATATCTATCTGATCTTTGATCCCTCTCCTATCTCAGGGTTGCACGTGGCACGGTGAGTCTCCGAAGTGTGGTTATACGACATGCCCTAAGGGAACGAGAAAAGTTGCCGTAATGTAAAGGCAGGAGTACACTGGAGAATTCGGATAGTCAGTTTGCTTGTCTATTTCCCATTTTCTTTAAATTCGTGCGAAAACTATGGACTTTTCAGTGGTTGTCTTGAAGGAGAAAAGTCCTACTGGTTGTGAAAATGACGTTATTCGAGCCGATTTTGCAGAGGTAGAGTTAATCCACCTCGTATTTCAGTGAATTGTCACTTTCAAAGCTACCACTCCTCTTTCCAGCACTGTGGATGGTACGGTACTGCACCGGTCTGTGCTGGAGAATGTCCCGAAGGAACTGTGGAAATATTCAGAGGAAGAAACTGGAGACAGGATGATAACAGGTCAAACTTTGAAATGCGAAGGTTTTCAAATGTACAAACTCCGGTTAACATTGTATACAAAAAGAGAAAGAAAGATCCTTTCTTCAGACCGTGTTTCTTTGGATCGAAAGCTTTCTGCTGCGATAAAGAAGTTCTGCTGAAGAAGGAGTAAAATCAATGATACAACCCTCATTGCATAAATGGTGTGATTGTATCTCCATGAGTTAAGAAAAGACACGACATCGACACTTAATCCATAGATTCCTTGTCATGTTTTTGTGTTTCAGGTGTTTTTTCGCATGTGAAAAAAGTACGCTCAGTTTTATGCACTTAGTTTTTTTACACCGGGAGATTGGGCGAAACAGAACTATTATTGATTGTCGTTTTCCAATCCCTCTTCAATTTTCTATAGTTCTTTTCCTCCTCGACGATTTATCACGATACGGTTTGGACTGGCAACTTTATCTATCATTTCAACGTACAATACTCGTATTCCTTCACAGATCGACTCTCTTCTCCTTTCCAATCAATAATTTCTCAATCTCTTCTCGAATGGCGAATGGCTCGGTAGTTGGAGAGAATCTGAAGAGATAGGATATCTATAAAAGCAATAAATCTATTTTCAGTCAATTTAAAGGTTATTATAATAAAGTGGAACTACTTTCATGTAGCATAAATATACTTTTCTCGTAATTTCATGACCGGTCTTCATCGCCAATCAAGACATTATTTAAAACGAAGAAATGAAAGTTCATTGAAATTCAAAATCACCTGGCGACGACTTTTCCATTTCGATCAACGAGGAACTTGGTGAAATTCCACTTGATCGCATCGACAAGAGTGCCGCCCTGCTCCTGAAATCGTGTTCAATTTTATTTTGTCTAATTTCAAGAGTGGTTGGCGAATCTAACAGACCTGTTCTAATACTGTTATCATGTAATCAATCGGAAAGGATATGCCGGCACATTTTTCTACCCGGCTCATCCATGATTCGTGCATCTTATATCGAAATCCCGAGTATTTTCAGACTGATTATTCAGACTAATGCTGTTCAGCCTTATTGTTGATCCACCCTCCTCCCTACCCGGTAGACTGTCGCTTCATCAACAATATATCAACATGTTCACGCTTTAGGAACCGATTAACCTCCTTGGAATTTGAGCTCTAACAGTAATCTTTCTCTGACCTCCTTGAGGAATGTCCACAAAGGATCAGCATCGTCTCCATTCACGTCGATTTTGGCGAAGAGACGAGGTCGATACTCGAATTTCTCACTGAGGAATGTCTTGATGTCAGCTTTACTCGACGGTTCCTCAAAGAAGGAAATAACGAGTGAGGACAAAAATGATATCGACTAGTGACTTAATTAATTCCCTGTTCATGAAACGCATTTCAAGACTCAAAAATATTGTGTAAATTCGAGATAGATTTTCAGATCAGCAGTAAGAACCAAGGCTAACTCCGGAGCCTACAATATCCATGAGAGACAAGATACAATATCTCAATTAGTAAACACGCTACAGAAACCACTCGACTACAGTATACCTGGTATCCAAATTGATTGCAGGGGAAGGCGGCGATGGCGAATCCCCGCTGTGCATAGTCGTCCTCCAGCACCTAAGATGCACAATCAATCAGTTATCTGACCCGACGAACTCCGTCTTCGCCCCTCCGCACTACCGTATACCTTGAGCTGCTTGTAGTTGCTGTCGGTCAGACCACATTGCGAAGCGACGTTGACGATGAGAAGGACCTGGCCTCTGAATTGAAAAAAAGGTAAAGTTGTTCCATGTCAAGCGATTTTACAGTAGCAAGCTACCACGCTAGATGGGGCAAGCCGGTAAGCCAGCTGCAACGTGGGATTACGTAACCTAAGCTTTCCCAAGGCATCTAGGGCACGTTTACCTTTCGCAATCAAAGTTGCTACCAATTTACCGCCCCGGGGTGGATGGAAGGCTTGGTTGGCCTGGGCGGGGATCGAACTCGTGACAGGAGTACGGTAAATAACACTCTCCATGTATCTAATACTATTAGTCGACTATGATAGACTTTCGTTGGGCTGGTTCATTCGAATTTTTTTAAATGCGAAATTGGAGTTTAAGAAGTCTACTTATCTAACACTTCAACGATGAGAACCTACTGGGTAAGAAAACAATTAAAATAAGTTTCTGACTGAAATAAAGCTTTTGAGAGAGATTTGTTGGTTCTCATGCAGTAAGTTCTCACCCGATCTAGAGTCATTTCAACATTGCATTGATCTACAATTCTGGCGTACTCTCAACTCGATTGATATTATTATTGAATTGATTAACTGGAGATTAAAGATCACTTTTTTCTAACCTATATTCTCCCATCGAAACCTTCTTTCCATCTGCATCTTTCACTGTGAAGTCGTAGATGGTTCGATCAGAAGCCCAACTGAAGACTTGGCCATGAATTTAGCGCATTTTTCTTTTTAAATTTTGAAAGGTTTTCTGGTCAGTTATCATATGCAAAAGGTTCTGAGAAGCGAATTTGAAGCGTAATATAAGGAAAATGAGAAAAAAGTGTGACCGGACGGAAGGAAAAAAAACGGACAAACAAACAGACGTTAGCATTTTCTAATGTATAGTAATATTTTTTCTCAATTTTGTGTTTAGCTGAAAGCCCATATCCAATTACATCAGAAAAATCTGCGGAAGCTTGGTAAAAATCTGCAGCAGGGATATTAAACCAGGCGCAAACCCGAAATTATGTCTGTTTTTGTTCCCTGGAACATATCTTTTGGTCTATGTTTGAAATATGAAAAATCATGAAATGATCAAATTATTTTCTACTCGTCTACAGTACTCACGGCAGGCAAAATGGAGCGACCCCCCATGCATTCATTGAGTAGTGCCTGTCTTCGCCGGCGAAGATCTATTCCTCCACTACTAGGGAATCGAAATGTCTGTCTGTTTGTGTGTTGGTTTTTTTCCTTCCTCGTGAGGGACGTTTTTCCGTTTTTTTTCGCTATAATTCGAAATAATTCGAAAAAAAGTTTAGCAATCTTCTCAAATCCTTTTGCATGCGATAGGCAACGACAACACACATCGAAATGTATATTTGAAAAATCGATAATTTCCTGGCCAAGTCGGTAGCGAGCTCGACTAGAAATCGGAGAGTCTCAGGTTCGATCCCTGCCGGTGCATAGTCTTTTGCCGCATTTTTCGCAACTGTCAAATGTGGTCTAAACCCATTTTTGAGTAACGAGATTCATATTTGAGCATCTTTTGCCGAGTTTCGAAGTGAAATATCGATTGATTTCATGAAATTTTCGTTTCATTCCATTCCAAATCATTCCACATGCTGGAAAACTTCGCAGGAAGGGGTTTAAAACGAGGGACTCCCTCACTTTGGCGCACTTTCTCGCCCCTGACCCCTTTCTGGAGGCTCGGAATCGTGTTTCGTGAAGCTTTACAAATTGCTTCAAAATCTTCTCGGATCCTTTTGCATACGACAACAGACCAAAATCCCCTTCAATTTTACAAAATGTAATTGACCAAATCCATAGCCAAGTAGGTTACGCGCTTGACTTTCAAACCGAGACCCCCAGGTTCGAACCCCGCCGCGGGCCAAACGTTTGCCGCATTTTTCGCAAGTGTCAGAAGCCCTTTTAGCACTTTCTTGAGAAACGTGAAACACGATTTCACCTGTTTTGCCGAGTTTTAACATGAAAAATCGAAAATTTCGACAAGTTGCCAATTGATTCGCAGAGCGTGGGGAACCATAGGAAAAGTGTTTTGCGATGTCGGAAACGTGTTCAAACACGCCCGGGAAATCAACACACGGCATCCTGCGTTTCCGTTGAGAAAGGCAAGTGAGGCTAAGAGCGATCGAAAAAATTTGTCACGGAGCAACGAAGTGGCGTAGTGCGCCCCCCTCCCTGGACCGAACCTCAAGCAAGCTACCGAGTTCCCCCTGAACCGTACCTGAAGAAGGCTACCGAGATCCCCCTGGACCGAACCTTAAGTAGGATACTTAGCTCCCCCTGGACTGTACCTGGAGCAGGTTACCAAGTTCCCCCTGGACCGAATCTGGAGCCAGCTACCGATCCCCCCTGGACTGAACATTCATCCAGAACTGTGCATAGAGCGTAGTGTACGCATAGAGCGTAGTGTATTTAACCTCAACACATCCCGGCTAGTTTGACGTATGGACCTTCTCTTTTCCAAACTAACTTCAATGGCCATAATGATCAATGAGCAGACAACTTACTCTGATAACCTCCGAGCAGGTATTCGGCGCCCGTTCCAATGGCAACGAAGTCCCCCGGCGTGGAAATGTTGCCAATCGTGTCCATAGCGCAGATGTACGGCTGAGAGGGATACAATCAGAATTCATAGATCAGAGATATAAGATCATCAGGGGGACCGCTCCCTGACCTTTTGCGTGACGGGATCGAGACCGGCGACGAGGGGCTCAGTGAAGTACGAACCAAAGTGGTGCAGGTACGCCAGATTGGAGATGATCGTCGCGAGCACCTGACAATCCAAACAGAGAATAAAAAACGGTAAAATTAAAGAGGAAAGTAGAGAATAATGTATAAGCCCCTCGCTATCAAGAAAAGCAGCAATTATAATTTGGAAATATGGAAAACAGATATTCAAAAGTTAAAGTACAGATTTTTTAGAAAACAAAACTGTGTTCACCTTGGGTTTGATGCTTCTGTTCTCTCTGAGATGATCTTGTTGAGGACGGTCTTGGCGTCCGAGTGGAAACCCGCCAGTCCCACGTACACCTTGTCCTAGAGGTTGTGCACCTAAAAATAGGGAAATAAATGGTTCTCGCAGGTATTTAGTCAGAAATTATTGAAGCGTACATATTTCCGCAATGCATATTGCCAATTTTTTTATAGGTTTGACAAAAAAAAGTGGTCAGAAATGCATGTAACATGGCATGGTCTGGACGCCATGCAGAAGTGCCCATCCTCGCTACTCAGTGCTCGTGGGGTATAGCTACTTCTGGCGGAAAGCATAGCTACATCAGCTCTATAAGCGGAAGTAGCTATGCTTTCTAGCTTCCTTCTAGATGTTTTCTGTCTTCTATCTGAAGTAGCTAAACCCCAGGAGCACTGAGTAGCGAGGACCTATTTGACCTATTGTTTGCATACGACCTACTACCAAAGACCAAAAGGATATGCGCCTAAAAGTTCAAAACGATGTCTGATCTTCAGCTTCAACTATAAGAATAGCGACAAAAACTGAAATAAATAAATAATGAGCTAACCTCTTCCCACTGCTTCTCCCCTCCATCACTCCGACATCTCTTCTTCTCATCCAATTCACACTCATCGGCCGACGGGAGATTCTAAAATCATTCGAATTTAGTCATTAAACCGTTTGTCCAACTTTTCATAAAGGCGTTTATGAATTAAATAGAAATAGTGCTATTAGCTCGAGTAGTGCTCGCCCAGCACACGACACTCGCCAAGTATTTCCGAGGCCAGCTCGTTTGGGCCGGACACGCGCTAGCATTATGCCCAGAAGCACTCGTCGGAGACACACTCGTAAGTATTAGCTCGCGAGTGCCTACATTGTTTTACATCGTAGCAATAGCCATAGTTTTGGCATTGACCGGCTAGATTAACAGGAAAAAAATAAACAAGCAGCTAACCTCTTTCATCGTTCCTCCTCCATCATCTCTTCTCCTCCCAACTCCCACTCGTCGGTCGACACGAGCTCCTAAAATAACTCGAATTTCTTCAATGAGAGTTTAGAAGCACACCAGAAAGTAAACGAGACAGAATTGAGCTTTAACCTTGAGTCCGGGAGGGAAGTCATCCCTAGTCAGTGTGTCGGCCTCCTCCTTATCCTGGATGACAAGGGTGGACAGGAAACGGCTTGTGCGGACCTTGAACTTGACGTTCTCCTTGTTCTTCTTGATGGTGACTGACTTGGCGTCCTGACTGCGGGCCTTGAGGAGGAAGTCCTTGATATAATGCATCTGGCGCCGCATTTTACCTTAACCTCGGAGTTATTTATTAAAAATTCGTAAATGGCACAACGCGCAGGACTAACAACGTTTCCCACCAGGTTCGGAACGTTCATTACATTGTCAAAGGTTTGAAATAACGAGTAGTGACAAGTATAAAAGAGAAAATCACAAAGAGAACGTAAACAACACGAGATGAAAGCAAAATAAAAAAAAGCGCGCGAAATTTGGCAAAATGATGCACGCACAATTGACACGCGGCACGCAAAATACGGTATACACAACGATTTCACACATAAATCTCACAGTTCGAAATACAGTGTACCATTTTTTAAATCATTTTTTCTTAAATATAAATTTAAAAAAAAATTTTTTTTTCTTTCTTAATTATTTTCATGAATAGCACAATAACATACGGGAAAATCATTTGATTTAAAAAAAAATTTTGCTTGGCTGCCTGGTCCCTTTAAAGCCATTATCGCAGGGATTTATCATTGACGATAAAAAAACGACCAGACGATGACAGATGGGACCACGACGATTGATCTACACACTGATTTGCCCCTATTACAACCTCCCCCCCCCTTCCCAAACGATACTTCCCATAGAGAGTCTTTATTTACTGTACATCGTTCGTGTAATCACACATTATTCCGTCGCGCCTTCGGGCGTCGATAATATATATATATATATATATATATATATATATATATATATATATATATAAATATCCCCACCGCAAATGAAATGTTGCGAAAGTACGAAGAGAGAATAAAAGCCTTTGAATTTCCAAATCGGTCTTCGTCAATACTCCACGAGGCGCTCTAGAAAGATATTGTTCGATCCTGTTCTTTTGAAACGATTCTCACCTCAACACCCTCAATATACTCGTTCAAAATACTAGTCAAGACTGATTCCAATCGATAAATTGCATTTTCGTGGTCTTGCTCTAGTCTGCAAAAGAATTAAGTTTATATAATGGACTGAACGCAATTTGATTATGTCTTTATTGAATTTTCTACTTTGTTTTAGACATTTCACCGGGCATGTTCGGGTAGCTTCCGGTAAATCGAGGTGGACAAAAATGTAAACCTACTTACTAGTCGTAAATAATTTTCTTCGCAATGTTACACAAATCGAACATTTTGATCACGTTCTGGTTAACGTTCCGATATTTTCAGTACTTACGATCTAGACACACCTTTTCATCAGATTCATTATAGTCGTGTCGACTCTGAGAACGTCTTCAAACTGCAGGAGAAACTTATTCTGCCAAATTAAGATTTTAAAAGTTTTTTTTTTGACAATTGAGCACCATAAGCGGATTCCCCGTTTGCTGCCGCAATGTAGACATGAATTCAACGGTGAAGTTAGCCAGGTTTTTCACAATGTCCTGATGGCACACAACAAATCAATATGAGTAAAATAAAACGATACAATATAACTTTTAATCGCCATATCCATATTCGCAATATTTTTTTTTACTTTTTGCCATATCCATATATGACGGGTGCAACTAAAATTTGCACCATAGTTACCTAAAAAGTAGGGTACCATTCCAAGTTTTCGGAAGCTTGGTTCGCAGAGCTAAAAGCCATGTTAAAGGAATTTCAACTTACTTATTTGAACTACATACTTGGGAACTACTTACTTTCGTCTACTATTTGGTTCTATAACATGCGTCACCACTGTTTCCCTCGATTTCCCCTTAAAAACCATACTGGAACATTGTCAAAATGGTTATTCGGAACAACCATTCTGACAATTTGTCAGAATGGTTGGTCGGCCAAACCATTCTGACAAGTTGTCAGAATGGCCTGTTCGATATATTTTTGTGCAACAATCTGTTCTTTTTATTTATAATTTATATCGACATTGATTGTGGGATATGTGCAACACAGTGAGCTTTTGACGGGAATCATAGATACATTGAGGTAGCGGATATTTATAATATCTTCTTCTTGATAGCTAAATTCCAGTGAATTTCTCGTACTCTAAACATAATAGACTGCGTATCGGTCATCGTCATCCTTGATAGTGAGAGTCCGCTTGATCCGGTTTCTCCTTTCTGGAAAAGTGGCTAAATATTGACAAAAATAATGATAGTCAATGAGCGTGTAATAAATTGAAATAAGCACCGACCAACTGCGAAGGGAAGAATCTGTGAGAATGAATTAAAATGAAGCGAAAAACAAAGGGGATGACTAGATTTGACTAAGATTTGAACGATCGATCTCTCTATCTCACTTCATTTCATCGATGTGAGGGTGTGTGAGCTGGTCGATATGAATTCGACATTTGTCGTCGTCGACTACTTAAAACGAAGAATGCGGAGGCGCATGATTCCATTTTGCCTTCATATCTCCGGAAAGGGGTCATGGGCAGGAGTGTGAGTAGAAGAAAGATTCTCTCTCTTTTTACACATTCTCTTGTTTCTGACCCCTTTCTGGATCTGTGAACTGATGTGGAAATTATCGTTCCGAGCAATTAATAAACATAATACACAACATAATGACATCAATACAAAAAAGCGCTCAAAAATGACCATTCTGACACATTATAAAAAACGAATGGGGAATAATTATGCGGTACGCCATTCTGACAACTTGTCAGAATGGTTCGGCCTCTTCCTAAAATGATCAGTCCAATTCGCCATTCTGACAAGTTGTCAGAATGGTTTGCCGGGCGAGCCATTACAAAAGCCTGTCAGAATGGCGATTTCAAAAAAACCACCAGCAATGATTAGGGAGATGGAGATTTCCTTATCCGCCGAATATATACATTGCAATATTGGCGAATATCAACACACAAAATGTCGCAATCTATAGCTCTTGATTTAGTCCATTAATGAAAGAAAAAGATGCTTTTTCGAAGTTGTGGTGCAAATTTTAGTTGCACCCGTCATATATGCTTACATTTGAATCGCGCTTTAATTTTTCTTCAAGTGCATCATTTATTGTTCCCGCGTAGAATCGAGCAATCTTATTTTTATTCGTCTCAGATCTAAAGAAACAATTGTTTAATGCGAATATCACAAGAACAAATAGACAGGAACATGCCATGAGTGAGCCAAAAAGTCAAGCATTCTAGAGAAATGCTCCCATATTTACAAGTAAATTTGAGGTTGGTGTGGAATATTATTTTGAATAAATTCAATACCTTAGATTGACTTCGTTAAATCCTTTAAGATAGACAAAAGCTCCGTTAGCAAAGCATCGTATAAGATTACGGCGACCACTGAATTACACTAATTGAACATTGAGGGAAAATAAGAATCGTCTCACACTTTGTTTAAAGCGCGAATAACCTTCTCGTGGTTGGTGTAGTCTGTTCTGTCGTCCCAACAATTCGCTGAATGGGTCAGATACATATGGATGTTTTATGACTACAACGATATACCTCCAGGACAAGTTTTGTCGGCTTTGGCTCCATAATCTCCTCAATAGACATGATGGACTGTAATTGTTGTACGAGCTGGAATGGATGGGATATCAAAGGCTACCAACTCGAGTGAGAGGTATTTGCGAACATCTTGATATCGAAAACAAACAACAATACACATAATTGTCATAACCTTCATCCAAATCCAAGAGTTGGTTGGCATATCTCTTGGACATAATCTACGGTGAAAGTTGTCACAAGGATTGATCGACTTATTAACCAAATCACTGCTCAAATGAGCAAGGAAATAGTCTTCCGAGAACAAACTGCGAGCCAGATTCTGAAATTGAAGGTATATTCGAACCTTCTCAATATCAAGCGATGGTAGTTAGAAGAAAGAGTGAGAACATTTCCTCTAGGCTCTCTCACTACCCGTCTAACTTTTGAGACGATCTTAGAAATAAATAAATTGATATACCGTGAGCGTCTGATCAGTTGCACCCAGAATGAATATACTTACTATTGAGTATATTCTATACTAAGATGAGACACCGAGTATATGATATACTCAATATTGAGTATATTCTCTCGTTTTCGCACGCTCTCTCGACGCGCGAATATACTCAATATTGAGTATATCATATACTCGGTGTCTCATCTTAGTATATTCATTCTCTGTGTGACTGCGGAGTTGCCAAGGAAAGGTGAATACTCAGAAAAATGAAAAGGAGACTAAACGCCATCGACCACTCGAAATGTGGAAAAGAGCAATGAATGAGTGAAACAATAGCCTATTGTTAAATATATTATTCGCTTTGTCAATTATTAGATAGTAGGAAGATCGGTCAGTGCCAGTTGTGAACAGGCGACCACTACAAAAATAACTCTTTCATTCGAAGAGAAGCTTTAGTTCGAATCATAAGCAATAGATACACATCTGAGCGAGCAGTTTTTCTGAGGTTATTTTGCCTGTCTACACTCTGAAGTTCGATTGACACAGTAATGTTTATTCACGAACAGGCAACGGATCCAATACATTTCATTTCAGTTCTGACCATCTCATGGCACTATTTAAAGTTCTTGAATTTGTTCTTGAAAACAATTAGATAAAATCCTCGAAAAAGTTCAACTGTTCCTTCGGGACATTCTCCATTGTAGATCGGTGCAGTATCATGCCATCCACAGTGCTGGAATGAAATGAGGAGTGGACACATCTAAAGTTAGCATTCGCTGAAATACGAAGTTAAACTCTAGCTCTGCAAAATCGGCTCGAATGACGTCATAACAATACTTGATCATCAGTATGATAACAATACTTGATCATCAGTATCAGTAGCATATCGTACCATGCGTCGACGCATGTAAAGTACCCACCAACTTTTTTGGAGGTCACTTCGCAACCATGACCCGGGGTTCATGATGAAAGTCGATATTTTCGATTATCGATTGATCAACTCAACCTAAACTGGGATGGTACCGTATGATCTACGGTTACTCAAAATCGATAATCCGGGATACTGTTCCTTTCGCTGTGGGACCACTATTTTACGAAGTTGCGCCAAATGAGCCGGGCCTGCTTGTAGGTATTCGGTACGACATTGCTCGAAAGGTATACTTTTATTACAGTGGATTTGTGATACTTTATAAAGCTCGCAACATAAACTATTGGTACATAAGACTCAATGCCGATCAAAACAACTGATTCCGACTTTGTTTTCGAAATTCCGAGTTCTCATACTGTAGCGTAACTACTGTAGCCCGGGATATCAATCGTTTCGCCCTCCGAAATGATCGACCATTTAGACAGAGTAAATAGAGGATGTGAGCGTGTGTGTGTTGTGAGACGATTAAGGCAGTTTGATTGAGAAATAAAAGAGTTTACTGAAGAAAAATGTCAATAAATGACAAAAATTCGGCCGTAGCCTATGAAAAACCAGAGAAAATCAACGAAAAACAACAAATTGTGTAGGGCCCACCGAACCGGAAATTCCAAAATTAGAGCCGGGGGAAAGTATGAAAAGACAGAAACGACTATTTGCACAGAAAAGGCTGTTTTTGCTGTAATTGTGTTTCTAAGGAGTGCGGCTCTCAGTTTTCTTGCTCAATATAAAGTTGAGATGACAGACAAGTGACAGAGAGAAAATAAGAAAAATCGGTACTAGCGAATGTCTTTTAATTCGCGCACGAACTTCATTGATTTTATATTATCTTTAATAACTATTGTTTCAGGGGGTGCGGCTCTGAGATTTGATTACTTTTTCATACTATGATATCGAGGGCAGCTTTGAACGAAAAATAAAGAAAATCCGTACTAGCGAACCTTATTTATTTCAGCTTCAAATTTTACGAGTTGTTCCTCCACTTATAGGAAATGATTGTGTCTGTCTGTCTGTATGTATGTTTTTTTTGTTGCAGCGTGACGGACATTTTTCCATTTTCGCCATAAATCGCTTCAAATTTGCGCAATCTTCTCAGAACCTTTTGCATATGATAACTGCTCAGAAAACATTTCAAAATTTTTATATAAAAATCCGCTAATTTCATAGCCAAGTGGATAACGCGTCAGACTTTGAACCCGAGACCCCCAGGTTCGACCCCCGCCGCGGGCAAACCTTTTGCCGCATTTTTCGCAAGTGCCAGAATGCGCCCTGACACGTTTTTGAGTATCGTGAAACACGTTTTCACCTGTTTTGCCGAGTTTTAACGTGAAAAATCGAAAATTTCGAAAAGTTTCCAATTGATGCGCAGAGCGTAGGGGATCACAAGAAAAGTGTTTTGCGATGTCAGAAACGTGTCCGAACGTGTTCTAACATGTTTTAACGTGAAAAATTGAAAATTTCAAAAAGTTCCCAAATGAACCGGGGAGCGTGGAGAATCGCGGGAAAAGTGTTTTGCGATGTCAGAAACATGTTTGAACGTGTTCTGACACGTTTTAACGTCAAAAATAGAAAATGTCGAAAACTTTCCAAATGATTCGTAGAGCGTAGGGGATCAGACGAAAAGTGTTTTGCAATGTCACAAACGTGTCTGAACGTGTTCTAACACGTTTTAACGTGAAAAATCGAAAATTTCGAAAACTTCCAAAATTATTCAGAGAGCGTAGGGGATCACAGGAAACGTCTCTGAAATTGTTCTAAAAGTTCTGAACGCACTGTATCCTGCGTTTCCGTTGTGATAGGCTCGTGAGGCTGCGAGCGATCGAAAAAAAGTTGCCACTACGCCACTTCGTGGCTCCGTGGCAACTTTTTTTCGATCGCTCTCAGCCTCACGAGCCTTTTGCAACGGAAATAGCCAGCACTCTTTGTAGCGATTAACAATCCCCAACATCCTAAGCTCTCCCTGAACCGTACTTAGAACCGGCAACCGAGCTCCCCCTGGACCGTACCTGAAGCAAGCTACCGAGGTCCCCCTGGACTGTACCTGAAGCAAGCTACCGAGGTCCCCCTGGACCGTACCTGAAGCAAGCTACCGAGGTCCCCTGGACCGAACCTGCAGAACTATGCATAGAGCGTAGTGTACGCATAGAGCGTAGTGTACGCATAGAGCGTAGTGTATTTAACCTCAGCACATCCCTGCTAGTTGAACACTGTAGCTATTGATTATGAACTAGTTATTATTTACAAAACCGAAAATTAAATCTTATTTTATTTATTCATGGCTTCCTAGTAGCAGCTAGAAGGGAATACTTGCTGCAAATATTATTTTAATCTAGAATACAGCAAGAAAAACTGTCAAAACGAAAATGTCTGACCTAACTAACAGTCGTTGCCCCACCGAACTCATGGCGCAACGATGCCGCACGAATTCGGTGGGCCGACTACACCACGGCGGGCGGAGATTTGAAACTTGCCTGATTCTCGTTGAACTGGTTGTATTTGATAAATCTGGAAACGCTATCGTGATTCTGCATCCCTCATTACCCGGAAAGCACGAAATTTGCAATTTTAGGAACAATTTTCAATTTCACACGGTGGTCCCTACAAATTGTGGCCTAAAATTAATCCGTCGTGTGCTGCGTCGTGCCGCGCGTGCAGTTTCCCTTAGTGCGATTCTTGACAACGCGGGTCACTACCGTAATCGCACACCACGATATTGTTAACTGATTATTTACAACGATAGCACAGAAAATCTATTGTTACGAGAGAGTATCAATGGGGTTGGGGCTTATTGCTGCTTCGCTCTCTTGGGGGAGTGTCCTCCCTTCTCTTCATCCCCCCTCCTCGTGAGATCGTCGTCCTCGACGATCCATTCCCGTATCCGGCCTTGCCCTGGCTCCACTCCCGTATCCGGTCTTGCCCTCCTTTCTGGCCAGCTTTGCCAGCAAGATTGGACACTCCGACTTCCGATGCTCTCCACTATGACAGTGCCAACATCCGTCTTCTTCTTCTCCTCTCCATTTCTGTCCCTGCCCCAGGCCAGCATTCTGTCCCATGGACCATCCCATCTGTCCCCTCTCTGGTCCGCTTCTGAGGTGCGCCCTTCTTTCTTCTTCCCTGATCTTCCTCTTCCTCTCCGTATCAGCCTTCTTATCGAACGCTCTGTTGTACTTGAGTGAGGTGACGAATTCCTCCCAATCCTTCCGGTCAGTCCACTGTCCCATCGCCTGCAGACAGGATACTGGAGTTCCTCTTCTCGTCAGGTTGGTGTCCACAGCGTGGACCATCACCCTCGAATCCTCATCCGTCGCCCATTCGAGCATGAACTTGGTGTATCCCTTGGGTACTTCTTCTCCCACTGGTTCTTGGAGAACGTGGATGTAAATTCCACTCTTCTTTGAGCACGCCTCGACCACCTTCTTGAGGGCCTTCCAGCCTTCTTCTCCCCCGTACTTAGGCCACACGACGACCGCAACCTTGACCTTGTCCTTCGTCCAATTCATCACGACGTTTGTCCATTCTTGAAGAGGGCACATCGTCCATTTCCACCTCAGCTGGTCTCCTCCCACTCTAGGCAATCCTGCTCCGGGGCGACATAGAATCGCTCCGTAATAGATGTGCTTCTTCTTCTCCTCTCCGAGCTCCTTGCTGTATTCCTCTGCCAGGTCTGGTCTCACACCGGGAAATGTGTAGCGGAAGATGAAGCCAGGCACTTGCATGAGCTGCAGCGAGTGACGGCAAAACGATTTCGCTAGCACTCCCTCGATATCCTCTCTGATCAGACCCTTCACCATCTCCTCTTCGCTATCATCCTGTAGATGTCGTACTGCCCGAGGGAATGACAAATCCGCTGTCTTCCTTATCTTAGCTCGGATATGAAGGACTTGGAGTGGATATGCGATTGTCAGTCCCTTCAGATGCTCAGAACATTCCTTCCAACAATCTCCTATTGTCTTCTTCTCGCACTCTCCGCACTTTGCTGCCCAATGCAGCGGATGAGTAGAATCAATAATCGTCCTGAAATCACCTTGTTCAGTATCGTTTCTTCCCTCTTCCACCATATTCACTCTCACTGATTCCTCCCTTCGATGTACTATCCTTAGTCTATCCAACTGCACCACTTTTCTTTTTCCTTTTCTTCACCCAACTTCACCACTTTTGCAGTTGTGTCTGATCTTTTTATCACTCGGAACGGCCCGTCCCAGTCTATCCTCAGCTTTGGGTTTTTCTCTCCTGCCTTCTCTTTACGCACGTATACCCTGTCGCCCTCCATTGGCTCGAAGCCCTTATTATTCGCAGCCCTCTTATCATATAATGCCTTCATTCTTTCCTTCTTCTCTCTCAATTTTCCATTCACTTGTTCCTGAGTCTTTCTCATGAGTATCATCATCCTTGACTTGTAGTCATCCTTATCTACCACATATCTTTCATCTACCCTCCAACTTTCTCCCGTCGGTAACTTCTCATCCCTGTTATAGAATAAGAATACCGGGCTCTCTCCCGTACTACCATGGGGTAGTGTATTATAGCAATACACTGCGTATGGCAACGCTTCTTCCCAGTCTTCCGGCCTGCTCACAATCCTCCTTATGATCTCTGTGATTGTTCTGTTCAATCTTTCCACTCCTCCATTTGCCCTTGAGTGATACGGTAGTGTACATTTTCTTTCAATCTCCCACATCTTATTGATTTCGTCCATGCATTCATTAATGAATTCGCCTCCATTGTCACTCAAAAGTGCCTTCGGGACTCTTCCGCCTTCTAACACCCATCTCGCCATGAACTCTTTGGCTACGGTAGATGCCTTCTTTTCCTTCAGTGGATATGCACCTGCGTACCTACTGAACAGATCAATGACCGTCAGTACATATCGATTGCCTTGTGATCCTTTGCCTAAATCCAGCAGGTCTACTGCAACCACCTCCAATGGCTCCTTCACCTCTCGAGGCTTTAGTGCCGGAATAAACTTCTTCTGAGGTTTACTCAATGTTCACTTTTCACACTCTTTCACCACTGCTTTCACCTCTCTTTCCATTGCACCCCAGACATACTCCTTCTGTAACATGAGCAGCAACTTCTGCCCACCTGGATGACCCACTAATACATCCTTGTGAATGCATCTAATCAACTCCTCCCTGCCCTCTCTTGGGACGTACAACCTCCGCTCATGATCCTTTCCCAGGATGAACATAACACCCTGATCCACCACAATATCAGCCAAACTGTACTTCACCGTTGAATCTGGCATCTTAATCAACTCGTTCTTCTTCCTTTTTCCTGCCTCTGACTCTTCCCATTTCACCAACACACTTTTCACCCATTCATCACCACCCTGTGCAGTCCTCCATTTTTCCCTTCCTTGCTTCTCTCCCGCAACTACTCGCAGTTCATTTTCTCGTTTCGAATCTTCCTCTGCCCTTCTCCGCGTCACCGCGTTGATCACGATGTCATCCCCTATGGAGATCCCTTCTAGTGCCTTATCCTCCACTGAATCTACCGGGAACCTTGACAACGAATCAGCCACCACGTTCTCCTTACCCTTCACATGAATGATATCAAGTTGATAAGGCAACAGTTCCGCTGCCCATCTGAGTATACGTGGACAGACATTCTGCCTCTTGAACATTGCTGTTAATGGCGCATGATCAGTTCGAACTTTCACTCGAGTTCCGAATATGAGATATTTCCACTTTCGAACTGCTTCGAATATGGCCAATGCCTCTATATTAGACTTCGAGAAATAACGATATATAACTATACAACATGTTGCCTAAGAAATTAATAAACTTTCATTCTTTCAATTCACAGGTCATCTAAGCGGTCTGACAACGGGTTGGTCATTTATGGTGATCTCATTTCACAACCCGTTGCGTAAGAGGAGTGGTCAGAACGGCTTCGGGAGTGCCTAGCGCGAGTAAATGCGTATTGCTTATTATAAAAAGATAATATAAATAGTATGGAAATCACTGGGAGATGTGCGGGGTCACAGTATTCTCACTAAATATCGTAATTTCAGGACACCAAGTTACCGTACGCGGTCTACCGTAACCAAGATTTCTGAAATTGAGAAAATTGACTCGGGGTTTGTTAAATGAGGTAGATCTCGAGTAGTCATTGCCTTGTGGCACATACTGTACCTCATTTACAGTATTCCCGACTACAGTAGACCTACCGTAACTCTAAAACAAACAAAAAATTTCTCAGTATTTGCCTAATTTAGAATGCACACTCAATCACTCTTCGATTCCATTAATATTTTTGGTTTTGACAACAAAAAAATGTTTACCACTCCAATTTGAGCAACGGGTTGTAAAGTTCTTAGCAACCCATTGCTTCATTCGCAACGGGTTGTAGACCGGTTTTATTAACAGAAAATGAGAAAATGAAACAACGGGTTGGTTATTTCTCGAAGTCTACTCTATATCAATAATCGAATAATTCTTCTCAGCATCCCTGAGTGTTCCGGAATAGTAAGCGACCGGCTTTTCCACTCCCTTCTCATCTACCTGAGACAGCACACCTCCTATACCATGCCCACTTGCATCCGTCGTTATCCAGAATGGTTTATCACCTTTGATTGCCGCTTTACAATCCGGCTGTGACAGCACTGGTGCTTCACTTATGGCTCTTTTCAGCTCAACAAATGCCTTCTCATGCTCCAATCCCCACTTCCATTCTGCATTACTAGATGTCAGTGCATGTAACGGCTCAGCAATCTTGGCAAATCCCTTGACAAACCGTCTGTAATATGATGCCATTCCCACGAACGACCTCACTTCACTCGGGTTATTCGGTCTTGGGTATTCCCTCACCGCATGCACCTTCTTTTCATCCATACTCACTCCTTCTTCTGACAACTGATGTCCCAAATACTCTACTTCTTTCACCAAGAATCTGCACTTGCTTGGATTCACTTTGACTCCTCTCTCCTTCATTCTATTCAACACCCATCTCAACACTTCATAATGCTCCTGTTCGGTTTCAGTCGCCACCAGTACATCGTCAATGTAGCAGTGCACTCTTCTCTCTCGTCCCTCTTTCTCCATCTCTTCTCTTAGCATTTCCACCATAGCCCTCTGGAACTGGCATGGAGAAACACTCAACCCAAAGGGCAACACTTGAAACTCAAAATGTTGACCCAATAGACTGAATGCTGTCAGCTCTCTGGATCCCTCTGCCAATCCCACTTGCCAAAAACCCGACTGCAGATCTATTGTGGAGAAGAATCTCTTTCCACTCAAGCTCTGCACCGTGCTCTCCAAATGAGGCAATGGCTGTGCATCCAGACTGATAAGTGTATTAACTTTCCTATAGTTAGGGTCCACCGGCTCCGCCCACTCCGGGCGTCGTGTACTAGAGGGGAGAGGCGCGAATGTCGAATAACATCGTTCATTCTCTATCAAATCGGTCGTTCAGCGGCCTATTTTGGAGCTATTGAAAAGATACACAACATATGGTTTGCGCATCATGATCTGTCCGCATTAAATAGGTCAAAATCTGGCAAGAATGGTCAAGAGTAGGCGATTAGAGCATTTGCAGAGAGAATTGCAGCGTGCGCACGGAGTAATTTGCAAATATGGTCTATGTGGTCATTTTATGATAAAAAATAAAGAAATAATCAATTTCCTGAATTGTTATTTCATTTTAAAAATAATATTCAATTTGCATCGAATAAACTAGTACGACCGTACAAATGCGCGATACATGTGCCAGTTACAGCCAAGTCGGCATCGAAATGATTGCCTCGGAACATTTTATTCAAATTTGAGTTTGATTATATCGATTGTTTTCCCTTTATTTTGGCTTTTAACACTTGATTTTCGTCAGAATGTTGATCGCCATTCGCTTGCCCATTCTTTTTATTGGTAATGATCTTGATTTCATCACGATTTTCACCTGAAGAGCTACATTTCAGCTCGGCTTCAGAGATGGAACCGTAGACCAAGATCTGACTGTACGCAGGCTTTTGGAGATCAAGAAAGAAACAAAGGAGATCACTCCCCTACAAGTCTAGCAGAGTTGACATAGAGAGCTAGCAGAGTAGAGTTAGCAGAGTCGATCAATCGATATTCCTCTCTACCGTAATCAATTTGAGATAGATCACTGTTGATGTTGTCATAGAGTTATGAATTCACTTTTACCCGTCTCAGGTGGCATGTTTCGCGCTCCCCTTTTTCTTTATTCAAATCATTCTCCCTTTTTTTAGTCTTTTCAGACTACTTACCGTATACCGTATACGTATACGGTAAGTAGTCTGAAGAGACCATCTGTGAAAATACAGTTCGCATTGACTGTCATTCTTGTTCTCATTATCAGTAGAATCATATGACAGGTACTTCTTCCACATTGATGTGTTTCCTGTTTGTTTAGCACATGAAAAACAGTATTTCTCCAATAAACCGGTTTTCTGTGTATGAAAGACTCAGTTTGCTTGCAATCAATAATTACAAGAGAGTGGATAGTCTAAACAATCATATATTGTCGAAAAAGCGACTTCACTGGAAGAAAAAGTAAAGTTATAGACGGACGAGAGGTGCTAATGAGAGCGGGGGAATGGGAGAGGGGAGAGGAGATAAATAGACTCCGCCCACTTTTTCTCTCGCTCGCTTTTGCTCCCTCTCACACAGGGGGAGGCGCGCGCACGTTTTGAGCTCTAGCGCAGCTCGGAGACAAGATATCGACAAACGGCAAAAAGGGAGATGTTATTGAGAGCTCAGCGGATACTTTGAATATATTTTCAACCCCATAGTGAAATATCGGCTACCCACGTTGTGGTCCCTACCTATAGTCGATACAAAGTCTCAATGAACCGTCCTTCTTCTTCACCACTACTATTGGCGAGTTCCATGGACTCTGTGACTTCTTCACAACACCCTGTCTCATCATTCTATCAACCAACACTCTCAGCTTCTCTCGGATTGCAAAAGGAATCGGCCTCGGCTTCTGCCTAACCGTCTTTCCTTCCTTCACTTCCACTTCACATTCCCAGTTCGTCAATCTACCTATATCTTCTTCACCCTTAGCGAAGACTTCAGTGTGCTCTTCCAGAACTTTCTCTAATTCGCCTTCTACTCTTGCACCTCTATTCTCACCACAACAAAACTTGTGCACAAACAGAACTTGATTGAGCTGATTGAATCAACTCAATTAACTCAATCATGGCCCCTTGAAAGTTAGGTGTATGATATAAGATGTAAGTGACGATAGGCATAATCATGTTTCTCGTGAGGCGCCCGTTGGCGCCAAATGGCGTCGCGCCGAAATCACGTTTTGTCGAATTTCTCGGTTCCAAATAAAGCTAATTTTCTGCGATTCTTATGTGTAGAATTGGATGGAGATAATTGCCTGCCTAGTTCATTTTGTTTCATGGTTAAAAATAAATTTTAAAAATGCTGTTTGTAGAGCAATTTCCGATCTAGTTACATAGACCTAGACCGACCAGAATTTCAGCAAAAGCATTCCAAATGAGCCAACATATAGTGAAATGAGCTTGTAAGTAAAACAGGACATCTCCCCCTTTGTCCCCCGAATTCCCTGATCCCTTCCCTCTGCGGTCTCTCACTATCCCATACTATCTCGCCTTCCCAAGAGGAAGGGGCGATCAGGGAAGGAGAGCTAGTGTGCAGATGCGGTTAGATCGCAGATAGAGGGGGTCACGGAACTCGGGGGACAAAGGGAGAGATGTCCTGTTTTATGCATCAGTTATGCATCAGTTTTATGCATTTATGATAACATCAAATTACGGAACTACAGAAAATTCACCTTTTTAACTGTGCCGACCCTTCTCGATTCTTATGTGAACGGCTCCATATCTAACACCGGTGAAATTATGCACATTCAGCTGTGTGACAAAATTACAGATTCAGACAAAGTACTAGTCTGTTGGCGCATGTTAATTTTTCAGTTGCATCGCTGAAATAAAGATAATAAGATGAAATGCAAAATATCAGAATGTGAAACACATTTGACAAGAAAAGAAAATATAATAATAGTAAAAATGTAAAATTTTTGAAAATTTCCAGTTTGGAAAATTATACTACATGTTTTCCAAAAATATTTTTCCATTACGAAAATTTCCCGAAAATTATTTATAAATTAAAAATTCCAAAATCTATGATTCCCAAAATATCTTTCCATCAAAAAATTTACGAGATGGCACTTTCCAAAAAGTCAAATTACTAATTTGACTCTTCCTGACCACTCATTCTCAATAATTTCTTCCCACACCGGCCATTCCGAGCGGTCAATTTTTAGAAGAATCATTCTCAGATCATCTTTGACGAGAAAGCGGTTTCCATTGTGGGGTTTTCCCAAATAAAAATTATATTCCGGGGTACTACCCAATCCATCTTCATGCTTCTCTTTAGGCAGTCCCCTGAGGGTCTCTCTCGCTTTCCCAACTAAGTTCTCCTTCAAAACCGTCAGCGCTGTGACCCGGTCTAGCCTCCCATAACGAATCCGGAATCCTGCCTCAAAGTCATCCCAATCCTCCTTTTTCCCAGCGTACTTGGGCATGTGGGGCAATCGAATACCCGACAATCCCGATCCCGCACTCTCTACCTCTCTCAGATGATCACTCTGTCTCACTCCAATCCTCTCCCTACCAATTGATCTCTCTTCTCCTGCCTCACCTCGTCTCTCCGTCTCCTGCAGTGTCCTCTGCTCGCCCAACGGAGTACTCAAATCGCTTGTCGAGCCCTGCGAGGAGATGCTTCCATCTCCTTCCGCACTCGACAGCTTCTGTAATTCCTTCAGTTCCCATTCTAATTCTTCCAACTGTGTCCTTTTTCTCCCTTCTTTCTCCTTTGTTCCCTTACCGATATTCCTCTCCCTTTCTGCAAACTCCCTCACTCTTCCTTCCTCGACTTCCTGTTCCAGCTCGGCGACGCGCTCGTTCAGTGCTTTGATCGTCTTCTCCTTATCCTCCTCCTCAATTTTGAGTGCGAGGAGGTCTCCGTCGATGGACTGCAATTTATTCTTCAGTGCCTTCCATCTCTCTACTAACTCTTCAATCGCTCCTGTTCCCCACTCTTCCTCTACTTTCATCCATTTTTCCAATTCCTTCACTCTCTCTCTCTCTCTCTCTCTCTCTTTCTTCTCTCTATCTGAGCCATGGCGTCTACAATATTCGCTCCTCCCTCATTCGTTACTATCGTCCCAATTATCCGCTCTTGCATCTCACACTTCTGTCTATTCTCCAGGATCTCCTCCAATACCGCCTGTGAATCTGTCAAATTCGCGTTTGTCAGAAGCCATTCCTCCCTACTCAAACACTTATCAGCCTCGTTCACTATCTCCTTCCAGCCATCAGTCGCTCCTCCCATTATTTCCAATTCCTTACTTATCACGTCTCTTTCCCCTTTCAGCCATTTCTTCAGCTCTGCTTTCCCATCTTTATGCACCAAGCCCATAATCCTATCCTCTATCCCTTTTATCCTCTTTTTTACTTCTTCCTCCCCTTCACTATATCGCTGCATCGGGTCTAATGTGCTCTGTCTCAGCGCTTCCCTTCGTTGCCTCGTCATCATCCCGCCACTTACATCGCCATCCTCATCATTGCGGCCCGTCCTGTCTCCTCCCAGTGCCTGTCGTTCATCACCGTCTTCTTCCATTCTGACATCGTCCATCTCCATTCTCAATTGGCCATTATTCTGTCCATTCTCTCCATTAAGTGCACTCCGCTCCGCAATTATCCCTGTTTGAGTCTTCTCTGCAATCAAATCGTACTTATCTTGTTCTTTATTCCTTTCCTTCCCTCACTCCCCTCAATCAGTCCTCCTGCTCCTTGCAGATTCGTCTCACACCCACAACACACTACTCACTTCCTTTTCACCTCCAACTACCTCCTTACTTCAGCAACTGATCAGCTCGACCCGTTACTGAAGTTGGTAGAAGTGGCCTTCCTCAAAAATACAAGAGAACTATCACCAATTTAAAAATCGGCGATAGATTTCCCTGTATAATTGAAAAATTACACAAATCCCAGGCTTTGGCTCAAGTGTGGACGATGTCCCCCACTTTCACAGCCAGGCTACCCACCGCCTTATGCAAAGAACAACAAGAAAAGGCACAAAAACTCAAATTTTGGTCCTTAGTCTAGAGTTCAAACCGGCTCAGCCCCCATAAATAGAGGATGTGAGCGTGTGTGTGTTGTGAGACGATTAAGACAGTTTGATTGAGAAATAAAAGAGTTTACTGAAGAAAAATGTCAATAAATGACAAAGATTCGGCCGTAGCCTATGAAAAACCAGAGAAAATCAACGAAAAACAACAATTGTGTAGGGCCGACCAAACAGCAAATTTCAAAATTAGAGCCGGGAAAAAGTATGAAAAGACAGAAATACAAATCTGCACCGAATAACAGTTTTTGAAGGATATTTCGAGTAAAAGAGGATGCGCCAATAAGTTTTACGCTCGCTATGAAGTTCAGAAGACAGACAATTAATCAAATTAAAATTATAAAAAATGACAGAAGCAAACATGTTTAAAAACGTGTGCGAACTTTAGTGATATTCAACATCTATTGTTTTAGGAGCTGCGCCAACGAAATTTTTTATCGTGTTCATTTTATGAAGTCACCTGCACATTTGTGGGAAAATTCAGAAAAATTCACAGAAGCAAACCTTATCTATTTTGGCTTCAAAGTTCAATGGTCGAATACGGTAGCAGTAGATCATAAACTAGTTGTAATTGGTGAAAAAGATAATAAATTGACTTTTTATTCATAAAGGACTCCCAAGGAGCCGCCAGAGCGGTATCCTTACTGTAAATGTGAGAATAAGTCTAGGAAAACTCAAAAAAGCTGTCAAAACAAACATTTCTGACCCAACTGACCCGTAGTCGCCCCACCGGACTCATGTCGCAACGATGCGGCACGATTTCGGTGGGACGACTACACCACAGAGGGCAGGGCTTAGGAACTTGTCTGATACTCGTTGAACTGGCAATATTTGGAAAATGTGGAAACGCTATCGTGATTCTACACTCCTCATTGCCTCAAAGGCACAAAAATTTTAATTTTAGGAGTTATTTTCAATTTTACGTGGTGGCCCCTACAAATTGTGGCCTAAAATTAATCCGTCGTGTGCTGCGTCGTGCCGCGCGTGCAGTTTCCCTTAGTGCGATTCTTGACAACGCGGGTCACTACCGTAATCGCACACCACGATAGACTATTGTTAACTGATTATTTACAACGATAGCACAGAAAATCTATTGTTACGAGAGAGTATCAATGGGGTTGGGGCTTATTGCTGCTTCGCTCTCTTGGGGGAGTGTCCTCCCTTCTCTTCAAGAGTTTGTTTAGTGCGACCGGTCGCGAAAGCATCGGAGCTCGAGCTCACCTCGAATTCGTTTGCACCACACTATTCTCAATTTATGCAATCCAAGAAACAAGTTTTCCACAGACATAATAACCATCGTGTATTACAACCATCATACTTATTTTGTTTTTGTTGTTGTTGAACGAAATACAAATACATATTTATTATTTATTAAGAAAAGTTCGTATCATGTAATCTTTCAAATCTTGAGTAGAACTTCTTTGTCACAGCAGAGAGGCTTCGATCTCGCCAAATAACACGGTCTAAACAGTTCATTTACATTACATCACACATTATTTACGAACATGCCCGAAAGGGGTCCCCGATCTACGTGCTTATAACACGAAGATAGCCTCGCACTAGACGGCTGATCATCTCAGATCAGGTTCTCGTTACTAACAGGCATAGGGATGGTCGAGACCGTCTTGCGTGTAGAAGGCCTAGCCCCTTTACCTTTTACCATTCAAGTTCATACAGTACGTGCAAACAACAAAAGATGGTAACCATTTGTTATCTTGTCTCCATCCTCTTGAAATTGCGAATGTTCCCTCTGGACATTCTCCAGCACACTACGGGGCGGTACCGTACCATGAACAATGCTGCAATAGAGATGTTGTGGAGAACAAGCCAATTCAGTCACTTTTTAAGTAATATTTTACCTTTTAAAGTCGGCTCGAATATTCCTGTGGAATCGAAAGGTTCGGAGCTAAAGAAAGTCCAACAAGCCTAATATACATTAAATCGCAGCCTTTCGGAATAAAAATTACCTAGAGATGGTGTAACCAATTGAAAAAAATTCACTTTGAAAATAAGGTTAATCGAAAAACAAGACAACATTTCCATCACCCTTTTTATACGTGACATTCTGGTGCAAATTGTACAATCATAGTTGAGTAAACAAGTATGAATTTATATTTGCATCTGATAAACACCTTTTCAGAATGTTTTCCTCCGTCCCATCCCTCCTCCTCTTCTCCATTTCATTAGTTCTTCTTCATTCCTCACGGTCGGCGGCTCATTCCTCGTCTCCGATATCGATTGAATCTATCAATTATGATGTCTTCCCACCTTTTCCTCTTGCTCGCATTGACTTTCGTCACTGTCCAAGGCCAACTTAAGGTGATTATTTCCTTGTTTGGTACTCATTATTGATCTTTGATCTCTATCTAATTT
The DNA here is from genome assembly GCA_036245785.1 of Pristionchus fissidentatus. Classification (NCBI taxonomy): domain Eukaryota; kingdom Metazoa; phylum Nematoda; class Chromadorea; order Rhabditida; family Neodiplogasteridae; genus Pristionchus; species Pristionchus fissidentatus. The sequence goes on from BTSY01000006.1 coordinate 15,956,687, forward strand.
CAGGGTTGCACGTGGCACGGTGAGGCTCCGAAGTGTGGTTATACGAGATGCCCTAAGGGGACGAGAAAAGTAGCAGTGATGCAGGGAAGGATGGACAATGGATTTGGATTGTAAGTTTTCTGTCTTTTTCCTAGAATCTCTTTTAATCTTCCTAATTTCAGTGGATGTCTCGAAGGAGAAAAGTCGTATTGTTGTGATGAAGATGTCATTCGAGCCGACTTTAAAGAGGTAAAATTAAACTGAAAAAAATCGATATCGCTAGATTAATTCCTTCTCCACAACATCTTCATTGCAGCATTGTGCATGGTACGGTACCGCCCCGTGGTGTGCTGGAGAATGTCCAGCGGGAACAGTCGAAGTTATAAGAGGATGGAATTGGAGACAAGATGATAACAAGTTCGCTTATAATTAATTATACGTGCTACGTAATGTTGCTATACCTTTCAGACCGTGTTATATGTGGGGATCGAAAGCTTTCTGCTGCGACAAAGAAGTTCTACTCAAGAATTGAAAGATTGCATGATACTACCTTTCCTAAATAAATGATGTAATTGTATTTCATACAAAAACATGATCAGTATAATGTTAACTATACACACAATACACCTCTTTAAAATCGGCTCTAATGACATCTTCATCACAGCAATACGATTTCTCTCCTACGAGACAACCACTGAAATTAGGAAGATTAAACGGGATTGGAGAAGAAAGAAAAAAACGCGTACTAGCCGAACTCATTGTGCAACCCTCCCTGCATCACAGCCACATTTCTTGTGCCGTTAGGGCATTTGGAAAATCCGCAATTCGGAGCCTCACCGTGCCAAGTGCAACCCTGAAATTGGAGAGAGATCAAAGATCAATATTGGGTACCAAACTGGGAAATAATCACCTTAAGTTGGCCTTGGACAGTGACGAAAGTCAATGCGAGCAAGAGGAAAAGTCGGGAGAACATCGAAATTGAGGGATTCAATCGAAATCGGAGACGAGGAATGAGCTGCCGACCGAGAGGAATGAAGAAGAACTAATGAAATGGAGAAGAGGAGGAGGGATGGGACGGAGGAAAACATGTTGTTCTGAAAAACATGTTAACCAGATGCAAAATTGACATGTTTACTAGAGTTTGAAATTCGGGTAAATAATAGGATTAGCACACTTCATTTCGTACACTCTCTACACCGGTTGATAGGTGAGAGAGTGTGTTAAATGAAGAGATCTAATCCAATTATTTTCCCGAATTTCATACTATAATGTTTACTCAATTTTTATTGCACAATTTAGGGTGATGGAAATGAGGGTGATAGTGTCTTTTTTTCAATTAACCTTATTTTCGAAGTGAAAATTATTCTCCCATTGGTAACACCATCTCTAGGTAATGTGTATTCCAAAAGGCTGCAATTTCCTGATATATTAGGCCTTGTTGGAATTTCTTCAGTTCCGAACCTTTCGATTCCGCAGCATTTGTAATATTTGTTTCTGAAACATTTGCCTCGATTTTTCGCGGTTGTTGATATTGAAAAAAATTATGGAAAAATGTTGTTAGAATTGCAAATCCCAAGAGCCACTGCGTTCTGAGCAAAATGCAAAAAGTGAATTCGTAGTGAGATCAACACCCATTTGAATGCTATTTTCGCGCTCTCTAACTGTCTGCCTCAATTCGCATAGAATCGCTAGAACGCCGAAATGCTTCTGCCGCGTCTGTAAACGCGTTCCGAGCGCGCGTGAGAAAACACTAAAAAGAGTATAACTTTGCCTTGTAGAGGTCAATTGCTTAGTCAAATATAGATAATCTTATCTTTGATCAAAAATTCACTTGTCAAAACACTTGTCAATAAAACAAATTCACAAACAACCTTAATATTGTTTTCTGTTAGTTTACACTAAAAAAGATCCAGAATTATGATTCGGGAATAATAGTTACATCTGGAGGATTGATCATTTAGACCGAGTTCATTTAGCGCGGTTGCGAACTCGATCGTTCGAAAAATAATTACTTTGCACCACACTAATACCACACACTACCGATGGAGAGATGACCTGAAACGAGCAATCGGGCCCCAATGGTGGAATGCAACTTATGAAGAATATTTTTTTTTGCAACTTATGAAGAATATTCTGGTCGAAAAATGTTATATTCGAAGTTTTTAGTCGATTGCTCCAGGGAGAACAGAGATATGAAATTGCGGGAATTCAAATCTTGGCCTTTTTCCGTTTCCTTTTTCCGAAAACTAACACCACATAAGAAGAATACCGGCCCATCCTCATCTAAGCACTATTGAGCACTATACTCACCAGGTTCATTTGTGTGTCACGCGAAAATGAAATTAAAAAAATGAAAACGCTATTCGATTGAGGGAGGTTTGTAGTACATTGTGCTATGTTTTCAGCCAAATTAAAAATCATAAATTTCTATGACCCGACCATGGCCGATGAGCTCGATTCTCTCCCGATTCCTCTCATATAATAGAAGCGTGCTCGTAATGGTAGCGGAGTAGATCTACATTCCACTTTTTCCTTAATCCACTAAACGCATGCTATTCAATCATAGTGCTAAATTTGAAGATATTTATCCCATGAAGCATCAAATATATATATGATTTCACACATTCTTCTTCTACTTCAGTATAACTTCCTGATCACAGCAGTATGATTTTTTGCATTTCCTGAAATTTGTTTTATAAATGACTTACTCATGCATTATTCTGAATAAACGCGTGAATAACCGTGAATAACAATTTAAAGTAAATCAAGTATTTACTTTAAAATAGCTACTTATTTCAAATAGCATGAATAACTAGGATAAAAATAAATAGCATAAAAACGAACCGCGGTAAAAATGGAGAATCATCACTGTTCCACACTGATTGCTGGGCCATTTCCACTCTTCCATTCTGACAGTTTCCTTCACAATCAGATGCATCCCATGAACAGTGCTGCAGTTAAAGATGATTGTTAAGTTTTGTTAAGTTGTTAACAATGTTAACTATGTTTGTCTCGACCTCGAGATTTAAAGTAAATATCTATGTAAGACAATGTACATTTAGGAGGTCGAATACACCTTAGTAAATACAATGTTTTTCGTCTGACCTCTGCATAATCTTCGCGGATCACTTTTTCATTGCAACAGAGAGTCTTCTCTCCGAATAAACAATCACTGAAAAAATAATGTATTTACTTTCAGGAAGGTGGGATTGCAAATTAAATGTCCTTTAAAAAAATCTCACTCTCCGAAATCACCGCGGCCATGTTTTAGCCGAATAATTTCTCTCGAATCAGAATTGCAATCCCAAGTATCGCAAATAAATGCGCGACCGAGCCATTCACAACTATCCTGCAAATGAGATTAAAGATAATAAGGAATCAAAGGTTTCATAAGTCAATAGATCCATTTTTATTGCGTAATGCTAACTCACCGGTCTTGAGTGAATTATGACGAATGAAACAGCAAGTATGAAAAAATGTCGTACCGACGTCATATTTGTTTTAGAAAATACAGGAAGTGCCGGGTTTATATAATGTATTGCAAAAGATTGTAGCAAAAATGTGTTTTCGTAAACTGTGGGAAAAATTGATTGCAAAATCTCTGTGGAATCAAAAAATCATCGTTACACATTAATGAATTTGCAGAATATGTTTCAAAATGAGTTGGCGTTTTGGATTGAGATCCATACTTTTGTGAGGATACTGGCATGACACTCTCAAGAAGAACATTGACAATGACAATAACGAGTTTGAAATGAAATTTGTTTTGGATATGAAAATATGTTGTCAGTTTTGGAGAGTGTCGCTTTCTCTCTGTGTTTCCACTACGAAACGTATGATCAACAATTTGCACGCGTTCAAAATCACAAAGGGCGTAAACCGTTAATGACCCATAAAAAGCTCCAATTTCGCATAAACAAACAAATCACGAATAAACAAGCAAATCATAGTGAAGATCATTACTGTCCATTATTGTTCACGAATTTATTCTCGAAGAAAAAGTGACTTGAATATTGAAACACAAATCTTTTGCCAACACGATTTCACAGAGATTTTCTTTTTTACGGAAGGATTTAAGGAAGAAGGCCTATTTGGGCGTTCGGTGTTGGAAATAGGTTTCGACAGAAAAAAAGCACTAGACAATTGATCTTGCAGTATTCTTACTTCACTACTCAGGGTTATGATACTCCTCCTTTACTGTTCTCCTGGTGATTTCTCCTAAAATTCATGAACGATTATAAATTTTTACTGTCTGCAACAAAATTATATTAATACAAATTCTATCATGTTTCAAAGGTCTCACCGCGATTGTCGTACCATGGAAAGAAACAGAGGAGAATACATGCACAAGATGCGTGTCGGACCAACGTTTGCTAGGCCATTGTTTTGCATTTCCACCAAAAGAGGGAATGGTACATAGGTGGTGCGCATAAGTCATTGGTCACTTTGTCAATTGGCTATATTTTACCAACCAGACAAGAAATCAATCTGAAATTTTGCCAGGAAGCATGAAATCCAAAATTATGATGATGATATTGAAATATTACGAAATTCATTAGTCATTGCATGGCTATGACGCTTATGCGTGCTATTGTATTACATTTATAAAATGATACGATCACACCAAAAAGTCAAATGACGGTTGTTTACCACACAGGCACGTACGCGACCCTCTCACGTTTGCCCGCTCTCTCGCTTTGGTAAACACAGGAAGTACCATTTTGACTTTTTGTGTGTTCGTATCATTTTATAAATGTAATAGTAGATCACCTCTATCGTAGCTCGCGGTTAAATCAATTGGAATTTGTGTTTTCACTGTCCCTTTAAGTCACTGTACACGTGTCATCCAATCACAATAGTGAATGCCAAGATATTTATTCAAATCTGTATATCTTCATCCATTCTTCTTCTAGTTCAGCATAACTTCTGGATCACAGCAGAATGATTTCTTGCAATTTCTGAGAAAAAAAAGATTCATAAATGGGAAATCAGACTAGCTCCTGAGCTATTCTGAATAACACAAATTTCATACCAACAAATTAAAGATGGCGAAATATTCAAATCATAAAAAAAACTAACATGGCGTAATAAGGGGATTTGTCGTGGGTATACACTCCCTTTTGAACCATTTCCACTCTTCCATTCTGACATTTTCCTTCACAATCGGCATAATCCCATGAACAATGCTGCAGTCAAAGACGACGATTGAAAGCTATTTCAAATTTAAATAGATACGTTCATAGCGTTATTTTTTTTTTGGACAAGTGTTTGTGAATTTATAACATGCTTGCCTCGACCTCATATAAATTTACTATCGAACACAAGATGCATACAGAGAATCCATCAATTTCTGTTATTTCTTTGTTTATGGGGATTTTAAACACCTCGGTAAATTCATTATTTTGAGTCTGACCTGTGCATGATCGTGGCGGATCACTTTTTCTTTGCAACAGAGAGTCTTGTATCCGGTTATACACAAACTGAAAAAAAATGAATCTACCTTCTAGTTCTTTTGCATTTCAAATGAAAGAAACGAAGAAAATGGAAACAATTCACCGGAAGATGGTAAAAAGTGCACCTATTATTCTCAGGAAAATACTTTTAAAAAAATGTTAATTCTCACGAATTTTTTCTCATAAATTTAAATTCTCACGATCCAAAATCATCGAGTGCTTCATCTAACCGAAGAATTTCTCTCGAACCAGGATAACAATCCCAATTTCCACAGAAAATTCCGTAACCAAGCCATTCACACTCATTCTGAAGAAGAGATTAATGATTATAAGGAATCAAAGATTCAATTACTTGTCATTTATCACAAAACAAATCAATCCATTGATGTCTATTGCGTAATGGTAACTCACCGGCCGTGATTGAATGATCACAAATGAAAGCGCAAGAATGAGGAAAAGTCGAAGCGATGTCATATTTTGGGATGGAAGACACAACAAACTCGGGGATTATATATTGCCATGCAAAAGATTCTGCAAAAAATATGTGCACACAAACTGTGGGAAATATTGCTTGCAGAATCTTGAAAGCAAAACATCATCGTTACAAACTAATGAGTTTGCAGAATATTTTTCAAAATGAGTTTTGCATTGGCGTCGTTGATTGAGATCCATAACTTTTGTGAGGATTCTGCGCATAACTTATTTTTTATTAACTTGTTATGCGTCATTTCTAGAAATATTGAGAGAATGGGAAAAATCGTTGTGATATTACTGTGTACAATTATGAGATGAAAGAGTGTATAGCAGAATGGTAATAATAGTAGTAAAAGTAAAGCATATTTTTCTTTCTCGCATTTTTGCAGTTTGTTGAATTTTCGTTTTTACTTTACTTTCGTTACTATGATACATGAGGTAGATAAAAATCCTATCTCGAAACACAAAAGTCCGAAATTTTGCCATTTTCTTTCCCGTGATCAGTGTGTGATATTCAACTAATAAAGAGGAAGTTGTCAATCTTTGCCGGATCCCTTTAAAGTCCTCTCAGCGAGAATCATGCAGAAGATTCAATTACTCAATTATTTATCATGTCAAGCAATGGTGCTCAGATGAGGATGGGCCGGTATTCTTCTTATCTATGTGGTGTTAGTTTTCGGAAAAAGGAAACGGAAAAAGGCCAAGATTTGAATTCCCGCAATTTCATATCTCTGTTCTCCCTGGAGCAATCGACTAAAAACTTCGAATATAACATTTTTCGACCCGAATATAACATTTTTCGATAAACGAAATTTTGAGTCGATTGCTCCACGGAGAACTGAGATAAGAAATTGCGGGAATTCAAATCTTAGCCTTTTTCCATTCCCTTTTTCCGAAAACTAACACCACATTAAGTTGCATTTCGCCATTGGGCCCGATTGGTCGTTTCAGGTCATATCTCCATCGGATATTGGGAATTCAATATGACTAGGTAGACAATTGGATGCGCGTTCTCATTTTCGTTATATGTTCATTTGATAAAAGAAATCACACTCTGGAGTGATTCTTATGGATAGTGAAATAATTCGTTTTAAAGATCTATCACAATGCTGATTTCGTTGGATGGCAAGGAACTTTCAGACGAATCGCAAACGCTTTTTACAACAAGGTATTTATGTAAATGCATGTTACTCCAATTTTCTCATTTTCTACATTTCCTTTACCGATTAATATTTGGACAAGTGTAAATTTGTAGGATTCGATGGGAATAGTTGCAATCAAGGTCGATGGAGTCATATTTCTGAGTGAAACCATCAGAGCGTGAGTGTAAATTTTACGGTGTCTTGCCCTCGATCAAATACAAATACAAATTTATCAGTGTCGATTTATGGGCGCTGATCAAGATGGGAGTTTCATATAGGTCGGGATCGGTCTTCTTTCCATATCACAGACCCAGAATTATTGGCTGGAGAAAGAATAGTGATCTCGCGAGCTTGACGTTGAAGATTTTGCGTTCGAAGAAAGAAAGATGAAGCCTACTTTCTTGAATCTGCGTCAACCAAACTCATCAGAAGGAGAGTCATCGAGTCTAGAAACTGAGGGACCAACCATCTTATGTAGTCATACCCATCACACGGTGACCAGTCCGGATTGAATGGGGATTCCGATCTTGTTGAGTAGTCGATGGCATAGACGAGGGAAATTGAGGGAAAACTAGATATAAAACAATACAGTTAAAGAAATTTGCAAAAATATAAATGCAGAAATTTAATTTTTGAAGGTACTTTCAAGATAGCGATCGATGGGTAACAGAGGCGCCCTTCTATATGGGATATTGCCCTTTCAAGTTCAATCAGATTATGACAACTGATTCTGAGGTGCAAAATAACCCACATAAACTTGTCTCATGCATATTTTCAGGGCAAGAGAGACCACGACGATTCTCTTGACAATCGACCCTCATTTAATGTTCGTTATGTCTTTTCCCGCCACTATTAATTCGAGATTACGAAAGGATAAATCAATATGTAAAAATCGAACTGAAAAGATTATTTGAAATTAGCGCGAAATAGTTGCCTTTACGCTCCCAATCAAAAAATAAGAACAAATAGACAATTAAAAACATGATGTGTCAAGGTAGTGGTCCGTTCGGAGCTTATTAATTCGAAGATTGAACAATCAATTTCTCTCTGTGTCGGGTCGTCTGTTGAAGCGATGAATGAACAAGGTACACAAAATTTCAATATACATCCAGAGTAAATTAGATTGTAGAAATAGCGCGAACGCTACACTGAGCGTGAAGATACTTAAGTGTATTGTACACTAGGAGATACACTCAAGTATCACATACACTTGATCCGGGCAATACACTCAGTATTGAGTGTATTCAGCTCGGCGGGAGTAAGTGTATCGTACACTTATTGTTAGAGTTAGAGGCAACTCCCCGTCCATTTTCATGGGATCGAACGGCACATACTAATCTACTGTGGGTCAAACCTCCAGAAAGGGTAAATAAGGATCATTCAAAATCGAGAGGGACCATTTCCGTTCTTGAAAAATAAGACATTAAAGTCATGTATACAAGACTTTTAATAAAATCAGTAAACGATAAACTAAGTGGTGTGGCATGTGGTGTGGGCATACTGTATAAGTCGCCCTGCGATAATTTTAATATTTTTCGGAGTATTATCATTTTCTTATGTTTTTAGTTCGAATTGCTGCTGATTTGTATGTTGAAAACGTGCCCATGCCCTTCCTCCTTCTTTTTTGAGTGTGCTCGATGGTCGTATTACGTATTTTAACTGGAATATTTGAGGCTGTTAAATTTAGCTTCAAATACTGCGATTTATTTGGTTCTTCTTCAAATTTATCGTGGTTGAGGGCTATCTGTTCGTTCGTTAAATCTAAGTGTTTTGTTCAGATGGTCGTGGCGAAGCAGAAAAAGAAGGCGACAAATGGCGCGGCCGGCCAAAGCCAGAGAAGACGACCGCCGTGCAGAAGAAGGTTGTTTACGTTTGTTTTAAATTCAAGCGCGTTATACAGTAGGGTGGCCTATTCTGATGTGCATCGGGACCCAGTATGAAATTGGTGTCAGCACCGCCCGACACTAACTGGTCCCGTCAACAGCACAAAGTTATAGTGGGTTCCCGTTCGACAACGAGCAAAGCGGGTGTTGCTGTGAATACCGGCGGTGCCCATATCACCGCTGGTACTAATGTTCTATATAAATCTGCCATGCTAACTGCTGATCTGTAGAATTTCAAGTTCATTTCAATGTCAACCATAATGCGATTAGTTAAAATTCGGCGGAATAATAATTGGCTCGAAAAGCTCAAAACCCGCCATCTCCTGCGATTATCTTATAGTTAACAACGCCAGCGCGATGCTGAAACGGGTATCACTCTTGATTTTTTACTTGAACAGTACACAGACTGTAGTTTTTGGTCCCGCACCGTAATAGGCACTATTATGCAATGACTTGGCACATCGCCCTCGAATTAAGTGGCCAGTAATTGGATTATACCATCAATAATATTATTGCCCATGCTTTTAAAAGTCCAACTGTTCAGGCGATAACACCCTCGTCTTCATCTTCGATCTCCGCGCCAACAAGCACCAGATCAAGCAGGCCGTCAAGAAGCTGTACTCGATCTCCGTCCAGAAGAGCAACACCCTGGTCACGCCTCTTGCCACAAAGAAGGCCGACGTCAGACTCGCCCCCGACTGACGCGCTTGATGATGCCAACGAGATCGGTATCATCTGAACTGTTGTTGTCGTTATTGTTATGCAAGAGGAGGACGAGGACATCGAAATTGACGATGAGGTGAGCAATCATTGTATTATTTTTTTTTATATGTACTTGGTTCCCCATCAGTGATGGGCTTGCAATTTCGAAGTTTGGCGAGTTGAAGACTGCTGACACTGTTTAAGACGTATTCGAAACGCGGTGCTTCGACACCGCATTATTCTCGACATTTGATTAGGAATTCTTTTGAACTGTGCGATCGTATCGAGAACTGATTCTTTTAACTTAAAAAATGTGTATGGCAATTACGTGCCAGCTTTTTATGGAATTTTCGGGTTTATAAATTAAGCTTTGCAGTACAACTTTGTCGGCCGCGTTCTGGGCCCGTTCGGGCCCGTTCCAAGCAGCTGCCGCAGGAGACGGGTTTCAAGATTATGGTGCGTTTATTTTTTCATTTATTTTTATAGTGTATAATTTTGCTATAATTTTGCTAATTGCAGTGTGAGTACACGGCGAACCGGCGGCGATGAAGATGCAAGTGGCTGCCGAGCAAGTCAAGAAGCTTCTCATTCTTTCGGTTAGTGGAGGACTTTGGAACATATGTGGGCACGGTCACCCGGGGGCACTCTGCATTCTGGGGAAACCTGATAGCCGGGCAACGTTCAAGATTTGAAAAGTTTAAGTTTTGGAGTGTTAGCTCTAATGCTGGGGGCACAGTTTAATCAAGTGAAACCAGGTCAGAAGCACTATGCTAAAACAGTCAATAATTTCATGCCCAATTGTGTTTTGGAATGGGGGTGGGGCTTGGTACGGTGCCAAGATTCAAACTTTGCAGCCCGAGCTGAAGAGCCAGCAGCTGATGGATCTGGCCATCATCATGGCACCTACCGTCCCTACCACGACAAGCACCATAACGGTGAGGTAATGGTGAGTGGTCCCGACTGGAATGGGGGTGGGGGTACGGTAGTGGAAGTGTTTGTTTGTCGCGGGACACGTATTTCAATCAATCGATACTCAATAAGTGGGTAAAGCGGAAAATACTCGATAGGAACCGTAAAATAGTGTTTAAGTTTTCCGAAATGTTTGCCAAATTGATCGATAGAATTTCGGCTGAGCGTCGAGACCAGAATCCTTGTATTTTTCGGGAATTTCTTTCATTTTTCCGAAAAAGTTATCGAACATTGTCGCACTTAGGCACGCACTTTTAAGTAATTCTGCATGAAATACCTGTGACAACCCCACACTTCCTATTTGTACTCATGATTTTTTCAGGTCACTCGCGCCGCGCTCCAAAGTCTCGACCTCAAGCAATTAAGTCCCATGAACTGGGCTCACTCGGACCAAAGGAGGATCACCTGAGAAGATTTGGAAGCAAAATATCGTCGAGTTTATTAATGCTATATTGATTTTTGTTGCGATTGAAATTGTTTTATTGCTACTTTGTTGGTCAATAAAAGATGCTAATGAAGCAACACAGTGTTTTGCTTTGTCACATGCTCAGGCGGGAAACCACATACTGTCTGGTGCTACCGTACCCAACCAACAAGGAATAGGTTACCACGGGTGTACGGTATCCAAGGGGGCGGGGCGAACCGGGCGCGGGGAGATGAGTAAGTGTATTCGAATACACTCAAGTGTATTGGTGAGGGCGGAGGGGAGGGGAGATGAGTAAGTGTATGAATACACTCAATAGTGAGTGTATGACGCTCTTGGTGTCCTATCTCAGAGTAGGATACACTCAATACTGAGTGTATTCGCGCTCAGTGTAGTTGATATAAGAACGATATTTTGCTATTTTCTTAAAACGCACTCTCTGTAAGAACGTCGGTGAAGTTGCACAACTCGGTCAAAATGATCGCCCGTGGCTAAAACGTTGGTAACATGACCCCTAAGGGTAAGGTATGCCACAACCATAATATTGACCCGAAATCTCAAGTTTTGACCTACCAAATCGATTTTTTCAAACTTTAGATTTTGATGTAGTGTTGTATATCATTCGAAAGAGCATGAAACGTTATGCGAGAATCTATGTTTATACTAGATTTGAACGAAGGAGAAGGCAGAAATGTTGGAAAATCAGAATTTTTCGGTCGTTTTAGTGAAACGTCGATCTGGCAGGTAGGGTCAAAATGCCGGCCAGGTAACCATTTTATTACATACAATGTCCCATCTATGTGCAATCAAAATTCTGTACTTTAATTGCCATATTTTCGGTTTGGTCGTGGTGAGATAAACGGCTGAATAAAGCTCACATGTTTTGCCTACTTTGACACACAATTTTATATTTAGTGAACAATACGAGATAGGTCCAATTTTCTTTCAGTAATATATTAGGCATGTATGGTGTGCAAGAAAACTCTAATTACCCATACCTCTATTGAATTGATCAAGCGATTAAAGATGATTTCTTAAAAACATCTCCGAATCCAAAATTTAATGCCATAAATCTCAATTATACGAAAAGGTAGAGGTTTGTAAATAGTTTGCAAATTTTTAGATGACGTTTATGAAGAAGTTTGCTGTTCATCAGATTTTGATCGATCCACAATTTCATGTCGGAAAAAATTGAAAACATCAAAATTTTAAATTTTTTTACAATAAATTTTTTTTTTCTGTGACTCCGTAATCAGTATTCCGTCAAAATATGGCAATTAAAGTACAGAAATTTGATTGCACATAGATGGGACATTGTATGTAATAAAACCATTCATGGTTTTTTCAGAAAATATTTTTCTTCTCAAAGTGGCTATTCTTCAGGCAGATGATGTAGCACCACAAGCGTATTGTAAATGCAAACTATGACGGAATACTGATTACGGAGTCACAGAAAAAAAACATTTATTGTAAAAAAATTTAAAATTTTGAAGTTTTCAATTTTTTCCGACATGAAATTGTGGATCGATCAAAATCTGATGAACAGCAAACTTCTTCATAAACGTCATCTAAAAATTTGCAAACTATTTACAAACCTCTACCTTTTCGTATAATTGAGATTTATGGCATTAAATTTTGGATTCGGAGATGTTTTTAAGAAATCATCTTTAATCGCTTGATCAATTCAATAGAGGTATGGGTAATTAGAGTTTTCTTGCACATCATACATGCCTAATATATTACTGAAAGAAAATTGGACCTATCTCGTATTGTTCACTAAATATAAAATTGTGTGTCAAAGTAGGCAAAACATGTGAGCCTTATTCAGCCGTTTATCTCACCACGACCAAACCGAAAATATGGCAATTAAAGTTCAGAAATTTGATTGCACATAGATGGGACATTGTATGTAATAAAATGGTTACCTGGCCGGCATTTTGACCCTACCTGCCAGATCGACGTTTCACTAAAACGACCGAAAAATTGTGATTTTACAACATTTCTGCCTTCTCCTTCGTTCAAATCTAGTATAAACATAGATTCTGGCATAACTTTTCATGCTCTTTCGAATGATATACAACACTACATCAAAATCTAAAGTTTGAAAAAATCGATTTGGTAGGTCAAAACTTGAGATTTCGGGTCAATATTATGGTTGTGGCATACCTTACCCTTAGGGGTCATGTTACCAAAGTTTTAGCCCCGGGCGATCATTTTGACCGAGTTGTGCAACATTACCCGACCCTTCACTGCGCTCTTACGGAGAACGCGTTTTAAAACAATTTGTGAATGAACAAGAATCCATGGAACTTTCCGAAACTTTCCTTGTTGTGGTAAATTCTGTTCTCTCAGTTCCAATTTGCAGGCCGCGCTGTCGAATTTCGAGCGCTCTACAAATGGGCGAATAACAAGTCACCATTGAGGTACTTTGTTTAGATTTTGCACTTTCATATGGTATATTTCTAGAAACATGAATGCGATTCTTCGTTGTGATTTTACTGATCTCGATAGTGTAATTTTCGGCTACAGAGACGATAATTTCATGCTGGAAAAGGTGAGAAATCTAATTTAGTGTAATGTAAAACGTTGTCGGCCATCGGTGCCATTTTAAAAAGAAATAGTTTTTTCATGTTCATTACAATTTAGAAGCATCGTGATAGTTAATTTCAGACGAAGTCAATGCGTCGAGAGGATTTCAGCAGACTTCTCAAAGGATTGCATTCGAGATCGTATGAATTCCTCTTCGATATTCTGAAGGGAATCAAGAAGTTTCTCTCTACAGTCAATGTTGACGCGTGTGTGGTTGAACTTCCAGTGCAAACTGAGGTGAATACACGTTTATTCAATGTTCCAGATCAATTTTTACAGAGTCCCGGCTAGCCTAGCCAAAGAGAGAAATATAAAAATATCAACGAAAGTAACTAATTCTCTAGAAATTCGTCACGACTTAAATTTTCTTCCAATTGTTTTTCATAGGAAGGAAGAATTTTAAAAAAAGTTGTGTGTGGATAAGAGAGAGGTATGGGTTATCTTACTACCACATCCTCGATCGGTAAATGAATTTGGTTGGAACTCTATTATCAACATTTCCAGAACGGTCTAATGGTTCAAATAACGGCAGCAACGAAGGAAGAAACGAAAGGAATTCTGACTGACGAATTCAAGATGAGATTCAACGTTCAATGATCTCATGCGAAAAAATTTAGTAAATTACCAATGTTCTACTAAATATAGATTACCAATGAATGACTAGATAAACTCTTTGCAAAACATATAGAAACGTTACTGTTATTTTTTTCATTTTCCTCTCTCTGACAAATATCAAATGTGATTCCTGCTCTCAACCACTTTTCTTATCAGTGGATTTGATCAAAACGGACTGTGACTCATGGAAATCGAATCGGCCACGCGAAGCAATTGCATTTTTCAAAAGTACTGAAATCTCCTTCCGAATGAATGTGAATTAGAAACTGAGACGTATGAAACAAATATCGCCTATTACTGGTCATTCCGTTTATGCTGACGATTTAAAGCTTTATGCGGAAGCTCCCCTCTACTCTGATGACTTACAAAGTGCCCACGATGTTATTTCTACCTGGTCAACTCAATGGAATCTCGGGTTATCCGAGACCAAATGTTCAATTATGCACTATGGCCTCCACAACCCTTGTAGACAATTTCATATAAATAATGTCGCTCTTACCCCCAAAAAGACTGTTAAAGACTTATGAGTTGTCTTCACGCCCTCTCTCTGTTTTTCTGAGCATATCAATGGTATTATTTTCAAATCTCGCTCTAAAATGTATTTCCTTGCATTCCGTAGTAATTGTATCGATGTTTACCTGAAATCGTTCACAACTTTCATTCTCCCTGGTCTCGAGACCTGTTCTGTTATCTGGAACCCCATTAATTCAGTTGAAATAACCAAAAATATCGAATGCGTTCAACGAGATTTTACTAGAAAGCTATTTTTCCGTTGCTCCATACCTTCTGTAAACTACCGTAGTCGATTACGTTCCCTAAATCTCACAACTTTAGAACGCCGTAGATTTGTTATCGATATTGTCTTCCTCCATTCCATTCTTCATAAGAATTATGAGCTTGATGTTTCTTCCCTTCTCACTCGTTCTCCTCTTACTAGATTTGTCCGAAACTAGCAGGGTGTGTTGAGGTTAAACTACGTTATGGTAGGGTGCGCACTACGTTTTCAAAGTAGCAGGGCACACTTCGGTCCAGGGGGAGCTTTGCAGCCGACTCCAGGATCGGTCCAGGGGAATCTCGGTAGCAGGCTCCAAGTTCGGTCCAGGGGCTTTTTAGCAGGCTCCAATATCGGTCCAGGGGAAGCTCGATAGCCGGCTCCAAGTTCGGTCCAGGGGGAGCTCGATAGCCGGCTCCAGGTTACGTTGAAGCTCGACTTATGTTGGGGAGTGTTAATCTCTACAAAGATTACTGGCTTATTCCGTTGCAAAAGGCTCGTGAGGATGAGAGCGCACGAGCCTTTCACAACGGAAACGCAAGATACAGTGCGTTCAGAACGTTTTCGAACACGTTCGGACACGTTTCCGACATCACAAAACGATTTTCCTGTAATCCCCTACGCTCTCTGAATCATTTAGGACCTTTTCGAAAATTTCGATTTTCCACGTTAAAACGTGTTAGAACACGTTCTGACACGTTTCTGACATCGCAAAACACTTTTCCTGTGATCCCCGACACTCACCGGTGCGTTTGGAGAAAGTTCGAAAATTTCGATTTTTCATGTTAAAACTCGGCAAAACAGGTGAAAACGTGTTTCACGGTTCTCAAAACCGTGTTAGATCAGTTTCTGGCACTTGCGAAAAATGCGGCAAAAGAATTGCCCGCGGCGGGGATCGAACCTGGGGGTCTCGTATTCAAAGTTTGGCTCGTAACCCACTTGGCTATGGATTTCGTTAATTAAATTTTGTAAAATTTGAAAGGTATTCTGGTCGGGAATCAAATGCAAAAGGATTTGGGAAGATAGCGCGATTTTGAAGCGAAATATAAGGAAAATGCGAAAAACGTGACCGCCGGACACACAGACACACAGACAGACAGACAGACGTTCTGAAATAATAGTCTTTAGTAATTCATATTCTTTCCGTATCTCTTTGCCCTTCCTCCCTCGTAACTCTCATACCACCCTTGCATCTAGAACCATATCAGTACGGAATTCCCTCCCCTCTCTCTCGGTTAACTTGTCCCGAGATTCCTTCCGTAAATTTATTCATTCCCAACCCAATACGTTTTTCCCTGAATCAATTATTTCTAATTGGCTCTGACCCTTTCTTCCTCATACCCTTGCTGCCATGCATAAAACCGATTCGACATCGTCGACGGACATCCGTTTTTTTGCCCCCATTCACAGTTCATTTTCTTGTACGCGATCATCTGACGGAATAAATAAATAATGAATGAATGAATGAATGTTCTGTTGCATTTTAATGGCTGATTCGGAGTCGCTCATGTCAGCCGCTATAGCTCAGTCGGTTAGAGCGTGGGTCTAATAAGCCCAAGGTCGCAGGTTCGACCCCTGCTGGCGGCAAATTCTTTTGCTGTGCACATGCTCAAAATCTGTTTTTTAATTGTTTATCAGTGTAGCATTTTAATCGATAATTCAGATATTGATGCCTGGAGAAGGGCTCTGAGAAATCTCTGAGAAAGTCTTGTCACTACGCTCCATACTAGTCACAGTTTCACTATTCTATTTAGCTACTGTTTCCAAATTATTGCACGCAAGAGTTTCCTATTTCGAGAATATAGGATCGTCTAACCAATAAAAGTAATCGATAACTGACTGTCCATCAGAGGTGCTCCTCCATATCCTCCCCATCTACTACGATGATGACGGTGTCCATCGGCCTCAGTCTTCTTCACGTCACCGTCGGCAGTGGGCTGGAGATAGTAAGAAATCAGTTACCGTAATAATAAGTAGAGTATAACAAGCACCATACCATCAACCGTATCATTCTTCTGTATCACTAGTGCCGTATCTTGTCGGTGCGCTGGCTGCGTAGGCAATTGCTGCACAGCCGAGAAGAACCAGAGTTGTGCCACTTCCGAGCAGGGTCGAATGCTGTCGAGTCTTACCTATCACGTCTCTTAAATCACAGTACGTGTGTTATTCAACCATATTTGTATATTTCAATACATTTATTCCAACGAAATCATCAAATATGTATGCCTTCATCCCTTCTTCTTCTACTTCAGTATAACTTCTTTATCACAGCAGAATGATCTCTTGCAATATCTGAAGTATTTTATATATGGTAAATCAGCCATGATTATGTGCGATTCTGCATAAAACGCGTTACCATGAATTAAATTCCCGCGAAATAAAGAATAAAGAACCGTAATCATATTTAACAAACACGAAAATTCCGAATTCCTCTGCAACCATTTCCACTCTTCCATTTTTGCATCCTTTACAGTTCGAATCCCATGAACAATGCTGCAATAAAATATGATTATGAACTATTATTTCCATTACATCAAAATTTCAAGGAGCTAACGAGTTTTTTTTATAAGAAAAGCAAAGCAAAATGGAAAAATGAGAACAATTTGTTTTTTTCGTAGGATAATGCCTAATCTCGAAAAGCAGTTGCATCCAAAAGTGAAAATATGGAATCTTTAAGATAATATTATATAAAATTTTCCCGCTCCTTTATATTCGTAACAAAATGAAAAGGCTCATAATTTCTTGTACGTATTCCTTCTTCGTTCCTTGTAGTATTTTACGCGAACACGCTGGTATGGGGATTTAATGTAACTCATAGTCAGGAAACACGATATAATTTGAGTCTGACCTCTGCATAATCGTGGCGGATCACTTTTTCTTTGCAGCAGAGAGTCTTCGTCCCGGTTACACACCCACTGATACAAATGTTTATACATATTTAATATTCATAGATATTATAAATTGCGACACACATACTTTAAGGAAGATAGACGGTATCACATATTTTTCGGAGCAAAATGAGTGCGTTTGCGCAACGTGAGGAAAGCAATCTTTTAAATTCTCACAATCCGAAATCTCCGCCGCCTCCTTTATCAAGTCGAAGAATTTCTCGCGAATCAGAATCACAATCCCAATTTCCGCAGAATATTCCGTGGCCCATCCATTCACATCCATCCTGAAGATCAGATTAAGGGTCATAAGGAATGAAAGGCTTTATTACTCGTAATATCTCTTGCGTAATCGTAACTCACCGGCCTTGATTGTATGATTACGAATGCAACAACAAGAATGAGGGCATTTCTAACTGATGCCATTTTTTAAAATTGAAAATACGGGAAACTCGGGGTTTATATGCTGCAATGCAAATGATTCTACAGCCAAAATATGCGCACATTAACTGTGGGAAATCTTGATTGCAGAAACTCTGTGGAATCAAAAATTCATCGTAAATTCACCCCCTATATTGAAGATACTGTTCGTTTAATGAACAATTATGGATTTTATTTTCGGCTTCACAATTCTATTCGAAACAAAACCGAGGATATTGAAGGCACTGAATTCTTGCAAATTTCAAATGTCTCACCACGATAGGGACACCATGTATAGAAGCCAAGCACAATACATGCAAAAGGGGAGTCCCCCTTCTCTCCCATGGTTTTATTCGGCACTCATGCTAACTGATTACATTACGAAGTCTTACGAAGTCTCTCAGCTACGAAGTCTCTCAATTTAGAGAATCGAGAAGATCAATGTCGTTTGGTACAATGACGAAAAGAAAGAGTGAATTGAAGAATGAAAATCATCGATTTTGCTGATTCATTTGCCGACTGATTCTTCCCCAACAGAATTATCAGCAGTATATTGCAATGACCGCTCCTTTCTGTTATGTGACCTCAATGTCACGTTATCTAGGCAAGAGCCCCACATCTCCTCCAAAAACGAGGATGGCACATAGGTAGGAAGTACATTGTCTCTATCTTTATCTTTAGTCACTGTGTATATCATGTTTGCAAATTACAAGACATTTATACCAACGAAATCATCAAATATGTATGCCTTCATCCCGTTATCTTCTACCTCAGTATAACTTCTTGATCACAGCAGAATGATCTGTTGCAACGCCTGAAGTATTTTATAAATGGTAAGTCGGCCAGGATTATGCGTGGTTCTACCATCATAAGTTAAAGGCGAAATATTAAAAAAAACAAACAAATATCGTCCATCATTCTGCATTATCATTTCCTCCCTTCCATTGTGACATCCTCCCACACAATTGGAATCATCCCATGAACAATGCTGAAATGAAATGCGATTATGAACTACCATTTCCAAGATTTACTATCCATTTTTTCTCTTCAGAACAACCATTAATACCCGGATTAGCGATATTTATCATAGGGTGAAAAATGTACCTTCGCCATTTTATTTTGGGTCTCTTCTTCCGAGCTGGGATTCTACGTCATAGATACAGAACATACAAATTAATACATCATTTTTTATTCGTATTTCCCCAGTATTGGATATATGAATTTTGAAAAAAAATCGCATTTTAAAACAATTTAAAAAAAAATGGAATCTTTAGAGGGAATATATAAAGCGGGATCGGAAAATGGTGGATCATTGAAAAATCAGAAAGGTTCAAAATGTGCTTTACGGATTCTCTTCACTCAGTAAGGTTTTAAAACGCGAGCGCGCTGTTATGGAGATTTAACACACTTCGAAACACAATATTTTGAGTCTGACCTCTTTATAATCGTGGCGGATCACTCTTTCGTTGCAGCAGAGAGTCTTTTGTCCGGTTAAACACATCCTGAAAATTATTGTAACTTTTAAAAAAATTGAAAATAAAAAAAAAATTGACATAATTCATCGTAATTCAAATATCGCATGTCGATGAATACTTTTCCCCTTCAATATGGTCACTCAAACTTTGAAGGAGGAGTTTCAGCTAAATAACTTGGCACGATAACCCTGTGTAAGGAAGAGAAAATATTGTAGATAAGTACAATCATCTGAAGTCTGCGATAGTACCCTTTGCTTAGGAAAATGCTCCTACGCAGGGAGGCATAAATTAGCTAGTGTGTAAATCCTTCCCCCCGCCATCCTCCAGCGGGGGAAAAAGTGGACGCAAATTCGACACGAGAGAGAATGTTGACCGATAGATTTGCTTAGTCGCGCACTTCAAAACACGCGTGCGCGGCACTTAAACCTGCTTTCCCTGTGACTTGTAGCAAGATAGACCTTTAAAATTTTGGATCTTTCACAGGGGAAAGCAATAAATATGAAATCTTCCTTATTTTATTTTTGCTGACTCTTTTCCTTTAAGAAAAATGGATGGTTAATAAATATATCACACATTTGCAAATGATTGATGCATTGCTAAAAAACGCACCAATTACGCCCAGGAAAAAATATATTTTATATTCTCACTCTCCGAAATCGCCGCGTCCATGTTCTAGCCGAAGAAGTTCTCTTGAATAAGAATTACAATCCCAAGTTCCCCAAAGAAATCCGTGACCACGCCATTCACAACCATCCTGAAGATTATTTTAATTTATAAGAAAGACATCAATTCGTTGATGTTTAATGCGTAATCTTAACTCACAGGCCTTTTTGATTGAATGATCACAAATGAAGCCGCAAGAATGAGGAAAAGTCGAACCGATCCCATGTTTTGCATGAAAAATACAGGAAGCTCGGGGTTTATATAAGGCCATGCAAAAGATTCTGCAGATGCAGCTAAAATATGCACACATAAACTGTGGGAAATATTGCTTGCAGAATCTCTGAGGAACAAAAAAATCGTTGTGACGAAAATAATGTAATTGCAGAATAATTTTCAAAATGAGTTTCGAATATAGCGTTGGAATCGTGGATTGAAGACATAAATTATTAAGTGTCGTTTCTAGAAACAGAGGATGTCCATCCTCTTCTTTTGGCGCCATATTTTTTCACGGAAATGAGAGAGAGTGTGTGCAATATGGGAGTTGGAGAACCGTTCCCCAAGCATCTTCATCTTGGAAAACCGGCGCTACTCCTGAAGCCCGGAATAGGCCAATAAATAGTCGAGGCGCTCTTGAAATGATCATTTCGAATGGCATCCTAAGATTACTTTTTTGTATGACTCCTTATGTTTTTTTTTATGTGCCGGAGCCCACTTTCCTGGCAAGCTTACGCGCAGCGTGTCATGAGAAGCGGAATAAAAACAATGCAGATATATGATAGATGCGAACTATCAATTTTTCCTTTCCTGCTCTTTCCTTCGATTAAATTTCTTCGATTTATATCAACTCTGCCATTTTCTCCAATCCTATATCTTCTCGTCAGATGATACACTCATTATGAAGTATTTAACGAGTTTTTTTTATTGGAATTGCACGATAAAGCGATACCTAACAACACAATACAATATTTAATTATCAATTAAACTATTCTTTAACTATCCCTACTACGCTGTGTACCATGTGAGAGCGGTATCAGCCCAGCATCGGTGGATGCGCAGGCTTTTTTCATCACCCTTTCTAGACCACAAATAAAATTTCCCCATTCTCACACTTTCAAGAAGATCATTGAAAAGAATAATTAAATTACAGCAAATATTAATCTGGATATGATATCATTCCCGATAGATTTCGATACAGTATTAGCTCTTTTACTCACAATCAGATATGTACGTAACAGCACATTACATGTGCCAACTGTTTTGCAAACTGTACAATATACTTGTACTTTATCACAATAAAAGATACATCGATTGTCAGACGATGTTGACCTCATCAAATCTTCTCCAACAACATCACTTCTTCATCACAACAATACGGAATCTCACATCTCCTGAAATTGATTTCAATAAAAAAACGCAATTTTACCAAAAAGAATCAATGATAATTTTCACTTTAGAAACTCACTTGAACTTAGCAGGGTGTATTCCTTTTCTCATAACTTCGACTTTTCCACGCGGGCAAATCCCAAAGCATTCATTAGAACGGTGGAAAGAACAGTGCTGAAATAAACGATATTTGAAACGTACCTGAAATTTATAGAATTATAAACGCTAGATTATTTTTGCATCGCTTGGAGCTTCTGACTCGTTCATAGGGGGACAATATTGTTTCCTTCTTTTTAGATGATCTTTAATTTTATTTAAATAATGAACCTTCTTATTGTCATGTCGAATAACGTTATTAGGACAGCAAAGTGTCTTCTCTCCTGTCCAACAGACTCTATAAATTACAATACTTTCTATTAGCCTTCTATTGAAACAGTGATGATAATCTAACTAGCGGGGTGCGTGGAGATTAAGCGCACTACGTTTTCAAAGTACGGTCCGGGGGGGACTACAGTCACCGGGAATAGTTCGGTCCAGAGGGAATTTAGTCGGCTTGTGCTCTTTGTTCCAGGGGGAATTCGGTAGCAGGGAGCACAGAAAAAGAATCGAGGCACACATTGGACTAAGCAAATCGCTAGAGTACTGACTATTTATTTTTTTGCAAAACGCTATTGAGGCTGAGATCGATCGAAAAACGTTGCCACTTCGCCGCTTCGTTTCCCCTTGGCAATTTATCTTTTCGATCGCTCTCTGCCTCACGATCCTTTTACAATGGAAAGGCAGGATACCGTGTGTCGATTTCCCTGACGTGTTCGAACACGTTTGTGGCATCGCAAAACACTCTTCCCGTGATTCCCTACGCTCCACGATTCCTTTGCTAGATTTTCGAAATTTCGATTAAATCGTGTTCCAGTACGTTTCTACACGTTTGTGACATCGCGAAACACTCTTCCCGTGATTCCCTACGCTCCACGATTCCTTTGCTAGATTTTCGAAATTTCGATTAAATCGTGTTCCAATACGTTTCTACACGTTTGTGACATCGCGAAACACTTTTTCCGTGATTTGCAAGAGTTTCCAGATGTTTTAGAAAATTTTGCAAATTTCGTAAAAACACGTTAAAACTCTTTATTTTTTTATTTGCCGTTCAGCGGTTAGCTCGCGGCTGGGGTCGAACCTGCGTCGGTCTGGTTAGAATTCCGAGCGCTTTAACCACTTAGCCACCAATAAAGATACATTTATTTTTATTTTTCGTAATTGTTATTGTGGAGGCGGTCAACGGACAGACTCACAGGCTCAATCACAGACAGATAGTGCTTGTTGAATAAGGGTAAGTAAAATGTTGAATATGGGTAACTACGAGAACTCGGATTTTCTTTCTAATATTTAAAAAAATAGATATGTTATCTCACGATCCGAAATCGATTCCATCTTGTGCCAATCTCATTACTTCTGTCTCTCCTGGCCCACAATCCCAATAAGAGCAGAAAACTCCGTGACCGAGCCAAACAGAGAATGACTATTTAAAAGTAAATACCAGAAAAGAAATAGTTCTAAAATAAGTGACTACAATAATTGAAAGAAAAGAAGAGCAAATTTTAGTGCATAGAAATTGAAAAAAAAACTTTACCGGGATTGATTGAATAAGGGCAAAAGTCAATGCGAACAGGTGTAAGAATCGAGAAGGATTCATTCTTATTTTGAACACACAGAATTGAGAGGCGAATTTATATAATTTAGCATTGTCAAAAATTATCCCGCAGAATGTTGGAGAATAAACTGTGGGAAAATGAATCAGCAGATTGTTTATCATTCTTCAATTCACTCTTTCTTATCATAATTCTACATAACACTGTTAATTTTCTCGATTTTTTTAAAAATATTGATCATTCCACGAGAGACACGAAGACTATTTAAACCAGCAGAAAGCTGAAAATTTAAAGCATAAATTTGACAACTAAATTCAAACCACCATTTGTTTCTTTATTATTGCTATGAGCTAATTCACTGACACACCAACTAATCAATATCATGCCTCGGGCTTGATGGTGAAAGGCAAGATCTTCACCTTATCCTGAACAAAGATTGTTGCTGTTTTACGACTTATTTCGATTCAAACTCACTTTATTAAGGAGCAAAAAGACCTGAGGCCGTCCATAGATGGGTTTGACCTTGATGTCTTTAGTAAGTCCAGAGGATTTAATTTTGATATCCTTTGTAAGAGCGGAGGGTTGGAACTTGATATCTTTAGTACGGAGAGGCATCACCATTTTCTTGAAAAGGTTCCGCAAACAAAACCGTAAGTACATATATGACGCCGTTTACGATAGGATCAACAAGGTCTCAACAGAGGTCTGGAACAGGTCAACAATCGAAATGGCTAAAAAAGTGCTCCTAGGGGTAACTTTTTACGCTGAACACGCTGGTGCGGTAGATTCCGCAATAGGACCCTTCCGGGCGCCGCGCCCTTTCTGCGGAAGACATGTTTTTTTCGATTAAAACTCCTCGGAATCTCGTCAAAATGGCCAGAAACCTAAAAGTTTAGATCAGAATTTGACACTCTATCAAGTGACAGTGTCACATCGTGCTTGTGTGTTTGTTTTTCGTTTTCGCCAAAAAGTCGATTTTTGATATTTGCGGAAAATTGCGGCCGCATTGCGGAAAAATACAGTCTTTTTTAAAATAAGTTGTTTTTTGAATAAGTTTTCTGATCATTTTGATATATCGGATGATGACCTCGTGGAAAGTAGTTTTTCTTTGCATCGCACGAATTTCTGGACTCTTGAAAAACTATAAAAAGTGCCAATATTGTCAGGGGGTGAAATTTCGAGTAAAATAAATCCGGTAAAAAACTTTGGCAACCGATAGGAATCGAACCAATGAACTTCCAATTGAAGTTATAGGCCACTACCACATCGACCATGTGGATGCCGCGTGTTTACACGCGTTCCGCGCGCGTGAAATTCGTGCGATGCAAAGAAAAACTACTTTCCATGAGGTCAAATACATCATCCGATATATCAAAAAAGATCAGAAAACAATTCTATATAATCTGTGACTGGCTTTTTCCGCAATGCGGCCTGTATTAAAAATCGACTTTTTGGCGAAAACGAAAAACATATTGCACGTGTATATTGATTTGCACGAAATAAATTCAAAATTTTTATTCGTAAAGGGTTCTCTCATACTATCTTTCAATTCTTGAGTAGTACTTCTTTGTCACAGCAGAAAGATTTCGATCCCACAGTACACGATCTGAGCAATACATAATACTATAATAGGTTATACAAAATCAAAGCGGAAATGGTTACCTGATGTCATGTTGCAGCCACTTACTTCCTCTTGTAATTTCGACTGTTCCCTGTGTGCATTTACCTGCACACCACGGGGCGGTACCGTACCATGAACAATGCTGCAAAACAAATCAATAAACAGACTTTCTTATCTTTTTACCTCTTTAAAATCGGCTCTAATGACATCTTCATCACAGCTATACGATTTCTCTCCTACGAGACAGCCACTAAAAATCACAATTTCAATAGGGAAAGTGAAGGACATTGGTGAAAAAACGGAAAGCTGGTTTTTCTCTCCTTTGGCGCAGCGTCTAAAACAATTTCGCTTGTACTGAACTAGGTAATATCAGCCAAAAGAGGAAAACTGACTATCCAAACTCGTTGTGCAAGCCTCCCTGCAACACAGCCACATTTCTGGTGCCGTTAGGACATTTGGAAAATCCGCAATTCGGAGCCTCACCGTGCCAAGTGCAACCCTGAAATTGGAGAGAGATCAAAGATCAATAATGAGTACCAAACAAGGAAATAATTACCTTAAGTTGGCCTTGGACAGTGACGAAAGTCAATGCGAGCAAGAGGAAAAGGTGGGATGACATCATAATTGATAGATTCAATCGATATCGGAGACGAGGAATGAGCTGCCGACCGAGAGGAATAAAGAAGAACTAATGAAATGGAGAAGAGAGGAAGGGGTGGAATGGGGGTAAACATGTTGTTCTCACAAAAACAATAATTCTAAAACAACAACAAGATATGCACGTGCCGCATTTCCAGCAGTGAAATCTCGCAAAAATATCGAACTTGGAACAATGGAGAAGTGACCGCGACGCGTCGGCGCCGACGCGTTGAACTTGGAGCCAGTCACCGAGCTTCCCCTGGACCGAACCTGGAGTCGGCTGCAAAGCCCCCCCCCGTTAACCGAACTGTGCCCGGCAACTGAACGCACCCTGGACCAAACTTTGAAAAAAAGTGTGCACCCTACCATGCCGACGCGTCGCGGTCACTTCTCCATTGTTCCAAGTTCGATATTTTTGCGAGAGTTCACTGCTGGAAATGCGGCACGTGCATATCTTGTTGTTGTTTTAGAATTGTTGTTTTTGTGAGAACAACATGTTTACCCCCATTCCACCTCTTCCTCTCTTCTCCATTTCATTAGTTCTTCTTCATTCCGCACGGTCGGCGGCTCATTTCTCGTCTCCGATATCGATTGAATCCCTCAATTTCGATGTTCTCCCGACTTTTCCTCTTGCTCGCATTGACTTTCGTCACTGTCCAATCTCAGCATAAGGTAATGATTTCCGAGTTTGGTACTCATTATTGATCTTTGATCTCTCTCCAATTTCAGGGTTGTACGTGGCACGGTGAGGCTCCGAAGTGTGGTTATACGACATGCCCTAAGGGGACGAGAAAAGTAGCAGTGATGCAGGGAGGGTGGAACAACGAGTTTGGATTGTCAGTCCTCCTGTTCGTTTGACATTTTATTTATAGAACAAATGTGTAATGGCCCAAGTAGAGATAGTACAGTTTTCTGTCATGTTTTCATAACGAAATATTTATTTAGTGGCTGTCTCGAAGGAGAGAAATCGTATTGTTGTGGTGAAGATGTTATTCGGGCCGATTTTGAAGAGGTAAAAAGATGAGAAATTCTGTTTATTGATTTGAATTGCAGCATTGTTCATGGTACGGTTCCGCGCCGATCTGCGCTGGTGAATGTCCAGAAGGAACAGTCGAAATTGCAAGAGGTAGAAATTGGAGGCAAGACGACAACAGGTACACTTGTACGTGCTATGGGCGTTATGCTGATATACCTTTCAGACCGTGTTATATGTGGGGATCGAAAGCTTTCTGCCTCGACAAAGAAGTTCTACTCAAGAATTGAAAGATTAGATGGCACGCCTTTTTCGAATAAAAAGAAGGAAATAAATAAATTTTTCGAGTAGTTGTATTTCGTGCGAAAAAAATAAAAAAATAAATACAGATGGATAAAACAGTTGGATATTGAAACAGATATTCATGAACAATTGATGATCTCTTCTTGTCAGTGCATATGCTCTCCTTCATATTTTGTTTAGTTATTAATGACGTCTCTGTATGAACAAATCATTTTGCACATTTAGTATAGTTCCATATTGTTTGTTGTTGTGAGAACAACATGTTCCCCATTCCATCACTTCTCTTTTTTTCCATTTCATTAGCTCATCTGCGCACGGTCGGCAATTCATTTCTCGTCTTTGATATCGATTGAATCTCTTCATTATGACCTCCTCACGTCTCTTTCTCCTTCTCACATTGACTTTCGTCATTTCTCAATCGGCTTACAAGAAAGTTAAAGTGAGGATTCTTTATTTTACTTGGTAAACTCTAGTAGGTAAGGGAAATATATGTCTGATCTTTGACCTTTCTTCAATCTCAGGGTTGCACGTGGCACGGTGAGGCTCCAAAGTACGAGGGTAGCAGTGATGCAATTACACCAGTACTTGGCAGACTTCGGATAGTGAGTTCCATTGGCTACATTATTTGTTGTTGTCTAAACTTCCTAAAGATATGTGTTTCAGTGGTTGTCTCGAGGGAGAAAATTCGTATTGCTGTGATAATGAAGTCATTTGAGCCGATTTTGCAGAGGTAGAGTTAACCCCCTCCCGATTTCTTTGAATTCTGACTATCAATGTCCATCTTATAATTTCATTTCAGCACTGTGGATGGTACGGTACTGCACCGGTCTGTGATGGAGAATGTCACGAAGGAACAGTTGAACTTTTCAGAGGAGAAAATTGGAACAAGATGATAACAAGTTAGCCTTTCAAAATTTGCCCAAAAATTTTACCAAAAAAACTATGTCAGAGAACAATCAGCAAATAATGAATGATACAAAAAGCACTCGTCAGATGTGTAAATATATAATTAATACATTTTTTTCAGGAAATGATGGTTTGTATCGAAAGCTTTCTGCTGCGATATAGAAGAAGATTATCGATTATTGCATTAGATTATTGCACCCCTAATGCATAAATTATGTATTTATATAAACATGTATTGTAACGAAAAAAAGTAAGTTTGAGGCAACTTTATACTCAAAATATTCTCTTTTACTATGCACGGAGAGTGTGGCAGAGAGGCAGAGAGTGACAGAAAGCATTGAACTCATGCAGTAGAAAGAGCTTTGCAAATGTTTCCCCTTATCCCACGCCCTCATTTTGGTAAGGGAGCCAGACGGAAGTATCTAATATGGTGTTAGTTTTCGGAAAAAGGTGACGGAAAAAAGGCCAAGATTTGAATTCCTGCAATTTCCTATCTCAGTTCTCCGTGGAGCAATCGATTCAAAATTTCGTTTATAGGTGGAAAAGGGTCGAAAATGTTATATTCGAAGTTTTGAGTCGATTGCTCCACGGAGAACTGAGATAGGAAATTGCGGGAATTCAAATCTTGGCCTTTTTCTGTTACCTTTTTCCGAAAACTAACACTACATAACTTTGATAAAATTTCTCGTTTGAAGGTTAACAGACAGGTTTCTTAAAGTTACCCGAAATCCACATTTTTGAGGGATCATTTTACGACGGAATCGAATAGACAAGAGCCGCAAAAGAGAGGCATTTAAAGAAAAAAAATTCGAAAATCGATAATTAGGCCGTGACACAGCTCCAAATGTCCGAAAATAGAGCACTGATCATCAGGAAAGTTCGCGCAAATTCAAATGTGCATATTTCATGATGCTGTTTTATGGCGGTTCGGCCTTTTTTCATTTCTTTTTAACATACTTCCGTGCCTCATAATTTATTGAAATGTATTGTCATATTAGAATTTATATAACGAAAAGCCTGGAATGAGAAAAAGAGCCTCCAAAATAAGACCGTGACGCGACACGCGACACAGCATATAAAATTAGCCCCTGGATTCCCCGTAACTTTTACTCATGCAATCTGATTTCAGTCACCAACCTTTTATCTGCCGCTTCCGATGAGAGAAAAGAGGATTGATGAGGAGAAGAAGAAGAGATAGACAACCGAGGTACGGTATTTTTAAAATCAAACGTTTATGAAATGGACTGCTGGTGTGTGTACACACTTTATGTAATACCTCGGGGTATCTGCTGCTTAGTAATGCTTTCTCGTCATCAAACGACGCTGCAAGCGGAACATTTTCGTACCTTCAAACGGTCGAAAGTGAACGGCGTCGGGGATTTTCGCGGATTTCCCCCCGAAAATCTCCTAAACCCTAACGAATCGTTGTTTCTCAACCAAATCGTCAGATTTTTTTCAGTACGAAGATTGGAGCCGATATGCTTTTTGAATACTAAGAAATGTATAGATTGGAAAGTAGATAAATAAAAGACTGTGTCGTAGGCATGATTCGAGGAATGGAGGTGATTTGTGCACATTACTGTTTCTTTCAGCACGTTTTCGTGTCCGAATCTTTAGTTTCGAGTTCTTCATTATTTCGGCTTGTAACTCTTTTATGATGCTAACAAAACAATTTATTGGAAATTAACGCAAAACTAACAGCGAGGAAACGAAAGAAACAAATAGTGGTGTGCACAGAAACATCACCGCACCACGAGGCATACACAATACACCGCCTTTTTATTTTTGTGCTTTCCAATACATAATTTTCTTAGTTTTCAAAAGCTTATCTGGAAATAGGCTCAAACTTTCGTTCTCAAAAATTCCTACAATTTGGTTGAGAAACAATGGCATAAGACGGAGTTTTTCTCCCCGACGCCCCGACGCGGTTCACTCCCCGACGCGGTTCACTTTCGTCCGTTTGAGGTTATTTTTCAAAATACTATTTTTGACGATTTTTTGTGAATTTGTAACATTTTATTTTGAGACGTGTCAAAAAGTGCCACATTATCGAAGAACGATAAGTGATTACTGAGAGAAAATGTTCGATATAGTTGAAACTAACAAAAATACATCTAACATTATTTGTCGGCCACATTCTACTGCATTTCAGACGAAGGTTCACGAGTTCGACCACCGCCCAGGTTCACCAAGCCTTCCATCCCCCTCGGTGGCGGTAAAATTGGTAGCAACTTTGATTGCGGAAGGTAACGCGCCCCAGAAGCCCGGTCAGCAGGGGATACGTAGACCTAGTTAGCGAACCGGCCTTACCGGTGAGCCCCGGCAGAGTAGTCGCTAGTCGACTACTAGTAACTTTACCTTTACTTTTTATTCTACTGCAAATAGCAAAGAATTTTCGGTGAAATCTAACTAGAATGTTGATATTACATGCCCGATACCAATCGAAAGATACTCTAATTGTATTTCCTTTTAATAAAAAAATATTCATAAAGATGATTCTTCAAAATTTGCAAGGATGATTTTTTGATAACAATAAAAATTTGCAAAATAGATTTCCCACAGTTCATGTGCACATATTGTAGCAATATCTGCAGAATCATTTGCATTTTCCATGTATATAAACCCCCATATTTCTTGTATTTTCACAGTAAGCATGACATCTGTTCGATATTTCCTCATTCTGACCGTTGCTTTCGTCATTATTCAATCCAAGCCGGTGAGTTATATGATCATCCTGATCAAGTTATGCTTTCAGAAGAAAATTTAAATCATTGTTCGTTTATATGACGAATGTGATGCTGTTTGCGTTAGGATCGACAAGGTCTCAACAGAGGTCTAGAACAGGTCAAAAATAGAATTCGCTCAAAAGTTGCTCCTATGGGGTAACTTTCGACGCTGAACACTTTCGACGCTTAACATTTTCCGGTTTTCTAGAAAAAGCCATTTTTTTATCTCGCCAGCATTGGATGAGATCTCACCTAAAGTTGAAAGAGCATTTTCTGATTTTGGTATATTGGATGTGGTGTTGTAGATTGTTTTACATTGAATATACGATTTTTCACGCGCGCAGAACACGTGTATGCGCGCGGCATCTGTATGTTCTATGTAATGGAACTTCCACCCGAAGGTCGTTGGCTCGATTCCAGTGATTGCCAATTTTTTTGCCGAACTTTTTTCATCAAAATTTCACTCTCTGATAATTTTCCAGAAATCTGGAAAGCAATTTCTTTTCGGTAAAAATAAATTAGGCAAAAAAACTTTGGTATCCGATGGGAATCGAAAATTTAGATATGTCATTATCGCCATTTGATAGAGCTTCAAATTCTGTTTTAAATCGCGAGTTTACCCTCTATTTTGATGAATTTTAGAGAAATTATAATTGAAAAATACGTTTTTCGCCGAAAGCGGGTCGCGCCATCCAGGCGCCCAGAGGCGCCTTATTGAGAAATCGATGGCACCAGCGTCTCCAGAGTCGAAAGTTACCCCAAGGAGCAACTTTTCATTTTGAAGAAAAGGAGAAAACGAAAAAAAACACGATGTGGCACTAGTGTCATTTGATAGAGCGTCAAATTCTGATATAAACTTTTGGGTTTCGGGCCATTTCGATGAGTTTCCGAGGACTTTTTACTCGAAAAACACGTTTTCCGCAGAAAGAGCGCGGCGCCATACCGCGCCCTGAAGGGTCCTATTGCGAAATCGACCGCACCAGCGTCTTCAGCGTCGAAAATTACCCCTAGGTGCAACATTTAAGCGAATTCGATTTTTGACCTGTTCTGTCTTGACTAGTGGCCTGCTATAGTCGTGGTCCGGTGTGGGTTGAGTACAAGTGAAGATAACTATCCCTTTATTCGAGCATACAAATGGAATAGAGTGCCGCGTTATATACGGACACGGTCGTAACTCCTTAGTACCATACACACATAGAAAACATACTAGGAATACGACATCAAGTTGGCACGCCTACTAATATATAAGTAGGGACTTAGTAGGCCCTACTTATATATTAGTAGGCGTGCCAACTTGATGTCGTATTCCTAGTATGTTTTCTCTCTGTATATAAATGGTCCATCTCAAGCTTGTCAACGCCAAACGCCCAAACGATCCTAACAGATTGGAGATCAATCAGAACATGTTCCAGCGACTTGTTGATCCTAACACAAACAGTTTCATATAAGTAAATGGTCATTTGTTTTGATTAGTTCCCTGTGATCGTTGATCCCTCTTGAGGATGGATGTGATTGGCTCGGCCACGCACCGATCTGTGGCAACCTTGATTGTCCCTCTGGATCTAGAGAAATAATGAGGCAGCAAATTGGACTCGGAGATTTCGGAGAGTAAGAATTATGATATTTGAAAATTTATTTTATTATCGTAGTTCGTTGAATAAGTTAACTGATCAAGATAAATATTATAATAAATTTGACATTATCGAAATAATGCACAAGAACAATTGCCATTTTTCAGGGAATGCTGGTTGGAATCAAAGAAAACTCTTTGCTGTAAAGATTATGCGGAAGTGAGCCGATCGATTAAATTTGTTTTCCCTTTTTCTCTTTCACACACTTTTCATTAGACGTACTGATTTTCCATAAATAATGTGAACTTGGGAAACTGTTAAAAGAAGAAATTAAATATTATAATATTCTTTTTATCCTTAGAACGATACTACAGTTTACCGGAAGCCCTTCCCCTCTCCCAAAGAGAAATTTAATCGAGACCTTTAGGGATTGACTGAAACTTATTTGTCATCTGAAGTATTGTGCCTTTTTTAAAAAAAAAGGACCGTGCAATCGTTTTTGATTGCAGCATTGTTCTTGGGATGAAATCGATTGTGAAGGAAGCTGTCGCCCTGGAAGAGTTGAAATGGTTAAGGTCAACTACAACACTGTGCATCTTTGGGAAACGTCAGTTTAATTAGTTATTATATCGGTCGCTCGATATTGTATTACAATTGTAAAGAGGTTTGCTCAAATGATTATTAACTTATATGAAAACATATTGTCAGGGCGTGCAAGAAATCTTTCTGCTGTGAAAAAGAAGTTATGCTGAAGTAGAAGTGAAGATGAGTAATGAAATTTGCATTCAACATCATAATGGAATAAATATTTATATTACACATCGAAGTTTACACCACAAGTACACATGTGATTTTATTGGTGTAAAAAATTAATTTCAGAAGAAAATTGTTGAAAAAATCTATTATGATATCCATAATGTATTGTGTTTTATTTCTGTTTGTGTGTATATTTGTCGTTCGCGCGATGGACATTTTTTCCGTATTTTATTACAAATCGCTTCAAAATTCCCCAGTTCCTTTGCCTACGATAACTGACCAAAATATATTTGATATTTTACAAAACAAAAAATTCTACCAAAAAAAAATTATTTTTTATCTAAAAATACATCTCAATATCTTTTCTCAACTACTGTTATCGATTCTTATTCCGCACCACGTAATAACATGATTCAACTGCACCAATATCGTTCAATTTCTACGTTTCTTTTACCAAATCACCATTTTCTAGTAAATAGATTTGACCTTAGCCGTGACATCGTAAATATAATATTGCTAAATAACAATAATTTTACTGAAATTCATTCAAGTTTTGGCATAAATTATTGAATATTATGTATACAATGATACGATGCACTAATTGAAAGACAGAATCGCGCGGGGAAAACGTTGTTCACCGAAAAATGAAAACAACACAAGTATTCTCATTCGGTGGCTGCTTCTACCACATGTCAACTTATCAACTTCGTTTGAGCAAATTAAGTGTAATTAATAACAAAAATTCTGTGAAAGGAGAGAATATATTGCAGAGTGTGCTTGTGTTTACGGTGCATTGTAAAACAGAAGTGGGCATTAAGAGCGGAACGCTAAATGTTCTCTATTGATGTACAACACATCGTAAATTTATAACACTATAGATTCTTTATGCGGTGTTAGTTTTCCGGAAAAGCTCTTGGAAAAGCTAAAAGGAGTGTTAGTTTCTACTTTTCCATTTTTCACGGCGGGCTGGAAAAGCTAAATATTTGAATTCTTGCAATTATTGATTTTCGGCCATAACTCGGCTCCCAGTGCAGCTAGGCTTACCAAACTTGAACCATGATGTCTTTACATTTCACATTTAAACAACTTTAAAAGCTGGTTTTGGGTGTAAAAGCTGGGTTGCCATGAAAGATCTCCATTCCTTGCGATCTTTTCTTGCGAGTTGCACGAATTGTGATCCAGCTGCGTTGACGAAATCATCTCTCCATCTCTTTGCGCGCTTCTTCTTCCCTCTTAGGGTCCAATCGAGCATCTTCCTTCCGATTCCACCGATCATGGCTTTGATTCGAGATTCTTTCTACCCATATCCATTTCCGTCTTTCCGCCTCTCTGACTACATCCTTCAATTTAGTGATGTCACGGATCCGCTCATTTGTGATGTGATCAAATACGGTAATTCCAATCCTTTTACGTTCTACTTTGCGCTGAGTGACAGAAAGAATTTGCTTTTCTTGTTTACAGAGGTACCAACTATCAGATCCATACAAGAATGCGGGTAGAACTACACCTTCGAAAAGGCGCCTTTTGAGTGACATGGGAGACCCACGTTTCCAAAAGAATTCCGAATATTTGTTAAATGCCCAATTCGCGCATCCAACCCGCCTGTGAACTTCTCCCACAAACCTATTCGGACCGAGGGTGACTTATTGCCCCAGATATACCACCTTGTCTACCGTTTGAACTACCTCACCCTCCACTACGACCGGCCTGCCCATTGGATTTGTCGTTAAAGCAAATCCATGATATAAAATACATGATGTCTAAATGCGAAAATTAACTCAAAATCCGGAAAACTAACGCCACATTAGAGAGGAATACGATAAAGTATCAAAGTGCCACACTTTACCACACCTGTTCAAAGTGATAAAGCGAAACATAAGTTATTATTTGGAGAAAAAAATCATTATAATTGAAACTAACAAAAATACAACTTATA
Source organism: Pristionchus fissidentatus (assembly GCA_036245785.1). Lineage (NCBI taxonomy): Eukaryota > Metazoa > Nematoda > Chromadorea > Rhabditida > Neodiplogasteridae > Pristionchus > Pristionchus fissidentatus. The sequence goes on from BTSY01000006.1 coordinate 15,991,598, forward strand.
TTATTTGTCGGCCACATTTATATTTGGAATATCAAAGAATTTTCTGTAAAATCTTACTAGAATGTTGATGTTATGTGCCCGATACCAATCGAAAGATCCTGTTCATATATTTCCCTTACATTACAAAAACATAAAAATGATTCTTCAAAATTTGCAATGTTGATTTTTTCACAACAAAGAAATTCTGCAAAATAGATTTCCCACAGTTTATGTGCACATGTTGCATCAAAATCTGCAGAATCATTTGCATTCTCCCTATATAAAACCCATTGTATTCCCTGTTGTTTCACAGTAATCATGACATCCCTTAGAAATTTCCTCATTCTGACTATTACGTTCGTCATTGTTCAGTCAAAACGGCCGGTGAGTTAAAACCGTCCTGATCAAATATGCTTTAAGCGTAATTGTTATGGGTCATTTGTTTTATTATCTCCTTCTGATCTTTGATCTCTTCTTCAGGATGGTTGTGAATGGCTTGGTCATGCATGGTTCTGCAACGATTATGATTGTCCAACTGGATCGAGAGAAATGCTCAGACAAGCGCACGGACTCGGAGATTTCGGAGCGTAAGAATTATCAGTTTTTATCATCGAAATGTGTAGCATAAGTGAACTAGTAAAATTCAAATTAACATGAAATGTGAATGATATCCCAAAGAAGTGCGTAATATCTGTGATGTTACGTTCCCTAATTGATTTTTAATTATTTTAATAAGCGGAATATCGTAATTTCTCAGGACTTGTTTGCAAGGAAGGAAGATTCTCTGTTGTAAGGACGACGTTATTCGTGGGGATCATCCACAGGTGAGAGGACCCATTGAAATTGTTTCACTTTGTTTCTTTCTCTCCTCATAAACTCGGGAAATTGTTGGAAAATTTTTTAGGTTTAGTTTGAACACATTTATTAAGTGTTAAATTGTTTCTCCATCCCCGGTTGACGATTCCAGTTGCTGCTTTCCCGTTGGAAGAATGCAATGAATTGAAGAAGAAGTACTACGAAACCAACGTTGCCTGATTTTCAATAAGTCAATACAGCATACCGAAACACGAAAATGGACGCGCACATTCGGAATAGGAGCAATTTCTAATCGTTCCTTTACGAAAACTACTATACTTTTGATGAAAACCTATATTATCAACAAGGGGGGGGAATTATTATGCAGTTTGCAACTTCATTTTACGTCGATTGCATCTTATTCCCCGTGTCTTAACGGATACATTTATGGGTTCACTGAAACCGATTTATCTCCGTTGGTTTTTAAAACTTCTTTGTTTCGTCATTCACAATCGTTTTTTTTTCATTGCAGCATTGCTCATGGGATGTGGTCGATTGTGAAGGAAACTGCCGCCCTGGAAGAGTAGAATTGCTTAAAGCCGAATTGCAAGACTTGGAAGTTCATAAATATGGAACGTCAGTTTAATTAGTTATTATGACAGTGACTCGCAATTGTTTCATATTCGAAAAATGGTTTGCTCAAACATCAAATTTATTTAATACTATCAGGAACTGCAAGAAATCGTTCTGCTGTGACAAAGAAGTTGTGCTGAAGCCGTAGAAGAGAAGCATGGGAAGGGAGTTTTAATTCGGCATCATAATGGAATAAACATTTATATTGTATATCTAACTCTGCACATTGATAATGTTGACCAAGGGTCTTATTTTCTTATAGTTCCGAAAAGACATAGTTCTGCACTTTATATTAGATTTAAAAAGAGGCGTCTACTATCAATTTTAAAATAAAATTCAGATCAGGCTTTTTAGTTTCAGTTAATTTCCAGAACAATATTTGACCATCTTCTTTAATTTTTAGTAAAAAAGTGGTCGTTGTAGGCGTCACAGTTTCTCATAAAAATTTTGAATGAAATTTTGAAATGATTTTCTCGCTTTTTGTGATTTTGTGAGGCAAAAACCGGTCATTCGTATGTGCACTAACGAATATAAACATGCATCTGAATCCCAGCTTCAATTTGAAAGTGTACTTGAGTTGGTTGGTCACAGTAGAGGGATTGTGATTCAGAAGGTGGTTATTGAAATATCTCACAAAACCGACCCCTGACCACCAGCACAGTCGATGCCGGTTCTTTTGATCTACTACATACCGTGGAATTTTCGTTTAGGAAACCGGTAATGCATACTTCCTGACTGGTAATCTGCTAATAAGACGAACTTTTTCCATGGGCACGTTCATTATAATCCCAAAATATCGTTCCGTAAGTCCTCAATTTTTGATTACTGTCGATCAGTCAACTATCGAAATAGTCTCATCGCTCCCATTCTGTGAAGCCGTAGATTTCGGTGGGAGTGATCATTTTTTTCAAATAAATGTCCTACTGTGTCCTACTAATTCGAGTTATAAGATGAAAGCTGTAGAGCATTACAGTGCACCACTACATTACAGCATTACAGCATCCCATTTCACTTCTTACCAAGATCATTCTCCTAATTTCGAGAAAAATACCGGTCTTTTTTCTCGCCAGCGAACCCTAGCATTACTCAACTTGTGTGAAAGCGAATCATTTTCTTTAATTTGAAAAGAAATATGTAAATGAATTGGCAGTAGTCACTCCATTTAAATAGTCCTTCTAATAATGGTGACAATGGTGTAGTACACGAAGATAAACTAACAGATATGCTTCAGAAGCTTCAGAAGTATATGAAAGGTAAAGGTGTTCCATGTCAAGCGATTTTACAGTAGCAAGCTACCACGCTATAAGGGTGTCCGGAAAGTTTTCGCACTTTTTCAATTTTTTTATATTTCACTTCGCAGCCAATCTCAATACGGCTTTATTACAGTTTATTCGTGAGGGTAACACCACTTTCTTATTTTGCAATATTGACATGGAGTGTAGATCGCACCCTGCGAAATCGCTATTACTGTGAAAATGCACCACTTTTACGTCACCATCAAAGATTTGAGGTTTTTGTGGCCAGAAAATTCCAATTTTCGCTGCAAATGACTTCTGTCAAGGATCTGCATATGTGTGCACAATAACAGAAAATTTCGTCATCCCTACGCAATTTTGGGTTTTCCACGTAAATCTGAAAAAAATTTCGAAAATGACCTCACAATCGGTCATGAAAAAATTCAAATAATATTTAATGAATAATAACACATATTATATAAGACTAGTGCATCTAAAAAAATACCATTTCTACTCATTTAAGTTGATCTGCCATACGTGGCCTTGTTTGAGTAGTTTGTAGAGAGAAAGACTTGATCAAACGCTCTGAACCACAATGAACCATTCAACATGCATTTGATTCGCACTTCTACGAATCGGTATGGCGAATAAAGTTTTTAAAAATTGAAAGTCCCTTCATTTTTACGCGCGGAGAAATGGCAGATCCAACCATTTTTACACGCGGAGAAATGACAGATCCAACCATTTTTACGCGCGGAGAAATGGCAGATCCAACCATTTTTACACGCGGAGAAATGGCAGATCCAAACATTTTTACGCGCGGAGAAATGGCAGATCCGACCATTTTTACGCGCGGAGAAATGGCAGATCCAACCATTTTTACGCGCGGAGAAATGGCAGATCCAACCATTTTTACGCGCGGAGAAATGACAGATCCAACCATTTTTACGCGCGGAGAAATGGCAGATCCAACCATTTTTACGCGCGAAGAAATGACAGATCCAACCATTTTTACGCGCGGAGAAATGGCAGATCCAACCATTTTTACGCGCGGAGAAATGGCAGATCCGATGATCTCAAATAGTTTCAACAGTTATTCTGGTGTGAAATATATTATTCAAGCAATGAAACAACAGAAATTATAGAGACGATTACAGTGAACGGGTGAAAAAAACGAAGGAAATACTCGCCGATTTCATCTATCAGGATTATTCAGTTCATATTTCAAAATTGATCGAGATATAAGGGTAAAATCTACAGCATTTCTGACAGATGAAATGGCGTGCAGCATAAATAGGGTATCTTCAATGCAATTTTCTTCGGCGATTGCACGTCCCTCTCAAATACAATCTTCTGGCGATGTCATTGCGAGAGGCACAAATAGAAGTGATGGATCCTGAATCAATATGTCATAAATATCGGAATAACGATTGAAACGACATCAACATGCAATCTATTCAGAAGTAATGATTAATATCACGCGTTTCATGTGAAAAACTAATATTTCCGCGGTTCTCCTTGCATGACAATTCTACACTCAACCAATTTTCACCCTTTTTTTCGAAAGCCACTAGCAAGGAAACCTAAGAGACAGAGTGGGAGGCATGGTAGGTCATTCGAATCTCCAGGCGACCACGCCGAAAATGGACTTTTTTCTTGCAATTTCGACATGTCAGACTTCAGAGCTCAGAGCTTTTAACCTTAGAGGCTGACCAGTGGGGGATGCTTACGAAAAACGTGTGAAAAGGGGGTGATTGTAAAATTGATGTGAAGGAGAACCTCGATTTTCCTGTGATACATGTGATATTCTGAATACTAGACAGTTGTAGTTTAAAACCCTATTCAAAATGTAACAAATAACATGATATAATGTACAAAACATGTAAACAAACTCACGCAAAAAGCGAAAAGAAGAAAAAACGAGAGCAGACGACCGCTCAATCCGAGCGCTAGAGGCGAGTATGAGAAGCAAATTTCTATGGAGAGAATGGGAGAGATTATGCAGAGCGATCAATTTTATTATCCACATTCAAATGCATTATCCTCTCATCATACTCGCCTCTAGCGCTCGGATTGAGCGGATGTCTGCTCTCGTTTTTTCTTCTTTTCGCTTTTTGCGTGAGTTTGTTTACGTGTTTTGTACATTATATCATGTTATTTGTTACATTTTGAATAGGGTTTTAAACTACAACTGTCACACCAGAATAACTGTTGAAACTATTTGAGATCATCGGATCTGCCATTTCTCCGCGCGTAAAAATGGTTGGATCTGCCATTTCTCCGCGCGTAAAAATGGTTGGATCTGCCATTTCTCCGCGCGTAAAAATGGTTGGATCTGCCATTTCTCCGCGCGTAAAAATGGTTGGATCTGCCATTTCTCCACGCGTAAAAATGGTTGGATCTGCCATTTCTCCGCGCGTAAAAATGGTTGGATCTGCCATTTCTCCGCGCGTAAAAATGGCTGGATCTGCCATTTCTCCGCGCGTAAAAATGGTTGGATCTGCCATTTCTCCGCGCGTAAAAATGGTTGGATCTGCCATTTCTCCGCGCGTAAAAATGGTTGGATCTGCCATTTCTCCGCGCGTAAAAATGGTTGGATCTGCCATTTCTCCGCGCGTAAAAATGGTTGGATCTGCCATTTCTCCGCGCGTAAAAATGGCTTGGTGAAAAGGAACTGTAAATTCTAACCGAATGATTTCAGAAATATATTATGGGGCTGGTCATTCTGGCAACAGCCATTTATAAAACCACATTGTCATTGTAGTTCATTGAAATCTATATTAAGGTGACACTTCTTTCTATTTTAATGCATACAGGCAGAATGAAACTTCTTTTGATGATCCGAATGAAAATGGTACTTTTTTTAGATGCACTTGTCTTATATCGCGTGAGTCTCAACAAAACGGAAAATACATTAAAAAGTTGAAAACCCGAAATCTGTGACTTCACGAGTTTTCGATTTAAAAAATTATATTACTTTACTGAGTTTACGGATTCTAATTTTTTGTGAGTGGAATTGTAGTCAAACATCGCAGCGCAAGATCTCCTAAAAATTCGGCATCTGTAGCGTTCACATTCATCTAGATTTTAGGTGACGCATGTGGGGATGTAATAGTTCGATTTGTTCACCTTCTATGTAAGAGAGTCAAGAAGAGAGATGCAGGACTGTGTGTCTGTATGGGTGCGATGCTGTGTGATTTCGAGGTCAACGATAAATAAATTACTCGATTTACTAGCCAGAAAACAAACAACGTGCTCACGCGGAGCCAGAGAAGAACCAATGAATCACAAAATTTAGGAAAATACAAATATTCTGGTGCAGTTAGGCCGCAATTACTAACACGGGGGTGGGATACTGTAGTCGCACAAAAAAAGACTAGCGCTTGCGAATTACACCAAATTACAGTATTCTTATCGATAACTGATTTTATAATGGTACAGATAGGGACTTCTTCACAGGGTTAATTAGGTTTGTACTTCTTCTTCGTGGGCTGTTGCTCCTCTTCTTCTTCCTCATCAACATCCTCCTCCTCTGGTCCGAGGCGTCCTCGTCTCGTACGGTATTCAGTCTTGTCGAAGCCAGGGTGTCTTGGACTGTACGGAATCTCCTTGCATTCTCGGGCGTAGTGGCCCATCCCTCCGCACGAGTGACATTCTATGTCCTTCTTCCTCTCTTCTTTCTTCTTCCTCAGTTCCTCCCTTCTTCTCTCCGCTGTGCGGTTGGCCGACGACGTGTCCATCTTGCTTGGCGTACTCCACACCGTTCCCAGTCTCGTCGGCGTGGTGGACATGGTCATTTCCCTCTCAGGCACTCTCCACTTTCTTCCTCTAGCCCACAGATCGAATGCCATTTCCCAGTCCCTCCGTTCCAACTGAGCGTGCGTTGCCTGGAGTGCCGAGATCGGGTAGCCTCTCGATGTGAGGTTGCTCTCGCTGTACAGTACCCTCAGGTTTCCTCTCTCAGTGGTTTCTCCAGCCATCTCGAGTAGCTGTGGCTCGTACACTACGACAACCTTGAGTTTTCTCTCCCTGCTCTCCAACTCCTCCAACAGCTCTCTCCACTCCGATGTGCTTTCGAGGTACCACTCCCAGTGTGCTGAATCTCCTCTTCCAGTGGGGATGGACCTCACTCCTTTCTGAGCTATTATTGCTCCATAACCAGTGCTCCTCTTCACCTCCTCTTTCAGTCCAGCTCTGTACGCCTCCTTCAATCCTTCCCTCACATCCGAGACGACGAATCGGTACTTTCCGCCCGCTTCGATCGTCCTCTTTGCATGCTCACACAGGCTCTGTAGTACTTCCGTGCACACTTCCTCTTCTACGTTCTTGCCGGAAATTGGAGTGAGCTGGTCGTTGATTACCCTCGCTGCTCTAATTGGGGTCATCTTGGGCATAGCTGCGAGCTTGTGAAGGACGGCTAACTGCAGTAGATTGGAGATCGGTACGTCGTAGTACGGCGCTGGGCACTTCTTCCACATCATGCCAGCCAGCCGCATCTCCGGGTCGCACTGTCGGCAGATGTGGGACCAGTGAAGGGGGCTTCCCTTGTCCACCTCGACCCTGCAGAAACCATCATTCAAATTTGTACTACTCATTCTTTTCACCTTTAGCATTTCCTCTCTTTTCACTGGCACCTTCCTTAGCTTGTCTAATTGCACTACTTTCTCTTTCTCATCTTCAATTCCCACTATCTTTGCAGTAGTGTCTGATCTATCCACCACTCTGAATGGTCCTTCCCAGCAGATCCTTATTTTTGGGTTTTTCTCTCCGTTTCTCTCTCTGAAGGCATAAACTCTATCGCCCACTCTTGGTTCATTCACTTTGTTCCCTTCTCTCTTCTATCATATTCTATCTTCATTTTCTCTCTTTCTCCTTGTAGTCTCTCATTGACTATTTCTTTGGTTCTTTTCATCCTCAACATCATACTTGACTTATAGTCATCGCTATCTACTACATATCTCTCATCTACCCTCCAACTCTCTCCAGTCGGCAATCTATCATCTCTCCCGTGAAATAGAAAAGTTGGGCTCTCTCCTGTTGCTTTATGCGGTACCGTGTTGTACGCATATAGCGCATAAGGTAGAGCGTCTTCCCATTCATCTGATCCTCCCAATATCCGTCTCAGTATTTCTGTGATTGTCCTATTCACTCTTTCTACCGCACCATTGGCCCTCGAGTGATACGGTAAGGTACATTTCCTCTCTATCTTCCATAATTTATTGATTTCTTCCATCAGCTCATTCATAAACTCTCCTCCATTATCACTCAGTAATGCCTTAGGCACTCTCCCCCCTTTCAGTACCCATTGAGTCATAAACTCGTCTGCTACCGTACTCGCTTTCTTATCTCTGATCGGACAAGCTTCAGCGTATCTCGTGAATAAATCGATAATTGTTAGAATGTAACGATTTCCTTTCTTGCCTCGACCCATATCGATTAAATCTACCGCCACTATTTCCAAAGGAGCATTTGCCTCTCTCGGCTTCAGTTCGGGGATGAATCTCTTTCTTGGATTGCTCACAAGACACACCTCGCACTCTCTCACTACTTTGGCTACATCCTTATTCATCGATCCCCACACGTACTCTTTCTCTACCCGCTCTAGCAATTTCTGCACTCCCACGTGACCTACCAACACACTCTCATGTATTTCCTTCACTAGCCTTAACCTCTCTCTCCTTGGTACATACAATCTTCTTTCGTGATCCCTTCCTATCAGATACAGTATCCCTTCTTCCACTATCACATCTGCCATGCTGTACTTCTTGGTGGAATCTGGTATCTTGACAATCTCTGTCTTTTCACCTTTTCCATTCTCAACTTCCCTCCACTTTCTGACTAATTCGACCACCCATTCCTCCTCCTCTTGCATCCTCTTCCAATTCTCCTTTCCTTCCCTCTTCTCTACTGCTACTTCCTCCTTGTTCCTCAGTTCCTTGTCTCCCTTCTGCTTGCTTCTAGTCATCACATTGATTACCAGATCATCTCCGATCGTCACCGGATCTCCCTCTTCTTCCACTGGATTTCGTGACAATGAATCTGCTACAACATTCTCTCTACCCTTGACGTGCACGATGTCAAGATTATACGGCATCATCTCTGCCGCCCACCTCAATATCCTCGAGCACACATTCTGCCTTTTAAACATGGATGTTAATGGTGCATGATCTGTCCTTACAACCACTCTACTACCAAAGATCAGGAACTTCCATTTCCTTGTCGCCTCGAATATAGCGAGCGCCTCGAGATCAATAATCGAGTAATTCCTCTCGGGACCCCTCAAAGATCTCGAGTAGAATGCTACCGGCTTTTCCACTCCTGTCTCATCTGCTTGTGCGAGCACACCTCCTATGCCGTGACCACTTGCGTCTGTCGTAATGATGAATGGCCGATCTCCCTTCACTGCGGCTTCAAAATCTGGCTGGACGAGCACCGGAGCCTCAGTAATCGCCTTCTTCATAGTCACGAATGCCTTCTCTTCCTCACTACCCCATCTCCATTCTACTCCATTCCCAGCTAATCTGTGCATCGGCTCAGCCAATTTCGCGAATCCGCGCACGAATCTTCGATAGTAACTGGCTAGACCCACAAATGACCTTACTTCCGATGCATTTTTCGGACGCGGGTATTCTCTCACAGCGATAACCTTCTTTCCCTCCATACTCACTCCTTTCCCTGATACCGAATGCCCCAAGTATTCCACTTCCTCCATTAGGAATTTTCACTTCCCCGGATTCACTTTCACTCCTTTCTCTTTCATTCTCCTTAATACCCACTGTAGTACATGTAAGTGTTCTTGTACAGTTTCCGTTGCAATCAGTACATCATCGATATAACAAAATACTCTCTGCCCCGTCCCTTCCTTTTCCATCTCTTCTTTCAACATTTCTATCATAGCTCGTTGAAATTGACATGGAGACACATTGAGACCAAATGGCAACACTTGAAACTCGAAATGTTCCCCGAGCAGACTGAAAGCTGTGATCTCCTTCGACTTCTCTTCCAATCCTACTTGCCAGAATCCGCTCTGTAGATCGATGGTGGAGAAGTATTTCTTTCCACTCAGACTCTGGATTGTACTCTCCAAGTGAGGCAATGGTTGAGCATCCAGTCGTATCATTTGATTTACCTTGCGGTAATCAATACATAGTCGGATACTTCCGTCTTTCTTCTTTACTACCACGATCGGAGAGCACCACGGACTCTGTGACTTACGGACTACTCCCTGTCTCATCATTCTGTCTACCAACGCCCTCAACTTCTCTCGTATCGCGAATGGAATTGGTCTAGGCTTCTGCCTGATTGGCTTTCCCTCAACTATATCTACTCCACACTCCCACTCTGTCAGTCTCCCAATATCTTCCTCTCCCTTTGCGAAGACCTCAGAACATTCCTTCAGTACTATCTCCAGTTCTCTCCCAATCGCTTCACCTCTATTCTTGATCAACTTCTCCATAATCGCCTCCCACTCATCTTCTCCTTGTGCATCCACTCGTCGACACCTTGGCGACTCCTCTCCTCCCTCCGACGAGACTCCGTTTACACTTCCATCAACCAACTTCCATGAACCAATACTCTGATGCTTTTCGAATTTCATCTCTTCTTTCGTATCATTATAAACAGGAACGATGACGAACTTCTCCCTCACTGCCACTCCTTCTATCACTTGGTCTACTACAGTATCCAGCACTACTGACGCATCTTCACTTCCCGTCACCCACACTGCTCCCAACTCTCCCGGCTCGATTCTCACATTCCTAAGCACCGTAGCACTCTGTACAGAATGTTCACTGTGCATCTGACTATCTCCCTCCTCATTAAACCCCACCGCTCTCAATTCGATTCCAATTGCCTCCAAACCACGTCCACCGATGATTACCGTACTGCAATTATCGTCTGCTACGTAAAATCAAACTCTTGCTCTTCTGCCCACCTCTAGGTGCACATCTAATACTGTCTTTCCCAGAAAACTCATTGGGTTTCTCTGTGCATCTCTTACTACTCTTGTTCCTCCTATCTCCATTCTTGTTCCTTCCATTTCTATTACGAGATTCCTTGAGATGACCGAGACATCTGCCCCTGTGTCTAGCAGTGCTTCTACCGGCATTCCTTCGATCCTTCCTTTCACCTTTTCCATCTTTTTCATAAAGATGAACTCCTCCTCCAATTCCATCTCTCTCTTTCTCCTCTCATTGATGACTTGCTCCACGCTCTTCTGTCTCACATCTAATCTGATTGCACTCACTCTATTCCCTCCAGTGTTTGTGCCATTATATCCTTCTGTAGGCCTCACTCCTCCTCTTCCATTATTGTAACCTCCTCTTCCTGCTCCCGCTTGTACTGCTTGCACTTGCGGCATCGGCAGTGTTCTTGGTAGTATCATACCATTTTGCTGTGGAGCAACGAACGATCTCACTCCTGCTGTCCCGTTCTGATGTCCTCCTCTTCCACTTGGACACATGACTCGACCTTGTCCCGTCCCATATCCACCTGAGCGGCTGTTCATTCCCGATCCGATTCCATTGAATCCTCCTCTTCCATTCATCCTTGATGTGCATTGATATTCCTTGTGCCCTTTTCCTCCGCACTTATGACACAATACATTCTCTCCCCTTCCCTCACTATGCACCCCTCTCATTTCCCGTTCATTTCGCTTCATGTACTCCAGTTGAATCAGTGCAGATTTCATCTCCTCGTATGAGTCTCCTTTGGCGAACAGCTCAAGAAGTCTTGAGTACTCCCTCGGCTTTCCTTCGTGTATCAGCAGAATCTGCCTCTTTCTTGCAGCCTCTTTCTTCTCCTCTCCCTTATGGAGTTTCCTCGTCCATTTCTCAATTTCCTCACACACAGTGGCTACCGTATACCCTCTCAATGTCTGCCCTCTCAATTTCTTTTCCCATTCAATCTCTTCAAAAGGAGTCTCATTCGACAACTTACTCCTCAACCACTTCAAGATTTCCTTTATTCCTTTCACTTTCTCCTCTTTAGGTATCCCTCTTAGTGTATCTCTCGCTCTTCCCACTAAATTCTCCTTTAGCATCGCCAAAGCTGCCTCCCGTCCCATTCCACCAAATCTCAACAGAAACCCTTCCTCAAACTCCTCCCAATATTCTTTCCTTCCCGCATACTTACTGAGGGGTGGGAGTTGATTACCTAACAGCCCGGCTGTTTTTCCCCATTCCTTCTTTTCAGACTCCTTCCCTACTTCTTCCCTTCCTATCTCACTCTTTCTATCACTCTCCGTGTCCTGATTATATACAGAAGACGACTCACACTCTTTCCAGTTGGTTGAAGAACTCCACTTCTGCTCCTTCCTCTCCTTCTCCTTTAGGGATCCCTTCACAGAGTTTCCTCCATCGTCTCGCCTCTTTCTCATCCGCTGCAATTGCTCCTTTTGTTCTTTAATACTCGCCAAATCATCATCTATCTCTTTCTCCTCTGTCTCTTTCCTGTTCTTCTCCTTTGACTTACCTTCCCTTTCTTCTCCCTCGACCATTCGCGCGACCTCCATCGTCTCGATTTGGTCCTTCAGCTTCTCCAATTCCTTGTTCATCTCCTCGATGGTCGCATCTCGGTTGGCCAGCGACTTCAGAAGTGCTCGTGTTCTATCTTCTGCCGTCGCTTCTTTCACTTCCATCTCCTCCATTTGTATCGCGAGGGCCTGAACATTTGCTATCATTGCATTCCATTTTCCAACCGGAGTTTCATCCTCCCTTAACTCCATGTTCTCTATCAACTCTTCCCATAGCTCCCTTTCCTTTCCTGTATCACCACCTTGTCTATCTCTCTCTCTTTCCTCCTCCTTTCTAGCTTCTCTCTCAGCCTCTAGTTTCATTGCTAGCTCTGGCAAGCTCTTCACTCCCTCATCTGTACAAACCGATTTAATAACCTCTCTATATGTTCTCGCACTCTCGGCTAGTTTCCTCATTTTAGCGAGGATCTCATCTACCGACCTGCACTTCGTGCCCTGGACCAATTTTTGTTCCTCCTTCCAAAAGTTGCTCACTTCCTCTCTCCTCTCATTCCCTCTATCCATTGCTTTTTGCACCTCGTCGCACTCCTCCTTAGCTCTTTCTCTCGTCTTTCTAAATAGCTCCCTCACTTCCTTAATGTTCTCTTTAGTTTTGAGTGCCGACAACTTGACTATTGCCTCCTCACAGTTTTTGAACTGTTTGAAAACTTCGTCCATTCCTTCACTCACTCTCTCTCTCATCCAGTGCCTCCTTTCTCATTGCTTCTGCTCTACCCCTGGTCAATCTATCACTCACAGCAGGGGTTGTCTTGCTACTTCCATCCGACTCCTTGCTGCTCTCGCTTCGTTCGCTTCTTACTTTCTCCTCTTCTCTCACTTCTTCTTCCTTCTCCTCCATTTCCTCGTCCCACAGAAGCTCTGCTTCTCGCTCCGGCGATATGTTGTCCGACATCTACAAATACTCCCTCGTTACTCTGCACAATAACGATAATACACCAATACGGGATCACACGCGAATAATCACAAATACGGGATCACACGCGAATAATCACAAATACGGGATCACACGCGAATAATCACAAATACGGGATCACACGGGAATGATCTCTATAATCACGCAATATTCGCCACTGCCTCCTCTTACGTCACTTCGCCTCCTCTCAATCACACTATATCTGCACTCACAGCGGCACACTTTCTTCTCTACTTCCTGTTCCCTTGCGATTCCCTCGGTTATTTTCGTCCCCAGGTAGTTTATACGAACTCCTCGCACTACTCCGACTACTTTCCTCAGGAATCGCTCTTTCAATTGAGACTTTTCGACCGATATTGACGAACGGTTTCCCGAACAGCAATACGTCTACTTGCTTCTCACTTGAAAGCGATTGGCTTTCGATCTCCCCTTTGGTCACAAACCAAAGGATCCGCGATCGAGGCTACCCTTGCCTTTTAACAACCCAGCTGGCGATACCAACTGGTGTGATTCTGTCCTTTTTCAGCTCAACTCAGCCCCCATGTAAGAGAGTCAAGAAGAGAGATGCAGGACTGTGTGTCTGTATGGGTGCGATGCTGTGTGATTTCGAGGTCAACGATAAATAAATTACTCGATTTACTAGCCAGAAAACAAACAACGTGCTCACGCGGAGCCAGAGAAGAACGAATGAATCACAAAATTTAGGAAAATACAAATATTCTGGTGCAGTTAGGCCGCAATTACTAACACGGGGGTGGGATACTGTAGTCGCACAAAAAAAGACTAGCGCTTGCGAATTACACCAAATTACAGTATTCTTATCGATAACTGATTTTATAATGGTACAGATAGGGACTTCTTCACAGGGTTAATTAGGTTTGTACTTCTTCTTCGTGGGCTGTTGCTCCTCTTCTTCTTCCTCATCAACATCTACACTGTATTGCATCACTCATATGAAATAACGTAATGAAATAAATAGCATATTTTGGAGCACTGTGCAGACTGATGACTGTGAGGTACAATGTTTATGGATAGCCGTAGTAATTCGTCACAAATCTCGAAAAAAATGAAAGTGCGAAAACTTTCCGGACACCCTTATAGATGGGGCAAGCCGGTAAGCCAGCTGCAACGTGGGATTACGTAACCCAAGCTTTCCCAAGGCATCTAGGGCACGTTACCTTTCGCAATCAAAGTTGTTACCAATTTACCGCCCCGGGGCGGATGGAAGGCTTGGTTGGCCTCGGAGGGGATCGAAGTATATGATGTCGACTGATACTCAATAATCCGACATTTCTGCGCCGTCCAAGGCAAATCATTGCTTTTGCAAGTTCTTTACCTTGCGGTAAGTAGCGTCGCCAAGTCGAGAACTGTACAAGACAAAGCCAGCTAATTACATTTCTTTTTGTTTTCTACATTTCAAATCATTCATTCAAAGTAAAATATTATTTAGCGTACAACTGCTTATTAAACATCATTTTTTTATAAACGATTTATTCGAACAGGGAATTTCATACAGTTCTGTTAAAGGGACAGTAAACACAAAAATTCTTGTTCATTTGATCCAATTTCCACGAGCGACGTAGGGATAGAGATAGTGTGCGCCCTATCAGATATCAGCCCAAGTGGAGCAGCGGTAAAACGCTTGCCTAGCAATCGTGAGGTCGCGTGTTCAATACCCACCCTATGCTTTTGTTTCTTCCAACGGGCCGAAAGTCGTGGCGAGACCTTGAAATTTGCGGGAATTCAACGGTGCCTTTACTGTCCCTTTAATGAAAACCTCCGGGCGGCAACAAAATGCCTTCTCTCCCCACAAGTAGCAGCCTCTGAACTTATTTGGTTAGTACAACCTTCGAGGTGATAAAATCAAGGACAATATTTTTCAATGAAAGTCATTCTTACGGCATCCAATCTTGATCCCATCGTAATCCCCAAGTGACTAGTTCATGTTCAGCAGCGCATTGCCCATCACACCACGGGGCGGTACCGTACCATCTACAGTACTGAAAGAAGGAAAGTCACTGTTATAGTTATTCTCATCCAACCTTCCAAGGATAGTGCAGAAGAACACCATGGTCACAGCACAGAGCCTTGTCGCCAAACAAACAGCCACTCAAGGATGAAATCTTTTACTCATGACACCGGAAACCACATCGTCTTTCCACAACCCGATTACACTTCCAGAAAGGGGTCAGGAATAAGATCGCACTTACTATCAGGAGATTCTTACTCATGACCCCTTTCTGGAGGATTGGAATCATATGGAGAGTGAGAATTGAGTAGAGAGAGAATCAAAGTAGTTATTTCTCACGTTCCGAATCCTTCGTCATTATTAAGGAGTCTTCCGACCATTCTCGTTAATTCTGTCATTCCCTCTGGACACTCGGGATGTCCACAATTGGGAGAATCTCCGTACCATCGGCAGCCCTTAACAAAAGAATTATTACTTAGAGATCAAAGATTAACCGAAGACCGTTCCGAAATTGAACTTACCGGATGTCGATCTTTTGGTTCGACAAGAAGTGACGTCATGAAAAGAAGGAGGAGAAGATGGGTAGAGATCATAATTGAGAGAATCAATCGATATCAGAGACGAGAAATTAACAGCCGACCGTGCGGAATGAAGAGGAACTAATGAAATGGAGGAGAGGAAGGGGTGGAATGGGGAAAACATGTTGTTCTCACAACAAAAACAACAAAACAATAAATTAGAAATGCAAAAAAAACAGCAAATCCTTCTCGATTAAAAATATTTAACATTTTTTAATGTATAAAAGTGTATTCTCCGATAAATTTCGCAATCACGCTAAAATTAGTACACGACAGTCCGAATATCGTATGATGTATCTAGAATCTACAAAGAGTCATAGTGAACAGTTTATCGGAAATAAAAAAAACCTTGAATACGCCTCAGAATGTACAAAGTTTATATAAAATTGTGGCGCAAATTACTATCCGCGGGGGTTATCATAAACTAGTCCGACAATTTGTATTCCAGAATAGTCTCAGGTCATTTAGAAGAGTAGGACGGGCAAATTTTCTCTGCATAATACATATCATCTGAATACCGCATCTGCTTAACACCTTACTTTTTTTGGAAACCTCACAAACACCAGATGTAATATAGCTTTGCCAGTTTCATAACGAAAACAATTCCCAGTGCTTCCCAGTGCTCCAGTGCCTTCACTGCTATCGTTGATAGCGCATTATACAAAAACATGTGCGAGAAGATTTTCCCACGTTTGCTATTGTATTTTCCTTGAAAATGAAGTAGTTGAAGATAAAAAAGGAAATGGCCACAAGTTTCTTGCGCTTAATGTTCCTGTTCTTCCTTCCTCTTCTCTTTCATATCGGATTAGCCTGCAGAGATGGCAAATCCGATTGTGAGTCAACGTTTCATCATTGGTGCAAAACGGAATTGTAGGTACTGATGTTGTGAGGAATGAGACGGAAGAAACAATCAATCTAGTAATTGACGACCTGACCAAAACAATTGCCGAGGTCAATAATGTCGATATCTTATCCATTTCAATTTCGTCCAGAACTTTATTATTTCCAGAGTAGCGATTTTATCGTGAAATACCGGACAAATCTGCACACGTTCACCGTTCAGCTGGAGAGTAAATTGAGGAGTGACAAAATACTCCTCGAAGTAAGTTATTACTGGGTTGAAAAATAAACGTTTTACGTTTCAGCGACTACTGACACGTCAAGAGAATCAGGTGTGAGGATGATTTTTTTCTTCAGTTAATTTTACTTTCCATTTGTGCTTTAATGTTGCAGAGCGCAAAATTGAACGAAGTTTGCGACGATCAAACCATTTCCAAAAGTAAGCAATAAACTTCTTGGAGTTAAATAATTGTCCATTAAATTCACACATTAATCATTTGCATTGTAGAGAACGACATGTGCAAATCAATGGAGAAAAGTGAGAGAAAGTGTGCAAGTGAGGAATTTGGATTGGCCTATAAATTAATGTTCTAAATAAGATTGTACTTCTCCCTACTATAACGATGCTGAAATGATGTACACATGCAGGAATGGATATTCTTTCAATGAGAACACAGTAAAGGTAGTCACATATTATATTGTACCAACAACAAAAACATTTTTCAGTTATCAATATAAAATCTTTCAGAGACAAATTCGATGTTATTTCTTCGACAATCGAGTTGAATTAGCATACGAAGGGATTGATAAAAAATAAATCTACAAAGGAGATCTGACTTGCTTGCGATTGGGTTAATCACTTGCATCTGATAATTATACCATGCACGATTTCTAGTCCCCGACCTTCAACCCAAATCGTGCCCCTATACTTGTGCTGAGTCAGCCATCTGCAGTGAAACAAAGGTTATTAATTTATTTAATAAAAAAATATTTAGTTAATGAATTCTTAATGACTGAAAGCTCATGTTGTTTCATTCATAAAAAAAGACAAGTGACATGTTTCTAGCTATTTCAGCTCGTTTGCGCATGCTTGAAAGGATACATCGATGTTTCTTCGCAGTACAATAAAGAAGCTGGACAGATTTGCACCAAATGCAATAACTCGAATCCCGTTGGAACAGGTTGACCTCATTTTTAGGCATTTTTACTTAGATTTGATCTTATCTTGGCTATGAAATATAGACTTTCACATACAGGTACACTCAGAAAAAAGTCACTAGGATCAGGACACAAAGTGAAAATGTTTACTTACCGGTAAGTGAAATGTCTCTTATTTCTAGTGACTTTCACTTACAGGTAAGTGAACATTTTCACTTTGTGTCCTGATCCTAGTGACTTTTTTCTCAGAGTACACCTAATATTTAATCTTTGTTCCATTACAAATTTATTGACAGATTACGTAATGCTTTTCGATGAATCTTCCTCAACTGGAGACAATCGACCAAAAATGGTTGATTTCTTATACAGATTTCTACAGTTCATCAATATCGATCATACTGACAATCGGTATTAGATATTTTAGTATATAATAGAAAAATTCAGTAACTTCTCTTTAGATTCGCTCTAATCCAATTTCATAATTCCATTTTCCTCAAGTTCAATTTGTTCTCGAACGCTTCTTCAGAGTTTATTATCTCGTACATGAGAAGTTTCAATGAATCGGTGCGTACTATAATAAAGAAACATTCAACAAGATGAAAAATATATTTGCAGGGCATGACCAATACCCCTGAAGCGTTGAAATTGGCGAATGATGAGGTATCTTACTTTCAACTGTAAATGAAAAGCATTGTTTTTTTTAATCAGGTCTATTCAAAGATTTCATCAAATTCAACCAGACCAAGAGTGACCATTCTATTCACTGATGGAGCTCCGAATGCTTGCTCATTGCGACCGATGGGTAACCGCAAATGAAAAAAAATAACGAAATGAAATTACAAAAAAAGAATTGCGTCAGGTTTCCTGCCCTCTGAGAATTCGCAATGCATCAATGAAGAACTGAGAAGAGAAGTGAAAAGGATGAAGACAACTTACAGTTTGTATAAACTTCTATTTGAAAACCTATTTATTATTAGATGCTCGAATTCTCACGATTTACATTGGACGAGATACGACTGAATCAGAGGTGCAGAAGATGAGACTGATCACATCGGAGGATGAGGAATTAACTGTCGATGATTTTGATATGAGGTGAACTTTCAAAATATTGTTTAAATTAATCTCCTTCAGGACCTCAAAGAGAATGTTCTTGACAGACTGCAAATGAAGATATGCTGAGGAGAGCACCCACATAGCGGATTTAGATTTTTCAAATTGGTCGTTCTTGTTGTAACTCTATTTTGCTTCAATAAAAATACTTGCAATAATGGACATGTTTATTCTAACAAACAAATTGGAAACTGATCGCGATATCTCAAATATATTCTCTCATTGAATCCTCTTCCTTTTCACTTCTTCATAGTCATCATCTGAATCATTCGTTCTCTCTCGCCATGTTCTTCGATTACAGTATTTGATCCGATGGATTCCCACGATGGATTGATTCGATTTCAATCGATATCGACCCACAGTAATACGATTTCCGAGATGAATTGTAGTGATTTCGAAGATGCCTTTCGAGGCATCGATCAAACGAAGGAGAGCTCCACGCATGGGAGTTGGAGCCTAAAAAAATGCTAATTCTATGTTTTATCAATGTGAGCAGCTAATTAGTTATTAATGTAAAGTCTAGCTGAGTTGATAATGAGTTGCTGAATCAAGAATAGAATTGTTCAGTTTACGTCTTTGTACATGCAGATAATAATGCAATAGTACAAATTGCAGACAACGCGTCTTCTACGAGGAATAATACTAACGTCGAAATGTTCTCCATTCAAATTCACACTTTCCCAACACGACTTTTTCAGATCCAGAGACCACAATCCGCTCGCGAACAAGTAGACTTTGTCCCCGATCACGATAGCATTCGAGCCACTGAAGAGATAGAAATATGAGAAATCCAATTCACGCACTGACCGTGTAAGATCGGGGTACAAATTTGATGGCGATACAATTTTCCATCGGGCACAAATGCCATTCTTGAATCCTTCAAAGTCGTGAGCATTGTGAATGAGATATTGGGCATCGTTCCAATTGAATGTGAACATGGAACATTCGAACTCCTGAATATCAACAGGTCAGGCATTTTTTAGTAGAAAATAATTTTGTTTACACCACACAAAAAAAATTGTGATCAAATGGTGTCAATGCGAATAGTCTAGGACTAAAGAAAGAGAAGAATGAAAGAAATAACAATATTCCACTTACACGATCTTACAAAACTATCTAGTTTGACTTTTAATAATTAACATGGCATTTACCTTCAGTTTACGATAGAAGTCATCCCTGCAGAAGTAAGTTTCTTCATTGAGGAGATCTACCATTCTAGAAACAGTAAGTCGACACGGTAGCTTGATAGAGAAACGAATAGAATAAAATGCACCAATCAGCGTCTAGATTTCTGTTTAGTTTACCGCGTGCATTATGGTTGGAAGTGTCCATCCGATCTCACACAACTATAATAATTGGATTAGATATCAAGTCGATGGACGCAACTCTTTCTTCAAGTGGAAACCTCAAACGTTCGAGATATACAGTGTGATTAAGTAAAGAGTTTTACTCTCAGGCGCACTCTGAAAATTTACCTTAGATTTTAAATGACGATATAAATTATGATATGGAGATAATTCAAAACATAGCATCTTTCCTCTTCCACTCTTCCAGTCGGTGTTTCGATGTCAGTGATGCTCGCTCACTAATTTTTCCATTGTACGATTGAGATGCCCACATAGTCATTTCACAATGATTTTATCAATAACTTGGAAGTGATAGTCATCGCAAGTATTCACTCGATATGTACTTTGGTTCTTTAGTTGATTAGTGGTTTTTGATCTCTGATCTTCGATTTCGTCTCTACTCCAATCGTCTCAACTCCATCCCACTCTTCTTGTTAGGCAATCTTGCCGGGGACTTTGACTTCTTCAATTTCTTCGACTTCTTCTTCTCCTCAAATATATCAGTTGTCGATCGGCATCGATTGTGCATCTACCGTACCTTCTGCTCTCCTTCACATCGCAGAAAACCCGTGTCGAGGTCGCAGGCAGTGTCATGCTCGCCACGGAATACTTTCTCGCCTCAAGCGAAAATTCATTGCGTAGTGATGACGCAACTTCACCTACCAACTTCGTCTTCCATTGGGGAAAGAATCTTGAATCCATTTCGTCCCTCCTTTGTCACGTGCATTACGGCACCGTGATTTGGCTTAAAATATTCTGACGTCAACCGACAATAACTCACAACCGTAATCCATGTACCGTATCCAGTACCCTGTCAATCGAATACCGTAACCAGTTACCGTACCCGATCGGGGTAGTAGGATGCGGCGGTGAACACCGTGACAAGCTTTCCATTCGCGAAGAAGTTGAAGCCATTCATCATCATCTGCAAGGTGCGTAGTAATGATGCAATCAATTTACAGTATCCCAACTACCGTATCTCATCTACTGTATCCCCTCTACCGTATTCCATATACCATATCTCATCTTCAGTATACAATTTACCGTATCCCATCTACCGAGTCCGTTTCTACTGTATCCCAATTATCACCTGATGTCCTCGTACAACAAGTGTCAGTCCGAGTCTCTTCATCACTTCTAGTAGCAGATCCTCTCCGAAATGTATGCTCACGCCTCTCACCTCATTCGGTCGATGCCTGAACATTGATGGTTCGACTCCGGTAGTCGACAGCTCCTTTTGCCAAGTTCTGTCTTACCCCTTGAGGTCAAGCATGGGATCGGACCACATGAGATCACATGCGAGTGGATTCGAATTCGGGTCGATCATCGGCTTGGGAATCTCAAAATAAGGAGATAATCTAAGTAAGTGATGTATAAATCAAGGGAAAGTCAAAGATCAAAGATCAACTCACACTTCGAATGTCTTCGAGTGTTTGGAGCAATGGCGAGATTCCACCATGCATTAACAGAATCGAACCACCTGACAAATGTATCTACCTTTTTTCTCTATTGATCATTCTTTTTTTGCTGAGAATGTCAACAGCTGAGTAATTCTTGGCACGATTCCAACTGGAAACTGTGGGTTTGCCTCTTGACGAATTTTTCAATTAATCGATAACTTACCCGCCAGACACGCTATTGGCATGTGAGTAAAGAGCTCGTTGAACTTCATGAACAGCTCTCGGCCATCGTCCTGAATATGATCTTTGATCTCTACCTTTCATCTGTTGATCTTTGATTTCTGATCTTTGATTTCACTCACCCGATCGAATCTCTCAATGAGCTCCTGCTGGAAGCCGTACACACGATTGATCGCCTTGCTTTCGTGATTTCCGCGCAGGAGACAGTACACACACAGAAAAAAGTCTAGTTTTACCCTACTCCCTCTCAATATCAGACCCATTAGTCTGATATACAAGACTGCTACGGCTGAAATATAAGACTTTTTATGGTTTTAAAAATAAGACTTTGAAAGTCTTATAAATTAGACTTTTTCAGTTCGCGATAATGCGTGCGCGCGTTTATGGTGTAGCCCCTACCGTACACTCGCTCGCGAATTTTTACTCTATTTTCGCTCTTTTATCGATTTATTGTAGTTATAGTTTATTTTTTTGTTGAATTTCATGCTCGAAGTTTAGCTAGATCCTTGTTCTTCTTAATGAACCACTATAACGCTGTCTTTGTGAGCCGAAGCAGCAATTCTCGACAGTTTATTATCTTGCACGAACGTTGTTCAATTACCTTGATTGATTTTCTTCTCCCTTGAATAAGTTCGTTCTATTCACTTTAGGTTTGCGCCTGGCTCATCCTCCAGGCTCTATTTGTGTCATTTGCCCATCGATCGATCGATTTTCAACGTCAACGTCACACCGTTAATCGTTGCAGGGTTACTCGTCGCCCGTCCTCTCCCTCAGTCGAGGGACACTCGAGAAGACTCCTCCGAGGAATAAGGTGCGCTTACTTTCTCATCAAATTTAACGTAAAGTCGATGCTCACTACGAGTGCTCGTGCTTTTCCTCGAATTACAGGAATGCTTTGATGAGCGCTCGTGCATCAAAGCATTCCTTTTTTCTGCATTATTGACAGGCCGTCTCCTCTGATTGTATATTATTTATCGTTCAACGTACAGTGTCTGTATAATAGGAAATGCAAAACAGAGTGCGCCGCCGAAGTTTACTTATAATTGTGCTGATCATTGGGTGTTCATGTAAATTTATTTATATTTCCCCTGTTCTTGGTTACATTAAATCTATTCTGTACTTCAGGCCCATCGGGGACGAGGTTCTCTTCTCGTGCCGACTGCTGGCGTCCGCGCCCACGCGGACCGCTTGCCGCCATCCGCGCACGGTGCGTTCACCCTATCAACCCTTACCCGTAATTGATATTACACATCCGTGTGCGTTTCTCGCTATTGTATTTAACGATATTTCGAAGAAAAAAATATATTCCCAATAAAAGCTTCACGATAAAAAAAAGTAAACGTTGTACCGTACCTCTCAAGGATGGGTACGGTACAACGGATTACGGTATCTAAAGTTTCGTTTGAAAGAAACTATGTACTGTCTCACGGATGCTGTGGATTTATTTCGTATACTTGAACGATATGACGGCTATTGCTCCATATTTCGGAGATATGACAACAGTAATGCCGAATCCATAACTGATGATTACTGTATAAATGACTACCGTATCGCAGAAGTACGCGACGGAGCTGGTGAATGCGACAGACGGCGAGCTGTCACGACGATCCGCGCCCTTGAAATGCAGGTATACGGTAGTCGGCGCGATCGATAATTTATCTCGCCGTGATTACTGTAACTAACATTGATCGATTACAGTTGCACTCCTTTTCGAAGTGCCCGCCTGTCGTGGCTGCGGTGTGTGGAAGAGACATGTGAGCATCGGGAAAATGGCTGACGAGAGCGGAGCTGCACTCTTCAAGCCCCCTTTATGAACAAAGGTGGGAAAAAGATTAAAGATTAAAGATTACATCAGGTCTACCGTACTCTCGCACCTTACTCTACTGTACTTCTCAAAGATGTTATCCTTTCACGTCAAATCTGCGCCGAAAATTATTACAAATTTCTCCTGTTTGGGTTATTTTCTGTTTACGCCATCTCTGTTTGATACGAATGCAATCGAATGATTACGGTGCTTATTATTGAATATTTGAAGTGAACTGACGACGCCGACGCTGCTGCACGGAGTCGGTGGTGGCGTCGCCGCAGTGCACGTGGCAGGTGCACGATGTGTGCTCGCTCGTCAAACGATTCCTCAGAGATCTCAAGGTTCGGTAGGGATACTGTAGTTACTTGTTTACCGTATGCTGTGGGATACTGTTATTATGTAATCACTCTGCGACGCATAGCAATACAGCAGACTCTAAGTTCTAAGGTTGTCTCCATAACGGGTGTACTGTAGTTGCTGCTCAGGATTACGGTATGCTGTTCCCGGAGTATTGTAATAATCGTTTCAGAACCAGCTCATATGCTCAGAGGAGATCAATGCGAAGCTGTTCGCCATCGCCGCCAAGCATCCCGATGGAGTTGTACGTTTTTTTTTAAAATTATATTATTTATTGATTATTGTATTCTCCATTACCCTCCCCTATCACGGGGGCTCAAAAATTCAGATCCTCTACAAGAGAAATGAACAGATAATGGTCACGAGAGCAATGCGTAAATTTCCATTGCTTACTACGGTATTGCGATGAAAATTGCGTATTGCGATGGCTACATCAAGCATTATACCGTAGTAAGTGCAGCTTATTCGCGGACCGCTTTTTTATCCGCCTTTGAGCCCCCGTGCCTCTATTATTAATGATAGTAATAATAACGATAATAATAATAATAGAACTTCGATTTGAGTATCGATGATAACTTCAAATATTGCTAATTTAGATGTGCGTTTTCAACGGGAACGCCGATCGTTTTGTTCATTTCTACAAGAAGGATGTCGGAGAGGTGCGTTTATTATTATTTCCAATCAATCGACAATCAGTAATTGGTAGATCGATCTACTGGACGGCGACAAGATCGCACTGTTAATCGCCGAGTACTACAAGGAGGTGAGTTAATGTAACCTTTGGCCTCGAGGAACTGATTATAGATTACTGTAGAAGGACAAGTAAGATACGGTAGGCAAATATTCGATCGATAAAGATAAATCATTACTGCTGATATCGATTGACAGGAAGTGCTAGCTCATTATTTAGTGATCCAAAAAGTATACGGTAGCATACGGTAATGGTGTTCTACGGTAGTTCTAACTCCGTTTTTTTCTGATGTGACCTACCCATTGTGAGCAATATTACTCTACAATCACCGAGTTACATCTAGTTCAGAGGCTTGAGTTAACAGTGAGTCTGTTAGTTGGACTGGTGTGTGGTGTTATATGAAGTAAAGATTTAGAAATAGAGAAAGTAGAAAATGACAACCGAGAACAGTCAGATGGATAATTAGTTATTGATTTTCTCATTTCCAGACGGATGATCGATCGTTCGCTGTTCAAGACAGATCGTGACGCGTCTCGACTTCGGAAAGAGAAATCGGACGACATAATTGATGAAGTGAGTGACAGTAATAGAAAATACGTCACATATATTATGCCGTAAAGAGCGATCTCCCCCTTATCCCAATGCTGTCCGGTCAGATCCCCATGTCAAAAGTGGTCGCCCGGGGCGACGCATTGATTTTCACATCCAGGAGAACGAGAAATTCACGTTGAATTTATGTACGATGTGTTCTCGAGGTTATTACCGAATTATTTTTATTTTACACATAAAAGTAAAAAATTGCATTAATATAAAATAAATTTTTGAAAACGGCTCAAATTACGAATAATAAATGCACTCGAGTCATATTTAGGAGCTTTACTTATACATACCCGGACTTGATGTGTTGCTTTCTCTGGTTTGGTGCTCTTAACCACGGTAGTCCAGCTCGGGTGCACTTATTATTCGTAATTTGAACCGTATTCAATAATTTATTTTAAATTAATGCAACGTACTAATTTATCTGAAAAAAAACAAATAGTTCTCTAATGACCTCGAGAATACAGGGCACATTAAATAAGCGTAAAGTTCTTACTATCCTGGCTGTAAAGGCTTCGGGTCGCCCCGGGGCGCCCACTCTTCACATGGGGATGTGACCGGGCTGTAGATATTAGGTTAGCTCCGCCCTTGATCTTCCAATAGATAATATTGGGGGGATCTTATAAATTATTGATTGGGATAAGTGGCGCAGGCGGGAGGTGATCCCTCCGAGTAGCTCTCCCCGGTATAGCATATGCGACGTCTACTTACTGAGAGTAGTACGGTAGTATAATTTGGAGGATACGGTAGATTTCTTACGATTGATCGATTTCAGTCCGAGGACGGCTACAAAATGGATTGGAGAGACTACGAAGAAGAATCAAGACGAGCTCCATTCGAACGAATCTCTTATTAATTTATTTCATCTTTTTTATCATTGTTGTGGATAAATCTCTATGTATTTTAATGTTCGCTCCTTGCATTGCACATTCTACAGAATATGAGAGGAGAGTCGAATACTGTAATCCCGCTAGCTGGGGGGGAGTAGGCGGAGGGGCTTTTTTCAGACAACAAGGTGTGATATTTAAGACTTTTGAAGTCTGAAAAGTAAGAACCTTCGGAAGGTCTTATATATCAGACCCCCCTGTTCTCTGGGGCCTCACAACATACTTTCAAAGTCTTATATTTAAGACCTTTTTCTGTGTGTGTACTGTGAGGAGTACGATAGGATCATCGATCAATCAGAATACGGTAGACGTCGGTCGATTGACAACTGACCGATTTCGGGAATTGAATCTTGAGGCAGAAGAGCACCATGAGCACCTCCAGGGACTGCTTTCCGCTGTAATTTAGAAATTATATATATATTTTTTTAATTTAAAAAAGATGTATCCCAGTTCGACGAAAAGCAGAAATTCATGTCGTGGCTAATTTTGGACAGTTGTTTATTAGTTCTCGCTGCATTGATGGCTCAATTTCGGCGTATTGACTATTGTAAGATTGGAGAGGGGCGAGTACTTTTTTTTTCTGCATTTCTCACCGATCGACATAGTCTCCCATGAAGACGTATCTCGATGTCACGTAGCCCGGCTTCCGACTCGGATTCTTCGGATCGTTGAATGCATTGAACATGCGGAGCAGGTCGTTGTACTGGCAGTGTTTTTAATAAGATCTGGTAACTTGCCAAGATCCCGCACGGAATTTACCGGTTACGGTACCTGTCCGTGGATGTCGCCAACGGCTACGAACGGCACATTGCATTCGATGAGCATCTTCTCTGTAGATCGATGACGTCATTATGGATTACCGTACTCCTTATGGACATAATGACACTATGACGATAGATACGGTAGAAGTTACGATACCTTTAATGAAGATCGGAGCAGGTCGTTGTACTGGCAGTGTTTTTAATAAGATCTGGTAACTTGCCAAGATCCCGCACGGAATTTACCGGTTACGGTACCTGTCCGTGGATGTCGCCAACGGCTACGAACGGCACATTGCATTCGATGAGCATCTTCTCTGTAGATCGATGACGTCATTATGGATTACCGTACTCCTTATGGACATAATGACACTATGACGATAGATACGGTAGAAGTTACGATACCTTTAATGAAGATCTCCTTGACTTGATTGATTACCCTGACAATATCGGCGAACTTGTAGTCGAACTGCAACGAAAATCAGAATTGCACTACAGTTTGATAAACACTAAAAGTATTGCATCATCACTACGTAATCCCTCACATATTCATTTGCGTATCGCTGTGACGTCATTGCCTTGACGTACTCATACAATCCCTTCCCAGTCCGCATCTTTTTCTTCTTCGGCCCGCCCGATTTCTCCGGTCTGAGAGGGTTACGATAGAGATAGGGGTACTGTAGTCAGGATGCGGTATCTGGTATGACGTAATCACAAACTGACTCGGATTCGGGCGCATCGGATCGATCCTCGTCCGTTGAATGAGTCATGATGATCTTTGATCTTTGAAGAGCGATGGAGAGGCGAAAAGAGGTGAAGCGACCGCCCCTAGTGAGTAAGTGAGAAGGAAGTGAATGGATGAGAAGATGAACAGAGGGCAATAATGGACTCATTTTCCATTGTCTGGTTTTGTTTTTTTAGCTCTATTGGTTATCTGCTAATGACACGTGTACAAATGACAAAGTAAGAGTAAATTTCGTTCATTCATAGTGTGAAAAGGGAAGAATCATGTCCAATGTTCGAAGTTGAGAGGCAAAATGGGGCGGAGTTTTATCAAGTCATTCCCGTCTTCAATCCATCACGGCTCGACGTCTACAGAGTCGTTGACAGGCTGCAATTATCGATCGATTAAAACACAGTAATGCTCAACATTTGTGTGGGGGCTTTACGCGAAGAGATACAATGCGTTTTGATAATATGGTAGTATTGTTAGAATACGATATTGGCGATTTGCGGTAGGCTACCGTACCGTTCCTCCCATCTCCTTACTACCGGGCGTTCCGGGTGTCTTGGCAGCTGGCGGCAGCACCTGACAACACTTAGTTAATTACTCACAACTTTAAAAGTGAAAAAATGATACAAAGACCTGATTGGGATTAGTGACTGGCTTCTTCTTCGTTTTGGAGCAGATTAGTATGGCGGAGAAGAACGGTAGGAATGAGACAATCACTTTATGAAAATATAGTTAATTAGCGATAAAGTAGTAGAATGGAGGCAAAAAACGCGATGTAGGAAGTGGCTCGAATGTTATGTAAACTCACATTGAAAGAGGAACAGACCGACTATCATGTTTGTGAGTAACGGAAATGAGTGAAACCCCTGTTCTCTAATTTATCAACTTTTCTTTATTCTCCATTCAGTCAAGCATATTACGATCTAAATTTTCTATTCTTTCATTCATTATTATTATTCACATGTTCTCGTCTACATTATTACGTAATGAAACAATTAAATGAATTTCAAATGTACCTTGGTAGAGAGTAGAATAATGTTCTTCAATTTGCTATATGACGGAGTTCGAATTGAGTGCACTAGTGGATGGAGGACAGCGCAGTCCACCGTTTCCATATTATTCGCACTCAAGATTTCAGATATTAGAAAGAAACCAAAGATTTGCAAGTCAATAGGGAGATCTTGTGAAAATAGATGAAACGCGTCAGATGAGGCGATATCATTTGGAATTTGCGTCGCCACAGGCTCAATTTCTACTTCACCAGGATCGTTGTTAATTGGAATTGAAATAAAGGATGATTTATATTTTAGATCGGAATTTCGTAAATCCGCGCACTCGTTCTTTGGAATGAATGAGGTCAACATTTCATAAACTTCCTGTCGTCTCGTGGAAGAGACCATCATTTTCACTCGCAATAGTACATTATAATTGAATTGGTTTACAAATATACAATTAGCTATTTATATAAGTACAACAAGTAAAATGCACCTACATGCAATATATACAATTCACAACTTTACTTAGACGAAGAAGAACATTTGAATCTAAATTATTGCATCGTCGAAGTAATCTGCGCGCATTTATGTGAAGCATTTTTCATTTTGTTGGATCGTACAAACTTGTGAAGCGCAGAATTTAATCACTCAACGAAATGTTTAATATTTTTTCCCAATATTGTCATGGACGTGTAAATAAAAAAAAACTCATTCGTAATTCAAGGTTTCTGGTGTGTCTATTAAAGTCATCCCCTCCTGCGCAAATAATGTTCGTAAGTACAACATTTCCCACGTATTTTGTGCCTGCGTAGCCTTTTCATGTTCGGATGCTCTGGCGAAAAATTAGCTGCCATAGAGAGAATACGGGAAGTGGAGAGTGTGGAAGGACGTGCAGTGTAGTTACAAGCGTCTGTAGACGGGTCCATGCGGCTGACCAAACAATTTGAGACTATGATTTTGCGTATAAAATTGAGCGCAGGAGAACTTGAATCACAGGCGTTTCATCGCTGTTGAGGTAAATATTCTCGCCCTTTAACATTTTCACTTTTAAATTTATAAAAAAAACTCGAGGTTCATGGTAAACTCTTACAGATTTCAGCCATGATGTCTCGACTCATCCTTATCTTAGCTCTCTCTTCGCTTGGTGCCGCCTCTCCACTAGAAGATCTTGAGAAGGAGATGCAAAAGGTATAAACTGGCCTACACTTGAATGATTCTGAGAAATTCAAGAACGCGATGTCAAAAATGTTAAATTATTTGTAGGAGGGCATTGACCTCGAAAAAGTTCACGAGGAACTCAAACGCGAGTCGAAAGAGGTGGAGGAGGAATTTGCAGACAAACCAACTCAGGACCAGGTACCCGGACCCAAACTATGGACCCAAACCATAGACAACGGAATACTTCGGTACCTAATCGTTACAGCTGTCCAAGCTGCGCGCCGCCTATCCGACGACTCCCAATGGAACTATCGAAGTGTTTTGATAATATGGTAGTATTGTTAGAATACGATATTGGCGATTTGCGGTAGGCTACCGTACCGTTCCTCCCATCTCCTTACTACCGGGCGTTCCGGGTGTCTTGGCAGCTGGCGGCAGCACCTGACAACACTTAGTTAATTACTCACAACTTTAAAAGTGAAAAAATGATACAAAGACCTGATTGGGATTAGTGACTGGCTTCTTCTTCGTTTTGGAGCAGATTAGTATGGCGGAGAAGAACGGTAGGAATGAGACAATCACTTTATGAAAATATAGTTAATTAGCGATAAAGTAGTAGAATGGAGGCAAAAAACGCGATGTAGGAAGTGGCTCGAATGTTATGTAAACTCACATTGAAAGAGGAACAGACCGACTATCATGTTTGTGAGTAACGGAAATGAGTGAAACCCCTGTTCTCTAATTTATCAACTTTTCTTTATTCTCCATTCAGTCAAGCATATTACGATCTAAATTTTCTATTCTTTCATTCATTATTATTATTCACATGTTCTCGTCTACATTATTACGTAATGAAACAATTAAATGAATTTCAAATGTACCTTGGTAGAGAGTAGAATAATGTTCTTCAATTTGCTATATGACGGAGTTCGAATTGAGTGCACTAGTGGATGGAGGACAGCGCAGTCCACCGTTTCCATATTATTCGCACTCAAGATTTCAGATATTAGAAAGAAACCAAAGATTTGCAAGTCAATAGGGAGATCTTGTGAAAATAGATGAAACGCGTCAGATGAGGCGATATCATTTGGAATTTGCGTCGCCACAGGCTCAATTTCTACTTCACCAGGATCGTTGTTAATTGGAATTGAAATAAAGGATGATTTATATTTTAGATCGGAATTTCGTAAATCCGCGCACTCGTTCTTTGGAATGAATGAGGTCAACATTTCATAAACTTCCTGTCGTCTCGTGGAAGAGACCATCATTTTCACTCGCAATAGTACATTATAATTGAATTGGTTTACAAATATACAATTAGCTATTTATATAAGTACAACAAGTAAAATGCACCTACATGCAATATATACAATTCACAACTTTACTTAGACGAAGAAGAACATTTGAATCTAAATTATTGCATCGTCGAAGTAATCTGCGCGCATTTATGTGAAGCATTTTTCATTTTGTTGGATCGTACAAACTTGTGAAGCGCAGAATTTAATCACTCAACGAAATGTTTAATATTTTTTCCCAATATTGTCATGGACGTGTAAATAAAAAAAAACTCATTCGTAATTCAAGGTTTCTGGTGTGTCTATTAAAGTCATCCCCTCCTGCGCAAATAATGTTCGTAAGTACAACATTTCCCACGTATTTTGTGCCTGCGTAGCCTTTTCATGTTCGGATGCTCTGGCGAAAAATTAGCTGCCATAGAGAGAATACGGGAAGTGGAGAGTGTGGAAGGACGTGCAGTGTAGTTACAAGCGTCTGTAGACGGGTCCATGCGGCTGACCAAACAATTTGAGACTATGATTTTGCGTATAAAATTGAGCGCAGGAGAACTTGAATCACAGGCGTTTCATCGCTGTTGAGGTAAATATTCTCGCCCTTTAACATTTTCACTTTTAAATTTATAAAAAAAACTCGAGGTTCATGGTAAACTCTTACAGATTTCAGCCATGATGTCTCGACTCATCCTTATCTTAGCTCTCTCTTCGCTTGGTGCCGCCTCTCCACTAGAAGATCTTGAGAAGGAGATGCAAAAGGTATAAACTGGCCTACACTTGAATGATTCTGAGAAATTCAAGAACGCGATGTCAAAAATGTTAAATTATTTGTAGGAGGGCATTGACCTCGAAAAAGTTCACGAGGAACTCAAACGCGAGTCGAAAGAGGTGGAGGAGGAATTTGCAGACAAACCAACTCAGGACCAGGTACCCGGACCCAAACTATGGACCCAAACCATAGACAACGGAATACTTCGGTACCTAATCGTTACAGCTGTCCAAGCTGCGCGCCGCCTATCCGACGACTCCCAATGGAACTATCGAAGTGATGGCTGAGCTTGAGTTCAATGGCGATCTGACCAATGATCTGTTCGAGGGAGACATCGTTCTCTCTCCGTAAGTCGATTGATCCATCAATTGCGTAGTGATGACGCAATTTGCATTGGTACTTTATTGCAACTAATTATGGTACAGCTTGGCTTTTGGAAGACATTTTCTACACGATAACAATGAATAACGCGATCTCCCTTCAGGAAGCAATGGGCGCGCGCGCTCGACCGCGACGCGAACGCAACGCTCCAACGTCGTCAAGCACTCAGTGATCTGGTAGACTTGTGGCAGCCGATGGGCGCCCCCGTCATTCCCTACAAGTTCAAAAAAGGATTCCGTGAGTCTAACAGTAATATAACCTATTCTGCGATAGTTCTGGCCAATTTCTAATTGAAACGAAAGTTCGTGAAATATATTCTGAAGAACTTTGTGTGTGAGTGACATTATTTTTGCAGCCAAGGACAAGAGATCGATAATCACTCAATCAATCGCCCTCTGGAAGGCCCGCACCTGTATCAAATTCCGCCCCGCCACAAAAGCCGATAAGAACGTGTACGTTATAGATCAAGTCTGATTTTCTTTGATTTTACCGATGAAAGAAAATTCAAAGCCAAATGATAACCAGCATGTTCATGAGCATTTCCTGAACTTTCAGCCAGTTTTCACTAGATTTTCAATTGATGGAAATGATCTTCGCAGAGTAGAATTCAATCATAATTCTACTGGTTGTTCGTCATCCGTGGGAATGGAGGGAGGAATCCAAACTGTCAATCTCGGTCCCAAATGCTTTACGGTGAGTTGAAATAATTGGGACAACACTTCTATGGGTGTTCGAATAATTTTAGCTATTTAAAATCGCATTCAGGAGTTGGCTTAAAGAATGAAAGCAGAACAATCAATTGATAACCTTTTCCCTGTAGGTCACTAACGTCGCTCACGAATTGTCGCACACCTTGGGCACCCTTCACGTCCAGTCTCGCTCCGATCGCGATGCGTAAGTCGCGCACACTCCGTGTCACGTGCCGCGCATAATTATCAAATTTACAGCTACATTACCGTCGACACTAAGAATATCGCGAAGGGTCATGCCCACAACTTCATGAAGGATCCGCAGAGCTTCGGAAAAACCGACAACTACGCAATTCCTTACGAGTTCGGATCCATGCAGCGCTACCACCAGAAGGCGTGAGTCGGTGTCGGGTCGGTTCCACAAGTACCTGGAACCGAACCAAGAGTGTCCTGAATATAATATCCCGGTTTCAGCTACGCCATCAACAGCAACAAGCCCACGATCTACGTCAAGCCCGAGTTCGCCAAGTACCAGGGATCGATGGAGGCTCCGAGACCGACTTTCTACGACACACTTCTCATCAACAAGATGTACAAGTGTACTGGTGAGTGGAAACTACCGTAGTCACCCTAATACTTCGAGATCATGAAATTACGATTTATCGATTCAGAGAGGTGCAAGAGGCGTATCACGTGCAAGAACAATGGAGTGCAGGACGGTCTCAAGTGTTCCAGATGCTTCTGCCCCAAGGGTTGGGCGGGAACAAACTGCGAGAAAAGGGTATGGTACCAACTTTTCATCGATCACGCCGCTTTCAAGAAATACAAAGGGATTTTTCTGAAATTTAACTATTTTCTTGGACATGTTCTTTGAGATTTGTGTTTTTTCACAACCTCTCTGCCACTTATATTTTAAAACTTAATTTTTTTTAAGACGATGCCCAAATGACTAATCTGACTGCCAACCAGACGATCAAGATGGAAGTTGCCGCTGTTGGAGACAACGGATTCCACGAGAAACTGGTCATTATTGAGGTGAACAACCTAATTTTACAGATAATTTTCTATTTAAACTGCTGAAGTGCTCAACTAATCCTAGTACTGTTCTGTGTCAATGTACAATTGTCCGTTTCTCGAAATGAAATCCTATCTCATTCTTTGCGTAACTAAGCTGAGTGGTTCGATTGAAGGTGTAATTGTAAACGCACCATGATATTGCAGGCTCCGGTCGGCAAGCGCATACAGGCTGTCGTTTCGAAAATTGGAGAGTGAGTATCAATACTAACTCATATTCCGATATGTTGTCGTGACGTCCCAAGACCGAAATTGACTTTTGTATCATGCCAAAATAATAAGAGAAGGAACTTGCTAATGGAAATGCTTTGAGTTACTACTGGTCGAGGTGCCGCTTTAACGGTATGGAGATCGTGCCCACTAAGGACACACGTCTCTCCGGCATCCGGTGAGTCTTCTGCGCAGCTTCTGGGTACCTGTCTACCACCCCGACTTTTCAGGTTCTGCGGCAAGCCCGACCCGACCCCGATCGTCTCAGACTCGAACCAAATGCTCTTCTGGCTCTACAACAGTGATGAGGATATTACATTCTGGGCCGAGATCGACTTCAGCTTCGTCTAATTGTAAAAGAGTACATCGATAAATCGTATCACATCATGCACACAACTCGCACAAAACTCGACTAGAAATCCGAGGGTCTCAGGTTCGATCCCCGCCGGTGCATAGTCTTTTGCCGCATTTTTTGCAAGTGTAACAAGTGGTCCAAACCCTTTTTTGAGTAACGAGAAACATATTTGAGCATCTTTTGCCGAGTTTCGAAGTGAAATATCGACTGATTTCACTTGATTTCACATGTTTTCACTAAATTTTCGTACATTTCGTTCCAAATCATTCAACATTCTGGCAAACCTCGCAGGAATGGAGTTAGAACGAGATTGTAAGGGACATTGAGAGTGACTCTCTCACTTTGGCACACTCTCTCGCCCCTGACCCCTTTCTGGAGGCCGGAATCATGCATCCGGAAGCTTCCTTATAAATCGCTTCAAAAGCGCTCTATCTTCTCGGATCCTTTTGCATACGACAACAGACCAAAATCCCTTTAAAATTTTTGCAATATTTAATTGACCAAATCCATAGCCAAGTGGGTTACGCGCTTGACTTACAATCCGAGACCCCCAGGTTCGAACCCCGCCGCGGGCAAAACGTTTTCCGCATTTTTCGCAAGTGTCAGAAGCCCTTTTAGCACGTTCTTGAGTGACGTGAAACACGTTTTCACATGTTTTGCCGTGTTTTAAAATGGAAAATCGAAAATTTCGAAAAGTTCCCAATTGGTTCGCAGGGCGTGGGGGATCACAGGAAAAGTGTTTTGCGATGTCGGAAACGTGCCTGGACGTGTTCTAACACATTTTAACGTGAAAAATTTAAAAATTTCGTAAAGTTTCCAAATGATCAGGCGAGCGTAGGGAATCATTGGAAAAGGGGTTTGCGATGCCACAAACGTGTTCGAACACGCCATGGAAATCAACACACGGTATCCTGCGGTTCCGTTGCGAAAGGCTCGTGAGGCTGAGAGCGATCGAAAAAAGTTGCCACGGAGCCACGAAGTGGCGTAGTGGCAACTGTTTTTTCGATCGCACTCAGCCTCACGAGCCTTTTGCAACGGAATATGCCAGTACTCTTTCTAGAGATGAACATTCTTCCAACATACTAAGCTCCTCCTGGACCGAACATGAAAAAGGCTACCAAGGTTCCCCTGAACCGTACCTGAAGAAGGCTACCGAGGTCCCCCTGGACCGTACCTGAAGAAGGCTACCAAGGTCCCCCTGAACCGTACCTGAAAAAGGCTTCCGAGGTCCCCTGGACCGAATCTGAAGTATGTTACTTAGCTCCCCCTGGAACGTACCTGCAGCAGGTTACCGAGCTCCCCCTGGACCGAACCTGGAGCCAGTTACCGACCTCCCCCTGGACCGAACCTGCACCCAGAACTATGCATAGAGCGTAGTGTACGCATAGAGCGTAGTGTATTTAACCTCAACACATCCCGGCTAGTTTTTAAAAATTCATTTTTTTTGGTTGTCTGGTCCCTTTAACCACTTGGCTATGAATTTGGTGATTTAAGTTTTTTTAAATTTGAAAGATATGTTCTCATATGCAAAAGTTACTGAGAAGAAATTTTTTGAATGGAATGACAAAAACCCACAAAAAAGCACAGACAGACACATGGATATCCTAATATACAGTAATTTATTTAGGCGATCGCACCTCTGTAACTGTCGAAAATGATAAATTAAAGAAAGATAACCAATTACTATTGCGAAATAATTTTTGTATGCGTTGCTATCTAACGCGCCAAATGCAGGTCTCTAAATAATTTTATTAAAGAAGTTATGACGATTGAAAATTTGCTGCAATACTTTTGGCGGTTACTGTATCACTCACACTTGGAATCATAGAAAAAGTGAGGGAGAGAGAGAGACCCTTGACACTTGATCCGGCAACCCTACTGCTTACTACAAACATAAAAAGAATTCCTTACTTAATACATATTTTTAAAATTCGCCCATTTACCCCGTGAATTCCTTACTTAATACATTTTTTTAAAAATATCGCCCATTTACGTACCTGTTGTCGCACCATTGTGGTGTACGATAAATAAATAAATAAGAAATGTCAAGAAAATGTCACTTCTGATTTTTTTAGAACCTATCGAACCTGCAGCAACGAATGACAAACTGCGTCAGCGTCGCAATTATTCCTGATATAAAATGATACAACGCTCGTGCTATGACCGTAGTCCTTGTCTTACTTTTCACCCCCCATTGACCCAAAATTTCCCCTTTGTGTGGTATAAATATCATATCTTATCTTAGGACTCAATTCAATACGAGTACTAATGAATACCACGAATGATCTGAATGTATGCGATACTGAAGTTTTGTGCGAGTTGTGTGCATGATGTGATACGATTTATCGATGTACTCTTTTACAATTAGACGAAGCTGAAGTCGATCTCGGCCCAGAATGTAATATCCTCATCACTGTTGTAGAGCCAGAAGAGCATTTGGTTCGAGTCTGAGACGATCGGGGTCGGGTCGGGCTTGCCGCAGAACCTGAAAAGTCGGGGTGGTAGACAGGTACCCAGAAGCTGCGCAGAAGACTCACCGGATGCCGGAGAGACGTGTGTCCTTAGTGGGCACGATCTCCATACCGTTAAAGCGGCACCTCGACCAGTAGTAACTCAAAGCATTTCCATTAGCAAGTTCCTTCTCTTATTATTTTGGCATGATACAAAAGTCAATTTCGGTCTTGGGACGTCACGACAACATATCGGAATATGAGTTAGTATTGATACTCACTCTCCAATTTTCGAAACGACAGCCTGTATGCGCTTGCCGACCGGAGCCTGCAATATCATGGTGCGTTTACAATTACACCTTCAATCGAACCACTCAGCTTAGTTACGCAAAGAATGAGATAGGATTTCATTTCGAGAAACGGACAATTGTACATTGACACAGAACAGTACTAGGATTAGTTGAGCACTTCAGCAGTTTAAATAGAAAATTATCTGTAAAATTAGGTTGTTCACCTCAATAATGACCAGTTTCTCGTGGAATCCGTTGTCTCCAACAGCGGCAACTTCCATCTTGATCGTCTGGTTGGCAGTCAGATTAGTCATTTGGGCATCGTCGGGCTGCATTCGGTTTTTAAAAAGGAAATTAAGTTTTAAAATATAAGTGGCAGAGAGGTTGTGAAAAAACACAAATCTCAAAGAACATGTCCAAGAAAATAGTTAAATTTCAGAAAAATCCCTTTGTATTTCTTGAAAGCGGCGTGATCGATGAAAAGTTGGTACCATACCCTTTTCTCGCAGTTTGTTCCCGCCCAACCCTTGGGGCAGAAGCATCTGGAACACTTGAGACCGTCCTGCACTCCATTGTTCTTGCACGTGATACGCCTCTTGCACCTCTCTGAATCGATAAATCGTAATTTCATGATCTCGAAGTATTAGGGTGACTACGGTAGTTTCCACTCACCAGTACACTTGTACATCTTGTTGATGAGAAGTGTGTCGTAGAAAGTCGGTCTCGGAGCCTCCATCGATCCCTGGTACTTGGCGAACTCGGGCTTGACGTAGATCGTGGGCTTGTTGCTGTTGATGGCGTAGCTGAAACCGGGATATTATATTCAGGACACTCTTGGTTCGGTTCCAGGTACTTGTGGAACCGACCCGACACCGACTCACGCCTTCTGGTGGTAGCGCTGCATGGATCCGAACTCGTAAGGAATTGCGTAGTTGTCGGTTTTTCCGAAGCTCTGCGGATCCTTCATGAAGTTGTGGGCATGACCCTTCGCGATATTCTTAGTGTCGACGGTAATGTAGCTGTAAATTTGATAATTATGCGCGGCACGTGACACGGAGTGTGCGCGACTTACGCATCGCGATCGGAGCGAGACTGGACGTGAAGGGTGCCCAAGGTGTGCGACAATTCGTGAGCGACGTTAGTGACCTACAGGGAAAAGGTTATCAATTGATTGTTCTGCTTTCATTCTTTAAGCCAACTCCTGAATGCGATTTTAAATAGCTAAAATTATTCGAACACCCATAGAAGTGTTGTCCCAATTATTTCAACTCACCGTAAAGCATTTGGGACCGAGATTGACAGTTTGGATTCCTCCCTCCATTCCCACGGATGACGAACAACCAGTAGAATTATGATTGAATTCTACTCTGCGAAGATCATTTCCATCAATTGAAAATCTAGTGAAAACTGGCTGAAAGTTCAGGAAATGCTCATGAACATGCTGGTTATCATTTGGCTTTGAATTTTCTTTCATCGGTAAAATCAAAGAAAATCAGACTTGATCTATAACGTACACGTTCTTATCGGCTTTTGTGGCGGGGCGGAATTTGATACAGGTGCGGGCCTTCCAGAGGGCGATTGATTGAGTGATTATCGATCTCTTGTCCTTGGCTGCAAAAATAATGTCACTCACACACAAAGTTCTTCAGAATATATTTCACGAACTTTCGTTTCAATTAGAAATTGGCCAGAACTATCGCAGAATAGGTTATATTACTGTTAGACTCACGGAATCCTTTTTTGAACTTGTAGGGAATGACGGGGGCGCCCATCGGCTGCCACAAGTCTACCAGATCACTGAGTGCTTGACGACGTTGGAGCGTTGCGTTCGCGTCGCGGTCGAGCGCGCGCGCCCATTGCTTCCTGAAGGGAGATCGCGTTATTCATTGTTATCGTGTAGAAAATGTCTTCCAAAAGCCAAGCTGTACCATAATTAGTTGCAATAAAGTACCAATGCAAATTGCGTCATCACTACGCAATTGATGGATCAATCGACTTACGGAGAGAGAACGATGTCTCCCTCGAACAGATCATTGGTCAGATCGCCATTGAACTCAAGCTCAGCCATCACTTCGATAGTTC
Source organism: Pristionchus fissidentatus (assembly GCA_036245785.1). Classification (NCBI taxonomy): domain Eukaryota; kingdom Metazoa; phylum Nematoda; class Chromadorea; order Rhabditida; family Neodiplogasteridae; genus Pristionchus; species Pristionchus fissidentatus. The sequence goes on from BTSY01000006.1 coordinate 16,030,898, forward strand.
CATTGGGAGTCGTCGGATAGGCGGCGCGCAGCTTGGACAGCTGTAACGATTAGGTACCGAAGTATTCCGTTGTCTATGGTTTGGGTCCATAGTTTGGGTCCGGGTACCTGGTCCTGAGTTGGTTTGTCTGCAAATTCCTCCTCCACCTCTTTCGACTCGCGTTTGAGTTCCTCGTGAACTTTTTCGAGGTCAATGCCCTCCTACAAATAATTTAACATTTTTGACATCGCGTTCTTGAATTTCTCAGAATCATTCAAGTTTAGGCCAGTTTATACCTTTTGCATTTCCTTCTCAAGGTCTTCTAGTGGAGAGGCGGCACCAAGCGAAGAAAGAGCTAAGAGAAGGATGAGTCGAGACATCATGGCTGAAATCGGTAAGAGTTTACCATGAACCTTGAGTTTTTATAAACTTAAAAGTGAAAATGTTAAAGGGCTAAAATATTTACCTCAACAGCGATGAACGGGCTGTGATTCAAGTTCTCCTGCGCTCAATTTTATACGCAAAATCATAGTCTCAAATTGTTTGGTCAGCCGCATGGACCCGTCTACAGACGCTTGTAACTACACTGCACGTCCTTCCACACTCTCCACTTCCCGTATTCTCTCTATGGCAGCTAATTTTTCGCCCGATCATCCGAACATAAAATGTGCTACGCAGACACAAAATAGAGGGAAATGTTGTACTTACGAACATTATTTGCGCAGGAGGGGATGACTTTAATAGACGCACCAGAAACCTTGAGCTACGAATGAGTTTTTTATTCACACGTTCACGACAATATTAGGAAAAGATATTATACATTTTGTTGAGTGATTATATTCCGCGCTTCACAAATAAGCACGATCCAAGAAAATTTAAAGTGACACATGTGTGTAAATGCACACAACTTGACTTCACCAGTGCATTTATTGAGATTCAAATGTTCGTCCTCGTCAATAAGCAATGTTGTGAATTTTTGTTAAACGACCATGGCATGTTCGTGCAATATCTCTGAATTCATGTGACTTATCTTTTGAACTGTAGGTCTCCGCTAAATGCGCGTATGCAATTGTATTTTTTATTTTTGTAGCGATCAGACGAAATAGATGATCGGCAAGAATGCTTTGGCATGAATACTATTTCTTACGCAGTGCTGAGTGTTCTCTACGTTACTTTTGCGACGCTTAAAAAAATCGAATTACGCTTCCCTTGGTTAGAAATTAAAGGAGGAGGGACATCTACCAATTAATTAATATTTTAATGCTTAAAGCCTTTTAAAAGCCTAAAGTCTAACGGAAATATGACTCCCTAAAAATACTATTTAACTAAAACCTCTAACTAAAAACAATTCAGAACTCAACGATCTACATCCTTGCATTTCAAAATCTGTGCGTAGATGCCGTTTTCATTTCCATCCATCTCATTCATTTATTGGTTGCCCAAGTCAATCTATCCAGTGAGTTCGCAAAAATACGTGATTATGTTCATTACTATTTTGGTAAAGTGAAAATTGTAGACCTTTCTGTCGTTTGGCGATAAGGATATTGTCGTCCGACGTCTAGTTGATCTAATTGCCACCTACGCTTGGTTCCACAATGTCCTATCTCATCTTATAGTCGCACTAAACAGGCGTGTTTTTCTTCGAAAAAAAGTGGTGCTACAATATTATCTCAGATTCGTGGTTCTTGTCTTCAACAAATCGACTATTTTTACACGATCGCGTGTAATTCTCGTAGGGATCATTCATCATTTTATATCAGCATTAATTGCGACCCTGACGTAGTTTGTCATTCTATGCTGCAGGTTCGATAGATTATAATATAATCAGAAGTGACATTTTCTTGACATTATCTTATTTATTTATCGTACACCACAATGGTGCGACAACATGTACGTAAATGGGCGAATTTAAAAAAAATGAATTAAGTAAGGAATTCACGGGAGGGAAAGAAGTGATCAGGGCAACCACGCGGGAATTAAGAAGCCCATAATTCCGATAACACACCATTTCAGGCATTCTTTTGATTTTTCCATTATGTCGTACATAAACGTTCGAAAAGGATCAACTCCCAACTACTCTGACACTTTCCTTACTATTCCATTAAATGCACTCAGCACAATTACCTCTCTTATTTGTTACACTACTGTAAGTTTCGTATTCTTCAAAATAATTAAACCAGAAAAAAATGCCCCGCGTAAAAGTAAATATTTCAGATTATCATCATCGCAAGACGAACTCGATTTAATCGATGTTTGAAGGAAGAAAAAATTCAAGCTCAGAGGAGAATGGAATATATGTGAGAAACATGATGAATCAATCAATCCAGAATATCAATAACACTTATTATAATAATATTAATAATAAAAAACTATTATCAGATACTCGCTTCAATTTGCATCTATCGTCTTCTTCTTTTCTTTCTGTTGGATTTCATT